>OX638298.1:44198204-44851899 GCA_951812265.1 Taphrorychus bicolor | reverse complement strand
AATTTTTTAAAACATAGGTAGGGGGGGGTGGTTTTAGGATACTGACAAACTTACTTTCTGGGCAGAAGTCTTCCTGAAGAAATGAACATCAATAAAACACTGGAACCTGGCCCCTTTCATACTGTTTTAGGCTAATATTATTATGCTCTAGGTTCCGATGGATGCTTAGAGTCTTGAAGCAAGTTTACATATTCATAAAAATTGTAAAAATATTAGTGACTATCAAAGCAGCTAACAGGTTCTGTTCGTATCAGCCATGTAAGTAGCTACAGGATTTTCCAAATGCTCCTGAAAGGTATACTTTTGCCACATATTGAAAGGTACAAGATGAAGTCTTCGGACATACAGCAAAGGAGGTTTGAAAAATCTATCTCATTGTTACTTGCTTTGTATGTTTGTCAACAGTCTCTCTGTGCAGCGAGTCGGATTTAACATTTAACAAAGTTGATATCAAGCTAGTTTGCTACTATTTCACTTTAAACTGTGGGTAAAAATAGTAGGTTATTATTGACTAAAATACCTACCTGATAATAAAGGTAAATTAGGGATCAGGACCACATAATATTTCCATATGGAAGTCTGTGATCCAGACAAGTTTTTGTTCCTGATTCTTCAAAATAATCGAAATAGTTTAACATATTCTAATCAAGGTACCTAGCGTATATCTAAAGTTTAAAGCAGAATTGTAAGAAACTGATGGCATCATACAGGCTTTCTAATCTATAATTGCTTCATAGAGAAACTTTCAGACTGTAAAAATTGATTAACATTGTGAACACCATAATAAAAAATTGTCAATGCTCTGAATGCCTAGATCTTACAAATATGAAATGATCATCAAGAAATAGATTCTGTAAACCTACTTCGAGACCTACTTTAATATTTCAAATCTTCCTGCTCTTAGGTTTCCCTAAGAAGAGGAAGTAGTAAAAAGTAGACCTTTTGAGAACATTTGAAAAACCATGTATATTAGCTGTTGGACAATTTTAATGCATTGCATGCAAGGATAAGTTTGGTTGGTTTTCTAATGGGATTCACTTGAACTCCAATTTATATTGCATTTGATTGTGACCCAGTGGCCATTTACTATGACCTTTAACCCAAATATCTTACCCAACAGTGTGTCATCTTTACAGTCCGAGAAACATTGCCACATATGCTTAATGAGTATCGAGAGATGTGAGCCAAAAAAATAGAGTAATCAAGCTCAACAAGGCTGACAAAAAAGCTGTATTATTTGCATTTTAAAAGATGTTTTTAGTTTTTTTTTTATTCTATATTGGAATCAAATACATATTATTATCGCAATTTCTGTTCTATAGCCTTGAAATTGTTCCTAGGAAGTTTTTTTGGTAGGACCATGATATGGTTAGGATACGAAAAATGTATCTAAAAATTCCTGTCCTAAACTATATAGCTGATAGGGTAGCAGTTAAGCAGTATCTACTTCTTACCAAGATACCTACCAAAAATGGTCACTTTTTTATGATAGCTCGAATATTTTTACAAATTCTGAACTGTCTTCATCGAAGGATATACAGCACACAACAAACTTTTATCTTTAACTAATATTTATATCTGTAACCATTTTCGAGATATTTGGAAAAAAAATATGAACTAATAAAAACAAATAGAACACATAATAATGGGTCACAAAATGAATATGTTTACCAAACATATTAGTAAAATAGTTTGTTTCAAAACATTGAAAATTTTTTTTATGAATTACGAGTTACCCTGAAAGATAAATTGTTTATTTTAAAATTATTTTGAAAATGGATAAGACATATGAGTTTTGCAGCATGCCTAGCTTTTTGATACAAGATTTCAAAGCATCAGAATTCACAAAATTACTCAGATGTGTCAGCTATAGAGAGAAAGCTATTATTTATTTGTACTGCATTGTTAAGACAACTACGGATGGTTACATCTATCACGTGACTTATTGGCATAGGATTTAGTTAAAAGCTTTTCGTATTCAACCCCCTTAGGAGCAATTTCTAGTCGGTAAATCAAAAATTGTCAGATTATTTCCAGTTTTACTGCACAAAAAAAAAACAATTTACACCATATAGTGCAAATAAGCCAGTTTATAAGGATTGCGCGATCAATCGCTCTATTTTTTTGCTCCGCCCAACGCTATACGCCCCTTTTACTATTAATTCGACTTAGAAAAGTCTCTGTTTCTCCAGAAATAATTTCAGGTTTACTTTTTAAATGTAGGAATATATTTTGTATGTTTTGGAAAAATAAAAATAACAACAAATTATTGCTTTTAATTTTACAACCGTCACAAAATACTGCAAAGTTAGAAAGTGAGATTTCCCTCACACTTAAAATAACTTTTTAGTTTTGATTAAGCCACATGAAAATTTCATAGAACAGATTCCAAAATCATCTTATATATGTGCAGAGGCCAGTTCAGGATTTACACACTTGCACCAGCTGTGGAACTAATTTAATTTCTGAACGGTAGTTGATGCGCATCTCTCAACACTGCTGTATGATTCTTGAATTCACCTATGAACAGATTTAGGGAAAATCATAAAGTTAATTCCTAAAGCCTTACGTGCTTACTTGATAATTCCAATAATCATCAGAGTAAAATACATCCTTTATTAGGTCATACAAATGCAGTAGTCCACAGAAGTCCACACAGTGTACAGTATAGGTAGCCACTCAGTTACTCAAATTATCCTTGTTCATTTCTTCTGATAATCTCCTTTCGTTTTGGATGAACAAACTAACTCTGTGCCAGGAATAAATCCTTCTTTATTTCCAGCATGCACTACAATCTACCTATAAAAGATAAACTAAATAAAGTGCCTATAAACAAATTTTGAAAAAATGGGTTAGCTGAAGCTACAAACAGCCTCATATTCCCCTAGTGAGTCCCTGGTCGACTAAATGAGAGCAAACGAGTAACAATTACAATTAATACAAAACACTACACCTTACCTCTTCCCTTCTTTTTTTATTCTTTCAACACTTCGAGTATCCGCATCTTGCCAAGAATGGCTTGATGTTCCATCTTGAAAAAGCCACGTCTCATCTTTTAGATGCAAAATACAAACATATAGTTACCCCCTTCTTTGTAACTAGTATAAGATTTTAAAAATTGTATTCTTTTAGAAACAATGTCTGGCAGCCCCATTAAACCCCCGTGGATTGTCGTGAAGCCACTTAAAGCCAATCTGTTTCATCAGTCTCATAAGTGATGATTTCGATCCCGCAAAGAGCTGCATTGTTCTTAGTCTCTGCATTGTTCTTAGTCTCTGCAAAATGCTTTGGGCGGTGATAGATTCTCCTAAAATTCAATTAAAAAATATTCTTTTTTACGTTTTTGTAGGATCGACATCATTGCCTGCATTCAACGTAACTGCCAGAAAACCCCAATGACTGCTTTTGTGTAGTCGGGTGTAGGTGTGTCCAACCTCTATTTTGAAAAAGGATTTAAGTAAAGGATAATTAAGGACAGTTGCTCAGAAACTTAATACTTGTGTAAACTTATGACTTGTTTTGTATGAAATAAACTGATGATGATAGGTACATGGTTTGTATCTCAGTTGGCATCAGTTGCCATATCAGTTGTTTATCAGTGTCTAATTTTGTTAAAAGTTAAAATGGCTTTATTCTTTCAAATTGAACAAATAATTCAAAAATAATCTTTATTTTTAGAAAAAACCAGGAACATACAACTTTTTTGCTGAAAAATAGTCAGTGACAAACCGTCTCGCGCGCCAGTAACAATAAACGAAGCTTTTGTATTGCAAACCTTATGTTTTCCTTTACTATTGACAAGTAATATTTCATTAACATATCTCAAATGGTTTTCAAAAAATAAAATTTTTTGGTTTATCAGAATACTTAAACATCATAAATATCTCCATATAGAAGTTTTTATAGCATAACCAATAATATTAACACTGTTCAAACATTTTACGGGGGTGAGCCAAAAAATAACTCTTGGAAAAACTTTATGAAAAGTTTTATAGATGCAAACTGCTGTAACTTTTTTAAAGATATTGGAATTTTAAAGATATTGGAATGAAGCAAAAGCCGTATTACACAGTTGACTTGCAAGTTTTTTCCTATGGGAAGAAAAAACCAAAACACCAATGATTTCGAGAAATCTTAACTTATATTTTTTTAATGGAATGTCCTGTATATTTTTGGATATGTGGGTTCTATTCAAAATTCCACGTATATTTTATAGAGCATACCTCATACCTATCTTCAACTGTTTCTGGGAATATGGCGTCTGTTTAAGTCGGTCAAACATAAAATAATAAATATGAAGCAAAGTAAATTCTCCACTTGTCTTCAAATTTACTTCGCTTCTTATTTATTATTTTATGCTCGATTTTGTGTTTATATGACCAACTTATACAGACCCCATTTTCTCAGAAACAGTTGAAGATAGGTATCTAGGTGCTTTATAACATATTCTTGGACTTTTGAATAGAATCCAAATATCCAATAATATACAGTTGCATTAAAAAATATAAACCCAACTGCAGGTTAAGATCTCTCAATATCATTGGTATTTTGCTTTTTTCTTCCAATTAGGAAAAAACTTGCCAGTTAACATATGCAATATGATTTTCAGTTCATTTCGACATCTTTAAAAACACAAAGTTACAGCTAATTAAAATGTTATCAAAGTTAATGAAGTGCACTGTACTTATCAACTTTCCGAGCAACTTTCCCTACAGCCCAGTTCCAGTTAAGCTTAATGAAAAAAACTATTCCTAATTACTAAAATTACTTAAAACCTAATTACTTAAATTCTTTTTGAAAAGACGGGTTTCACACACCTACACCTGACTACACAGAAGCAGTTATTGGAATTTTCTGGCAGTTGCTGCATTGCTGCACTATTGACAGAAAAATTAATTCTCTCCTCTTATAGGGAAAATTAGCATTGTGAGTTGTATAATCAGTTTAATAAATTCAAATAAAATTAAATTTGGCAAGACCCTTCCATTTGTACCAATTTCAGGTTTCTAATGCCCATATTTATAGTCATGACTTGGCTCCGAGTAAGCCTCAAGTCTGAGTTTGGACATTTAGTCTCCATTTAAAATACATTGACTTACATCAAACATGTTTGATTAAGCACATGCTTGTGCTCAAGTTGCCACTATAAATATGGGCAATACAGGCCCAGAATCCTTCCAGGCAGATACCCTAGAGCACCTTAGAAATCAAAGGGGAATCCACTTTGCCAATGTTTGTACATGTATTGCCATAATATGGTATTTTTTAAGTTTTGCGATGGCACTGCAAGGTATTGTGAATATAGTGATATTGCGGGGTATTGTCATGAGTACATAAAGTTATTATCGATATTGTGACAAGTACTGTAGAATATTGTCATGAGTATGAAGAGGTATTTCCAATATTGTGAAGGGTATTGCTGTATTTCCAAATGTAGATTATTGTAACGGTATTGTGTGGAATTGTGATGCAGTTTATACATGTATTGTGCCTGGTGGATAACCCCTCATTAGAAACTCTAACAATCATATGCATCAATTAGGCCTCACCAACTTTAAAAGTTTACTAGGAACATATAATCAATGATAAAGTACCTGACATTAGGGCTAGTGACTACTTCTTTAAAAAGAAAATCTTTACTTCAATAAGCAACAAAATAAATGAATATAAATTTGAAATAAGTTATTGTCACATAATTTAGAATCTACAGTTACTTACGGTTCTTATACATTTCATAAATTTGGTAACGAATCGCACAAATATCCCATTTCCCTGGATCGGTTACTGGTTTCTTCCAGACAAGAATCCTTTTAGGGCTTACAATTTTGCCATGAGTACTTTCTTGAGATATTTTTGAAACCGTAGCTAAATGAAGACCTAAGGCATCCGCGACTCTTTTACGTACTGTTGCGAGTGGCAAAAGTGGTCCTCCCTTTTCTTTCTCCAATTCAAAAAAGCTCAAGAAGGAAGCTACAAGTTTTTTTGCAGTCTTTACTAAGACTCTTTGGTATCTTGTCTATGTTGAATAAACACAATTAGTTCAACAAAAAACACAAATCTCAATCAAGCGCATAAGGAAATCTTGGAAAAAGTACATAAAAGCACAAAACCCGCCGATCTTCTAATTTCAATTTCGAGGTTAAGTTTGACTTTCGTCGACGGACTGACGGTTGACGTTAGTTCCACGCGTTTTAATAATAATTCTGCGTACTCCACGACCGCGCGGCACTTCACCAACTGCTTGCGTTTGCTATAATAAGATTTAAAATTAAATTGAGCAAAAACAAGAAATTTTTTATCACACCTATAGTTAATATGAATAGTTTAATGGTCTGTTTTAATTAATTTACCAAGCACGCTTACCAATCTTCACAGGTAAGCCGAAAAACGATTGTTACGTTATTTACAATAAACCGCAAATAAGGCAACATTGCTGAAGATCATGTCAACCACCATTGAATTATATCCATCTTTTTCCAAATTCGTTAGAGGAGACAATGTCTATGATCGAAGACATGATCTTGAGTATCAATTGACACATCGCTTGCTTAATGATTCTGCCTATATATAATTATTTTTTTATAGAAACTCAATTTTAGAACCAAATCAGGTAATACCCATTCAAATCTTCTAATTATTGTTATTTTCTTAAATAAATGGTAAGACTAAAATACATTAAATTTGGCTCAAAACGATGATGAGATTATGGCCAAAAGCATTCAAAAATTACTCAGAGCGTCTAAAATTGCTCCTATTCGAAAACTTTGGAGAAATTAAGATTACAGTTAGGGCTAAAATCGGTTAAAAATTGCTCACATTATCTAAAAATTTTTTGGACTGAATTAATACTTGTTTTCGTCAAAGTTTTTTGAGAAATTTAAGTAAGAATTTAGGGCCAAAATAGTTTAAAAATGACAAAGACGTTTAAAAATGCAAATTTAAAGTTTGTTGAAAAATGCAGGTTAGAATTTGGGCCAAAATCAATTAAAAATTACTGACACAAGACAAAAGGACAACACAAGATACACCTCAAGACAAAACGTATTGTCTTTCCCTCTCTTGCGCATTCACTAATGCAGAAGAATAAATGGAAGTATTGGATCTTAAAAAATCATTTGAGTACGTAACACCAAATCGCCAACTGCATCCTAAATTGCTCCTACTTGCTGATCTACTATTTTTTGCTTAAAGATATTAGCAAATAAGTATTACAAATGAAAAAGTGAATCAATAAACTCTTAGCAGAAGTTTATGTGGAGTCATGGAAGCCATTGGCTAAGTTTACCGCAAGCCCATAGGAAAATAGGTAGAAACAGCAAGTTTATGCTCGCTTTTCAAGGGCCAGGGTCACCTTTATTTTAATAGAAAATGTTATTAGAAAAAAATGTTACCATTAAAAAAAACCAAACAATACATAGATCCTCAATTCTGTGTCTGAAGTGCCGTCCATTAGTCCAAATCTCGATTTTGAAAATCGACTTTAGCCGATTAAACCTGACAAGCCCAGTAATACAAACAGGTTAGAAAATATTTTCTATCAAAATAAAAAATAATAATTTTTTCTTATCTCAAATTAGAAAAGAAAATTTGACCACTGTTAATGTAAATTAAAAAATGACTTATTTACTATCAGGAATTTTAATTTGGATCCCACAATCATCGTGTTTTGTTGCATTATTGTCCGGGTAATTTGATCAGACTTTTTAAGTCGCGATTTTCTAGTACACAATACACATAAAGTTCTTTTAAGAAAAAAAATATATGGTAACGGACTGACTTTCTCTGAGGTTCGCAATAAGTAAACCGAAGGCAAACCCAGGCAACTTACGTGGTATCACCCCGAAACGACATCGGCTCATAGATCAAGAAGCAAAAAACAAGATTACCTTTTCAAGGGGGCGGTGTTATTGCACTTCCTTCTTATTCATTGATTTTAAGTAGGTTAGCTGTTACAAGAGGTTTCGTATTGTAATACACCCGCGAAGGAGTGAATTATTTATGTACAGAAGTGTTTTGATTGGTGCCGTCTCGTTATTCTTATCCCGCTTATAACGCATTCTGTCAACGGTTTCTTTGTGATAGCGATTTTTTTCGTTTGCTTTACAGTTAGTAAACTTGTTTCTATAAGGCAATAAAAACCTACTCAGGGCGTCTCGTTTCCTTGTATTTATTAGAGGCGGTTGCGCAAGGTTTTAAGTTGCATTTGTGTGGGGGTTGTTGTTTAGAGGTCATCACACACATTTAAAAAGTGCAATTCATCATGATACTGCGGCGTTTTGCCATTAGGAATTAGGGGTAAATTGAATAGTATAATAATTGGTGTCCAGCCAAAACCCTTTTCTCGCTGGAGGGCGCAATTTACTACAATCGAGCTTAATTCCTTTATCTTTATATCCTATTAATTACCGGTCCCATTCACGATTGAGCACACTTCAACTATATATGGCAAAGCGACCTAACCCTAAAAGTTCCTACAATAACCGATTTACGATTTGCATACCAGCGCATCTGTTAATAGAGATTCCTTTTTTAGGGGGTCGCATTTAATACCATTTATCATTTTCAACGAGATTCGAGAACAGAGAGGAAGCGCATTTAATTGCTTTATATACATATTTTTAATCATTCATATTTGATTTTATTATCTAATTAATTGTAAAATTCGTAAATATCGAAAATTGCAGAAGACACCAAAAGTTTGCTAATACACGTAATGAAAAGAAGATGGTAAATGTAACGAGTGACGAAAATAGCATTTTCTACATATAGCTGTAACGTTATCTTTATCGCCGGGAAGTATTTTAATATAATTATGTAGAAAATTCGCTCGATAAGATTTAAATTTTGTTTGATTTCAAAAGGTTTATCTAAAATTAATTTTGACCTAATTCTAATCTTGTTGGTATTCTTGTGGTAAGGTGTGGTTAGCCGGGTTAGCTCTCTTCGAGGTAAATTAGTATTCTTAGTAATTTTACTGGGAATAGTGCAAAATTCGTTTTCCAACATAAAAAGATATACCCAAAAAATTGTATTGGGCCGTAATACCCATCAGTAAGTAGGAAAATGAACAATCCTCGTCAAAGGTTTAGGAGCTATCTTCATCCCAGATATCATCACCCTATTTTCAGCTGTTTTTTACTCAGCAACTCGCGATGAAACTGAGATTTGAGTATTTGAGGTTACAAGAGTTCCTTCTGACTTTTGATTTTTGATAGATTGATAAAGATTGTTTAATTAGTAGTAGAGTAGTTGATTTGGGGAGGAAATCGTTTCTGATGTTGGGTAACTATAAATAAAATTGATGTAGTCTAACTCTCTGCGCTCGTTGATCATCGATACCCAAGGACTGGGTGACAAAATTACGAAAAAAAAATGACACAAGACAAATGACAATAGCCACTGGGACACAAAATACATACAGGCATGGCCTACTAGACCATAAAAACACGGGCCAAGGGCGGTTGTGCCCTGTCAAATTTTGATGAAACGCAGTCGCTGGACCAAATCGCGGGATGTGTGCCGTGCGGCTTTTTTCGACAACCCCCTTTTGTTTACGACTGCCGACTGTTTTGCCCCCGTCAAAGCCGCGTTGATTTGATGGGTGGCCCTTTTTGGTATAGACCAGAAGGACAACAGTCTGTCAACGGGTCATTGTTGTTTGCTTATCACAAGTTGAATTCTAAAAAACAATTGCCTAGTATAGGGGGTGTGCATTTGAAAACGTCATCTAGTTGGTTGTGAAATGTCAAAACATAAAGATGAAAGAACAAAAGTCTATTTACCTTGATTATGTCATAGTTTTCTGTTAAAATTCATGACTTTCTAGATGATTTTTTCAAATGAACATGGGGTACAGTTACCATAAGCCATTCACTTATTATTGTCTTCAAGTAGGCCATTGGAAATTTGACTTTGACATTTTTATCGTATCTTCTCAACATGTGCTAAAAGAAGATGGTATAAAAGAAATTAAGGTTTTAAAGGTATCTAGATGACAAAATAAGTGAATGGATAGTACATTGTGGCATAGGAATACCCCATCTGTAATAAAACACCCGCGCCGCATGTAGGTGCGGCGTTAGAATTTTTGCAGAAATAAAGTCAAAATCAAAAATTTGTACGTAAATTGTTATCGGGAAGCAACATTATATTTTCAGTTCTGTCCTTAAGTTTTATCAATGGTTTAATCGAAATTTTGAAAATGTCGAGTGTCAGACTCGAAACCCTTTTGGTACATGATTGAGATGCCTATCAAAAGGCCCAGGTGAGTTCTTTTAATAAAACCATACATATTTACAATGCTTATAACATTGTTGTTAAGGATCTACGGCTTGACTTAACTTTCAAGGTACTTAACTTGACTTGATTTCAAGTAGTTCAAGTTAAGATTAAGGGATGTACCGAGTTGTCAAGTATTTAGTTTTTCAAGTCAAGTATCGGCAAGCAACATTATATTTTCAGTTCTGTCCTTAAGTTTTATCAGTGGTTTAATCGAAATTTTTAAAATGCAGAGTGTCAGACTCGAAGCCGTTTTAGTTCCTGATTGAAGTACCTACCAAAAGGTCCAGGTGAGTTTTTTTTAATAAAACCATACATATTTACAATGCTTATAACATTGTTGCTAAGGATCCACGTCTTGACTTAATTTTCAAGGTACTTGACTTGATTTCAATTCAAGTTCAAGTTAAGCTTAAGAGATGTACCGAGTTGTCAAGTATTTAGTTTTTCAAGTCAAGTCAAGTATCGGGAAGCTGCATTATATTTTCAGTTCTGTCCTTAAGTTTTATCAGTGGTTTAATCGAAATTTTGAAAATGCCGAGTATCAGACTCCAAACCGTTTTGATACCCAATTCAGGTACCTACTAAAAGGCCCAGGTGAGTTTTTTTAATAAAACCATACATATTTACAATGCTTATAGCAATGTTGCTAAGCATCCACGGCTTGACTTAATGTTCAAGGTACTTGACTTGACCTGATTTCAAGTCAAATTCAAGTCAAGATTAAGGAATGTACCGAGTTGTCAAGTATTTAGTTTTTCGGTAACGGGTAGTAACGGGAAGCAACATTTAAACATTAAATTTTGAAAATGCCTAGTGTCAGACTCGAAACCGTTTTGGTACCTGATTGAGGTACCTACCAAAAGGTCCAGGTGATTTTTTTTTAATAAAACCTTACATATTTACAATGCTTATAACATTGTTGCTAAGGATCCATGGCTTGACTTAATTTTCAAGGTACTAGACTTGACTTGATTTCAAGTCAAGTTTAAGTCAAGCTTAAGTGATGTACCGAATGGTCAAGTATTTAGTTTTTCAAGTCAAGTATCGGGAAGCAATATTATATATTTAAAGTTCTGTCCTTAAGTTTTATCAATCGAAATTTTAAAAAAGGAGAGTGTCAGACTTGAAACCGTTTTGGTACCTCATTGAGGTACCTATCAAAAGATCCAGGTGAATTTTTTTAATAAAACCATATATATTTATAATGCTTATAACATTGTTGCTAAGGATCCACGTCTTGACTTAATTTTCAAGGTACTTGACTTGACTTGATTTCAAGTCAAGTTCAAGTCAAGCTTAAGGGATGTACCGAGTTTTCAAGTATTTAGTTTTTCAAGTCAAGTGAAGTATTTCTTAAAATTGTCAAGCTACTTGACTTGATGAATCCCTAATTGTTACATAAGAATATCCCATTTGTAACAAAGTCACATGAGCCGCACCTTTATGCATCATTAACATTTTATTGTAAATTGTTATCGAAAAGCAACATTATAAATAAACCTTGAGAACTATTAACGGATTCAGTTCTGTCTTTAAATTTTGTCAATGGTTTAAACAAAACTTTGAAAATGCAAAACAGAACTGAAAATATAATGTTGCTTCCCGATAACAATTTACGTACAAATTTTGGATTTTGCCTTTATTTCTGTAAAAATTCTAACGCTGCACATGCATGTTTTATTACAGACGGGGTATTCCTACCTTTGAAACCTTAATTTGTTTTACCCATCTCCTTTTAGCACATGTTGAGAGGATGTGATAAAAATGTCAAAGTCAAATTTCCAACGCTTTCTTGACGACAATGATAAGTGAATGGCTTATACTAACTGTACCCCGTGTTAATTTGAAAACATCATTTAGAAGGCTATGAATTTTGACAGAAAATATGACGTAATCAAGGTAAATAGACTTTTGCTCTTTCATCCTTATCTTTTGACATTTCACAACCAACTACACCATTTTCACATGTAGTTTAGAAAGTATCATTTGTATATTAGAAAAGTCACTTGGATTTCAGAATATATCACTTGTATTTCAGAAGGCGTCACTTGTAGTTTAGAAGATATCACTTGAATTTCAGAAAATTGTTTTGGAAACTAAATTTGTTTTTTGCATTTGTGTGGAGTTCTTCAAAAAGGTAAGTACACTGCAAAAGAGAAAGACTCAAAAACCACTTCAACACAATATATTTTCTAAAAAATTGGACTTTAGTCGCACAACCTGGCATTTCTCTTAATGCTGCCGTCTTAGTAATGGAAGGTATACCAGTTGGACTACATAAATTTTATATTTGCAAAAAGAGAAAATTGTTGTCATAGTTAAATTTTATGTGTGTATCAAGTATAATTTATACAATATAAAAAAAGGAAACTCTGTTGTAGCTGCATCGCATGCTTTTTCAATCCGATTCTGAAGATAGTATGAAATTCATTAATTTTCTAATATTTAAATGACGAATTCTGAAATACATTTGAACTTTTCTGAAATACAAATGACTAATCTAAATTCCAACTGATGGTTTCTAAAATATATGTGACGTTTCTAAATTTTAAATAATACTTTCTAAAATTCAACTGACTATTCTGAAATACAAGTGGTGATTTTTGGAATACAAGTGATATATCTGAAATCCAAGTGACGTTTTCTAAACTACATGTGAAAATGGTGTAGATGTTATCTCTACACCATTTTCACATGTAGCTTAGAAAGTATCATTTGTATTTTAGAACCGTCACTTGAATTTCAGAACATATCACTTGTATTTCAGAATAGTCACTTGTATTTCAGAAAACTACACTTGAATTTCAGATCAATCATTTAGATTTTAGAATATATCACTTGTATTTCAGAAGAGGTCACTTGTAGTTTAGAAGATATCACTTGAAGTTAAGAAAATTTTTTTGGAAACAAAGTTTGTTATTTGCATTTGTGTGGAGTTCTTCAAAAAGGTAAGTACACTGCAAAAGTGAAGGACTCAAAAACCACTTCAACACAATATATTTTCCAAAAAATTGGACTTCATTCGCACAACTAAGTGAACTTAGCATTTCACTTAATGCTGCCGTCTTAGTAATGGAAGATATACCAGTTGGACTAAATTTTATATTTGTCAAGAGTCAACTGTTGTCATTGTTAAATTTTATGTGTATATCAAGTATAATTTATACAATATAAAAAAGGACGCTCTGTTGCATTGCATGCTTTTTCAATCCGATTCTGAAGATAGTATGTAATTCATTCATTTTCTGAAATTTAATAGACGAATTCTGAAATACATCTGAACTTTTCTGAAATACAAATGACTCATCTAAATTCCAACTGAAGGTTTCTAAAGTACATGTGACGCTTCTAAATTTCAAATGATACTTTCTAAAATCCAATCATTCCAACAGACTATTCTGAAATACAAGTGATGCTTTCTGGAACACAACTGATATATTTGAAATCCAAGTGACGTTTTCTAAAATACAAAAGATACTTTCTAAACTACATGTGAAAATGGTGTAGATGTGAAAATCGTATGTTTCAACTTTGGTTCATTTGTCAAAAATAACTTAGAACTTAACAGTACAATTGATGACAATGAAGAGTAGTTTTTCCACCATCGATTGACGCAGCTCCCGGCGTACCATCCTGTATATATAATAACCTTAACCTTAAAAAACAGTCACATTTTTGTTTTTCGTCAAAGCAAGGTAGCTAAAAAGCTTTATTAAAGTGCCTGCGTATTCTCTATAGACCCTAACCAATGTATAAAGACCGGTTTCAAAGTAATTAAGTCATTTAGGCAATTCTGCTGCAAATCAACTGAATTGAAAATACTTCTTGTATACTTCAAGAAAAAAATACTAAAAATTTTGTTTAATAATTGTAAAATTTCTGAATTGCAATTTGTCAAGCTTAGTAAGTATTGATGTTCAACTTAAGGATGACGCGGATATGATTCTCCACAAGATTAATGGATGACAACTACAGCAATTTGTCAAGAGTCAAAAGCTTAAATGAAATCCCCTTGTCGAATTTGCAAACCAAATTGATACGGGGTGAGCCCTGTTTCTGTGTCACCCGTCATAGTCAAGGATGAATAAGCTAAAGCTGGTTTTTTACTGATTGGATCGAGGTTAGGCAGATGGTTAACTATCGGGATAAACTGCGAATGCGGTCAAAATTACGGTAGATGCTAAGGTCGGATGGTATGTAACAGGCATTAGATAAAAAAGATGTTTTAAACAAATTTTGTTCATTTATTATAAAAGTTTTCTTCCCTTCTTGTGCAAAAAACTTAAAATGGAAAAAAATGACCTCAAAACGTGAAACTAACAGCTAGGGACAGAGTCAGCAAATGCCGATATTTCCTTAAAAATGCTAAAAAATACTACAGTGACAACTGTTTTTCAATAATTTGAAGTAAGACGCCACGACGTCACCGAGACGTCACTTCCGCCGGAAGTCGTCATCAATTCAAAGGTTTCTACTGCTAAAACGGGGGGGAGTCGAAACTGTAAAACAGGAGGGGGTCTCCAGATAGCTCAATGAGTAGTAAGGTTATATAACCTCTTTTACAATCCTATTATCAAGATTTGGAAGTTCATACATATAAAAAAATATGTACTCATTCCGTTACCCTTCCCGGCAGTTCTCTAATTTCCTGGAGGGCAGAAATAACGGGCACTCATGGCTTAATTAAAGCTCTAGCCCTTAGAGCAAGACCGTTTTAAAAAGAGGCAACTGCCGGGACCGGGTATGTTAATTTTTTTCCCTTTACTATTATTCGCCCAACAATAACAAAAAAAGAAAAAGTTTCGTGTGGCAATATTGAGTTTCACCGAATTAAAAAAAAAACAAACAAAGTAGGAAGTTTGATAACGCAGAGGGAAACTCCAGTGAGAGTGCTCTTTGTACAATATCTGCATTTCCCCCGAGGCTTAGTTCTTAAAAACAATTTTAGCTGTAAAGAGGGAACTTTGACGTAGGCAAAAACTTATTTCATGGATATTTCTTGAGTCGTCAATACTTATGGCTTAGCAAGCAATTCATTTGCGAAATTTCGCCACCCCAAATCGTTCCATCATTGTCATGGTTTTTTTTATGTCTCATTAATAAAGTTGCAGAAGATAAAGGTCCGGTAATTACATTGTAGCACAGTAGTAACTAAAAAGGTGAAGATTGTATCGTGTAACGCCTGGCTTTTGACACCTCTGACGTTAATCTTTACCTAATTGCCAGGTTTCAAATGTCCCGTCCGTTTTGCGCATAAATTATAACAAGGAAATTAACGATAACGGGTTTAGACGTTAAAAGCAGTTGCTAAAGCTGCTCCCTGTAGGAACAAACTAACGTAGAAGGAAGATTATATTCGTACTAAGCCACCCGAAACGAATTTGACTGATTTCGGATTCTAGTCTGCGCTTCTGATGCATTTAAATCTCCCCTTTTACCCTCCGGAGTTGAATTATTTAATTAAATTGCCCCCATGCGATCAGTGAGCTACGGCTCTGTTTGATGCCACAAAACCGGGAATTTCTGACAAAACAAGCTATTTTTATCGTAACTTTAATCCCCTAATAAAAACCCAATATTCGTTTAATGCCAGCGAACATCAAAAAACCTAATCTTCGTGATGGATATAAAAGTTTTAACAGCTCATCTCAAAATACCAATAACAACGTTGTATCATTGACATCGTAGGCTGAAACACGATTTTTGATGTGGAATTTTTGTCAAGTTTTATAGCTCATTTTTGTGTATTAAATTTCTTATATCCAGCAATATTCTTCGGGTTTATTAGCGTGCCTAATAAGTGTAACCCATTGTCGTTGACCGAAGACCCTTCAGACAAAGTATCGGTTGCTCGTGAAGTTAACAATAAAGTTTTCCGGTCCAGGGTGAAACACTTCCTTAAGTTTAGGCCAGCTGTCATAATATAATAGTTATTTGTAACTTTTAATATATTCCAGTCCAATGCGTCTCGAAAAGGGTAAAAGTAATAAAATAGGATTGATCCGGTACGAGGGGACAGATGCTTATCGGATAGCAGCGGGTCACTTTGAGCTTTATCGGCTAGTTGTCTATAGTAGAAAAGGTTAGCAGAAGTTTTATGACCAAAAATGATTTCGAAGAGAATTTTTGAAGTAGAAAATGACCTAATTCTGGGGTTATAAAAACAATAAAATGTAGGAATAGTTAGAAATACAATTTTTATTTTATTCGAATTTTTGTGTATCCACTTAAACACACAGTTTTATCCACTTAAACACACAGTTTTATCCACGACCATACTATAATAATCACATTATTCTTGTACATTCTCAAGATTAATAATAATCTTTATTCACTTGTGAATAATAAACATTATTCATAAGGCTGGTTGTTTTCTTGGGTTGTGGTCCTTTTTTTAAATCAAATAAGGTACAGCGGGTGCTTCAAACTTTTTTTTTTTATAGGCTTGACGTTTCGACACAAATTGGTGCCTTCATCAGAGTTTTGTACACAAAACGATGTACTGTCTTGGTTCGAAGTTTGTGAATTGTTTTTTCCTTTTGACTTTTTGTTTCCTGTTGTTGCAGTTTTTTTTCCTTTATGTACTGGTTGCGTTTGAAAGTCGAGAGTTAAACTTTGAATGAAAATTTTGAAAAAACAAATTTTGCATTATTTCTTTGTACATGCTGCTCGCCGTGTCGAAACCCTGCGGCTAACCGTCAGAGATATCGTACGCAGCATGTACTATGGGGAATTAAGTGAATAATGAGTTGTCATGGAAACTAAACATGTCATAGGCAACTGGCAACTGGAAACTCAAAAAGTAAACCGCCCTATACGTGAAATCGGTAATTACCACTGGTTCATTCAAATAATTATGCTTCTATTAGGATGTATTGAGACAAATGTAGATTACGGAGTCTCTTTTTCACTAATAATATTAAAATAGGCCGTAAAATGAAGTAATTTACCGTCCACCCTCGTAGCATTGAAATAAACATGAACGGGCGACTAGACCGTCATCTATGTGACGCATCAAACGTCGCGCCGTCGATTGGCGAGACCACTGGTGATTTTGAAATTGTGAATTATCCAAGTACGTCAATAGCGTACAGGACATTCCTTAGTGACCTTGATATCAAAATATGGGGACTCGGATCCGACTCACAATGCGCGTGTGCGTGGGTTATTGCCTTATCTCGAAACGTACTTGGTTAGAATCACATACCTCCGTGTCGACTATTTTTCGACATTGGATGTAACGAATCACGAACCAAGATAAGTATATCTAACTGCACGTGGGTATAACTGTGCCACTTTCAAAAGGGCGCTCATTTTTGGGCATGTGCAGAAATTGCAACATACGAGGTATTGTGTTTCCATCCCCTCCCATTGCAGTCCAAGGGCAGCAATGTAAAAGATAGGCAATGTCATGTCTGTTATGGAAGTATGTGGAATTATCGAGGGAATATCTTTGCGGAGCCTTTAACCTACCATATTTGTTTAAATATTGTAAATTTTAAAGCGTTTTCTTGTAATAAGTTATACCAAATATTTCACTAAAGAAGTTTATTTTATATGTAGTGCGCTTTTAGCTTAAGAAACAATATATTATTATAAAAAAAAAGCTAAAAATAAACACCAGTCAACAAAAAATGTGTGATTAAGTATCTTTCTTCGTCAGTGACTATGTAATGCATATGAGAACACTTTTTAAAAAGGTATAACTAAATGTATATAAAACAATAATGTTTCTGAAGTCCTAAGCTAGTCCAGGAATTTACAGAGTAGGAACAAAAAGGTTCAGGGGTGTCGGAGGATACTTTTCGTTAACAGATAATAATTTTTAAACAGATAGGAGAAGAAGACGTTAACTTCAGCAGTTTACATTAAAATCCTTTGTTGATGGACCGGTTTCGCCACGAAGGTCATCATCAGTGACCAAAATTCTTCTGTGTGACGAGAATAATTAAGTTTATAGTGTAAGTGTCACACTTTTTTTTGTGTAACAAAACTAATTTTAATTTTCGATTTTTTTTTTAATTTTTTTTGTTAATTAACGTTCAATTATTTTATTAACTATTTATCCTTTATCTCTATCCGCCATTTTGTATGTTTGTATACTTCTTACAGTATAACCTATCTATAACTTACAATCTGCAGTGATTGGCTATAATTGCGACCCAAAGGACATATAACCTCTTTATTAATCACCAATGAGGAACCAGAGCTCAAGGTGAAAATTTAGTACAATTTGCGTACGTTTACCTCTAATTTTGTATTTTTCTTTCTCATTCCTTAATTTCTGTTGGCTTCTTGGCAACTTTTCTGATGTGAAAGAGATTTCTCGTTTAACGGATTTTAAAAATTGACTTATCGATCACTACCTTCTATCCTCTTTCTTTTCCTGAAACTGGTCTCTGAAATTTCTTAGTCGCAAGACTGATTTACTGCAAGAAAGAATTCAGACGGTAGTCAATAATTGTTTTTAGGATCTCAAAAACTCCCATTTTTTTAGTCAAGGAATTTACGGTTATCGGAAAGGCCTACTTTTTTCTAGTAGAAATCTCTAATCTCAAATCCCTTCCAGAAAAAATAAAAACCCAAGTTATACAGCTAATAGCAGTTAAAGATTTGATGACATGAATCATTTGGGGTAAGTAGAACCATCAGGCTCTAGTCACAACACAATTGATTCATACATGAAGAAGTGGTAGTTTCTAATTGAAATGGGAAGTCATCCATTATCTTTCCCTGATCTGGTACCTTGCAACAAACAATAATCCATGTGACATTGGCGGCTAAGAAAAGGTGAGGTACTTTTTGTAAAAGTTTTAAACATTTAAAAAAAAATAGTAACTCAATACTTTTGTGACAGTAAACGAAGGAATGCGAAAAAAACTCGTTTTAAATGATTTATTGTCAAATCTACAGGGGCGGGACGGAATTTATACTGCAGTCCAGACGGTTTTCCATCAAATACAAATTCGTGGTATTAATCATTTAAAACAATGAATAGTGGAAAGTTGCAATTGGACAATGAAGAAGACGATTCTAAATGGTATCTTCCGCAAATGAAGGATATATTGATTCCAAATGAAACCATATTTTTGTAAAAAATAAATGATAAAGAAAAAGATATAAGATAAAGACTTTTTGCTGCATGTCTTTATTTACTATCATAGGGCTATTGATTAACTAATATTTTTTAAAATAAAAATCTGGGATTTTCATTAAGTTAATAGTAGTTTCAAAATGTTAACAACTTACAAAAATAAAACTGTACAAAATTTGAACCGCTTCTTATGGACTACTGGGTCGTTACAAAAAAGACGCACTTTTACTCCTAATGACATAATGTAATATTTTTAAATGCAAAAAATTTCATATTATGTTAAGCGGTTTCAGTAAATTTTAAGAAACTTTGTATGAAGGGATTATTTGATACGTCAATAATTCAACGGTGACTTTCGAACGGGCGCCTTCTCGATGTGCGTTGCGCCGCCGCCATGCTATGCATTTGCCAACTATTCTGGCAATTATTATTGAATAATTGGTTTATTTAGTTATATTACGCAATTACTATAGTACATTTCCAAAATTTGATATCAAATTACACTTTTAAATTGAGCTTTTCAAATTCAGTATTTAAAAACCTGATGTTGCATAGAACCGAAATGTTCTTGTGGGATATTACGATTTTCCTTGGTATTTAACACTCTTGTGACGTCGTTTCACTCCCCTACGGTTCGTGTCCAAACCGTCACACTCGTGTGAAAACTGCAATTTTCGACACTAGTTGCCCAATGTACTATTTTCTACGACTGCCTCGATAATGAACCAATGCGCACTACTAACTACCGTTGAAAATCGCACAAAAGTGCACATAGCGCACGCTCCCAAACAAAAGCGCGTTCAAAGTCCACTTTCCACACGCTTCTGTTTATTTTGCACACGCATTGCATATATTTTATAATACGAATGATCATTAATGAAGCAAAATCGCAGAAAAAGTATATTGTGCAACACGTACGAAAATCACTATGCACACTCTTGTGACGTTGTTTCACTCTCCTACGGCTCGTGTCCAAACCGTCAGACTCGTGTGAAAAGTACAATTTTCGATACTAGTTGCACAATATACTATTTTCTACGACTGCCTCGAAAATTGTACTACTACTTCCCCCATACAGAACCGTGTGCAAAGTCCACTTTCCACATGCTTCTGATTGTTTTGCACACGCATTGCATATACAGGGTGTTACGGGTCGAAATCAATCATATTTCTCAGAATTTTTGCGGAAATGAATTCAAATTGCATGTGCGTGAGACGTTGGAGGACAACAACCCAGGAACGTAACAAAAAGTTCTAATTTTCCAGAGCCGGACTAATAAAGTTTTTCTTTTCATGATGTCGCAAAACAAACCGTCAGTATACGATTTTTTTAAACTTTTGCAATAGATGTGAAGTTCACAAACTCCAGACAATACGAAATCGCAAAAATTTAAGTTGACGCACTTTTGGTTTTTTTACAATTTTTTAATGTTGCAATCAACTGCGTTTTGTGTTACAAATGACTTATTAGGATTAAACTTGCGTAACTCCTTATTATTTATTGTACCATTTCTTGATATTTATGACAAAAAAAATTACAGAAAACAAATAACAGAGATAAGAGAATAATAACAAACAAGCATAATAGATGAATAATTTCAAATACAAATAAATCTTACTATTTTGTTTATTTATTGATAACCATTACCCCAAAAATATTACACATTTATCTAGTTGCCTTATGTAGTACTTGTCTTTCCCAGAAAATTTACCTGTCTGCAAAAATTCTGGGAAATATGATTGATTTTAGTTTAGTCAAAATTTATACAAAACCTGTATATCAGTAAGAAATGAGTTCCTTTTGTAACTTTTGTAATACTGAATATGTGTTGGCATGGTCAAAACCTATCTCTCCATATTAGTATGTACGTTTCGTCCCGTAACCCCCTCTATTTTATAATACGAATGATCATTTATGAAGCAAAATCGCAGTCATAGAAAAAGTATAGTGTGAAACACGAACGAAAATAACTATTCACACTCTTGTGACGTTGTTTCACTCGCTTGCAGTTCGTGTCCAAACCGTCATACACGTGTGAAAAGTGCACTTTTCGACAATATTTGCACATTATACTATTTTCGGCAACCATATTAGATAGACAACTTTCGTCATATCCTGCCCTAGCCGAAATAGTAAATTGTACAACGAGTGTGACGGTTTGAACACGAGCCATAGGCGAGTGATGCAACGTCATAAAAGTGTGAAGAGTGATTTTCGTACGTGTTGCACACTATTCTTTTTCTACGACTGCGATTTTGCTTAATAAATGATCATTTGTATTATAAAATATATGCAAGGTGTGTGCAAAGCAATCAGAAGCATGTGGAAAGTGTTTCTAAAATGAACAAGTGCGCATTACTAACTACCGTTGGAAAGTCCACTTTGCACATGCTTCTGGTTGCTTTGCATACGCCTTGCATATATTTTATAATACGAAGGATCATTTATGAAGCCAAATCGCAGTCGTAGAGAAAGTATATTGTGCAACACGTGCGAAAATCACTCTTCACACTCACGTTGTATCATTCACTTAGGGCTTGTGTCCAAACGGTCACACTCGGGTGAAAAGTGCAATTTTTGATACTAGTTTCACAAATACTGTTTTGTGTGATATTATTATTTTCCATAGTGTTTAGCAAAATTAGATCAGTTGAATCGTATTTAATAGGCGATATGCAGGCGAAATTAGAACGACTATCGTCACTAGAGAGAAGTTAACGCTATGGAATTTTCTGTCACTAGAGGCGAAAATTACTTTTTCGGCTAGGGCGGGATATGACAAATGTTGTCTATTTTTATATGGTAGTAGAAAAAAATTAGTTTTTAATTTCTTATGTTTTCATTAATTTTTCTTGTTTTTAAAAAGTATAAAATAAACTGTTGTCTCTCCTACGTCCGGTAAGTTTTTACAGTACTCGTTCATAAATTTTTACATCTTAATCCTACTGTAAAAATATTTTACGGCACTTAACGTAAATAACTATTAAAGTACTGAGTAGCGTAATAAAACTTCATTACAGTACTTAGCAGCGTAAAGGAAATATTCAGAAAAAAATAGTTTGTAAAATATTTCATAAAATTAATCCTTAAATTCCCATGTTTTCAATCATTTTTGTTTTGAAAAATTATGAAATAAAATGCTGTATTTCATAAGTCCGGTAACGTTTTGTAGTATTTACTTTTAAAAAATCCAGACTCGGCTATCGTCTCGACCGGCACATTTCACTTCTGCTGCACCTATACTAACTTCATCTTTCAATTTGCAATGTAAAATCAATTTCTGACTATATAACCAACCAATTAAAAATAAAATTATTTATTAACCGGACTGGTAAACAGGTAACTAATCCAGAAATGAATGATTTTATTTAAATTTCAAAAACGAAAAACAAAAAAAAATATGTCTATTAATGGAACGAGAAATTGTATCTTTGTCATAAAGTAGATCAGTAATTTTTTAAGATTAAACATTTTAAGGGCAGAACTTTGTCCAACCCCAAAAAAAAAATATCGACTTTTGTATCTTAATAGTATATTATGATACAAGTGTCATAAGAAGGCGTACGAATCTAAGAGAGTGCGACAATGACCTTATGGAACGTGTATATTTTACTATTTTTCCTATTGAGGTAGATAATAACGAAAAAAAAAATCTAAAAGATAAGTTGTTATTTCAATGGTCTGGTAGTTTTTGTTGTTTAAAATGAAGTTGCCAGCTTGACAGTGACGTTGATTTCGGTTGAATATTATTTGACATTTCATAATACTGCCGCTATTTAATATCAAATTTAACCAATACCACTGCAGTAGAACAAAAATAACTATAGAGCGATACGTTTATGAGTATGTACTGTAAAGGTATTGTTTTCAGTGTCTACATCGAGCTGAACGAACCGAATTAGAAAATAGTAAATTAACATACAAGTTTCATAAAACATCGCATTGGCGCACGAATCCTCGTCGCTTCGCTCCTCGTTTTGCAATGGATGAATGCGACAATGACATTATGGAACGTGTATCTTATACTATTTTATGTAATAAGATAGATTAAAAAGAATAATAATTAAAATCAAGTCATTATTTCAAATGTCTAGTAATATTTGTTCTTTAAAATTAAGTTTGCCGCGTGAATTGACGTTAATTTTGACTGAATATTATTTGACATTTCCATAAACCGCTGCTACTTCGTCAAATTTTACCTAACGTCAAATTTTACCATTACCACCTAAACAGAACTAAAATAACTATAACGATGCTTTAATACGGTTGTAAACGCATCGCTGTCAGTGTTTTAATAACGAGCTAAACAAACCGAATTACATAAAAAAGTTTTAAAGTACCGCTAAGCTCCGTTCCAAATTTGCAATAAATATCTCAAAAACTGTGAGATATATGAAAAAAAAATATTAAAGTTTCAACACGCTGTAGCTCGGTAACAATCCACTTGAGGACAAACGCTTATAGCAAACTTAGTCTTATTATACGAGAATACAACCTTAAAATTATTACATCAAATTTTGAATGACCCAGTAAAATCTAATAGAAAGTAGAAGTATTTTACAAAATCTAACTGTTAATGTGATCGACCAATATGCAATAAACCTGCATTAACTTTTTCTCATAATTTCGCCTTAAAATTATGAGGTCATGATAGGTCCATTTATTAATACCACGTGGTTTTAGGATAGGCAACTCTGTAATAAAATCCAATTTCTTCGGACATGCACATTCTTCTTTGCAGGAATAAAATTGCTTCATAATATTGAGTTGTTTTATTTATACCAAATTAAACTCCGTGAATTTCAAAGAATGTGGCATGTTAAGTTAATTGTTTTGTACCAAATTCGTAAATGCAATAGGATAACTAGACATCTGAAAATTGACAAATATATGACGAAATGTAACAAGCTTTGGAATACAGTTTCATGATTAGAGGCACATAAAGTAAAGCATTTAAGCCATACTATTTAGTCTAGTCTAAATCTAACTGGTTTAGATATAAAAAAATTGTTTTTTAAATAAGAATGAAGTCGTCGGGATAAATTTTAGTTTGTTTATACCAAATTACTATGCATAATTCGTGAAACTATTGTCGAAAAACTGAGATTAAAATTAACTGCCTATACAAAAAGCTTCTGAGAAAGTAAACTTCTATCGAAGTAAGAGTATAATTAAGGGGTCGTGATAGGTCAATTTATTTGCATTGCTTTAGATTATAATATGTAATTTATGAAATTATATACACGAAGGGATCTATCTCCCTGCATACAGGGTGTGGTGTTTCAGTTTTAAGTGCCCAAACTTTAATATAAAAATAACAATAGTTGCGGTAGAAACCAATATCCAATAAGGCTTAAACGTGTGTGTTGCAGTTACAGTAGGACATAAAGTAAGTAACTGTCTTTTTTTAACAAGATGGTTCGTTCACTATTCAGGAAATCTCCTAGCAATAAAAGGTCTCCTGCAGAGCATTGGTTCTACTGTTTGTAGCAGCTATTCCTGTGTATGCGGAAATCCAATATAGGGCTCATTACAAGACGGCATTCCGCCGCCAATTCATACTTCTCGCCTGATTTATAAGATCGATTTCCGGCCCCATACAGCCAGGGAGGATAACGTAATGACAGCCTACAAATTGGACTCCGTACGAGATTGATGCACCGAATTTGCCTCGCACTTGTGCCCTGTATGCGAGTTCGAGGGGATGCCGAAGTTTAATTAGAAACATTAAGAATGGATCACTGTTTAATTACCTTACTTTAGCTTTTGCTTTAGCGAACTGAGCGTCCCCCCGTAGAAGCAAAGTCAGAACAATTCCGGAGCTGTTTGATTGACATCTTTGTTTTTACAAAAAAGGGGTGCTCGTGTTTGTGTTCGTTGGGTAACTTAATAGTCGCTGTTGCGGATCGGATTTTGAGTGACAGTTATGTAAATTCGTGCAGTCGATTCAAAAAATGCCAGACCTAAATTTCTTAATTGATTAGTTACGAATGTGTCCGTTGGTCGGGAGCTTGAAAGCTTTTTACCGCCCGATGTAATTTAAAGCTCAACCCGTTGGAGTCGTTTTCTTTAGTGTCAAGTTAAAAGTCGGAAAGTGTTAGAGAGTAAATAGCGTCGCAGGCTTCATGAAATTTTAATTGCGTCATTAGATCTTGAAGTTAACTACCCCAGAGACAGCTTGAACTTCCATGTAACTTTTACAAGTTAAATGGGCTATATAGCTCTCAAGACCCTATAGTAGACGGGCATCTCATTAATTTCGACCAAAGAGTTTCCCAAGAAGTTCGCCTTTGAAAAAGTGCTCCGCTAAAAGTCGTTAGTTCCGAAGCAGATGTCCTGATGCTTAATAACGCGCATCGACACCTATTAGTTTAGTACGTCTTATGTTTGCTCAATGAGCCCCTTATTACTAACAAGCGAATAAGACACAACTGACAACTCGTCGTTCGGCCTTTTTGCCCCTGCTGGCAATTTTAAAAACGATAAAAACCGAACGAGCCGCAATTTATTAACAACTTAAAGCCCGAACGATCGTTAAGTTATAGACACGCCGCTCCGACAGATGTTCTAATCTGACAGATACGGCAGAAAAAGAGGCCAATCGAAATAATTGGATAAACGGGAAAAAACTTTAGATCTACACGGTGTGTTCCTAAAGGAACTGTAGATAAAAGTTGTTTAAAAAAAAAGAGCAAGCATTTAAAGATTACCATGATAGGCGTGGTCACTCGTGCAGAGGCCTTGTAACAAAACCTGAGACACTAAGTGATTTGCTTATTTCTCCGTAGTTGAAAATTGAATTAATGACGTCATCGAATTTTTGGTTTGTTGTCATTTAACTTTGAAAAATGTCCACTCACAACGAAAAAGTCGCCATGTTATTAATTTATGGGAAATCTCAAAAGAATCCTTAAAGAGCAGCTTAATTATACGGTCAAAAATTTCTCAAACGTGTCAGTAATAATTAAAAAATATTTGCAATATTGGAAGGCAATTTACGTGCAAATAACCAAGCATTTTCTTCTAGAAAATCTGAAGAAAAATTACAGTCATTAATATAGGGTCAATAATGACAATTCTGTTGCCATTGTTTTGCAGTATTTTTTGAAGACCATCCAAGGAAGTCCATTCTGCAGCCTATCGTGAGTTGAATTTGGTACGAAGCATTTTGACAGAAAATGGTTATCACGATTATGAACTTGAAAACTTGGAACACTTGTCAGATCAACATCAACCACGAAGTATTAATTATATAGCCCAAGTGATTTAAAACTTAGAGATCAATGATAATCGGTTTATTCAGCATGCGTTAATGGCCATGACGAGTTGGCGCGATCTGTACTCACATGTACTTACAACGTCACATACAAAAGATAGGTAGAATATAATTTTTGGTTCTTGTCGAGCGAATATTTGTTGGAGCGTGGCTCTCAAATAGAGACTGGTTTTTAAAGAAAAACAGTATGCATTCTTGGATATATATCGCGTGTACTGTAAGTATACCAAGTTCTCTAAATTTACCTTAACATGTTTCTCTAAACTTTAGTCCTAACGTGATCCTTAATGCCTGCTTTTGACAAACAAAAATTTTGTTTATTATGTTACATTGTCCGTAAAACATAATGCCGTATCTAAGGTGTGATTCAAAATTGGCATAATAAATCATCTTCCTGGTTCGCCTGTCCAGTTATTTGTATAATACTCTAAATGTATATTACACCTTATGCAGTTGTGCTGCAAGAAAACCACACTGTCCAATACCATCTCCAAAAACCTGGTCGTTTCACTAACATGTATTTCAACGTTGTTTAAGTTTATTGCTAAGGGTATGTCTAAGGCGGTCCTTTTTGTCTGAAAGATAAGCACACTTGTTTTGCTGTTGTTAAGTACAAGCTTGTTTTTTGAGAACCCTAAATTAGCTTTTTGAATAACTTCCTTGGCATCCCTGAACAGAGTTGATATAGATCCCATAAAAAGAAGGCTTGTGTCATCTGCATAGTTTATTATTTCAAGTTTAACCTTAGTCCCCAGCAATTCACTTATGTCATTTATATATATTAAGAACAGCAATGGGCCAAGTATGCTTCCATGTGGCACACCCAATGTCACCTCTAGCTTATCCGAGAACGATTTCTTATTATTTTGACCAATAACTACTTGTTGTTGCCTACCAGTTAAATACGATCTTAACCAATCGTGTGCATTGCCTCTTATTCCATAGTTTGATACTTTAGTCATTAAAATATCATGATCCAGTGTGTCGTAGGCTCTAGACAAATCCAAGAATATTCCCATTCGTATTGTTTTCTTCTCAATACAGCTTAGCACTGACTCTATAAAGCGAAAAATAGCTGTTTGCGTTGATCTACCTCTGACCTACCTCTGACTGATGTAACCATGTTGGAATTTGTTCAACCGGTTATTTTTTAACAGAAAATCAGTGACTCTATTACACATTACTTTCTCAAAAATTGTTGAAAAACTTGACAGCAGGCTTATGGGCCTATAGTTCTTTAAATCCTCTATGTTTCCCTTCTTGTATATTGGTACGTTTACTGCCAACTTCAGTCGCGCTGGGAACACTCCAAACTTCAGTGAGTTATTCAATATGTATACAATTGGTTTTAGAACCGCTGCGATTAGGGCTTTTAATAAAGTGGTGGATATCTCGTCATACCCACTGCTGTATTTATTTTTAAGATTTTTAACAATATTTAAGATTTCATTGTCATCTACCA
The DNA here is from genome assembly GCA_951812265.1 of Taphrorychus bicolor. Classification (NCBI taxonomy): domain Eukaryota; kingdom Metazoa; phylum Arthropoda; class Insecta; order Coleoptera; family Curculionidae; genus Taphrorychus; species Taphrorychus bicolor. The sequence continues at coordinate 44,823,785 of OX638298.1, read as the reverse complement.
GATCTAATGAAATGACTTCTGGACTAGCGCTATGCACAGCAGTGAACGGGACACTACTCAAACCCTTCAGCAAGTTAATCGGGGCGTCTAATAAAAATTTAATGAATTCATCTGATAAGTTCTTATTTGTATCGCTATCCGCTATTAATTCTTGCGTGCGGCGTTTGCCCAATATCCCGTTAACAATATTCCAGCATGTTTTTGATTTGTTGTCTGACCTTTTAATTTTATTAGCATAATATGTTGACTTTTTTGAACTCAGTAGACTATCGTAGCGTCTTTTCTGTTCAATATATATCAACGGCATCATGGTCCTTCAAGACGTGCAAAGCATCCATTATCTTTTTACAACTAGATACCTCTTGATCACCTAGCAGATATGTAGTTTTGTTAGAGCTTCTAATTGGTATCTTCCTATATGGAAAACAGGCATTAAACATATTTGATACTACCAAGGAAAATACATCCCACTGTTTGTCTACTAAATGTTTGTTCAAACTGTACACTCTTTCAAAGCTTTGTCCTGATAGCAAGTCCTTAAAACTACTCACACTCTCACCATTGAATAATCTCTTATCCACATGACATTCATTCAATTTTCTTGGTAGCACCAAAGATAATTTCTGCGCCGTGTGATCCGATATATGATATTCTAAGATATCAATTGTGAAATTGCTATGTATATTAGTCATTATGTTATCAATACACTTATTTGAATTACTTGTGACTCTAGTTGCTTGGTTTACTGCCAATCTAAAATTATAAGAAGTCGTCACAGACATAACGTCAAATGTTTTATTATCGCTGGAGAGGAAGTCAATATTGAAGTCACCCGCAATTAAACATAATTTATTTTCTTTAAAGCGCATACCTAAAATAGTTTCTAATTTCTCAGTGAACACAGCATGCCTCTGGAGGTCTGTAGACACACACCACTATAATTTTTTGGTCACCAAATTCGGCTTCACATGCGATAGGATGTAAGTTTCCGTTGGAAGATTTGACATTTGTTTTGATCTCTTGCTGAGTGGTTTCGGCTTCGAAGTTTCATTCTGGTACAGTTGGGACAGTTCAATTCTTCGTTACATTCACTACCACCATGTTTTCCACCACACTTGTAACTGTAACAACATTCTTCCTGGTTGCAGTATTTTGCTACATGTCCAAAACCACAACACTTAAAACAGTGAGCCAAATTTAAATGCTCTTGTACGTGAACAGTTACGAGATTGAATAATATTTTTCCTTTTTTGAGTAACCATTTTGCAATATTTGGTTCTGCTTCTAGAATCCAATTTTCCTTCATTGGGTTCCGGCACTTTCGCTTTGCGACTACTCGTATTTTGTCTATGATCGTGTATCCTAATTCAGTAACTATGTCATCATTGAGTCTTTCCAGCTCTTCTAGAAACTGGTCGTCTGTGAAGCCACAGTCATCAACACCGGTAAGCATAAACATAGGATTGGATCTTTGAGTCTCTTTTGTAGTTAAATGATTTTTTTCTGCTACACCAATATTTTTACGTAATTTGTTTCGGGCTTTTGTTGCATTTGCGGCGTACTCCAAGTCTTTTTTTCTACTTGAATTGGGATACTTTTAGTTGAAAAGTTATCCTCCCCCCCTTGCTTTAGAGTATATGCAAAGCTTCTTGTAGGTTGATTTGTAGTTCTTGTGTATTCGCTCTCTTTTACTGTTTGTTTATCCATAAGAGTTAGTTGGCCACTCAATTTGGTTTTCAAATTTTCATTTTTCATTTGCCCTAATTTAAAAATTAATGTTGTAAATTGCTGCTGAATTTGTAAATGTGCTTTCCTGAGTGTCATTTTATCTTCTTTCTGAATCGTGAAATTTCCTGCTGGTGCTTGGTCTTTGTCCAGTATCTCAAAGATGTCATTCATTAGTAAAAAGAACTTTTGAATTATTTGTTCTGAACTTTGTTGGTTGTCAAAACCCTTATCGGTAAAATCATTATCTAACTCCACCTGGGACGTTTCCTTAGCAATCTTATCATGTTCATTGCATGATCGTTTATTTGAATTTGGTGTTATAGGGCTGTCATGAGATCTAAGTCTTTTTTTCTCTATTTTCTCGGTGGGCGACATTTGATCATCAGTATTGTCTATTCGTGTATTTTGTGGGCTTCTTATAGTAGAGCTTTTCGGCTGAAATACATCTTCATATGTCAGGAACAAACCGATAAGAGCTAAAGGGCTCGAAACTCTGTCTAGATTAGAGTTGTTTGTTCTTATTCCCCGCACTGTAGCAAGTGAGACAGAAATAATGTCAAAGCGAAATGTAGTGAATTCGCCTTTTTGTTCAAATCTGAAATGTAAATAGACGTTAGTAAGGTACCTGGTGTATAAAGAAAGACAGAACGTCAAAGATACAAAGATCAATGAAAGAAACAAGTTTTAATGAAATCAAAGAAACATCAATCAAAGATACAAGTTTTGATGAAAGAAGTCATATAAGACTTGATTGAGTGCTTGATTGGCGGATCGGGTTCAAAGGTAGGAATAATGCTACAACCTATCGGCCAACGTTTCGTCTAGTTCACTTAAACTTCCTCAATGCTAGACAAAACGTTGGTGAAAAAGTTGCAATATTATTGCTGCCTTTGATCCCAATCCGCCAATCAACCATTGAATTCCTCGGATGTAATTTCCGATTTTATTGATGAGACTTGATGTTGAATTTAAAGGGAAAAGGCTCGGGAAAAGGGTTAAGTACTGAAAAACGGAAGAAAGAATGCTTGAACACTTTGGCCTGCCATGTCGAAGAAGTTGAATTGGTGATAACGATAATGCACTTAAAGCCTATTTGAGGTAAGAAAGCAAACTCGTGTAATCAAGATCAGAGTTATCGACAAGACCAAGTACATGACAAAAATCGTGCAATATGTCATAATTGTTGTGAAATATCATTTTTCAATAATAGCAGAGATTCTAGACATTCTTCTAGCAGTCCCCCTCCTCTGATTTGCCAAGAAATCAAGAATTTGGAAAAGAGTTATCATAGTCGTACCGAAGATGAGATTTACCATGAATACGATTCACACAAATTTGCAAAAGACACTAAATCTGTGAACATTGATTGGATACATATGATTTGGCAACTAATCACTTAAAGAATATAAACTTAAACCATCTCCCTTGCCAGATACCTTTTCGTCAGAAATGTATGAAGCTGAAGAAAGTTCAGCTTTCTTGAGTTGCTCTGTCAGCAGCAAATCTGTTAACGCTGATTGAATGGATGTGATTTGGCAAGAAACTGAAGAAAATGCAGTTGAACATTGATCTGAGATCCCTCGATGGAAACTTCACCATCTTCTTGAGTTATTCTCTGGTCAGCACTACAGCTAAAGTTGGTTAAATGCATGTTATTTGGCATCTAACCACTTGGAGGATGTAAAGTTAAACCATATCCCTTGGAAGATGTTTTTAAGCAAAAATGAAGAAAGTGCAGTTGAACATTGATCTGAGATCTCTTGGTGGAAACTTTCCTATCTCCTTGAGTTCCTCTCTGGGCAGCAAATCTGGTAACGTTGGTTGAATGGACGTGATTTGGCATCTAACCACTTGGAGGATTATTTGATGAAAGTTAAGTCATCTCCCTTGAAAGATGTCTTTTAGGCAAAAATGAAGAAAGTGCAGTTGAACATTGATCTGAGATCTCTTGGTGAAAAATTTCCGATTTCCTTGACCTCCTCTCTGGGCAGAAAATCTGGTAGCGTTGGTTGAATGGACGTGATTTGGCATCTAACCACTTGGAGGATATAAAGTAAACCATCTCCCTTGGAAGATGTCTTTTAGGCAAAAAATGATGAAAGTGCAGTTGAATGTTGATCTGAGATCTCTTGGTGGAAACTGTCCTATATCTCCTTGAGTTCTTCTCTGGGCAGCAAATCTGGTAACGTTGGTTGAATGGACGTGATTTGGCAACTAACCACTTGAAAGATGTAAAGTTATGCCCTTGGAAGATGTCTTGGAAGACGTCTTTGGAAGACGTCTTTGGAAGACGTCTTTGGAAGACGTCTTTTTGCACTAACACAAACTAATCTATACCAAGAACTGAACTAACCTAAACAAGTCATAATAGCTAACCTAACCTAATAGTAAAAGCGAATACTTTTAAAATGGATAGAACAGTTTGTCTGAAAATATCAAATATTAACCTTATTGAGAGTATATAAAGAGCTAGAAAATTCTGTCATATCATGTGTTGAAACTTACTATAATAATATAAATCGATCAAATTAAAAAATTCGGTGACGAACCTTTATGAAAGATTTACATGGAGGGTGAAAGTTCCATAAAAGTCCTTAATTTTTTCAACTTAAATCTAAAATTTTTAAGTTGAATAAAAGAAATGAAGCTTCATAAACGAATGATCATTTATGAAGCAAAATTGCAGCCGTAGAAAAAGTACAGTGTGCAACGAGTACGAAAATCACTCTTCACACTGTTGTGACGTTGTATCCCTCGCCTACGGCTCGTGTCCAAACCGTCACACTCGTGTGAAAAGTTCAATTTTCAACACTAGTTGCACAGTATACTATTTTTAATTTGAGTCTATACTCATATCAATCGCTAAAACCACATTTTTTCCGTCTGACCTTTATGGAACTTTTACTGTCGTTTTGTTAGTAATGGCAAGCCCAATAAAAAAAAATGGGCCTTATTGGGTTACTGAAAATCCATATTTTGTCAACCCTATTGAAAACTTTTCAGTATTAATATTATTTTCAATATTTATCAAAATAGACATTTGCCGTGGTATTATCAATGAAAATTTAATTCTTCTTTTGATGGACAATAGTTTTTCGATATTTGCAATTTCTTCAAGAAGAATTTCCTATGCTTCTCGAAAATGTGCTCCACTACATAAAGTAAACATTGTTCAACAATATTTAACTGTTCTTTTTAGAACAGTAGGTACAGTGAGCACCTAAATCATCGGACCTGACCCCGCTAGAATTATTTTTGTGGGGAACTTAAAAAAGAAAGGTTTATAGAACGCTTCTCTGTTAACTTGGAACTACAAAGAAAAACTCGAAACACTGGCAATGAACTATAAGTTCATTGCTGACAAGTAAGTCTTCAGTGCAAGAAGAAAGACGAAGATTGGATAATTGTTTAGAAGTAGGGGATGGTTACTTCAAACAAAATTTCTAGTGGCAAGCAAATACACTTTTTTCTGCTATATTGCCATTTGTTTTCAAAACCTAAAATCTTTTTTTACCAATCAGCTTATAATCTTTTAATAGAAAAATATAACCAATTTTCTTTTATACTACCCCTGTGTAAATAAATTTGCTCTTTTGAAATATGCTAAAACATAGGTATCTTTCTAAAGAAAAAAGTTTGATGAGGCCACTAGTTCAGTTTTTAATTATATAAAAATAAGCAAATTTGGCTTAAAATAAACTTTATTCAATCCCACTTAAGAAACTCTCTTCAGTTTTTTTATATCGTTTTTAATTTTTTTTTTTACTAAAGTTGAGACATCGAGTTTGGCTCACCCGGACATGATCGTAATTTATTTTTAAAAATATATGTTAATAAATTTTTATGTGGTTTTCTACAGAAAGCATAAAAAAAGCATTTCCTGTTAAGCCTTTTTAATTTGTTGCCACCTTCCCACTTCCAGATCCCAGATCACTTTTCTAATGATCTAAAGTAACATTGAATAACATTGTTCTTCTTCTTGTGGTGCCTTATTCTCTGCGAATCTTGGCGATTATCATGGCTATTCTTATTCTATCAGCTGCCTGTCTAAATAATTATTGTAAAGATGTCATCCCAAACCACTGGCGCAGGTTTTTCAGCTATGAGTTCCTTCTCCTACTGTCGACCTTTCCCTGTAGGCTAAGCTGCAGTAGTCGATATTTATTGTTCCTCATAATATGTCCGAAGTACTCCAGTTTTCTTCTTTTCACTGTGAATGTCACTTCTTTCGTTTTACCCATTCTTCCAAGTACTTCTTCGTTAGTTACCTGCTCGATCCGATGAGATACGCAGAATTCTCCGACATATCCACATTTCGAACGCTTCGCGCTTCCCCATCAGGGCTTCTGTCATGGTCCACGCCTCAACGCCGTACAAAAGGACTCAGGATGTAACATCTGACCATTCTTAATTTCAGTTGTAGGCTAAGGTTTCTGTTGACGAAAAATGTTTTCATTCTATTGAATACAGTTCTTGCCTTCTCGATTCTACATCTTACTTCTAGGGATTGATCCTAGTTTGCATTCACCATTGATCCCAAGTAAGTGTATCTCTCGACTCGTTCTATAGTTTCTTGATTTAAAGTTAAAACCATAGGAGGTTGGGGGTTTTTGCTGATAATGATATGTTCTTTGTCTTAGAGGTGTTCAGGCTAAGTCCATATTCCTCGCTCGTTGTATTGATTTTCTCCAAAAGAGTTTGAAGATCCTCCAAGAGAAAGATCCTCCATGGATAACAGTATCATCTGCGTATCTGATGTTGTTTGTGTTTCCGCCGTTTATTTTAATCCCTTCAGGAGAAGCTTCCAGTGCCTCCTGAAATATCTTTTCAGAGTAGATGTAAAATAAGGTCGAGAGGTCATACCCTTGGCGAACCTTGGGTATAATTCGTATATCCTTGCTGTCTAGACCTACCTCCTTCATTACTTCCACGCACTTTGTGTGTTTTACCCTGTCAAACGCCCTTAAAAAATCTACACATCTCGGTTCATGTCCGTACAGCGTTGTACTAGGACTTGTAATGAAAAGAATGACTCTCTAGTTTCCAGAGCGTTTCTAAATCCAAATTGAGATGCTCCGGTGTATAAGTCACATTTTCTATATATTCTGCTGTGGATGATCTTGATGAACACTTTGACGATGTGTTTGATGAGACTAATGAGCCTATATTGGCCGCAGGTATTGGCTCGAGGTTTTTTAGGGAGGGTAGTAAAGGAAAACATTAACCAGTCAGAAAGTATTTTTCCTGTATCATAGATGAGATTGAAGATTTTTTCCAGAGACTTGAGGAATTCCGTGCTACTGTCACATAATAATCTTGTCAGTTCTACGCGGACCTCGTCAGGTCCTGGATTCATTGCCTGGATTCATTGTCAGGATTTATTGTTTTGCATATTCTGGATAGCTCTCTGAATTTTTGCTTTTGTTATGCGTGGGCGTGGTTCAGATTCGACACTGATATAATGTTCTGATCTATCATCTGAGAATGTTGTTTGAATATATTGTTTCCACGTCTTTAGTTTATCAATCATTTCTGTTATAAGTTTACCCTCTGAGTCTGTCAGGGTTCTTGCTGTAGTTTTCTTCCAGGTATTCCTTTATCTTTCTGTGTGTATTTAAATGATCATGCATTCTATCTAGTTTCTCAATCTCGCTATATTTCCCTGCCAGCCATTCTTCCTTTGCAGCCATGATTTCCCTCTTCATTGTCTTGTGTATTGATCATCTCTCGTCTGTTCTATCTAATAACTTGGGCGATTCTGTTCCATTTTTGTAGAGGTTCTTCTGGGGTTGCCACTAATTTTTCCAATCCGGTTTGTGGTTCTTCTGTTACTTTCTGTTTAACTGCGTCTTCCCTGAGCTTTCGAATATCTATTTTTTACTCCGCATCGCCTGCTCTTCCTCGCCTGTGCTGGCGGCTTTTGAGTATGAGTTATGACACAATTTCCACTCTAGTCGTAGAATAGGTAAGGAACTTTGGTTTCATGCTTATCCTGTGATTCTTGTCAGCTTTTCCTTCGTTCTGATTTATGTTTGCAGTTTTTTTTGCAATTTGTAAGTTCGTAATGATGTAATTTTGTTTTTATCTTAAACTGTTTGTGATTGTTACTGATCTACTGAATAACTGCTTAACGGTTTTTTTTCAATAGCGTGTTAAGTGGACTGTTTAATTGCGTTTGTCACCTATGTAATGCTGCTTTTGTGTTTTTAGCCTTGATAAAGACGTCAATAAACGTCGAAACGTCGACAGTTTCTGCTTAATTAGTGGAAATTTTCTTTTGGTCCTGTTCCCGATAACCTTTGGAGAATATCTATTTTGTTGCTTTGCTGGGTTTTCGTTGTTCTTTTTAGTTTTGTTTCAAATTTACAAATCAGTGGATTATGGTCTGACGAAACGTCTGCACCTGATGCTTTAACGGTTTTGATGGCATTGCGGAATCTTTTGGAGACCGTTATGTAGTCAATTTGATTACATATAATGTGGTCCGCTGTATCGCTTGGTGCAGCCATAGACAAATATAAAGTCTGCGTGGTGGAAGTTGAAAGAAGGTGTTACTAATTATCAAATGCTGTTCTCTGCAGAATTGAAGAAGTCGATTTCCTCTATCGTTTCTTAGTCCTAGGCCATAATCGCCTACTAAATTTTTTTCTTTCCCTTTTCCAATCTTAGCATTAAAATCGCCAATTATCATTGTGATCTCGTCGCTGTTTGTTAGTCTAATGAGCGAGTTTACTTGTTCGTAGAATTCTTCTATAATTTGCACTTCTTTATCGGCTGTAGAGGCGTACACCTGTATTATGTTTAAATCCATTGGACTTGCTTTTAGTCGTAATAGTAGCGTTCTGTCGTTGTAGGGTATAAAATTTTTTACTTAGGCGTTGATTTCTTTTGCGACCATCATTCCCATTCCGTTTCTGTGAGTTGGGTTTCGTTTCCAGAGTAATAAACTATGTGCTCTTGGATTTGGCATGAGCCTGCATTTGACCAGTGTGTCTCGCTGATTCCCATGATTTTAAAGTCTAATCTTATCATTTCTTTGACGACATTGTGAATTTTGCCGCCAGTATATAAGTCTTGCACGCTCCATGTGCCGATTTTGAAGCACCCGGTGATTCTTGACTGTGGTGACTAAGGGCCGGGCCGTGTTTTTTTCTTTGTCTATCCATGATAATCTTATTAGGGAATATATAATGAGATGGTTTCCCCTTGCCTTCCTCATCGCAGTGCCTTACCCATACCGTTGATCCAGCTTTGCCTAAACTGCATATACCTAAGAGTTCATATACCTTGCCAATATCATTTATTTTCAGCTAAATGACAGTACTGGGATTGCTGCTGCTCAACCACAAGCTAGTTTTGGTTCGCCCCGAGTATTTGATTTCTTCGGTGCCTGCCATATCTGGCCGGCTTTTCCCTATCCACCACCTGGGGAGGCACCCGATGGGTGTTTTAGCAACCCCACACGTGGGGTTGCATAACATTGTTAGACAACACAAATGGTAAACACGTATCTTGCCGAAAAAAACAACTTATACTGATAAGATTGTACTTAAATAAATTATCTGGTTACGATGGTGAATGCGCCATATTACTATAAACCATTCACTTATTATTCGCATTCAAGTAGACGTTAGAAATCTGACTTTGACTTTTTTATCTTATCTCGAATGGATAAGATAAAAGTGCTGAAAGGAGATTAAAAGAGATTAAAGAAGAGAGGTATTAAAAAAGGTAAAACTAAATGTCAAGACTAAATTAGTTATAGTTTATATTATTTCTCATGCAACACAAATCGTAAGACAATGAATGATAAACAAACATAAAGCAATAAAAAAAAAAAAAGCGTTATTAGGAAAGTTTGCATAAAAATGCGTTTTAAAGTTACCAGCTCAGTGTTACCAATTGCAAAGTAGAAAAAATTGGAGGAAAAGCTCTAGAGTTATCCTTAGCTCTAAAATTCTAAATTTGTGTTTATGTACTTATTTCAATAATTTTAAAATCAAAAAATCCGCAATTTTAAAGCATAGTACTAAGGTTCCGTTCTGTTAAATTCAGGAACTCTTAGCCCTGGGTGCATTATGATAGAAAAATGCACTTTTGAAAACACTTTGTAAACCCTTAATAACTACAATTTTTCGCAGAGTTCGTCGGTCAAGTTGATCAAAATAAAAAATAAATGGTGCCACTAATTACTTTTAGCGCTTTCAGTAAATTTTAGTAAATTTAAAAAAATAGCTTAAAAGGTAATATTAATTCAAATGGTAATTATTGTGTCTTGCCTCTGGCTAGATAATTTACTAAAAGGACAACAGACTTTACTAAAACAAATATTGTTTAAAAACTGATGATAAAGAAGAGCCGCTGAAATGTCAAAACGTCAAAAACAGTCTTTTTTTCGTATTCGTGTCGGTAATAGTATTCGAGGAATCGGAAAAAAACTTGTTAGAAATCGAAATTTTAGGTCCTAGTTTTAGACAATCTTTGCCATTTTTAGAACACCATGTTTCATCTACAAGGTGTTTTAGGAAGGTGTCAGCCAACTTTTGGACGTTACAGAGGACCCATGACATTCAAATTTTCCTTCTATAAACCTCTAGCCGCAAACGCAATGTTTGTGATAAACTCGGTTTAAAAAAAATATAAGTTTTTTGGTTGTATAAACCACACAAATGATATACCTGAACTAACTTGAGTTATTTGAGGTAAACAACTGAACTGTTGTACACGTTTTACCTTTATTTAGTACTACTCTACGCCACTAGAAAAAATGGAAATTTGGAAGCACATTGTGAAAAACCAATGTTATCTATCGTCAGAAGAGTTGTCGTTGTGTTCTTCAGTAAAATGGTATTTTATAATGAAAAACATGAGTAAAATTTCCAAAAAAATATCTATTTTAGCCAGATTAAAACACTTATTGGAAAAAGTGTGTGATCTAAAGTATGACAACTGCTTTCTACAACATCCTGTGGAAAGAAATGAACACCCTCTTTATTATAGAAGTACTAGAAGTAACATAAAAAAAAGTATTGATATAGATTTATATGACAAAAATGCAATATTTTGCATACGCGGCTCTCGAATCGATCTGAAAGTCTAAATTTAGATATCAAAGTGGTGTTACTAGGTCTCTGTTAGCTTATTCAGGTTTGACAGCAATAGAGTTGTTGAAAAATTTATAACAGGAGCCAGGACAGCACAATAATGGAATTACATTTTGAGTGACTTCCAGAAATTCAAGTTTTTTAAATAATTAAGCACATGTGGCTTAAAAAAAATGTTATCGATTGTGCAGTTTTATTATTGCTCTGAAAAACCAAAAAAAGTTATAGAAGTTTTGTTCACACACTCAATTATCTCTTCATACCTTCATGTATATCGAAAAAGTCTCCGACAAAAAATAGAAAAACAGAAAATAAAAAAAAACAGTGGAAGTCTTCAAAATAAATCTACTGAACTTTGATCCTTTTAGAGTAACTATTGGTTCTTTTCATGAATTTGTTCTCTCGTAACTTTTGTCTTCGTGAAAGAGGTTATAAAATTACGTAGTGATTTTTGTTTTAAAGAATTTTCAAACCCGTTAATTTCTTCTTCTTCGTCGGTTATTTGTTGCCATATTCTTTCTCATGCGTATTATTATCTACAACGCTATTCACTTGTAACGGATGCAGATATTCTAATCTGTTCCATTTTGTAGCTTTTTTGTTTTCTCCCTTGTAAGTTAATCACACTCCATTTTTAGTTGTTGTTTATTAAGATTTCCTTTTTTTTATGAAAATCCTTTTTAACTAACTTTTAGTTCGTTTTCTCAAAGTTGATGGTGCCTATGTAATATTTCTTCTAGGTCATAACATTTTAACTATATTTATTTGCAGCCGCTTTTTCCCACATTTTTTGAACATTTTTGCAATGCTAACGCCTTTTTTTATTTCTCATTTTTGTTTATTCCGAATCTATGTTCTTTCAAATCTGTTGAATTTTACGTATTCTCACGTTTAATTGATCATTAATTATATTAATTTTTGTTTTTCAGTTTTAGACCTAATTGATATTTTTTTGTAAAAGTATTGAAGGCAGAATCAAAAAATCAAATAATGAACAAGGTGCTTATTGAAAAAAATCCAAATAGTACGTTGTTATTTATTGAGACCAACCTGAATTATCCTCGTAACAGTGTCACATCAACCTGAACTGTTAATACTGAACTAAATAATTAGATAAATGTGCCCCAACAGAAACGACGTAAACATATAAAAAAAAGTTTTTTGAAAAAAATCCAATGTCCGGTGATGACACTGACGGCTCCAAAGCGCTTTGAAAGTATTGTTACGCCCGATCGTCGGTCCACAGAGAAGCGGCAACGCCGAGCGCCGACTGCGACCCCATCTAGACTAAACGAGAACCGGGAACAGTCGCCTCCGTTCTCGAAAGTACGAGAGTGTGTTCAGGCCGGATATATAAACCAGCGAGCCGCGCGAGATGGGATCGAATAAAGTGCAGTGTGATAAATAAGCGGACAAGCGAATAGTGCGAACTGCTAGTAAAAATTAATGTGTTTTAACCGTGTTGTAATAGTTAAAAGTAAATAAGAGTGTGTAGTTAATTGACGATAAATTATTGGAACCCGTATCCCGTAACAACTGGTGTCAGAAGTGGGATAATTTTCGTCAAATTTGTGACTGTACGGACAAAGGAGTCATCGCGCACATGGAATTTTGCGTGGTAAGGACCGTGCAAGAACTTTGATGTTTTCTACATGGCATATATTCGATCTATGACAAAAATCATGGATGAACAACTGGCAGCACTTATGGAAATGCTGAAGGAGAAAGAAGAACAGAGGAATTTTCTGGAAGAACAAGAAAAACAAAGGCAACTTGAGAACGTTTCGATCTCCATTGTGGTCGTCTTCACAGCTTTCTCTGTCAGTCAACAACGTTACCAAAGTATACAGACCTGTATCGTGGTAGTACATACACTCGAAAAGACACTTACGGGAAGGGCAGGTAAAACAGAGAAATATCAGACACACGAACCAACCAACATAACAAAATAGTTATTTATGTATTAAGAGCAAAAAGTACAACTTTTTTGCTCGGAGAGTGAAGTCCTCCGCTTCGCAACGTTGCAGGTCCTTTTCCAGAAACGGACGATGGCAATAAATACATCTTAGTTGCCATGGATTATTTCAGTAAATGGCCTGAATCTTATGCACTACGAAATCAGGAAACTAACACCGTGGCAAGGGTCTTGGTTGACGTATTCTTCGGTAGATTGGGCGAACCATTACAGCTTCATTCGGACCAGGGACGGAATTTTGAATCGCAACTTTTCAAGAAGATCATGGAACTTCTGGGAATCCGCAAAACAAGGACAACTCCGCTCCATCCACAATCAGATGGCATTGCCGAGCATTTCAATCGAACTATGGAACACTACCTCTGCAAAATGGTAGTGGACCACCAGAAAGATTGGGACAAATTTCTGCCTCTTCTAATGATGGCTTACAGAGGTGCAGTTCATAACACGACACGACATATCCCTGCCAAGGTTATATTTGGTAAAGAACTTCGTCTTCTAGTAGATTTGGTGTACGGATCACCAGAAGAACCGGTGCAAGATGTTCAGAACTATGCTGACGAACTTCGAGAAACATTAAAGAAAATCCATCGAAACGTGACATGACTAGGACAAAGATAAAGATTGCCAGCGATCGGATGAAAGCCAGATAGGTCATATCTGGCTTGCTATTTCTGTTGGAAAGGAAAGTCTCCCGAGTTGTGTCCAAGTTGGGAGGGTACATATACAGTCATCAAACGGATCAACGACGTGGTATACAGGATCCAGGTACCAGTAGAGCAAAGATAAAAGTGATTCATCTTGAACGGTTAAAGACTTACAGTCGTGGAAATTTCTCTGATAGTGACGATCGGAACTAAGAGGGGGGGGGGGCAATGTTAAGCCCGACCGTCGGTCCACAGTGCCGAAGCGGTAACGCCGAGCGCCGAAGGAGACCCTAGGAACCCATCTAGAGTAAACGAGAACTGAGAACAATCGCCTCCGTTCTCGAACGTACGAAAATATGTTCAGACCGGGTATATAAACCAGCGAGCCTCGCGAGATGGGATCGAGTAGATAGTGTAGTGTAGTAAATAAGCGAAATAAGCGGACAAGCGAACAGTGCGAATTGTTAGTAGAGAGTAATTGTGTTTTAAACCGGTAAATAAAAGTAAATAAAAGTGTGTAGTTGATTGACGATAAATTATTGGAGCCCGTATCCCGTAACAATACCAATATAAATTTTTATTGACTGAGTTTTATTCGTAGAAAAAATATTGTTCCTAACACTTGCGGAAAGAATCTTTTCCGCACTCGACTTCATGGCCGGTCAACTGCAGTCGCATGCGGAAAGGTATCACTTTCCGCACTTCTATTTAATGGTTTAACCATCAACGACCGACGCGAATAGCGTGGGACACCTTGCAGAAGATCTAAACTAAAACTGATCATTATGTGATTTTTACATAAGATCTAGTATTTATACCTACACCTGCATCCGAATCCATGCTGTGCTACACTTTTTCTAAAATTGTTAAAACGACGTTTTATTTTTGTATTTTTCTCGTTTCGATGTTTTGAGGCGGATAAATCTTTACAAATCTGATGAGGTTGTTGATTCAGCAACCTGCTACCAAATTGCAGTGGGAAAAAAAAGCTTTGACGTCAATATTAGAATCGCCATTAAAGCGAGCCTTTCATACAACAAGATTAGTAACTGGAATTGATTGCTTTCGAAATGTACCATGTGTCCATTAGAATCCGCTATCTGGCCGCCTATGAAATTCATTTGATATTTTGAAGCATATCGTGAATTACTTTCTTCGATATTTTCTTAAGTTGTCACTTTTGTAAAGTCCAATGTCCGGGGATGACACTGACAAATATCAGTTAACTTTACAGGTTACCTCATTTCTTAGAGGGAGAACCACCTGTATACGTCAGCCAACGTCACAAGACTTCATTTCCGCCATTCCCCCTATCCTTTTGTAAAGCATGGGTTAATTTTTTTTATTAAAATTGAGTTTTGTAAAGGTTTTTAGTATTTTTGTGTGCTGAAACCAAGAAGTTATTTCCTACATAATTACTATATTACAGAGTGAAGTCCATTTTTATAAATTTTCTGCTCTGTACTAGTTGAGTTTGGTAATTATATCCCGAGCGCTCCGGATATCAGTCTATCTCACTCTAGCTTGTTAAGATTTTGGGAGTCCGGAGCGCTCGGATGGAATTACCGAACTGCCGAACTATATCATATATGTTCTAATTCTATTTTCTTAACCGTTTTGTGAAGTTTATTTCCAATATTTAAGAAGTATTCTGAATGAAACTATTACTTTGCATGGTGTAAAATAAGTCTAAATAATCCCCAAATTTATAATAATTAAGAATTCTTGCCTGAGGGACATTAACATTTAAAAGCTTAAATTTTCAAAAAGTAAGACATCTCTGACAAATCACTCATTTAAATCATTATAAAATTGTCAGCCGTGAATTCTCATGACGTCACAATAGCTTTTTCTTCATTTTTCTGCGAAATGAGGTAACTTATAAAAGTTGACAGATCTTGGACACTGACGGCACCAGAGCGCTTTGAAAGTATCAGCATTCTTCGTTTTCTTGATAAGAAGGTAAGGATGGGAGAACGCTCAGACCTGTCTAGTGCTGCCACCCGAAATGACAGCTAATAAGTAAGTGACAAATGTCAATAAGTGACAGTGACAAATAATAGAAGGCGAGTTACGACGTGCCTCTATACTTCTCTTCTTTTCTATCAATACCTATATATCTTTCAAACATGATTTTGTAATATTTCACGCCTCGTGATTACCTGTTGAACCTATCCTGAACTAACCTGTTCTATTACAGTTTGGTCAGTCTCAGACGTGGTGTTTGGTTCACAAGTCGTTTCACAAACTAAACAATAATGTAAAAATCACAGAGATTACAAATCAATAATAGTATAGTAAAGTGATGTTTTTCTCTGCAACTCAAGTTGAGCGCCAGATTTTTAGCAGTTCAAGGCGTCTTAGGAACCCTTACAAAGTGAATCTTTCATGGAGTCTTTTACTGGGGTTTTTGTTGACAAGACATTTTTTCACCTTTTTTTGCAAAACCCTATACAATGCCCAATGATTTATCGGTACTACTCTCGATCGACAAAGCGTTTCCTTCAGGGAATCTGGAGAGGTAGGAAAATTTTCAGAATTACATAGTATGATTAATTTTTTTCCTCAATTTTAACTTAATAACCTAACCTACAAGAGCTATCGGTTTCGTGCCGCACGTGACTACATTGGTTGAAAACAAAAAATATATTGTATTTGTGTGCTTCTGCACCAACTGACAAATTTAAGTTTGAATCCCCCAAAAAGGCCTTAGAAGAATTTAAAATTATTGCAAAAAGACCAATTTTATTGCAAACATTATATAATTAATTATTAAAGTGAGGATATATTTACTAAAATTCTGGCAAAATGACGTCATGTACACGAAACCCCTTGCTTCATTGCCTACACTTTTTTTTCTGAGTAGAGAAAAACACTAATAAATTTCAAGTCCCAGAGAGAACATCCAACTTCAATAATTAAAAAAACCCGTGTATAAGGTGATAAATTAAATTGCTTTTTCCCGTGTCACTCGGACAGTAATCCACTATACTCTTTGCAAATTTCATTAAAACTTCCCTCACGCTTCAAGCTTTAATTAAAGCAAACCCCAGACCCAAGAGACCTACAGAGGATTTACCCACGTGTGCCACGTGGCCCCGCGTAGGTGTCTGATGTCTCGCTGTACCTTTGATTTGTCAAATGGAAACGTCCTTTCTCTGAATACTCAAAATATTCAAGCCTTTGAGCATAGAGTAAGCATTATCATTTGCTAACTGGCTGTTAATTAGATTCACTAGTCAGGTACGTTGGGTAAAGTTTTAAGGGACGCCGCTGAATTATATTTATATTAAACACATACACACATAATGACAATATTTGGCGTTGTACAACTGTTACACTGATGACTAGGTGTAAGAACCAAACGATGGATGTTATAGAACCCGCGACACCGGAGAGACCCATCAAATGTGGGTCACTAACAGTACCCATCTACACCCATCAGAATGCTAACTTTAAACTTTAAAGACCTGCGGAGTCTGTGCCTTGGCGTCTTTTTTTTCGGTGCAGTGCTCGAGCATTCCGTGGGAACCCAATCAAATTTTTCAAAAAATTATATCTGACAACAGTTATCATTAAGCCTCGTTTGCACTTGCAAAAAGTCCCCTAATGATTAAAGTCGAGTCGCGAAAGCTTAAGAAATGTGTTACAATGAGAGGACGCGGGCTTATTTAAAAAATTACTGGGTGTAGATTTAATGGACCCATTAGATTTATTGTTGTGCATTGTTTCACTTTGTTTGGTATTCAGGAAATATCGTTGGGTAAATGAGGTGTTATTGGGTTATTACATGAAGGCTTTCTTTTTGCAGCGTCGTGTCGTACCATTGGGTGTTATTTTTAAGTACAAAGCGCTATTGTATTTTTTTCTCTCTTTCGTGCAAATTAAGTTTAATTTTTGAGTTAACATTTCATAGACCACTGCTTTATGATGCACATGGAGAAGCAATAATAATTCAATATTGTGTGCGTGAGTATATGCCTGCAGACTTGCCAGATTCGAGGCTTGCCATTAAAAATCGTTTAATTAGAACGGAGCAGAGCTTTCGAGGACTTTTTCTATTTGAAAATAGACCATCTTTTGGGTTCTTTGACCTCGGACTACGAAAGAAATTAGTTGGTGTTTGGTTTTTAAATAAATATTACTCAACAAGGGACAAACGTGTAGTTGTCTTAAGAATTTATAATGCGCTACCAGAATAATGTCTGAGACACTGTGCCACGACTGGGGCAACAAACTTTAATAAACTAGAAAAGAGTAATGAGAAACATGTTGGCAAGTTCAATTTGAGCGTGGAGGGCGTATATGGGCAAAACAAACAAACAAGCAAACAGCCCGATGCTGGAGACACGCTGGGATGCAACTTGTTTGCTGACCGAGTTTCGTTGTTGACAAATTTCCTGATATTTGTTCGAGTTTTGTTTAAGTTTAGCCTCGTTTGGGATTGATTGTGATGGAGATAGAAATTTGAAATTTGTTTTCTCAAGTGGGTGATTACGTCGCTACTATATCGTTTACTTATTATAATTAATGTAGAATTCGACTTGCATAGAATTTTGCATAAAAGCTCACAGATATAGCATAAAATAGAATAGTTCTATAATGAGAATCTTTCTATAAAAGAATTTATGAATTGCGTCCCAGGATCTATTGATTTGTGTTCAATTGGCGGATTGGGAACAAAATTCGAACTAGAAGCTCATCGCCGACGTTTCGTTTAATAATGCTTAAACTTCTTCAGGCAAACTTCTTCAGGGCTGAAAACTTGAAACTTTTAAAAAACTTTAGAAAACTTAAACTCTTTAAACGTTATTAAACGAAACGTCAGCGCTGAGCTTGTAGTTCGAATTTTGTTCCCAATCCGCCAATTCAACACAAATCAAAAAAATTTTTTATTTAATTATTTCTGTAATGATATAAATTAGACTAGATTCATATACACTTCTCAACAAAACTGATAATATGCACCAGTAGTGGTAGTAGACAGGTGGGGCGAAGCCTTGTGTCTAGGCTTTAAAGGCCCTTTTCACAGTCCCCCGATCCACCCACCCATCGCTACTCCGGCTGGATCCTTATTCCCTCCACGAGTCAACCCGTCCTTATAATGAGGAAGAGTATCCTGTCCCAGCTCAGAGTCGGACGCTCCTCGCGATGGAGGAGGCAGCTCCCAGTGTCCTGTGGCGCAGTCGCGCCCATTCTGTAGCACACTCCCAGAAAGTGGTGTGACGACTCTTCTCCTGCTCCACAGTGGGTGCAGAGAGGACTGTGCACTATTCCTAGAAGGTGCATGTACCTGTTTAGTCTGCAGTGGCCCAGGTTGTCAGGAGACCTGTGGTCTGATCTCCTTGCACTGTCGACTTCTCCCAAGTAACCTGCAGGCCTGGTATCTATCCGGGTTAGTGTAGATTTCTTTGGTCTGTCTACATATTCCTGACTGTGTCTAGGTTGCCCTTGTAATCTCCCATGCCTCATTTACAGTGTGAAAGACGACGTGTACCTATTGCTTACTCCTAGACATGACTCCGGTTTAGTAAAGCATGTCTAGGAACCACGCTTGGCCGATTTATGGGCGTGCTCGTTTCCTTCAATGCCTCTATGTCCAGGAACCCATCCCAGAGTTACCCTTTTTGTTTCTGCCAGTGACCCTAGAGCATTCCTGCAGCCCTGAAGATGTTCTGTTCTGCTTCTTATATTCCGGCTCCTGACGACTGTGAATCAGCCATTCTTGATCCGTCTGTATCCCATAATTGATTATTCTCAGAAGCAGCTCTTCTTTGAATTCTTCTCTCGTTTAGATGTTTATATATCCCAAAGGGCTGTTTTAGTCTCAGCCGATCGCAAGGGCGTCCCTTCTGCGACAGGGCAATTGAGATGTCCCGCTGGATGAGGCTGGCGATCTGCGTGTGACCGCTTCCCATGACTTTTTCATTCCACTGATCGCAACCATCTATTCTCCTGGAGGAAGCCATCGCCTCAATCTTTATCCAGATTGGAAGCTCCGGCAGACCCAGTAAGGCATTGAGAGCTGCTCCCGCTGTTGTTCTGAACGCACCCATTATGACTACGCTATAGAATGTTCTCTGGCCAACCTCAACGCATAGCAGGCCCTGTCCATAGCTGGCCACCAGACTACTGTCCCATTGGATATCCTCGGTCTAATTGCCAGAGTGGAGAGCCAGTGCAGGACGTGTGGCTCCTGCCCACTGCCCTGCACAGTTGCCATACCAGTGTTGCCTTTTCTACGTGACTTTTCCAGGTCAGCCCGCTGTCGATGATCACTCCCCAGTACTTAGCCTCAGGCTTTAGTAGCAGAGGTTCCGCGTACAGCTTGCGTGACCGGAATCCTATAGTTTTCCTCCTTTTGGTGTAGACCACAAGCTCTGTCTTGCCAGGATTGACTGCCAGTCCAGTCTCGGTTCACCACGGTATTGCCCTTTACATTCCAGTTTTTACGACCAGTCCGTCATCCGCATACGCCTGCGCACTGAGCCCCTCGGCCTGTAGTCGCTCCAAAAGACCATTAAGAGACCATGGTCGAGGTGATGATAATATGCACCAAATTTCATGCTTAATAACATCTATATCTAAAATAACTCAAAGTACATTTTAATTGGGTTCCTGGACATACTCAACAAAAATATACAGGGTGATTCAAAAGTACTTTGACAAACTTCAGGAGGTGATCACTGGCATTATTTTAAGAAGAAAAGTTCTAATAAACGAGGGTCTTTAAGAGCATCGTTACGAAGATACAGGGTGTTAAAGTTTTATAAAAAAATTAAAAAAATAATAATATGTCCTAAACCGTTTGAAAGGTTTTAATAAAACTTTACAGATGTTAATAGCTAGCGAGTAGGCATGTGTCTGTTAAACGAAATTTTTTTTTGTTCCACCAGTGGCGCGCGTACCGCAATGACGCTTCATCTTTTTGAAGAAAAGTATGGTACGCCACTGGGCAATCAAAAAATAAATTCCACACTTTTGTTCTCTGTTTAATTCTAAACAAACAAGCTCTCTTAAATTTTCTTCGTTAGATGAGTCATTTTCAAGTAAAAAAATAAAAATTGTTTCAATGCACGTCTTAGAATCGTTACCTCGACAAAATGGAACGTGTTATTTCAAAACCCTGTATCTTCGTAACGATGCTCTTAAGGACCCTCGTTTATTAGAACTTTTCTTCTTAAAATAATGCCAGCGATCACCTCCTGAAGTTTGTCAAAGTACTTTTGAATCACCCTGTATATTACTCTTTCTCCCAGTTTTATAGTAGTCTGAATGGAAGCGAAAAAGGGATAAAAATGAATGACATTTTCTTAATTTTTTTTATTTTGACTATAAATTATACCAACAAAATAAAGACCACGAAGTGACAAAATAAGCTGATAATTATAACTTATAAATGGTCTATTGACTATCGTTAATAGCATTGTAATACCATTTTTAATTCTCGAGATATTTAGCCACAACTTTTAGAATAACGATAAAATACTAGGAACATGATGATTTAGGCGCCACTTTAAAAAGGAAAAAGAGTATTGAAAATTTCAGTTTTACATACTTTTGATATGTCAAAATTATTCGACAACATGTTTAATAAAATGGTGTCAAATCAAGAGAAGACTATTCGAGAAGACGAACAAAACGTCAATTTTTTCTAAATATATGACGAGATTATTGAGGACTATAACAGAGCAATGAGAACAAAGCTGCCGTTCACAGTTTCCGAGAAAGAATAAAAAAAAGTGCAAAATGTGTACCTCATTTTTACCGTGCTAAGTTATTATTAAAGGTGGACATTTTGAAATTGGCTCAAAACGTAGATTCACTCTTCTACTTTGTGTGGTAATGGAACCATCTGCATATAGCTTTTATTCTCTAAAATTTGATGACATTCTTAAGTGTTCTAACCTTAAAAAAAAATCGCAATTGAATCGGAGGTATATGTTTCCATAAAATTTGGGTCTTCGTTACTTCGATATTTATGGTAATACCGAGTGTTCCGTAAGCAAATGAGCAAAAATTTGCTTTTTTCAAATGGCGTTTTTCAGTCCAAAAGAAAACCATTTCATGAAATTTTCACGAAGAAAACATTTCTGATTTCAATGCTATTGGTGGTCAAAGTTCTTAGAAAAAAATGTGTTTTTGTAATATTTGGAGGTTACGATGAATTTCAATAAAGTTTGTTGTAAATTGTTTCTAAGTAAGATTCATGTTTTGATGGAGACATGGCGTCCATCTGCATTGGGCATGTGGTAAGTTCTTCAATGTCTTGTTATAAAAATTATTAGAACTTTTTATTTAGTCGTCAGAATATATTTTTTTAATCTGATACCATGATATTTTCTCTAAATTCAATTCCTCATCAAGTAGTTTTATAGTACTTAAATGACTAAAGACTATTTTTTAGTTATTAAATGGTAACATCTTCGCTATTTTCAATTTTAGATCTCTTTTACTGATTTGGGTTTATTTCGAGATCTCTATTATATCCTATATCATATCTTTAAGTTTCTTCGTTTTTACTTTTTATGACTTCAATATGATGACTCAGTATATGTTGAACAAGGTGATGCGTTAGACACAGTGTCGCTGAAGGTTTTAGCTCTGAAGAAGACTAAATAAATAATCAAAACGTTGACCATTCTTTGAGAAAAAATTGTATTGTTTGCCCTAATCCTGTTAACTTCACTCTGACTGAGGCAATGTTTATAGATTTTTTACTACTGACTTTTGGGTGAAGCCTCATACACTTTTGGGCCCAATTTGTTCTTTGTTGGAAAAAGAATTTCGCACTACTCACAGTAAGATTACTGCGAATAATAATTTACCCTAGAAAGGGCTCGGACGAATCGACTTAGTTGACGTTTCGGCAACTTCTCTGCTGCTTTCTTCAGAACTATCTAAAAAATAAAGCTTTAGAAACTATGAATTACAAAAAATTATACCTATTAATGTGTTTGTCTCTAGAGTATTTGTGTGTGATATTCTGAAAATCGTTTTTTGCTTTTGACATAAAAATGTCATTTGATAGGAATTGTTTATTATTAAAAATAATTTATGTTAAAATAATTCCTAACAAATGACATTTTCATGTCAAAAGCAAAAAACGATTTTCAGAATATCACACACAAATACTCAGAGACAAACACATTAATAGATATAATTTTTTGTAATTCATAGTTTCTAAAGCTTTATTTTTTAGATAGTTCTGAAGAAAGCAGCAGAGAAGTTGCCGAAACGTCAACTAAGTCGATTCGTCCGAGCCCTTTCTAGGGTAAATTATTATTCGCAGTAATCTTACTGTGAGTAGTGCGAAATTCTTTTTCCAACAAAGAACGAATTGGGCCCAAAAGTGTATGAGGCTTCACCCAAAAGTAAGAAGTAAAAACTGAACTTTCCGCCTCAAAGATTTAGGAGTTATATAATGTTTATAGAGTTCTCAAAATTCTCTCGGATAACGAATAAAGAAGTGATTGGAAGATTGAAGAAACGACCGGAACTTGACTTGGGAAAATCTGGGATATATTATGCAAAAACATATACAAGGTGTTTTTAAGCGCGTGTAGTATGTCCTAGTATACTATCTCCAAAACGGCTCTAGTTACGAGATGGGCTAAATTAGCAAAAAGTGGCATTTTGTGGATCCTCTTTAGAAAACCTCTATATTGTTATTAAGCCTTAAATTTTGAGTAGTTTGCGAAATATGTATTTAGAAAAATGCTAAAGTTGCCAAAAACTTCAATCTTTTCGAACGAAATCTATTTTTATTACGAAATTTTATTGTGATACAAAAAAAGTTTAAATAACAAAGTATTATTATACTATAATCTCTCCAATATGACACATCGATTACCTTTGTGTGATACTTATCAACCAGTTTACTAGGTTATTTTTTTTAAATACGGACCTATCTTTGAAGGTATTTAATAATTTAAAAGCCTCGTTTTTCCTACTATAATGGCGATTATAAAGTAGAGTTTTTAAACCTTTCGGCCAATTAAATCCATCTTCAAAGTTCGGACCTGCTTGTACAGTCTTAAATGCTTGTGTGTTGTTTCTTTAGTAAATAGGGGGTGTTCATTTGAAAACGTCACCTAGCTGGCTGTGAAATGTCAAAAGAAAAGAATGAAAGAACAAATGTCCATTTACTTTGCCTATGTCATCCCTTTCTGTCAAAAATTCATAGCGTTCTAGTGGACGTTTTCCAATGCGTTTCTCTGCATATTACCTTGCCTATGCAAATGTAATTTTACTTTTTGGAAAAAACTTATTTATGTATTATATTTTAATTTATAATTGCCAAAAACTTTGATCAAATGTAATATATAAGATTTTACATTATGTTAGCCACCTACCAAATGATTTGTCACTATAAACTTACTCTTATTAAATTGGGGCCTACATATTTAATTTGATGGTTAAAACAAATGATTAATAAATCCGCTCCAAAGTTCATCTAATATTTTAACATAACATTGTGCTTACACCTCCATGTAAAAATTAATACCCAACAATAAAACTTCCTTTTTTTTATTTCTGTAATAAGCTTTTTTCATAGAAAATCAAAAAAAATTGCAACATAATAGGGAGATTTACTGTCTAAAAGAAAAACCAGAGTGTAATCTTTTAAAACTGCATAAACGGGACCGGATTAAAAAAAAAATACCTTGATGATGGATGGAATTGGCCGAGACGTTTCAAAAACCTATTTACGTGCCAAGGCGTTATATTAGAAATAAAAAATACTTAGAAATACGAAATGTAATTTCCATGTCCGTATCTAAAAAATAAACTTAATCTGGTAACCACTAACCTGACTCCGATATAAACTGCTCGTCAAAAGGAAGAGGTCAAGAGTTGTAAAATTTTGCCTTTTTTTAGAAGGACGATTTTAATGGATTTTTCGACCTTGAAGGCCATATCTTCCCCATTCTTGGGAACTTAATAAAGTTCTTGACCGTTACCACTGCACTGTTCCAACTATACTGGATATAACTGGGATGTACCACACACTGAGTTATGGGATTCTCAGTTAATTACTAATGTACTTCTCGGTTAAGGCCTTTCAAAGATTTAAAGATTCATCAAAATTGGAGGCGCGGCGGTTTCGGGCACACAGGAAATTGTTTTAAATAAGCATGTACCCCTGTTCATTACAAAACGTCATCTAGAAGGCTATGCATTTTTGACAGAAAAGGATGCTATAATCAGAGTAAATGGACTTTTGTTCTTTGATCCTTTACAATTAGACGACGTTTTCAAATCAACACCCTATATATAAATAAAAGCAAAAATTTAACTGTTCCTCTTTTTGAAGAGTAATTTAGACCAACCAGTAGGGAACGACGTATCTTCTTCTTCATCATCAAGTGGCTAACAAGTGTCATAGTTTTTACAAATGCATTCTGAAGAAACTTTAGATGTTGCTATAATCGGTGTTGAAACGAACATTTTAAAAACGACAACGTTTTTCCTGACGTTTCGTCTACAGCTGAGGCAGACATTATCAAAGGCGATGAGGCAATGGGCGAAGTGATTTTCCGTGCTTCCCGACGTTCACTGATTCGACTGTGGTGAGGCGCACTTGAAGTATGTCGTTTTTTCCTTGTTTCCAGTGTGCATTTACAAACGTAATTTCCTCCTTCCTGTTGAAATTGTTGTCGCTTCTCTCGATAGTCTCGAATAGAAACGCTGCGATAGATATATATATCACATTTTTTTTACTACCCATTTCTTTCTACGTTACAATCTCTGATAATGTCGTCTCTCTTGTGGCACCTTTTTTTCTTGTGATCAAGTATCAAGACAAAGATAAAATATTGGAGCTTTTTGGTGACAAAAGAGGTTAAAATTAGAACGCTTTAAGTAACAATTTGTACAACCGGGTTGGTGTCTACTAATTAAAAGTCTATGGTTGGCCTACTTCAGGATGCGCTCCATCTAGTAATGAGAATTTTTACTAGCCAAACTTTGATATATTATTATTTTGGTCAACCATGTCTTATGTTTATGAGTCAAGATATTCCACATGATATCCGTTCTCTTCCCAGGTACTCTTATAGTTTTCCTCGTGAGACTGATTTTAGAAAACCTCTAAACGTTCAACTCTTGAGGACTTTCAGAAGTGAACTTTTATATCAAAGTATAAAAATACAGAACATTGTTCATTGGCGTCAAGAAAGGGCAGATATTTCTCTTCTGTCAGTTTTTCTGCAAAAACTTGTCTTCGGTAGGGTGAACTCAACACGCCTTTAGAAGAATACTCCTGGTCAAACATCTCTTCAATGCCATGCAGCGGTTCAAAGTCAAACAATTCGACGTTTAGCAAAATAATTTTTATCAAATGGCACACTAAGTTCTTAGAAATATGTATGGTCGTCGTTCAAGAGAAAACATTCAGCTTTTCTTTGATTCCGTGGCTGTGATATTCAGACGGAATCCTCGACTTCCACAGGAAGACGAGCGGTGAAACTACACAAATTTTTGCCTTTCTGGTCGTGTTCATAAGCAAAATGACAGAAAACCCTCCAACTTTTTCAAGAAAACCTGCACTTTCATTAGAAAGTCGTTGTTAGGTGCGCAGTCTGCTCCAAACGAACCACTGGACACTCTTTTACGAAGATGCTAGAGGCAACGCAGTTACCTACTGTCAATGGAGAACGACATTGAACAACATTTTGAAGCATTTGCTATAGATAACTTCTGGTTTTGTTGCAGGATGGCACTATATATGAAGCACACTGTGTGAAACGGTGGCTCTTCTTAGAGTAATTTTTCTTGCTAAACTGATCTCAAAAAAAAAACGTGGCAGCCTTATTTCCCTGATTTAACGGCATCAGTTTTTTTTTGCTTGAAAAGAAAAGTCTACATACATTGTCAAGCATCGAACCCAGAAGTTAGAAAACATAAAAAAGCAAATCTTAGTATAGAAATCCTGCACAATTGTCAAGCAAAGTTCTGCTACAGATTCAAAGTAGAGTTGCTGGTCGTGGCGATCATCTTTTCTACTCGATGTTTCCTCAACACACACTTAATCTCTTATCATTCCCTATTTAGATCTACAACTAACTGTTGTTTAAATTCTACGAGTTCAATATGATATATTTTGCCCTAGAATCTTAAGTCAATAAAAGCTAGCAATCACCGCAATAGATATCACTATCTCTTCGATAATAAAAGATATAAGGCTTTCTAAGTCACCGGCGTTTTCCTTATGAGCAATATGGTCACAACATATCCATTTTGCTACGGCTAAACGAAAGTGGCAAAAACGAGCGCTTTTTCCAACTGAATGAAATTCTAATTATCTTTTATAGTTACTACGAGCGACAACTGGCGTACGATGAAACGAAGGATGGGAATGCCTTCTCGCATTAAATATCCATCCGAACGGATAACAACTTATTTAGCACAACCTCTAAATAATAAACATTATACAGATGATAATTATGGAGCTTTAATTAGTGGCGCGAATGAATGGGATCGTTAACACAATTTCAATTAAAAAGCATTAAACTTATCACGGACGTCGACGAGCGCTCTTTCTAACCTATAATAAATCAACCAGGGAACGATTTCAATTTTTTATTTTGAAACAAAACTTGGTTTTCTAATTTTCATACATTTTTTGTAGCTGAAAAGCACTGCAAAGAAAACTTACCTCAGCTCCTAAAGATATCGCATTCTCTAAGGTATGTGCTATGATGTGATGAGGTAACGATCATTCGGTGCGTCACCTTTTCTTTCTTTTTACCAGTATCTTCACTTGAAGTAACAAGAAAACGAAAATATGTTAACAAAAAGGAAATCGGTGTTTATTGAAATGTACACACGAATACCGGGGCTAATTGAAGATATCCGCGATTGGGTCAAATATCTTTGCAACACTGTTTGCTCCACTAAATAGCGAATTTAATCCGTATATACCAAGGAAATTAGTAACT
Source organism: Taphrorychus bicolor (assembly GCA_951812265.1). Taxonomy (NCBI): domain Eukaryota; kingdom Metazoa; phylum Arthropoda; class Insecta; order Coleoptera; family Curculionidae; genus Taphrorychus; species Taphrorychus bicolor. Next base: position 44,796,388 of record OX638298.1, on the reverse strand, counting down.
GACGGAGAAATGTCCCAACGTTTGTTTACTGCTCAACTTATAATCCATCAAACAGTTAAGTTTTAGAATGCTATTGATCTAAAACGTCAGTTTTATTGATACAAATACAAACACTTCCGGGAAAGGTCTCGATAAGACAGAAATGACTTATTAATGCAGTCAAAATTGGTGTCTTGGGTGCGATTTCTACGAAAAAGACAAGGATGCGATTGTAGTAAGGCGACATATTTATGCAAGGTGTTTACCTAGTTATCAAAAAAGTGCAGATAAAATTGAGAGGGGATTCTTTAACGATAATATTTTACGTTTATAATCAATAAGTTATTTTTCGCAAAGAAAATATTAGGAAGCCTTTGTAAAGCGGGCTTCCTTGATTGTACTAGTGAGGGCGAATTCATTTGAATTAAAAAGGAATTGCGGTAAAAATAGCCTCCACAAGCTCTCCATCCCTTTTTGACACAGTGGTGCAGAAACACGATAAATATACAGTATGTCCCAACACTATGTCAAAGTTCAAAATCTTACTTAGCGTTAGATTTAGAGCAAGAAGCTAAATACAAAAGTTGCAGGATACGGTTTATCGCACAATTTAAGATAATTGTAGACAAATATACAGGGTGGCGTAAAAAAGCGGGCAAAGGAAGCAACATAAGTATTTTTACAGATTTCCGTTGGTTGGGTGAATCTAAACATTTTTTTGTAAAGCATTACCTACACCTATATTCAATTGTTTTCTCATTGAACAGCGCCTTTAATCAAATTTTCCAAAATATTAAATTTTGAGTGGTAAAGAGGAAAAAATGAGAGAAGGTCAAGTAAAAAAAACTTTCAGACAAATGAAACAAATGATAGAATTATATAACTTTTATTACCGTGACGTCATCGGAGATGTATCATTGTAAAGGTGCTATCACGTAATGGAAAATCACTAAGATTTTCTCATATCGGTCAAACGATCTCACTCAAAATCATACATTCATGGAGCGACATTTGACCCACCATGTATTTTACCTTATTTGGAAAATTATAAAGATTGTAAAATGTTACATTTCTATGTATGCCCATTTAGAGGGATACATCGTTTACTTAGCGACACAAAAAAGAAATTGTAATTCTAGAAAATAGAATATTACAAGAATGTATAAAAGGCCAAGTACCAAGTAAGGATACAAACGCTTTATAAGAATTGAAGAGACCGAGAAAAATGACATAAAAGACGAAGACAGACAAATACTGGAGCGATGACAATGGAGAAAAAAGTGCTTTGATGGATATCCACAAACTGAAATAGTAGAGAAAAAGGATATAAAAGACTTTTAGGAGGATCTAAAAACTTCAGGGGTCCAATTCTTGACTCTGGTCAAGTAATAATTTGAGTTTTAAAACACTCTACAATGGTTCTTTAAACTCAACAAGCTCTTTAAAACCTGCGATAAAACATTTTACTCTAGAAAGGCACTTTATAAGTCATTTAAAATTATCAATTATTATACCTGATATGAAAAAGTACAGAATCGCCTTTGTTTTCGATTCACTTTAATCACTAATTCAAGAAATCAACTAACAAGGTTTCTGGCCAAAAAGTCAGTTCTAAATTGGATAGTGATTAATATTTTTATTTAGACAAAACCGTTTTATGAAGGTATTTTAAAAGTCCTTGTTGCCTTAAGTTCCCTAAATAGACTTATAAAGGTTTTAATAACTTAAAATTTTAAGATCAAACTTACTTCTTGTCAGCGTAGGCTGACAACAGACTGGTCATAATACCAGGAAAGTTCGTTGGCAGCGTTTATGATCGAATGCAAAGGGCATGTAGAACAATGGTGTACAGAGAAGGTACTGTCGGTCAACCCTGGCAAGACAGAGCTTGTGCTCTGCACCAAAAGAAGGAAAACTACAGGATTCCGCTCACCAACCCTGAACGGTGAATCTCTGCTATTAAAGCCTGAGGCTAAGTACCTGGGGTGAACATCGACAGCGGGCTGACCTGGAAGTCACGTGGAAAAGGCATGCAATAAGGCAACCGCACTAACATGGCAACTACACAGGGCAGTGGGCAGGAAGTGGGGTCTAAAGCCACACTACGGTAATCAGACCGAAGATAATCCATGGGGCCGTAGTCTGATGGCCAGCAGTAGGCCAGTCATACCTAGCCATAATGGGTGCATTCAGAACAAAACCGGAAGCAGCACTCAATGCCTTACTGGGTCTGCGGAAGCTTCCAAACTGGGTTAAGCGGGAGGCGATGGCGTCCTGCAGGAGGATGGATTGCTGCGGCCAGTGGAAGGATTCAGCTGTGGGAAGTGGTCACACGCAGATCGCCAGCCTTATTCAGCTGAGACTCCAACAGCCATTTGGGATAAACATCCTAACAAGGGACGAATCCAAGGAAAAGCCGCTTCAGCAACCTTCTGAGAATAATCAGGTATGGTATATAGACGGATCAAGAATGGTTAATACACAGTCGTCCGAAGCCGGAATATACAAAGCAGGCCATGTAGAGGGCGAGCCTTGGGAAGCCACACAATGGTTTTCCAAGCGAAGGTGTTTGCAATACTCGAGGTGGCCACAGGAAAAGAAGTCAGACAGTGAACAGAGCAGGACATCTACATCTACTCCGACAGTCAGGCGGCTCTGCGAGCCGCCTGCAGGAGCGGAACGAATTCCAAGCTCGGTCAGGACTGCAGAGATGCTCTAGAGTCACTGGTAGAAACAAAATGGGTTACTCTGGGATGGATTCCTGGACATAGGGGCATCGAGGAAACGAGCGTGCCGACGAATCGACCCGACAGGGGAAGTGTTGTCATACAACTTTCTGGGAGTATGCAATAGGTGGGCGCGACTGCGCCAAAGGAAACTTGGAGCCATTTTTCTTCATTGAGAGGAGGTTCCGACTCTGAAATGGGACGGGATACTATCCTTCATTAGGGGGACGGGTCGTCTCGTAGAGGGAATAATGGCCCTGGTGGAGTAGGGATGGGTGGATCGGGGGATTGTGAAAAGGGCCTTTAAGTCCTACTCGCAAGGCTTCGCCCCTCCTAATGTCTACTACCACAACTACCTAAGCTCTACAAGATGCTGCTTATTAATTTTTATTAAGGCTTCTAAGACCTAGTCGCAAGGCTTCGGCCCCCACCCCTCCATTGTTTACCATTACTACTTACTACTACTTCTTACTTTATGAAGTCCTTTTACAAAACACATTACACTTGAGGGCATTGACTCTTAATAAATGGTTCTAAGGAGCAGAGCAGGACATTTACATCTACTCCGACAATAAGCTGCAGGAGCGGAACGAGATCAAAGCTCGTTCAGAACTGCAGAGATGCTCTAGTCACTGGCAGAAACAAAAAGGGTAACTCTGGGATGGGTTCCTGGACATAGGGGCTCGAGGGGAACGAGCGTGCAAACAAATCGACCAAGCGTGATTAACAGACATGCTTTACTGGACCAGAGCCATGTCTAGGAGTCAAAAGGTAGGTCTCTCACCTCCCAAGTCCCCGTGGCCCAAATCTTTCCCAAGGCCTCGTGGCTTCTTGTGAGAAGCCGGCAGGGCTTGGGAGACCTTATAGAAATCCTCATTGGACACTGCAGACTAAATAGGCACATACACCTCCTAAGAATGGCTGATAGTCCACTCTGCACCCATTGTGGGGCAGGGGAAGAGTTGTCATACCACTTTCTGTGTGCAATGGGTGGGCGACTGCGCCATAGGAAACTTGGAAACGTTTTTCTTCATCGAGAGGAGCTTCCGACTCTGAAATCGGACGGGATACTGTCCTTCATTAGAGGGACGGGTCGACTCGTAAAGGGAATGAGGGCCCTGTTGAAGTAGGGATGGGTGGACCGAAGGACTATGAAAAGGGTCTCTAAGGCTTCGCCCCCCCCCCCCCCCCCGTTGTTTACTACTACTTCTTGTTTTATGAAGTCCTTTTACAAAACACATTACACTTGAGGGCATTGACTTCAATAAGGGCTAATAAATGGTTTTAGGGAGTTCTAGAAATGCTGTTCAAAAATTATTTATAAATCTATAAATATCATATTAATCCATTTTAAAACCTAATAGCCCTTAAAATCATAACGAGGCAACATTGCTTTATAATGGTTTGTAATAAAGCTGTTTTAAAACTAAAGTTCTTTTAAGGCCAAATCTAGTTAAAAAAATTGGCCTTTAGACTTCTTTAAAACCGATTTATTAGAGTAAACGATCTTGAAGTGTAAAGAAGTTAAAGACGTTTTAAAGTTGATACAATTTAGGACTTCCCGTTTCAAAACCACTTTAAAACCTAACATAAGGTTGATAATCTTAAAATAGATTCTCGAGTAGGAAACAAAGTTCTTTCGAGAAATGACGTCAGCTTAATGCTGAATGACATATGCCTTAAAATAAATGATAACGAATATACGTCACATTTACATCATTCTCCAGATAAAATCCACTCCCCAGTTTCAAGAATCTGGATCCTGAGTGTGGTGACAAAAAAATCTCACACGTATTGGTTTCTTTAGACTGTAAGTAACGTGTAGTAGATAATAGTAGATAAAGGAAATGAGAAATTACAAAAAGAGAAGAAAAGACAAGAGTAAATTAAAAAAAGAAAACAGTGGTAAATAATTTTGTAAAGCGTAAATAATTTTGTAACCCAGGCAAGCTGCTCTGATTGGTGATAAACCGGCTATAAAACTAAACTTGTTCCGGCTCCGGTTAACCGGCTAAAAAAAATTCTGGAATCAAAGGAATTAATTTAACATTTATCTTTTATTAAAACTAACTATGTATTATTTTGTGTCCGAAGATTTATTAAAATTAGAAAAAGAAAGTATGTTTCTTGCAGAAGCAATTGATATAATTGAAGGATTTGAAACCAAGTCTAAAGCAGTTGAAAGAATTTTCGGTAAAAAAATATATGAAAAGTTGAAATTAGTTTTAGACAAAAATGCTAACTTTAATGCTTTAAAAAACGTGAGTAAGATTCTACAAGGTGAAAGAATTGAAGCATTTAACATACTAGAGTCCAATATTATTGATAAATATAAGTATGCGCTATAACATCGGTTGACGTAGAAATAATTTTCTTTGTATAAACATATGTACATGGTGTTTCAAATTCGAGCCACATCATTGGGATCTCAGCAACCGTAAGTGATACAGGGTCGGTTAAATTGGGGCAAAGCTGCGCAATTTGGAGTTCAATAATATGCCGTTTTAACATTTGAAAAATTCCGATTACTTCCGGAGATATCCGAAAAAATACAAATTTTGAAATGTTTTTATTTTTTTTGAGCTTATTCGAAGAGATAATTAAAAATGATTGATACTTCCTCATTGAGACTTTTTCTGCCCTGTAGGATGGCATATTTAGTTCCTTCTTGCGACGTTTCGTTTTTTGGTAACCATCATCAACTTTAATTTTTTAAATACGGGCCTGGATTTTTTTTGCATTATTTTGATCGCTCATTTTAATCCAAACAACACGGTGTGCAATATGACATATGCACACATGTACACGGATAATAGAAAAAAATTATTAGTTATATTGTTAAAAAAAAAATTTTGAAAAACATATTATAATCAAAAGTTTTAACAGGTAATTTTCTTTTGTAAACAATTTTGTATTTTATAAATAATAAACTTACACTAACAATACTAAATAATATAATTTACTACTAACTAATATCGTTTACTTTTGATCTTTCAACAAACGAAATTTTATTATCAGAATAAAAAACTTGGAAATATGAAATTTATAATAATATATTATATTATATGCATATATTCATATACCGGGTGTCCCAGATAAAATGATATACATGGGGATTTCGTAAACGGTAAGAGATACAGTTTCAGTTAAATGGGAAAAAAGTTGTGCTGTTCCAAGCCCAATCAGATGCGATATTAACATCCACGATATCTACAGAGGTTTCAAAATATCGGGCTAAATCTAAAAATTGGGTTTTTAGAAAACATGCAATAATCTCGCCATCTTGAATCCGATTTTAATCAAATTTGGTAGTTTTGGGTTATCTACTATGACCAATCGATTGACGTTGACGATATTCTTCTAGACATTTTAGATTTTTTGCAACCAAAGCAATTCAAGAAATGCCACGACAAATTGTCGAAAATGCTTGTTTGGCTATGATTGAGATGTCTACATTGTAACAAAAATGGAGTTATTTTTGAACACTTTATTAACTAATTTTATTTCGGTTAATTGTTGATTGTTATATGTTTAATTTCATATATCGTTGTAAGTTAGAAATAATTGTTGTTCCTATTTTTTTATTAATTTATTTATTATAGTAAAGAGACTTTTTTTATTCAATTAAATTTTCATAATAACAAAAATTTTATACATATGGTACCTAATTAATTTGTAACTTTGTTTTAATAAATGACTTTCTTGTTTGAACAAAAAAAACAAAATAATTGATTAGCAGCCTTTGTTTTCACAGCCAACTAAGTGAAAAAAAAATTTTTTTTTTTAATAAATTAAATTTTTCGCCATATCAAGATAGGGTTGTTATACATGGTTGAAAAGGTCTTTTTACGTGCTATTTAATGACGTATAAATCCAATATGGTGTCCATAAGAAATAACAAAGTAGACTATGGTTGCAAAAAATCTAAAATGTCTAGAAAAATATCGTCAACTTCAATCGATATCGGTCATAGTAGATAACCCAAAACTAGCAAATTTTATTAAAATCAGATTGAAAATGGCGAGATTATTGCAGGTTTTCTAAAAACCCAATTTTTTGATCTACCCAGATATTTTGAAAACCCCTGTAGATATCATGGAATAATATCGCATCCGATTGGGCTCGGAACAACACAACTTTTTCCTCATTTAACTGAAATGTATCTCCTACCGTTTACGAAATCCCCATGTATATCATTTTATCTGGGATACCCTGTATAGGGCATATTTCGACCAAAAAACTGCATATTTCTTTAAACATTTACCATAAATATGCGCATATTTTTCAATTTTTTTAGTGCATATTTTCCGAAGCTTAGCATAAGGTACAGTTGGGTGAATTTGATATTTCGTTAAATGTCATCGTCAAAACTAACTAACTCGTTTTTGCTGCTTTTATCACATTTTATAGCCAAATGGGATAAGCAAAGTTACTGACTAGAGTTTATTTTGCCTTGACATAGATCAGGTTTGTGTCCTAACTTAAAGCTCTGATATTTCGAATAACTTTTTACTTTAGAAGTTTGAGAGAAGAGATGAAAAACTCATAGTTTGGTCTGGGCTCAAATTTGGTCTCAGAACAAAACAATTATCTTTTTTTTCCAACATTTTCTTTGTAGAATTTTAGTTCTGGAACTGCCAAAAAATACAAAAACCTCTCTAGAAATTGTATTAAATGGGTTAGAGTTGTAAGGCAGGATTGCTTTTAAAAAGCAAAAAAAGCTTACGAAAATACAGAAGAATAATTTGTTAGTGACTTGATTACTACAAATTAATTAATTATTAATATGTTAATTCTATGACATTGATTGTTTTGTTTTTACGTTATGTCTGGTAGAAGACATACATATAGCTTAGGTGACATACTTCTCAAACTGAATTAAGCCCTGAAGAAGATCTAATTAAAGATCGAGACGTTGGCGTATTCACAACTGTGAAATAGCCTCTTATTTGTCCTAGACTCGGTATCTACACTTCCATTATGTTAATTTTTTTGTGAGTTCAAATTTCTCGCTCTATTTTTTGTTCTTGCTTAAAAGTCCAATATCAAAAAATAAAAAAAAAAATTGTAGTGGCTATGAAAATTGAGCAGTTTTCCTTTTTATCCCGATTTTTTGTCAGCAATTGTTTCTGAGATTGGATTTTTGGCCAAAATCCAAATGCCAACTTATTGCTCTGATATTTCGAATACCTAACTTTTCCTTTAGATTTTTTTTTTCTAAAAATTAAAAAAACTCCTAGTTTTGTCTGCGCTCTCATAATTTGGTCTCAAAAAAAAACAAATTCAAACATTTCCTAAAAATTTTCTTTGTAAAATTTTAGTTGTAGAACTGCCAAAAAATACGAAAACCTATAGAGGTTGGGTTAGAGTTGCAAGACAAAATTTGTTTAACAGCTAATGAAAAAGCTCCTTTTATATTTTGTGAAAAAATAAAAAATTCCTCAATCCTCATTGTATGTTGGTCTTTTTAGCCCAGTGTCCATTAGAAAATGTCATCTAAAAGGTTAGAAGACTGACAGGTTAGAGAATTGACAGAAAAGGATGACATAATCAAAGTAAAGAGACTTTCGTTTATGCATCTTTTTCTTTTGAGATTTCATAGCCAACTAGATGAAGTTTTTAAATGAATATTCCCTATTAGTCAGTCAGAGGAGTCTAGTGCCCTGCGTCAACAAATCATTTGTTTTTCTTAACACACGGTCGTGCATTAAAAATTTGTAAAGCGGGGCTGTGTGTTAGCATTAGTTTTCCGGGCCACCATTTTCGATTGTTATGCAACTTTCGTAAGGGGTCGTGGAAATAGTTATTTTTCTACGACCATGTAGAAAAATAACCAGACAACTTTCGTCATATTATCTTGCCCTAGCCGAAAACGTAATCTTCGCTTCTAGTGTGAGAAAATCCCATAGCGTTAACTTTCGTCTCTAGTGACGAAAGTAAATTGTTCTAATTTTGCCTGTATATCGCCAATTAAATGCGATTCAACTGATCTAATTTTGTAAAACACCATAGAAAATGTTGATATCGTTCAAAAACATGTATATTTTGCCTGCACGGGCCTCAGAAAAGCAAATCAAAGTGTTGAAATTTGACCAAACTGAGCTAGCTCATTGACAATCAAGGTGTCATTTTGAAAATGACGCGCCTTAATTTTTGAAAAAAATACTCTATAGAGATTGTTTTTAAAGTTAATGAAGACTTAATGTTAGCATGGTCGAAAAAAAAGTATAGTCTTTTACTCGTTAAAATGGCTATTTATGTAACCAGTTAAGAAAAGTCCGATTTTGTGTGACGAATGAATGTTTGCGGCACGAGCGCAGCGAGTTCCCGCAATTTGAATGAGATACACAAAAAAGGCTTTTCGTCACTTGTTTCATACAAGATTTTTTCTACTTTTGACTACAAATACCTACTTAGGGAGAGAGTTATTATTATTAAACTTCAATATTTACTTTTAAACAACTTTGTATCTATCTAATACCGTAAAACTGTAGCAACGGTGTGCCACAACCGAAACCTGCAACTGGTGGTGAAACGAACTTTTCATCACCAGTTACGAAAGATTTTACTTTTCGTAACTAGTTAAGAAAAGTAGTACGTTACGTCACTGTCATCAGTATTGAAAAGTGCCACTTTATATGTCAGAATTAGAAGATAGTAGATTATGTCACTAGGAGTAAAAGTGGGTCTTTTCGTGCTGAGCGCAGAGATTGAAGGCCGAAGCGAAGCTGAGGCCTGCAACTGGGCGAAGCACAAAAAGACCTTTTATTCCGAGTAACATATACTTTTTTTTTCAAGCATGCATGAAATAAGAAATCTATTTCAGTGTGATTCAGTTTTCCAATTTTTTCTCATCCTCTTTAAGCGGGTTAGGTACTTACCCGATTAGTGGTGTACCTATATTACTTGTAAAATAAATAGAATGTGTTAGAATGGTGGTTTTCAATGTTCAATGGTTTTAATGGTATTAAATCATAACCAATGGTTATGGAAAACTAAAAACTTGTAGCATTATTATCGATACTAAATTAATAAAAATCACATTGACAGATAAATATGATGACGCGCATGACATTTAACAGACGAACTGAGATTTCGAGAACCTATGCGATTTCGACTAATAACGGTTTCGGGTGGTGCTCTCGAGCGCTCTGAGAGTATTCCTATCCTTTGTTTTTTTCAATAAGAATGTAAAGATGGCAATACACTCAGATCGGTCTATCCGCGCCACCATGACAGTAGCGGTGACTTTTGACTTTACTTTTACTTCCTAGGACTTTTTTTGCAACTTTTTTGGTCTCAGGATTAAAAATCCCACTTTAGGTGTGGGTATGGAGAAAACAAATGACGTACTTTTAGTCCGCTTGAAAAAAGAAAGCATTTTCTATCTCTCGAGAACATTACCAACTGTTCTCTCTCTCGAGAGAAATTACTATTTTCGTCACTCGTTAAACAATATATTATTCCACAACAAGGGAGGAAAGTGAAACTTTTGCTCATGAGAACAATTTAAACTTCGAGAATGAAAAAGTCACTTTACTCCAGAGGGGGTACATATGATTTTTTCTACGATCTTTTTTCTATTGTTGGAAAAAAGAAGAGGCACTCTAAAGTCGGACAGAAGACCTATACCTCATTCATTTATTTTTGGCATCTCGTTACCATTGAAACCATCGTTTTTTTAGACTTATCTTTTTTTGGCACATGTTGAGAAAATATGATAAAAATGTCAAAGTCAGATTTCTAACGCCTACTTGACGGCAATAATAAGTGAATGGTTTATGTACTATAACATCTAGATTTACATAAAACATAGTATGTTTGTCGTTGTCAAGGATATGTTTATGGGTTTTTTTTATTGTTTCACTATTTGTCAAGAAAGTATCAAGCATCGAATTTACTGGCGTCAGGCCTCAAATTGTTCTTGGGTGCAGTTACACTTTCGTGAATTATTAAAATGTCCAAAAAGATGGTACCCCTCGAGATTTTAGCTAATTTTTTTTTAACCCCATTTTTACTTAACTCCTTTTTTAACCCCATTAATAAAAGTTACTTAAATGAGTTAATTTAAAGGAGGGAGGAAAATACTTTCCTCGGGAGGGAGATGCTACCTTCATTCGTCAAAAAAAGACGAAAAGCTCGACTTTCTATAATGGTCGTATAAAAACAGTAGATTATGTAACTAGGAGTAAAAGTCGGCCTTTTTGTGCTGAGCCCAGAGATTGACGGCCGAAGCGAAGCTGAGGCCTGCAACTGGGCGAAGCACAAAAAGACTTTTACTCCGTGTAACATACTATTTTTTTTGAAGCTATTTAAATTACAAGTCTACAGAGTAATTTATCAGTATATTAATATAATTTTATTTTTTTATCATTTGAGATAAAAATGTTCAATGCAAGTTGTATAGGGTTTTATAGAATTATTTAGAAATAGATATGACATTTTGCCAATATGTACAGTGTGTTATATACATATAACTATGGCAGACCTCAGTTAAGTTTTTTCTTTGTTATGAGGGGGGTGAGTTCTTGGGTTGTGGTTCCTTGATATGTTGGGAAAAAGAAACAATTTTCTTTCTTTAACTGTAAAAAATGTAGTAGTTCAATCTTGAGTTCAATGATGTTTAGCATCTTCATCGGTAAAACGTTAAAACATAATACTTAAAAACAACATTTTGATTGTTGTGATAAACAAAGATTTAATTAATCAAACACCGTATATATTACAAATCTAAAACCTACAACTACTAACTAGTCGAAATCCGCGAAATCAACTAAGAATTTGATTGAAATTGAATTCTTGGTTGATGACACCAAGAGCTCTGATTACTCTTTTTATTCAACTGCTGTAGTGCCTTCTAGTATCTAGTGCTTAAAAGTTTTCGTAAATTACAATATTGACAATCGTTTATGTACAACTGCGCCACCACGACAGTAGCGGTGACTTTTGACTTTACTCTTACTGCCTAGGACTTTTTTGCTACTTTTTAGAATGCCCACTTTAGGTGAGCGTATGGAAAAAACAAATGAGGTACATTTAGACCGCTTGAAAAAAAAAATTTACATGTAAATCACGTTGTTGCATTGTCATGCATTATATGTCAAAATTGTAAAATTTTTACATGTAGGCTAACCTTACATGAAGCGTGAATTTTAAACCTGATGTCAAAACGAAAGAGTCTTTGTAGATGGTAGTCTGAGGTAATTGGTACTGATCTCTGCATTGGCACTACATTGGCTCGTGAATCTCACTACGTATAGTGCTGGGTATAGTGTGTATTTGAAAATTTCAACTAAAATTTTTTCTTAGTATTAGACTTTTTCACGTTCAGATAAAGTAAAAACAGTAAATTGGTTTATTGCAGTATGTAAACTAGGGCTCGGATAATGCAAACAATAAGCTCGGCAACCATTCGGGTCTCGTAACTTTTTTGCATGCCATTTATTAATTTAAATTGGCCGCAAATTGCTCATATTAAGCGGATATGGCGTATCAAGTGTCGCAATGACACTGTTAACCATATTGTATCCTGTTCGTATTGTCCCACAGGTTAAGTCCTTGCATTTCTTTTTGCATCAACATTTGGATCAGAGATGTGCAACAGTACACTTTTTCGGGAAGTTGGAGCAAGGCGCTGGCTAAAAACAAACTTAAGTGGATAAACGTGACTGATACCCCCAGTTTCAACGACAGGTAAAAGGTTTGATGTTTACTTCAATACATCCAATCAAGAAATGGAAATTTGCTGAACTCTTCTTTCAATTGCTCTAATTAATTATGGTTATTTTAGACTCTTTCAAAGGCAATTTTCTTTAAATTTAACTCAATTTCTACTCTTCAATCATTTCCGAGAATATATTATACTTAACTGGGACTCCGTGAGTCTATTCGTATATACAAACCTTGAAGGGGTGATCCATTATGTGTCTAAAATAAATTTCATAGGGGATTTAAACCTTATAACAATATAACAAATCAGTGCAAAATCTGAGCTAAAACTCATATACCCACTCATCCATCTTGTTTATAGGGCTTTTTCGTTTAATTGAAATTGAATTACTGAATATATTTAATTGTTTATATCACTAATTAAAAAAACTGAAGCGTCAAGTTAAAATAAGTATGCAGGACAACCAATTGAAAAGTTAACACGAGGAAAGCTTTTTTGGAATTGCCAGTACAAGTACACCAAAATAGAGTCTATATTGGTAGAAAGCGATTAATGTCACGTCTCTCGAAGACAACGCTTGAATGTAAAAGTGGCCTTCTTAGCTACATAGCGATAAAATGTTAATTTAAGCTCTATTTTTGGCAGCTGCTTACTGATGCAAATGCTTTGAAACTGAAAAGTTTCCGTAAAGCAAAATCTATTTACTTCCACTCTTACATCTCAAGTTTGAACTCCATGTACGTAAGGAGTAAGGTGAAACGATTTTGATAGATAAATGAGTCAAATTTAGTTTAAACTCCAGGTAAAGAGAAGAAAAGTATATAGCACTATGTACTATGTGAAATATATAAAAGGAATGCCACGAATAACGAGGACAAGTTCATTTTTCACTTCTCACATTACCAAAGAACCAGGTGATGTGATAAACGATGTCGTAAGTGTCATAAATAATTGTTTCCTTAATACACCTGCATGGCATACCTGTGTGACTAGATTTCTAGGAGATCTCAATGACATGTAATATTTATTTTAATTTATTAGGTAAGTTAGGTATGTACTGTACTGTTTTCATGGTTTTGGTGTTAGAAAATACAGTCAATTTTTCTGACTGGATATATATGGCCAACGAAAAATATACTTATAATGTAACCAGTATTTGAACGATTTGTCACAAATTATTTATTAATTAAGTCAATCATAAAAAAATAGTTATAATTTTCAGCTTCTATCATGAAGCTGCTATTATAAAAATAATTTATTAGTATTTTGTCAAAACTATTTACAAGTTACTTAATTTGTCATATATTATCATTTTGGTATGCATGTTTAGGGTTCTAATCTCGGTTCTAATTCATCCACGGGTCTGCCATTTGCCAAACATTTTTTTACCGCCCCGTATGGCATTATTCTTGGCATTCTTTCTAGATTTTTAATGTGCAATTTTCACTGATTGTGAATTTCTATCACCGGCATTGCTAACAATCAAAGTTTTCGCTGTGAAAAAAATTTGGGAATTCTCGAGAACTGGTCGGACCAGGTGAGGATGGATCTAAACTCTAGTAATTTAAGGACTATTATTGCTCTGTAGCTGCAAAAATGTCGGAGGTGACGCCTCAACTCTGGACTAGCTGTCAATTCTTCATACACTGCCAGTCCCTCTATCTTCCGGTCAATATCGACCTTATTTGGACTTTCTTTGTCATTTCATCAAAAGAGTCTTTCATGAATGCCAATCAAGTGCTGAATGAGAAATCCTCATTTTGGGCTGGCATTGGCACCTCGAATGCAATTTTCAGCTTTCTGAAGGGGGTTTTGACTGAAACGAACAAGAAAGAGATATAGACGACGGTGTTTTGTGTTTGATCGGGATATACTCCTATACGGAAGAAGTCTGTTAACGGTTGGTGGATGTGTTGCTTAAATGGTTAAAACGAGGGTTAAAGTCTTTTTCGTGTGGTTGTATGCAGGCGGTTTCTATCGCAAAAGAGGTGTCTGAACTTATTGGAATGCTCCAAGGCGCCACTTTTGAATCCATTCCTCTCCTCGCTGTAAATTGATGACTTGATGCACCTTAGAATTACGAGATCAATAACGGTATTTACTGATGTCACCACAATTGGCACGGATCTGGATAGGATCAAAGTGTGGTGCGAGGCAAAAATTGTTTGATAACCTAGGTATAATCCATTTAATTATTTTTGAGATCAAGTAGGCGTTGGAAATCTGACTGATATTTTTATCGTATCTTCTGAAACATGTGCTTCTAAACCAAGATAGATATAAAGAAATGAAATGTTAAAGGTAACGAGATGGCAAAAATAAGTGAACGAGTTATACATGCATCTTCTCAAATTCTTAGAGAGGGAGGATTTGATGTAGATACATAAATTGTGTAAATAGTAGATCTCAAGTCTGATTTTCTTAAACTTGTATTTACAGAAAAACGAACAGCTCTTCTAAGGTTAGCAAGTAGGTCGGAAAAATGCTTTGTTTGATTCAAAAATACCGGTTTTTTTATTGAAATAACAACTGCGTTTTCTCTTGATTCAAAACCAGATTTTGGTTTAGAAAATTATTTTTCTATAGTTACAAGCAACCTTTTTGGTCGTCAGTGGACAAAAAAAATAGACTTTTCAGCTTTTGAAGTAAAGCATTGCAGCTTTCCCTTCATTTTAAGGCGAAAGCTTGGTTTAAACATTTTTAAGGTCAGATAATGCCTTTTGATCGGTGATAATTGTGTGCAACAAAAAACTAATTTTTTCCATCAAACAAAAATTGCTTTTGTCTCGGTTTTTCAAGTTCAGTTCAAAGCATGATTTTGGGTATTTACTTAAGACTAAAAAAATTGATCTTTTGGTCGATGTCGGTGATCTAAAATTTTATATTTTTTTCAATTAAGTAAAACACTGCGTGTTTTTCTCGATTTCAGGGCACTATTTTCAATTTAAAAGTGGTCTATTTTAGGATTAGAAAAATGCCTTTGTGATAGGTTTTGATGTAAAAAAGCGATATTATTCAATAAATCTAAAATTGCGTTTTCCTTCATCCTTTATTTAAAACAACATTTTTTTTTGGAAAATGATGTTTGAAACTTACAAAAAAATTAGCATTGGATTTTTTGGAAAGTCAAAATGTCAAAAACTTTTGGAAAGTTAATTGGTGCTGTATTTTTTTGGCCTTTATTTTCATACCATAACCGAGACCATAACAAGGACCATAGCTATAAACTCAACATCTTTTCGGCTTTGTTAAGAGCTAAAATAAGGATAACCAACATTGTAAATAAATACCTAATACTCACCTTTATAGGTATCTAATATTATGATATTTTATCGTTAGTACTCACTCTTCACTTGACGCGCATAAAAGAGTAACGTTGCCTTAATATATGTTTTGAAGATCAAAGCACACTTTGAAAGTTAGAAATTCTTAGTGACCGTTATGCTGTTATAGCTGAGTTATAGCTGAGACTTTGTGTGTGTCAATTTCGTAAAAATTGGGCGGAAAATCATCTAGTTTTGGCCTTGCAAATCTTTAAAACTAGTTGTCACCCTGCATACCGGTCAGGAAGAATTCCTAAGGGTGGTCAGGAAAAAATCTCACTTTGAAAGACTTGCATAACCGTAACTATGAGATTTTCTGCCTGTTTTTTACAAAATTTGAACGAAATGTGTAGTACAGCTATGACCCTGCATACCGGTCCCGAAAAATGTTCAACAGGTATCAAAAAAGTCTTACTCGCAGGACCGTAACAAAGTGATCTGCTGCCCGATTTAAAAGAAATGTACAAACAATGTCTAGTACAGTTTTAGTTATCACCCTGCATATCGGTCAGCAAAAAAAATCTCGGTTTCAAAGATTTGCAGGGCCGTAACTAAGTGCTTCACTTGTTTTTTTTTCTAAAACAAACAATAGTTTTTTCATGATTTTAATACCAAAGTTTTGATTTAAAAAGTAGTTTTTTTTTGAGGATGAATATATGCTTTTTTAAAAGGTGTTGTATCAAAAATATATTTTTTCCATAAAACAAAAATTGCGTTTTCTCTCGATTCAAGACACGATTTTTGGTATTTATCTAAGATTGCAAAAACTAAGTAAGTTTTGGTCGATGCTGGTGATCCAAAACCGGCATTTTTCAATAAAGCAAAGCACTGCGTGTTTATCTCGATTTCAAGACTACTTTAATTTAAAAAATTGTTTATTTTAGGATCATAAAAATGCCTTTTTGATGGGTTTTGAAGTAAAAAAATCAATAATACAAAAATTGTGATTTCTTTTTGTTTAAAATAAAAACTATTGGTTTAGGAAATTTTTAAAAGAAGAAGTTTTTGAAAAATCAGCTTTGGTTTTTAGTAGTCAAAAAAAAATTTTTAACAACAGTAAGGCGGATCTATTATTATGAAATTCACAGGCAATGTGTAATATACTGTCTACTGTCACCGTGCACACTGGATACCAATCATTAAAAATTTCTAACCGGTCAGCGAAACTTTTTTTAATAAATGCAGGTTTATGCAAGTTTTTTCTAATATACAGTGAGACCGTCTTTCGGGTTTAACCATGGAGATCTCAAGTTATTTGAACAGAGTTACTAAGAAAGTTAAATTAGGGCAAAGTTGCGCACTCGGTTGCGCATAAAGAAATCTATAAAAATGATGTTGAAAGTAAATTTTGAAACATTTTATTTTTTCTAGTTTTAATTTAAAATATTTGGTAGGTACTTCTTTATAGTTACTTTTTGTTCTCTTCAGCGTGGTATTTTCAAATTTAAAAATTTCATTTTCATGCAACCATTATCGACTTCATTTTCTTAAATATGGCCCTGGATTTTTTATATAAGAATTTGCATCTCCTTGCAATTATGCTTTCGTTGATATGCGACAATTAATAATTCCATTAACTTTTGTGTTTCGCTGATTTTGTGAAGTGTTTGTAAAAAATTGTTGATAAAGCTGGCCCGCGCACACTACAGAGTTTTTCCGTCAGTTTTCCTAGGCCGATCGCTTATTCAGATTGTGCTGAATTTTCATTCATCACATTAATAATTTCAATTCAGGTTTGATTGGTGGTAGATACGCAGTAGAGTGTCCAACGGTACGTACCACCAACCAAACAGTTGCGTCAACAAGTGGAAAAATCCACCGTATTTAAAAAAAAAAGAAGTTGATGATGCTTGAATCGAAAAAGGAACGTCGAATTTTAAACATGGAAATACCACGTTAAAGAGAACAAAAAGTGGATACCAAGAAGTGTGAATTATTTTTAATTAGGCATCTCTTCAAACTGAGACTGAAAAAATAAAAAACAATTTTTTTGAAAATTTTAATTTTTTTGAGAATATTTCTGAAACTATCAGAATTTTCGAAATTTGAAAACGTCATTTTTATAGCCTTCTAATTGCGCAACTTTGCCATAATTAAACCTTTCTTAAACCTGTATAGAAGGCCGTTTTGAAAAAAAAATAAAAAATAAACCATACGTTGCCTTACTGGTTTTTTTGTAAAATGACAGTAATGACTAATCTTCAAAAATTGGCACCTTGTATATAAAAAAACTACGATGGCTCAAAGAAGCCAACTTTCGAGATAAAAACCGCAATACCAAGCGCATTACTTGCGATGGTGGCGCAGATTGCCCCTAATAAATAAAAAATCTTCCAAATACGTCAAAATTTGTTGATCCTGTAGTTTAAAATATGTACTATCTAATAAAAAAAAATTATACACCACAATTTTAGATTTACTTCTTTAAACCCCTTTTTTACCCTAGCTAAGCTCAAAGGTAAAAAAAAAATCAAAGTTTAGACACTTTACAAAATGCCTATCCAATTATTATTAGGAATGGAACCTTACCCGGTGCTTTCGTTAGTTACCAGTTGCTCCAACATTTGAATTTTCAGCATCGTGCAATGAAACAGAAATATCCGTGCCGGAAAGGTAATCCCTCAGGGCCCCAAATTCACATCACACAACACAATTCAATAATTCTTAGTCAAACCTATTATTAATAACCCCGCAACTATGGCAATACAACTAACCGATATGTCAATCATAAAAACGCGTCCTTACTGAATATTTACAAAAAAAAAAACAAAAACAAAACAACTCTGCGAGCGATAGTAGACGAACGATCGTCCGAGAACGTACGAACCGAGACCCAGCCACCCACAACAGCAGGAATCGACTGATGAAGCCGCTCAGCTGGCTGCCATCGTCGGCATAGATATCCGAAAGATCTACAAGTTGGGACGCACGACACAGTGCAGTGGGATTAAATCAATGTTTATTTATATACTTTGTCAAAACATGACGGGATATAAATAAGTTTCTATAGTTATTTGAATTTTATGATTTTCAATTCGCATTTATATTAAAGAAAGCAGTTATGCCATACGGAGTGCAATAGTAATTATTAATGTTGTTGGTACCTTATTGCTTCTATAATAGAGTTGGGTGTTCCTTTGAGACAGTTATTAAACGCTAGATGGCATTGAATAAATATGGTAAACAATGTTGACAATCAACACATTTTAATCTACATTGCAAATAAAGGTCAGTTACGTGATCGTTTTCCAAAACTTAGCGTTTCAATAATTTTTAACTTGAATATGTCAAAAACTATCAATTTTAGACATAGATAATGTTACATAGAATATGTTTAGAATAGTATAGACTGTATTAATTTCGAAAAGAAAAAAACTTGATGTTTTGTTTCAAGAAACAAAGCTGTCGGATGAATAATATTTTTGACTTACCCTATATAATTAGAAATATTTTTAAAATGTGCGCAAGCACAAAAGAAAATCAAGTTTTTGGGCGTTTTCGGCTTAATCCAAAGATTTTTAACATATTCCATAATAAATCAGAAACCTGTATATTAATATTAACTGCTCTAGAGCGTATTCCCAACCCATGCTTTCTCAATAAGGATGTAAGGTAGGCGATACTCTCAAAGCGGTCTGGCTGGTAGACATCTAGGGTTCAAATCATGGAGCTAATCTGGAGACCCCCTCCTGTTCTACAGTTTTGGCCCCTCTTTTTAGCAGTGGGAACATTAAAACTGGTTGTTCATTCATGATCAGTGCAATAGCGTCCTTGAAGATGAGAATTCAGTTTCAGACAACCTACAGTCGAGGCGGTACAATGTTTGTTTGGCCGAATAAGGCATCTGTCCTGGGTCCGGGTGGATCATTCATATACAGGGTGTCCAGTTTAAAAGGATGGGGATATTGAAAACCGTTGGAGATACAAGGTCGCTTAAATAGAAGAAAAGTTGCGTAGTGGTCTGCTTAAAAATCCGAGGCAATGATATTATAAGTCGGTATCGTTCCGATGATACAGGGTGAGAGAAACCCTAATATTTTACTTATTACAAGGCCATGAAAATTTCAGATTGGGTGTAGGAGGATATGGTGATTTCGAAAATTCGATCAAAAGTCGTCTAGGGGCCCACTATGTTGTGCGCGGCCGTTGTCAACTTTCGTTTTTCTTATGGAGGCAGTAATGAAATTTTGCACTTTTAAAATCTCCGTAAAAAATGCTCTTCAACCATGTATAACATCTTTATGTTCGGCCAAGAAAAATACTTAAAAATAACAAAGTTAAGATTTCTTCGTATTGGTCAACTTCAGGTTAATTAGAAGAAGTTATGTGTAGCTTACTAGTAAAATTATTCAAAAGATTGTACAAGGTGAACTAAGAAACAATTAAAATAAAGAAACGAAATTAATAAATAAAAAATAGTTTCTTACTATTTGCGGATTAAGTACGTTAACAGCTTCTGTAACAGCCGGCCTAAGTTCCTCTATGTTTTCGTAATACCTACGAAATACTTGATTTTTGAGATAACCCTATACAAAAAAATCGAGCAATGTTAAATTAGGGAACTTTATCCGCTCATTATGAGGTGGAGCACCGTCCTGCTGAAAAAAACATGTTCTGTATGGTGGCTAGGGAAGTCCCATAATTTCTTCTGCTACTTTAGCTTGCAGGAGGTTCAAATATCTCTCGAAACTTAAGTTCTTTAAGTTCTCATTAAAAAAGTACGGGGCAATCACATGTGTGTCCACAACTCTTAGCCATCCATAAATCCCCATCTACCTTGGTGCATAACCTGACGAACTTGAAGCCTGACGCAGTAGATTTGCATTCGAGCAGTAATAGTATTGTTGCGAACTCGGGGTTCGATAATTCCAGTGTAACGATTTAACACGAAAACACTATTTATTTATTTCACAAATACACACGACTACTAAATAACTCGCTACTTTAACACTTTATAGCCTTCTATTATCGCTTCGTACTTTATCTTACTTATAGCTCGCTTAAAATAAGACTATTCCCCTCGGGCGCTCTATGCGCCTTTTATATACAATCCTAAAATTACAGAAAAACCTAGAAAGTTCTTTATAAGAATTCTTGAATAATCTCATATAAAAAAAAACGGTTGTAAACAACTGCCTTCTAGATTAAGCCAGACGAGCAATAAATCACTCGTGTCAGCCATGACGCAGCGCGGATAGGTCGCGAAGCTCCACCAACCAACACGCTCCCATGCGTTGCCCCGCCTCCCATGCGGCGTTGCTGCGATCGTAACATTGCCCTCCTCCTAAGTCTGTTCGTCCCGAACAGATAGAGTTCCATGGTATCGTGCTAATCGATCCAAATGAACGACCTTCATCTTTGACCTAGGGGTCCGCTGGATCCTATACACCACATCATTAATCTTCTTTATAATTGTATAAGGTCCTTCCCAATTTTGGCTAAGTTTGGGCGACTTCCCCACCTTTCGCCTCGGATTGTATAGCCACACCAAATCACCATCCTGGAAGCCGCGGGAGTTAGCTAGTAAGTCATATCTTGCTTTGGCTCGATCACTGGATATCCGCAGTTTATTCCTGACTTGCTCATGAACATTGTTCAGCCTCTCCTTAAGCTCCTCCACAAAATTCTCAGAGCTGAGCGACTCTTTTTCTGGTGTTCCATACATCAAATCCGCAGGAAGTCTCATTTCCCTCCCGAACATCACTTTCGCCGGAGTATAACCAGTGGCTTCATGCGTAGAGCCTCGATATGCCATCAACATGAGAGGTACATGTTGGTCCCAATCACGCTGATGATCTGCCACCATTTTAGACAGGTAATGTTCCATGGTCCGATTAAATCTCTCCACCATCCCATCCGACTGTGGATGCAAAGGAGTTGTCCTGGTCTTGCGAATTCCGAGAAGTTCCATGACCTTCTGGAAAACAGCCGATTCAAAATTTCGGCCCTGATCAGAATGAAGTTCGAGAGGGACCCCAAATCTGCAGAACATTTCATTTACTAGCACCGTTGCCACAGTCGTTGCTTCTTGATTAGGTAGGGCGTATGCTTCAGGCCATTTAGTGAAGTAATCCATGGCGACCAAGATGTATTTGTTGCCCGACTCAGTCTGAGGAAATGGTCCCGCGACATCAATTGCTACCCTCTCGAATGGAGCACCTACTGTGTACTGCACCATTCGGCCCCGTGATCTTGTTCGAGGTCCTTTTGTGGCACAACAAACTTCGCACTTGCGGCACCAAGATTCGACGTCTTCATGATAATTCACCCAGTAATACCGCTCTTTAATTTTTGCTAATGTTTTATTGACCCCAAAATGGCCTCCGCTTGTTCCGTTGTGCATTTCCTGTAGTACATCTGATTTTCTGCTACCAGGAACAACCAACTGACTGACTATGGACTTGCCATCCGGACTCTCCCACGCTCTCTTCAGTAGTCCATTTTCTATTTTAAGAGAGTGCCACTGGGCCCATAGCGCCTTCAGGTTTGGACTTCTATCAGCAATTGCTTGCCATTCTGGTCTCTTGTCGTCAGTCTTTGCAGAGAGGATGGGTCCAATATCTGGATCATTCATTTGTTCTTTTCGAAGGGTCTTTGTGGTCCAGCCATCGTTTATTTCCACTGACGTTCTCCTTACAGAAGGATGTCCCTCACGTTGCTCAGTTCTTCGACAATGCTGACTATCTTCTTTACATGGCCGTCTAGACAATGCATCGGCATTTCCGTGATACCTTCCTGGTCGATGTTCAGTTTGGGTCTTCTGCCCTTTAATGCGTCCGGTCTCTGTAACACTTTTGCCACCCAAATTATTGGCTTGACTTGATTGATTGACTTGACTGATCCTGGGGGTCTTAACGGGCTCGGTCAATTGCTTCCTTACATTGACAGGAATTGGTCTTTCCTGAATTCTAGGGCGGTCTTGGTTGCCGCTCGATCTTCTAAACAACGGCGACGGACTTCTTGCCCTATTGCGGCAGTTACTCTTGACGTGACCCAGTTTACCGCAGTTAAAACATTTTATGCCCCGATTGCGTGTTGATCGAGGAGTTCTTCCCAACAGGGCTTGCATATTGAATGCCATATCCTTTATCGCTTTATGTAAACTGGCCATGGATTCAGCCATAGACGTATTCGCCTCTTCATTGCAAGTTGCCATTCTTACACGTGGAGATGAACTAGATGACACTCGCGACGCCTCGAATTCCAGGGCCCGAACTAGTGCCTCGCTGATATCCTTGGGCCTTACTAGACGTAAGTGGTATCTCATGTCACTATCGCGAACTCCCTCAATGAACCTTTCGGCGGCAAATTGCATTTGAAAAGATTCAGGGGCCGATGGATATGCCAGGTGAATTAGTCTGTCTATGTCCGCCTCAAATTCTTGTAAGGATTCACCTGACTTTTGCTGTCTCATCCTCAGCTGGGCCTGGAACACGGTTTCTTTGTGCTCATTTCCAAATCGTAGTTGCAGAGTGTGTACTAAAGCCGCATAATTACTTTGATCCGCTGCCGACAGAGATTGGAGTAACTCAGCCGCTTTTCCACGAAGTGCTACCACTAATGATGTAGCTTTCTGGGGCTCGGACCAACCATTAGCTTTTGCAGCTGCCTCAAACTGAGTTTTATAAATTTCCCATGCAGTAGTACCGTCGTAATCGGGAGGCTTAATTTTAGCGTTGGCTGTGCTAAAACTCTCTGTAGACACGTTGTCGTCCTCAAGTTGTTCCCGGAATTTCTTTTCTAGCTCGAGAACCTTCTGGTTGACAGCTTCGAGTCCTTCGTTAACGGATTCATTAACGGATTGCATTATTCTTTCTTCCAACTGTTGCTCCCTGACTGCGAGATGGCTCATTAATTCTTCTTTGAATTGTTGATGACGTCGCTCTTGCACTTGATCACGTTTTTCCTGCTCTTCTTTTTGTTCTTTATAACGGCGCTCCTGAATTTGATCACGTTTTTCCAGCTCTTCCTTCTGCTCTAGATAACGTCGCTCCTGTACTCGATCACGTTTTTCCTGTTCTTCCCTCTGTTGTTGCAAAAGTCGCTCCTGTACTTGATCACGTCTTTCTTGTTCTTCTTTTTGTTCCTTATAACGTTTTTCCTGCTCTTCTTTTTGTTCTACATAACGTCTTTCTTGCTCTTCCTTCTGTTGTTGCATAAGGGACAGCAGGGCGGCAAGTTGATCCTCCATCGCTTGATGCTGGCTTCTGGTCACTGGCATAAACACGTAATGTCCGGCAATGAAGCACTCACTTACAGTTCAGCAATATTAGTTCTCAAATTCCCACTGGAATCGCACTTCTGACACCAATTGTTGCGAACTCGGGGTTCGATAATTCCAGTGTAACGATTTAACACGAAAACACTATTTATTTATTTCACAAATACACACGACTACTAAATAACTCGCTACTTTAACACTTTATAGCCTTCTATTATCGCTTCGTACTTTATCTTACTTATAGCTCGCTTAAAATAAGACTATTCCCCTCGGACGCACTATGCGCCTGTTATATACAATCCTAAATTTACAGAAAAACCTAGAAAGTTCTTTATAAGAATTCTTGAATAATCTCATATAAAAAAAAACGGTTGTAAACAACTGCCTTCTAGATTAAGCCAGACGAGCAATAAATCACTCGTGTCAGCCATGACGCAGCGCGGATAGGTCGCGAAGCTCCACCAACCAACACGCTCCCATGCGTTGCCCCGCCTCCCATGCGGCGTTGCTGCGATCGTAACAGTATATTATACAAAAAGCATTTAATGAGAGTCGTTATTCTCGAGGGTAACGTTTGAAACCACGAGCGAAGCGAGTGGCACAAGTTGCCCGAGAGAATAACGCTCATTAAATGCGCGTTGAATACTATACTTTATCCACGACCAAGATTCTGGGTTTTCTCAAATATGATAGGTTATAGGTGCCACAAAGATAATTCACAATTTTAAAACCACGACCATGACTGGTTTTGCTATTCAATGGCGCGACGTTTGATGCGTCTTGTCGATATATGACGGTCTAGTCACCCGCGCATGTCACCGCATGTTCATTTCGCAGCTACGAGGGTGGACGGTAAATTACTTCATTTTATGGCCTATTTTAAGTATTTTTCAGTGAAAAGTACATATTTTAGTGAAAAATTATTTGAATGAACCAGTGGTAACTACCGATTTCGGCAGTTTACTTTTTGAGTTGGCAGTTGCCTACAACATGTTTCGTTTCCATGACAACTCATTATTCACTTGTGAATAATGATTATCGTTAGTCTTGAGAATGTACAAGAATAATGTGATTATTATAGTATGGTCGTGGATAAACAGTATTTTTATGATTAAATAGTCCCCAGTTGGTAAATCCGCTCTCATCAGACCAGAGGACTTTCAAGGTAAAATTAGGTATTTGTTAGTTTTTTGAATAAACCATTGACAAAATTCCATTCTTCTAATATGACCACCATCCTGGAGCCCCAGGCTGGGATGCTCCTGCATCGATAATATTTATGAGGCTTTAAAATGGTACCCGTCATTGTGTTTTTTGTGTTTGTGTTGTGTGTTTGTTTGTGTTGAATTTGACGCAAAGAGGTATGAGGTGTTTCGACCACGCTTAACAATACCAAATTTTTCTTATCTTTATCTGGAAGTTTGTTCTTTATCTCAATAAAACTCCCGTAATTAATCAGATTATCTTGGAGACGTCTAAACATAGCTCTGCCAGGTTGTCGTCTTTCTGGGTATTTATTAAAATACATTTCTTCAGCATTCGCATCATTTCTGTGACAGAATAAAACACTGCCATATTTCTCACAATTTGAAAAATAATTCATTTTAAAATTTACAATTTTTTTTAGCTGCAGACACTTAATAGTGTCAATAAAGACTATGCTCTGATGGATAATAACAAATCACAAATCTAATCACACTATGCCAAAATTTTAATAGGAATATCCCACCTACGATGAAATGTTAATTTTGTTATTTTTAAGTGTTTTTCTTTGCCGAACATAAAGATGTTACACATAGTTGAAGAGCATTTTTTACGGGGATTTTAAAAGTGCAAAAATTCAATATGGCGTCGTTAGGAAAAACGAAACTTCGCAACGGCCGCGCACAACATAGTAGGTGTAGACAACTTTTCACCGAATTTTCGGAATCACCATACTCTCCTACCCCTAATCTGAATTTTTCATTACTGTAGCTCTTTTAATAAGTTAACTAATAGGGTTTTTCGAAAATGAACTTTTTTGGTTTTCACCCTGTATCATCGGAACGATATCGATTTACAATATCATTGCCTCGGATTATTTTTAAGCAAACCAATACGCAACTTTTCTTCCATTTGAGCGACCTTGTATCTCCAACGGTTTCCAATATTCCCATGTACATCATTTTAAACTGGACACCCTGTATATAATTATTGACTATCTCCCTTCATAGAAGATAGCCTTGAAGAAGACTAAATTTTGGTCGAAACGTCGGCATTAATTAAAAAGACAGTTAATTAAAACTGGTGACGATATCCGCCGGGACTGACGTCTCGGTGACGTCATTATGTCTTACTTCAAATTATTGCAAAACAGTTCCGCTTGTATGACGTGTGTTGACGACAAAATTACCTCAGGAAAACCTTAAAAGTGACGGACTTTTGGCTAAAAACTGGGGCAATTTTACGGAAAAATTAGCATTTGTTGGCTCTGTCCATATCTGCTAGGCATTGGTTCAAATATGTCATTTAAAAAAGTCATCTAGTAGGCTATGAAATGTCAAAAGAAAAGGATGAAGGAACAAAAGTCAATTTAATTTGATTATGTCATCGTAGATTGGTAGTAAATAATACATTTCTGATTCATGTTGCACAAGAACGGCAAAAAAAAAATAAACGAAATTAATTTATTGATTTCTCAAAAAAACCGCCATATCCAGGGTGGTCTTTTTATATATCTTGAATATGAGATATGAGATATCTTGAAAACTAGTGGGATAAAACATTATGTTTCAACCGGGTGTTATGTGGTACAGAATGGTCTATTTTAAGGAAATAATTTTTTTCATGTGCAGGATGGCCCAGAAAATTGTGATGCCATATAATGTAATATTTTTAAATATGACACATTCTATTCTTAACTAAATTTTGTTCTGGATCTTGAAAATTTGACATCGTTGCCTGTGGCAGTATAAGAGAAATTTATTAATAAACTGAAACTATCTCGTATGGGGTCTCATATGTATAATATTTATTCACAAAAGTTGGGCATCTCGTTAACCTTGGATATTTGACTTCGAGGTTGTTTGCCAATCTTCTTGACATGATCAAAAGGGGCTAGAGAAAAAATTAACATTCCATGGCTACTAAGGTGCCAAAAAATAATGAATGGGAAATACAGGGTATCGCAACAACTGCCAAATAGCATTAATGTTGTCAAATTTTAAAAGCCAAGTAAGAGCTTTAAAATCTATCAAAATTCAGTAAAAAGTATAGGGTGTCCTATTTAAAAATTACAACTTAAACTATTTAACTATTTAAAAATTATGACTTCACCCTTTTCTAGTCCACCATATATAGATATATAGAGATATATGTACATAAAATAAGCTTATCTGTACAACTTAGGCCACCGTTAGAACAAATATTTGTAGCGTATTAGTTCTCTAGATATTTGGCTGTCTCAAGTTAAAAACACCACCCTGTATATTTTAGTGGAATTTGGTAGGCTTTGACTGCTATAGAATGCGCGCATTTTGGAATAAAAAAAATATCTTATCTACATCAGTGGGGCCCGTAGAAACTCACAAATTTAAAAAAGAGGGTATGGGTTACCGGTTTTTCGCAAAATAAAAAATATTTGTAATTTTTCAGGTCAATACTGAATTAAAAAAGCTCTCTAGATAGGTTTTTTCATGAATAAAAAAAACCGTTTTAATGTACGCTTTAGATCAATAGTCTTTTTCACTTCAAAATTTGAAATAATACACATACCAATCAAGGATAATAAAATCTCATTTAAACCACCCATAAAATGCAATATGCAATAATTTCAATTTTTGAATAGAAATAACTATTATTTTAAGGCGTGAATTAAAACGGTTTTTATTTTTTTTACTCGAAAACCGCGCTTTGTTCAGACTATGCAATAATTCAACCATAAGTTTTATTTTGCAAAAAATTAGTAGTCCACTTCTTTTTTTTTTAAATATGCAGTGACGAGCGACGTGCGCCACTGGTGAAGATAAAATTTTCTGCAAAATATGCGCATTTCATAACAGTCAAACCCTATCAAATTTAAATGAGATATACCTTCTTCTGTATGTGCCGGGTCCGGTCTCTCGAACGTTAGCGATTACTATAGATAGAGAGTGCGTCTCTATCTTCTGAACAGGTCAACGGCGCTCCAGATGCCTGTCCAGTCCCTGATGTTCCTGAGCCAAGAGATTTGCCTCCGTCCAACACCCCGCCTGCCCTCTATTTTTCCTTTCATGATCAACTGGAGAAGATGATACTTTCCTCCGCGCAAGATGTGGCCAAGGTAAGCAATCTTGCGACATTTCACTGTGACCAATATTGGTTTCCCCACCCTTGCTCGTCTCAATACTTCCTCATTGGTCAGCAGATCAGTCCACAAGGGACAAGCAGCATTCTACGATGGATCTACATTTCAAATGCTTCCAGCCGATTTGAGTTAGTCTTTAAGGTCCAGCATTCCACTCCATACGTAAGAACCAACCAAATAAAATACCTCACCATATGGATTAAGGTTCAGGTTATCGTTGCAAAAAAGTGATTTAATTCGTCGGAAGGTTGTTCTTGCCATTTCGATGCGACATCTTATCTCAACCTCGGGGTCTAAGGTGTCCGTTAATATACTTCCCAGATATTTAAACTGGCTGACACGTTCTACTACCTTTCCCTCGAGATTTAGCTGTTCATTCTCGTAGCTATTTCGACTAGCAATCATAAGCTTGGTTTGTTTACATTTATGTTGAGTCCGAACCCTTGCTACTCTATTCTGTCTAACAGTTAGTTGCTGCAAGCCATCCATTGTATCACTCAAGGCAACAGTCCACATATCTAATGGTATCCAGCAGAACGCCGTTTATTTTGATTCCGCACTCTGCTTCTTTCAAGGCTTCTTTAAAGATTTTATCGGAGTAAAGATTAAACAAGAGTGGTGAGAGAATACAGCGCTGGCGCTCACCTCTTCGAATCTTCACACCATGTGTGGTGAGCACACCGACTTGGCCTCAGCCGTTTGACCCCAATAAAAATTCTCGATTACGCAGATGTCCCTACCATCCAATTGGATGTCCCGCAGCATACTCATCAATTCAGAATGACGCACCCTGTCAAAGGCCTTTTCATAGTCTATAAAAAAAGCAAATACATCTTTGCGCTGGTCTCGGCACTTCTGGAGAAGGACATTTATTCCGAAAAGGACTTCGGGGATTCCAACAGCGCTGCTGAACCCCATTTGAGCATCATCAAGGTCGAATTCGCATTTTCTGCGCACTGTATGTACGATTCGCAGGAAGGTTTTTCGCAGGTGGCTCATCAAGGTAATCAATCGGTATCACTGCAGCTTTTTGGGCGGGCTGTTTTAGGAAGTGCAATAAAGGTCGACTGGAGCCTCTTCTGGGATTATGCCGGTACTATATATACGGTGTTCATTATAAAACTTCATCTAGTTGGCTGTGAAATGTCAAAAAAAAAAGGATGGAGAAACAAAAATCCATTTATTTTGATTATGTCATCCGTTTCTGTCAAAATTTCAGAGCCTGCTAGATGAAGTTTTATAATGAACACCCCGTATTGCATTAAGCAGGCTTGTGATTTTGCTTAAATTCTTTTCCTCTATGAGTTTCAATATTTCTATCGCTATTTCATCCGGACCTGGAGCTTTTTGTATTTCTTGCTGTATAGATGGCGTGCAGTACCTCTTCATCGAGTATATCCGGTCCCTCTGTTGCGTTGTTGTTTTCCTGCAGGGATGGTCTATCGTCACTAAAAAGATTTTCTATGTACTGCACCCACGTATTTTTAATTTTCTCCTCATCTTTGATGGGGTGGTTTGACGTCCAACAAGACGACAGGATGTCGTTTTTTACAAGTTCCTGCTATTTCTTTAATTTTCTTGTGCATTTGAAAGATATCATGCTTGACCTAAAGCTCCCCCAGTTCTTTACACCTCTCTCTCATTCAAGACTCCTTCGCTCTCCTGATTTCCGCCCTTATAGTTTTGTTGATTGTTTCATAGGTATACCTTGGTTTTCGAAAAATCAATAAAATTTTATTTTTTAAACAAAACTTTAACGCCTTTATCTTCTAAACAAAAAAAAATCATAGAAAACTAGTTTATATGATAAACACCTCTTAAAATTGACCAAAGAATTTGAAATTTTAATTTTCAACCGCCCTGTATTGAACAGTTTCCCATTTGATTTTATACTGTTCTTATTACTACTGTACATAAGATTAAAATGTTTTATTAACCATTAATGTCAAAGATTTTAAAATCAATACACTTTTAGATTTAATTTATTTTCTGTCGTACTATTATGTCACTTATAAGAAAGTGCAAACTTTCTGTAAACGCGCCGTAACACTTTCCGTAGAAAAAAAATGCAAAAAACCGCCAGAAAACGCCCACAGATATCGATCTTAAATGTCATTACAATAAGAGTCTTAAAGTTAAGGCACCAGGCACGAAGCACTAGGTTTTTTGTTCACCCTGCAAAAAATACGTAACTTTAATTTAAAATCAATCTCCCGCCCTGGTTGTAGAAGAAACATGAAACTTTAAAATCTAAAAGTTTCCCAGATACAGGCCTCCAAAACGGACGAAACATTTTTGTTTTAACTTTATTTTTTCTGCTAACCGTTCAGTTGACGTATAGAAAAATCAAAAAAATATGGTTAACGAGAAAGAAGTGTTAGCTAAATGTTAAATAAATAAAACTTATTGAGCTGCGATTCCGTATTTTATTTTGGTTTATTTCTTTTTTAGATTTTTACTAAAAAACTAGTCACAATTTGACATTTTTTTATTTTCTTGCAGAACTACTCTAGCTGAGAATGTGCGCATTTTAGAACATACTAAGTTTATAGAAAGAAAAAATCTTATTTTGACTTGAAAAATACGACCTTAAAATATTTGTATTGAATTTTGAATCACCCTGTATTTTAGCATTTTTTGGTTAACGACACTAGCGTGCTCTGAGAGTATTCCCATCCTTCAATTCCGATTGAGAAAACGAAGGAAAGGAATACTGTCTTGGAGGGCTCCAGAGTCCCTAACCAAAAAATGTTCTTCCTTGTAACCAAAAACGCTACATACAGGGTGATTCTTGGCCCAAGAAACTCTAGTTTTCTTCCTCCTAATTGTGAAAAGAATTTCCATTTCCTTGTCCATTCTTTCCAGAGCTTGTTCGTTCCTAATGCGGTCCATCCATGAGATCTTTAACATTCGGCGGTACACCCACCACTCAAACGATTCCAGTCTCTGCGATGTTTCCTTGTTCAGTGTCCATCTCTCAAGACCATATAGTAGCACTGGAAAGACGCAACACCGCACCATTCTCACTTTCAAAGTCAAAGATAGATCTCCAGCTGTCAGTTGTTTTATCAGTTTCATAAATGTTGTTCTCGCTTGCTCAATTCTTCAATCTCTCACAAGATTTCTTGTTTGTGTGCAACATTTTCATTTATGATAGTTCCTAGATATTTGAAATGATAGACTTGCTCAACCGTCTTATTGCGTATAATCAGCTGACCACTGATGTTCCTTTTGGATATTAATAGCATTTTTGTTTCATTGATATTAATATTTAGTACATAATCTTCGCTAACTACTATTACTCTGTCTATCAGTCTCTGCAGATCTTTCTAGCATCAGCGTCCTGATGTTGACAGTTCTGCCATTGATTGCTATACCCGCCAGCTCCTCTTCCAATGCCTCCCGAAAAACAAACTCCGAGTAAATATTAAATAGCATAGGAGAGAGAAAAAGAGAGAACAACGCCTGTTTGACTCCCTTCCGAATACTAATTTGTTCTGTCAAAGCATTATCATATTTCACTCTAGAAGTTTGTCCCCAGTAGAGATTTGATATTATTCGACATCGTGGTAATCAATGCCAAGTCCTTGGAATAATCCAGAAGCTTTTCATGTTTGACATTGTCGAACGCCTTACTATATTCTATGAAGCATACGTAAAGGTCTTGGTTTACATCTAGGCATCTCTGAGACAAGACATTCGAAGCAAAGATGGCCTCTCTCGTGCCCATTTCGTTGCGGAATCCAAATTTTGTCTCTGATGTTTGAGCCTCACATTTTTTGTATATTCTAGTATGTATATTTTTTATAAAGATCTTCAGAACCTGACTTATCAAACTTATTAGTCTGTTGTGATCATCACACTTTGACGTTCGAGATTTTTTCGGGATAGGAACAAAGGTGGAAAGCAGCCATTCTCTGGGAACTCCTGATGTAGAAATGCTATTGAATAGATCCACTATGACAGTGATTGAACGCTCATCCAGCAGTTTCAAGACCTCACCTCATCTGGCCCTACTGCTTTACCGGATTTTGAGGTTTTGATGGCATACTCTACTTCTTCTTCCGTTATTTCTGGAGCGCTCTCTGATATAGTTATGTCATATGGCTTCGTTCTTTGGTCATCAAACAGTTGAGTTATATATTGCTGCCACAGTCTCAGTCTGGCATCGAAATCAGCAACCAGTGCGCCCTTTTCATCTTTCAGTGTACCAGTTTTCTTCTCTCTCACCACACCGGTAACTTCTTTTATTTTTTTTATGTAAGCCGAAACTGTCGTATTTTTGTTCTAATTCTTCAATTTCCTTGCACCTTTCAATCATCCAGACCTTCTTTACTATTCTTATTTTACTTCTAATTGTGTTCTGTATCTCCTTGTACTTGGTGTTATCCCTGTCTTTGTATCTCTTTCTTTCTTCCATCACTGCCAAAATTTCCTCTGTCATCCATCTCTGCCTAGTTCTCTTCTTGCCCTTACCAATGCTTTCTTGATGTGTTGTTATTATTGCTTCTTTAATTTTGGTCTATACACTTAATATGTCCTAAAATGCGTACATTCTGAGCTAGAGTTGTTGTAAATTCTGCAAGAAGAATTGTTTAAATTTTTCTCTGAGAAACTATATTACTAGACCATAACATTATAGACCATCAGGCGCAGAATAGCCTCTGTTGCCAAAATGTTCAAAATTTTCATTTTTGCCCATCTCTTTTTGCATTAAGAAGTCTGATAAAGTTTTCTCTCTTCTGGCACTCTTTCCCACAGGTAGAATGTTTTTTATCTAAACTTTATACAAATTTAACGGTGATCTCTGCTTCGAACTCTAAGAGTTAGACAGTGACCCTACACTGAAAAAAAGAACCTTTTAAAGTTTTTTAATAAAACTTGTCCACTCTCAACTCATAAACACATCAGAATAAATTGTAGTGTTTCTTTAAAAAAGTCATCAAGTTTGCTGTAATACATCAAAAACGACGATTGAAGAAACCAACGTCAATTTACTTTGATTATGTCATCTTTACTTTGATCAGTTCAAAATCATGTAAATTTGAATGATTTTTAATTGCACAACTTGTTGCTTTGTTTCTACAATCAGGAGCATTTACTGTTCTTGAAATCTTGTATATTTCTAAAATTAAAATAGGTAGAATATCGCGTTTTTCACCGTACTACGTATTGTTTTATTGCTCTTTTTAACTGTCATGTCAAAAATATAAAACAGCATTTGAGTTTTTCAAAAATCTGAAAAAACAGAGTGTGGCTAAAAACGCCCTCTGGTACTTGACGTTAGGAATAAATTGTTCTCTTTGCGAATAAAACTTTTCCTTTCCAATGAGGACACTACAAATATCATATTTTTAGGTAAAACAGTCTTAGTTTGACATCGCTACTACCTTTCTTTTTTCTGAAGACTATGATAAACGGATTTCCCTACAGAGCCAACGTCTTTTTTTATTAGCTCACCAGGTAAACAACATGATAGATGGAAAACCTTAAATTTGGAGGAAACCTGATGGCAAAAGAACGTAGTTCATTCAAATGCAAGAGGGGCTAACGGGGGGCAAATTGTCAGATTTCCATGGCTGTTTGGAAAAACTTAATGAAAAGCTTTATACCTACGGTATATTTCTATCGTTTTATTACACTTCAGTTGACAAAGAATAGAACTACACTTAATTCGACCAGAGAAATAATTCTATATTTAAATAACAGAAGGGACTCCCTCCGCCATCTTTTTTATTTATATCACTCAAAATGCAAATTTTTTAAATATTATTATCATATTAGCAAAATATGTAAAAAGTAGGTTAAAGTGCAAAAAAAAATCAAAATGTAATAAATGATTGAGATACATAATTTGAGTTTCTCTTAACTTACATCTGCACTCTTGATTACAAATTCAGATCACTGCACTGTGCAAAACTCCCATCGCCCATCATCCCTTTTTGTCCCATCGATAAAATAAAAAGAGATGGTTATCACCTGACTTAGATCACTAGGACAATTGCAAAACTATAATAAATCCCGAAAGCCCTTGGACTCCCGAAAACCCTGGGTGTTGGGGCGTAGAAGTCCCTCAGCCAATAAAGCGAGGAATGCATCTCTATTCTAGGAATGACTAATTGGCATTTTGATTATGCCCAGCTTCTATGGGAATCCAATTTCGAAGTAAAAGCGGCTAAACGGGCGTTCGGGGAATTAAGTGGAACGTGAGAGGTGACGTTATTATGACTATAGAGAGAGGAAAATGTAGCCTGATTACGCAACATGAAACGGCCATTT
The DNA here is from genome assembly GCA_951812265.1 of Taphrorychus bicolor. Classification (NCBI taxonomy): domain Eukaryota; kingdom Metazoa; phylum Arthropoda; class Insecta; order Coleoptera; family Curculionidae; genus Taphrorychus; species Taphrorychus bicolor. The sequence goes on along the minus strand of OX638298.1, from coordinate 44,761,866 downwards.
TCTTCTCATGGAATGGAGTAATTAAAAACTCCAACCAAATCGCGGTGGAAAAATATTCCATTTAACCCTTTTCATGAGAAGAGTACACGATGCAGTGCGGTGCTGCCAACTTAGCTATTTTATAGCCGAATTAGCCTTTCTCAACTAGAGTATAGTTGCAGAAAATCGGTTTTAGCTATTAAGCCATTTTTTTTGTCATTTAATTTTTTGAGACAGCCATTACAACGAAAAATAAGGATAGGAAAACTTTCATCTGTTTAGCCGCATTTCAGATGTTGTTTATATTTAGGATCTGCAAAAAATTTTTTGGAATATGATAACCACATTATTGGTCCATATAAAGACTGGTAAATAGACGGAATAAAAAATAATAAAAATAGCAACTCCGCAGACAATATTCAAATGATTTCAAACTTTGATTGGTCGAGTGCAGAGACTGTTCAACAATAGACACCTGACAGCAACATGGCGATACAACTTGTCGCCAAAGAATCAACGACAATTTGATTTAACGCAAAGACAGGTTGCTTAAGAGAGATAACTTTTCTAGAGGTCGTAATGTAGAAAAAGATGGGTAGAAATAAGGATGTTGTACCTTTTGGAAACAAAAATCTGCGATGTATGGTCATTTTGGTATCAACTAATGGAAGCTCTTTGGTCCAGCGAATTTTGATACGTTGGTCGGTCACATTGTCTTGTTCTCATTACACATCAAATCGCCTTGGTCAGTTGAGGATTGAGGGTTGTTAACTATTCTCTGGTATTTTTTTAATCCTGCACTGTTGGCAACACTGATGCAGCTAATCCAGCTTCCTCTTGAATATTGCTCTTATCTCACCATCCGTCCTACTTCCAGGACAATAAATCACAAGAGCGTCCCGCGGGAGGGCGGGGCACTCGTTTAGGTTAAGTGTTGGAGCTTTGGGGATTCAAGGGTGTCGTGTTAATAGAATGGCCAGTAAAGATATAAAATAATAGTATTTGCGGGATTAATGACTTTATAAATAAGAGTTGCGGCTGGAGGCGACTACATATTAAAATAAAACAGTTGCGATTAATCAACAAATTCAGTAATAATATGTGTAAAAAACTCAATAAAGGCAATAAAGGTCCAAGAAAATAATCTATACAAAGTTGCTTAGTAAAACCCAAATGGAACCGCAAATCATTAAATTGAGAATGAGAGTTACATGGTGATGTAATTTTAGTAATCAATCGCACTATTTTATATTTATATATCATTCACGGTGTGTGCCTAGAACCAATATTCTGTTCTTAGTTATTTATAAGAGTAAAACCCATAAAAGATACTGGCCATTTCTTTTAAGACCCCTCGAACAAGCGATGCAACCCTAGGACAATAAATGAGTTCAATCAAGGCTCTTTTGACCCGGAACAAATAATTTATGAGCGGGTCCCTATTGAATAGCCTTATTTATCGGCATTATCCATTTATTATTCTGGGGCTAGACCAGGAAAGGAAACTGACCGCTGTAAAATGGATCTGCTAGGGCGAAAAAAGAGTGAGGTTTGTCCAGGTATTAAGTTACCCCTTTGTTACTTCCCGGGATAATTAATAAAAAAATATATATATATATCTAAAGAAAAAACTTATTATTATGCAAGTTAAAATAGAGGAATGAATCATTAAACTGAGGAGTCCCATGTATCCGTCAAGAAGATTTTTTTGAATCAGTTCTATTTAGTGATGAGTGTACTTATCATAACGATGGTTCTTTTAACCGACACAATTTTCATTATTATTCTGATTTTAACCCCCATGAATTTAGAGTTATTAATAACCAACATAGGTGATCAGTAAATGTATGGGGGGGGGGGGCATAATGGGACAGTATGTGATTGGACCTTATTTTTTGAGAAATCAGCTTCTAATTTTACTGGAAGAAGTTCCTCTAGATATTAGAACAACCATGTGGCTGCAAATGGATGGGACACCTGCTCATTATCATCGTGAAGTCCGGGAGTTCTTAAATGTTTGTTTCCAAAATCGATGGATTGGAAGGAATGGAGCACAACATTGGCCACCAAGGTCCCCTGACATAACGCCTCCCGATTTCTTTTTATGCGGATATGTGAAAGGAATCGTGTATAATACGCCGCCAACCACAAAAGAAAATATGAAGGAACGAATCAGAGAGGCCTTCAGAAGCATAACTCCCTATATGTTATGTGCAATGTTATGCAATGTTATGTGCAATGTGAGTAAAGGATTTTAAAACAGAATACGTTTGTGTTTAGAATCAGACGGTCGTCATTTTGAACAAATTTTATAACTGTTTGTTTTACTCTTATGTTGACTTGTTATTTATTGTATTTCAAATTGCCACTATTATTGCATTTAATTTTTTTGTAATAGAGATGCTAAATTTTATAAGAACTCTTGTAATATAATGTTTTATTGTTTTATTTGATATTTTATGCTAAATAAAGACACTTTAACAATCAGATGACTTCTAAATAATCTTCATGCTCATAATTTTGTAACTTATAAATTAATATCTGTCAAATACGGGGTGTTCATTAGAAAACTTCGTCTAGTTGGTTGTGAAATGTCAAAGGAAAAGAATGGAGAAACAAAAGTCCATTTACTTTCATTATGCCATCCTTTTCTGTCAAAATTTTAGAGCCTCCTAAATGAAGTTTTCTAGTGAACACCCAGTACTAATGATAACAAATTTTGCTTTCTCAAAATCAGGTATTGTAACAGGTAAAGTAGATTACTTAATTCGTTTATGTCAGCTCAAATTCAGAAAAAAATCAATTTTCCAAGAAAACGCAAAGACCAAGCTATAGGAATGTTTAATTGTTTTGATAGGAAACTAAATTCTGCATCTAATGATACTATAAAATACAGGGTGTCTTATTTAAATTAAACGAGTTATTACTGTTTGAAGATTGTAATAATTTGGTGTTCATTTATTGACATTCGGTGCACAGTAGTTAATATTTAATACACACTGCAAAAAATCCAATGTACTATTAGCCCACCGGCCAATTTTGGTGGTTGAAAAGAACCCAAGTGCTGAGATTTTAAACATGTAATTTGATGCTGCATTTTCACAAAATCACGAATATCTGAAGAATGGTACGGTTTAGATGCCATAAACCTTAATAAAACTACCTTTACTTTTGTCCGTAGGTACCGAAAATACATTAATATACTAGGTGTCTCATTTAAAAAAATACAACTTTAATCAATTTTATACTTTTGGGACCACCTGTATACAATAACAATAATTTTAAAATGTACTTCCAATAGACCCCCATTCATTCCATATACAAAACTTTTTTGAAATCTAAAAGTTTAGCCATAATCTTCCGTGTCGAGTAACGTGAATCACCCTGTATATATATAGTTTTGCTTTTTGATAGAAATGAGACGATTTCAATTTTTACGTGAACGTAGCAAACTGAATAGAAATGAAATTGGTCTATTATATGAGTTAAAAAAAAATAAAAAAAGGGTTCTCTTCAAAACTCTTGAATCTTAGTTAATTGACTAAGATTCTTGACTAACAAAACTTGTTCTCCACTATCAACTTCAGAGTGGGGAACAAGACCGGTAAAGAAACTTTGGATTCAAGGCAATCACTTAATTCGTTCCAAAGTTACCGGAGGTGAATTTTTCAAATTAAAAAAAAAACCTTTTGCAAAGTAAGGTTTTTTCCAAAAAAAAATTGCAATGTCTTTTTTCTCTTTTTGATAGGAATGAGATTTGATAGTCCCTCAAATAAGTGTCTTAAAATAGTCAAAAAACGAGATTTTAAAAGTGCCCTAAAATCCGAACCATCGAAAGCGTTTATCTCCGAAACTATTGAAATAGTGCGATTGTACTGTTCATTGTTACGGGATACGAGTTCCGATAATTTGTCGTCTATTAACTACACACTTTTATTTACTTTTAACTATTACAACACGATTAAAACACAATTACTCTCTACTAACAATTGGCACTGTTCGCTTGTCCGCTTATTTACTACACTGCACCCTCTATTCCATCCAATTTCGCGCGGCTCGCTGATTGGCTGGTTTATGTACCAGGCCTGAACACACTCTCGTACTTTCGAGAAGGGAGGCGAAAGTTCTCGTTTAGTCTAGATGGATTCACAGGGTCGCGGTCGGCGTTCGGCGTTGCCGCTTCGTCCCGAAGCTCTATGGACCGACGGTTGGGCATAACATTGCCCCCTTCTTAGTTCTGATCGTCCCGATCAGAGAAATCTCCACAACTGTAAGTCTTTAACCGTTCAAGATAAACAACTTTCGTCTTTGCTATAGTGGTACATTGGATATTGTATACCACGTCGTTGATTCGTTTGATGACACTATATGGATCCTCCCAACTTGGAGACAACTTGGGAGACTTTCCTTTCTTCCTCTGTGGATTATACAGCTGCAACAAGTCACCTGCCTTAAATCCTGCAGAATTCGCCCTTAGGTCATATCCGATCGCTGGCAATTTTTATCTATGTCCTCACGTTTCGATGGATTTTCTTTAATCTTTCTCGAAGTTCGTCAGCATAGTTCTGGACATCTTGCACCGGTTCTTCTGGTGCTTCGTACACCAAATCTACCGGAAGACGAAGTTCTTTATTAAATATAATCTTGGCAGGGGTATGTCCTGTCGTGTTATTGACTGCACCTCTGTAAGCCATCATTAGAAGAGGTAGAAATTTGTCCCAATCTTTCTGATGGTCCGCTACTATTTTGCAGAGGTATTGTTCCATGGTTCGATTGAAATGCTCGACCATGCCATCTGATTGTGGACGGAGCGGAGTTGTCCTTGTTTTGCGGATTCCCAGATCCAAGTTCCATGATTTTCTTGAAAAGTTGCGATTTGAAATTCCGTCCCTGGTCCGAATGAAGCTCTAATGGTACGCCGAATCTACTGGAGAATTCGTCAACCAAGACCCTTGCCACGGTGTTAGTTTTCTGATTTGGAAGTGCTTAAGCTTCAGGCCATTTACTGAAATAATCCATGGCAACTAAGATGTATTTGTTGCCATCGTCCGTTTCTGGAGAAGGACCTGCCATATCGATCGCAATTCTTTCAAATGGGGCGCTAATATTGTATTGCTTTATTTGCCCCCTAGTCTTTCTTTGGGGTCCTTTTAGGGAGCAGCAGGTATCCCAATTTCTGCACCACTCTTCCATTCTGACCAATTCTGAATCGCCAAGGAATCCCATTGAGCCCACATAGCTTTTACTTCCGGGCTCTTATCTTCTATGTGCTTCCAATCAGATCCAATTTTCCAACTTCCATTGACGTGTTAATCCCACAGCATTATTAGTTCTTTGTTCGACCTTCGACGTTCGTCGACGTCAATCTTGGTTCTCCTAAGAATGCTTGGTCCTTCTCGTTGTTCTACTCGTTGGCAGTGTCGACATTCCCCTTGGCGCAAACGTGCTCTCTCGCATAAAAAGGACTTTTGGAGGAAAAAAACGTTCGCACCAATGGTATTTTACGTACAGAATCTCCATTTTTCGGATTTTTCAGTGCTAACAATGACTAATTTAGTACACATGAATCGACTAAAATTGGGCGCTATCAACAAATTGAGTATATACACATGCATACATTATACAGGATGATGCATGAAACTAGTGACCATTGGCGCAAACGTGCTCTCTCGCATAAAAAAGACTTTTGGAGGAAAAAAACGTTCGCACCAATGGTATTTTACGTACAGAATCTCCATTTTTCGGATTTTTCAGTGATAACAATTACTAAATTAGTACACATGAATCCATTGAAATTGGGCACTATCAACAGAATGAGTATACACACATGCATACATTATACAGGATGATGCATAAAAATAGTGACCATTGGCGCAAACGTGCTCTCTCGCTTAAAAAAACTTTTGGAAAAAGAATCCGTTCTTTTACTTAAAAAAAATTAACTTTTATGTATTATGATTTGATATAAATTATAGGTGCCTAGACCTGGCCAGACATTTACCGTGGCAACACACAACAATGATTATTTTGATTTATACATGATTTACTTATCAAATTACTGTCAATTTAAATTCACAATGCCCAAGGGCTTTATTTTTGGTTTATGCGCCCTAAGGCATTATTTTTAATATAAATCACTTTGATAGAAGTCAATTATTATGAAACTATAGACCGGTCGGACATTAAATAAATTATTTTTAAAAAGCAAAAAAAAGCAGGCAAAAACCAGGGGGTCTATATCCAAAACTATTGTACTAATGGTGGTACACGTAGGGGGAGGTGACAGTGTAGAAGTCTTGTAAACACTAATCTTTTAATTCCGCCCTGCTTACTTATTAAATAATTAAAGTGCGCCCTGTCAATGAAAAAGAGTTATTAAAACTGAAAATGTAATTTAAGGGCAGCAACACTGTTACGAGCACAAATTTGAGGCGCAATAAAAGCCTCGCTCGTAACTTTTCCCATTTGGCGGTAGTAAATTGGTTTAAATCCTGATGGGTACTTCGTAACGAAAGTTTTTGTTTCCAGTTGCCTTCACTATAAACAACTTTTTATGAACAAATATTCGTTTTTTGTAAATATTTCATAACTGACCTTTCGCAAGCCGGTTTCAAAAGCAAAAACTCACAAGCTGTTGAGAGAGCGCAGAAAAACGGAAAGTTAAGGCAAATAAAGTTATAAAGTGGCTTTCATTTTGTGCCTGCTAGATATTAATTTGCACTTTATTAAGTCCTAAAAACATTTTTGATTTCACTTTTCTAGGCTTTTCGCTGCGACGCTTCTTTGAAATTGCACTAGAACCAATCAATTTTTGCGCCTTAAAGTTATTAAAAACTAGGTTTACAGGCCGCAAAATAAAAGCTCTTTCGTCCTTCCATAAAATCCTTTTATGACCTCTTATCCTTTTGACCGTAAGTGTTAAAGGCAAGATTAACTCAATTTAGTTGGCAGAAGGACCAGGGCAAACAAAATCAAGCCAGGTCATCATTTTGTTAGAGACATCGATCGCGTGGCTCAAAAGGCCAAGGGAGGTGTTTTAGGGCCAACTGTGATGGACAGCTTAGTAAATAAGGAGAGTCGTAAGTGCTTGTACTATCTATTTTATGCCCCACTTAACAAGAAGAATGTATGCCAACAAGGTATATATGCATACCACAATCATAGCTGTAATACCTACTCTGCATTTATCATATCGACCATTTCAATTGTAAATTAGTTTTGGTTCTCACGTAGTATTAGTACCTGTACAAGAAGTACTTTTGCTGTTCACGTTTTTTGTCCTAGAGCAAAAAACTTTGTTTTGTTTCACGCGATACTCTTGTATCAAACAAGTAACTGATTTCCTTTTTAAATAACGCTCAACTGCTTTGTGAAAAAGCAAAACAAAAGACAGTGCTGTAAAACAATGTCGATAAATAATCATTATTAACCGAATGGAAAAAATTAACCGGATTACCTTGCAACGAATAATATAAGAACTATACGTTCATAAGCCACGTTCGCCACGTACATTAATTGCAGTTCTGTTAATATGTATTAGGTTTTTTATGGTTTGCTGGGTAAATGGTAAAAGTGGGCACTTAGACAGTCGTTGCACAGCAATTTTAATTGACTCCCCGGTTTGAGAGCGGGCAATTATGTCTTGTGTGAATGGAGTCAGCTGATTTCGTAACGTGAGTCACATGAAAACTGAAAACCAGTTCATTAAGTTTTGCTTTATATTGAGTTTAAAAGTAAATACCTGAATTGGAAGTTTGTGGAAATGTAGAGAGCGGAAATGATTGCATTTTATTTACAAAAATTGCTGCCTATTGACTTCCTTAGTAAATCCATTGTATCATCAATAGCAAGTAAAACAATGAATGCGAATTTCGGAACTTTCTGAAGAAGTTCCACTTTTCTGAAAACCATCTACACAATTTTTTTCTGACATTAAAAGGTATGAACTCAAATATGTATATCGTAGAGTTTAACATATCTATTATCATAACATAACCAATATCAGACCGAATCTGCCAAATATAAGGCCGCAAACACAATCATCTACTACACTTGCGTCACAAATTCCTGTTTCCTTCTCAATTCTTAAAATCAAAATACAAACTTTAAATCTTCTTCTCTTTTATTTACAAAATGTAGCGTTCTCGGTAGGTATACGAACTTTAGGATGGGCAAAATTCTATTAGAATTAAATATGGTACTATGTAAGTAAATTGAAATAGAAAAAAAAGTTTTCAGTTTTTTATGATTTCAGAATTATGAATGATCAAAAGTACCTAACTACATAAAAGTGGGTGTTCGTTATCATGAAGGAACAAAAATCCATTTACTTTGATCATGTCAGGTCATCCTTTTCTGTCAAAAATTCATAGCCTTCTAGATAACGTTTTCTAATGAACACCGGATATAATAATGTAAAAAGTCATCTTTTGTGGTCATTAGTTCAGCTATCTGTTACGTATAAGTATAATAACCTAGCAGATATGGACCGAGCCAGCAAATGCCGATATTTTCCTAAAAACGGCCCCTCTTTTAGACCGGAAGTTTTAGAAAAAACTGGCTTTTCACTGCGATAATCGGACCAAGGATACCTTATGGGGCCGTGGTATGGTAGCCAGTGGTATACAGGGCCTGGTATGCGTTGAGGTTGGCCAGACTACAGAGAACAGTCTGCCTAGCCATAACGGGTGCGTTCACAACAACACAGGGAGCAGCTCTCAATGCCTTAGCGGGTCTACCGGAGCTTCCAATCTGGAAAAAGAGAGAGGTGGCTTCTTGCAGGACGACGGATTACTGCGACCAGTAGAAGGAAACAGTCATTGGAAGTGGTCACACGCAGATCGCCAGCCTCGTGCAGCCGGACATCCCAATTATACTGCCGCACGAGGAGCGCCTCTGCGATCGGCTGAGACTAAAACAGCCATTTGGGATAAACATCTCAACAAGAGAAGAATTCAAAAAAGTACTGATGCAGCAACCTTCTGAGAATCATCAGGTATGGTACACAGACAACAAGATTGGCTCATTCACAGTCGTCAGGAGACGGAATATACACAGCAGACCATGAAGAGGGCGAGAGCTTTCCCTTGGGAAGCAACACGACGGTTTTCCAGGAGGAGGTGTTTGCAATACTCGAAGTGACCACCCTTACCAGAAGTCAAACAAGGAGCAGAACAGAACATCTTCATCTACTCCGACAGTCAGGCGGTCTTGCGAGCCATCTGCAGGAACAGGAAGAGTTCAAAGCTCGTTCAGGTCTGCAGGGATACTCTAGAGTCACTGGCAAAAACAGGGTAACAGTGGCAAAAAAAGGGTAACTCTTGGATGGATTCCTGCACATAGGGGCATTGAGGGAAACGAGCGCGCCCATGTATCGGCCAAGAGCGGTTCCCAGAAGTGCTCTACTGGGTCGGAGCCATATCTAGGAGTAATAGGTACATTCTCACAGTCTAAATGAGTGGGAAGGGAGATTACAAGAATAAACTGGACACAGTCAGGAATATGTAGACAAATCAAGGAAATCAATCCTAACCCAGATAGATCCAAGGCCTCGTTGCTACTTGGGAGAAGTGAGCAGTGCCTGGGAGGCCATATAGGAATCTTCACTGACCACTGCAGACTAAACAGACACATGCATCTCGTAGACATGGTGGACAATCCACACTGCGCCCACTGTGGAGCAGGAGGAGAGTCGTCATATCACTTTCTGGGAGTGTGCTATAAGCGGGCGCGACTGCGCCACAGGACGCTGGAAGCTGCCTTCATCCATCAAGAGGAGGCTTCGACTCTGAGATTGGACGGGATACTCTCCTTCATTGGAGGGACTCGTGGAGGGAATGAGGGCTCAGGCAGAGTAGGGATGGGTGGATTTGAGGACTGTGAAAAGGCCTTTAAGACCTTGTCGCAAGGTTTGGACCCCCAATATCTACTACTACTACTACTACTACTTCCCTCAGGGGCTCACAACTGGTGAGTACGGGCGTGGCCAACACGAGGCACCCTAGCTGAACCTCCACCTTGTTTCGCTTTCTGCAACTGATCTTGGGTGGAATCCTCTTCCTCCTCTACCCTTTTCTATGGGTCCCCCTGGACCAACTCTTGTTTCTTTTCCGACTCCGACACTATTAGGCAACAAGGATTAGGGGTCTCTCTTTTCATGCTATCAAAAAAAAGGGCAGACCGAGCTCTCCAGCCGTAGAGAAGGCAGTTGGTCTAGGGAAGGATACCGGATAAAAACCACTTAGATTGGCAAGCGACCTCAGCCCACTGGGAGTACCAAATATCTGAATGGATATTAGATTGATGTGAGCAGGCTTTGCCGACGTGCAAGCTGCGCCGCTAGCCAGGAACCAGCCACTTTGGGCCCTGATCAGGAAGTGCGCATTGAGTGCGAAGGTCGGACTTTGTACTGCTCCGGGCGAGCCCTTGTGCATCCGTGTTTTCAGGGACAAGGCAAACGTAGACTAGGCCTCAGGGAACTGAGGTAGGGTTTGATTAACTGAGGGTATACCCATTCCTGGCTACTTCGGCCCGCCCCTCTGCGCACGATGCCCTGGCAATCAAGCACATGGAACCAGAAAACCGCTTCAGAATAGATCAAAACGAAATAAGCGAAGAAATGAACCCTTTCTTAAGGCCAGACAGCCTACTAAGGAGCCCACCTCAGGCTAGAACAGAGCGTCCTCGATCGCTGCAATAGACACCGAATCTAGAACGAGTCTAGCTGAGCAAAGAATCCAGTTTGAGCAACCAAGAGACAAGAAAAGGACGAGGACGAAAACACCAAAAAAACGAGAAACCAGGGAAGATGCTAGAGGAAAACGGAAATCAAGCTGCAGAATATGAAAAATTTGAAAGAACTGAAAGACTTAGTCAGTAAAGGCAAGGAGGAAACCAAACTCTTACAAACTATTTTCTGGACGTCCCAAACACAAGAAAGAAATAAAGAACCCTGCTATGAAATTCGAGAGAATTAGCAAAAAGATGGAATCAGGGATAAAATTTGTCGATGAAATATTTCAGCGGATGGAGGGCGTGGGTACAGCCACGCATCCACTTGTAAAAAAGAAAGAATCAGCCCACGCATGTACCCAGACCACTAGCAGACAACACGAAAAAAAGGAGAGACATAATGCTGGCCGTGATGAAAAATCCTTGAATGACGTTAGGGAGAAAAATTGTCCTGAAGAAGTATTCAGAATGTGCCAGACAACATTGGAGAGCATTAACTTGCGAGACCAGATCATAATTCTTCATAAGGACCACGACATAGACGAAAGAATTAAAAGGAACTGCTCAGCATGCAACCCGCAGCTGTCACTGGTATTAGAAAATGGGCAACTTGAAAAAGAAAAAATGATGTGCGTTAAAACTGCCTGCACTATCATAGAAGATGAGAACACACTAGAAAACAATGAAAGCTTTATTCACATTATTATGACAGAAAAAGGAGGGGAAACGTCAAAAGATAAAGTCGAGCTTAAAAATAACATCAAAAAAATAATAAACAACATGAAGAATAAGAACAGAAAAATGCCAATCTGCCTAGTGGATAGAAGCATAAATGAAAGCAGAGTAAGAAAAATACTGGAATACTCATGCAGAATGCAGAACGTACAGATGCAAATGCAGACAAACAGGATCAGAAACCAGACTACCTCAGGTGGAAGTCAAATGAGGAAACGATATTAATCACACCAGCCGAAGGAGTAATGTACGCAGACTTAAGAGGTGGACACTAAAGGAGTAGTCATCGAAAATGTTTCCAAAACAAAGGGAGGGGTAATACAAGTAAAAGTGAAAGGTAATGAAGAAAAATCCAGAACAGAGTTTAGGGTGCAAAACTGTTGCAAATTAAAATGCAGGCCAAGATAGAAGTTGCATCTAAGCAACGAAACCAAACCGTCATGATCCTAGACATAGATGAAACATTGGCAGAAGAAATCAAAAGGACAGTGTGCGACGAATTAAAAAAAGAGGGCGAGGAACCAGCTGACACGCAGATAAAACTAGCCGACAAGGCAAACGAAAGGGGTCAGAAGTATGCGTTCCTCAGCCTGGAGATAGAAGCAGCCAGGCAGCTGGTATCAAAAAATATACTTGGACACGGATGGAAAACATGGAGGGTTCGAGAGATGGAAACACTACCTAAATATTTTAAATGCCACAGAGTGGGACACAGCAGATAACTGCGTAAAAAATGAGAGTGAAGGATTCTGTCACAAATGCGGACAAACGGGACACTACAAAATAGACTGCAGGAACGAACAAAAGTGTTACCTTTGCAACGCTCTAGGGCACGAACTCGAAATGTCCAGAATACAGAAGGCCTGTTGAAGGAACAGAGGAAGGAAAAGAGGGGACCACTTCCAAGCACCCTATGAAAGTAATCCAAGGCAATATAGACAGAGGAAGGGAGGCAATGGATCTCATGTTTAAAGTAGCAGAGGATGAAGAAGCAGACATCATGATAATAGCAGAACCTAATAGAAAAAAAGCCCTAAACGCAAAACTGTACACGGACAACAGGCTGGACGTAGCAGTAGTAATAAGAACCTTTCAGCAGAAAATAAGAGACATCGGGAGAGGAGAAGGATACATCTGGGTGCAATTAGAAGATATGGTTATCTTTGGTTGCTATATCTGTCCAAACGTAGATACCCAGACCTTCACGGACTAGCTGGCTGCAGTGAGAACAGATATGAAAGAGCAAATCGTAGGCGGGGACTTCAACTGCAAATTATACCTGTGGGAATCCCAAATAGAGGATAAAAGAGGGGAACTTCTCTCAGAATTGTTAGTAGAAGACGACCTCTTGATACTGAATCAGGAAAGAGCGCCTACTTTTATCAGGGCGAAAGTAAATCCCACATAGACCTCACCTTCGGCAGCAGAAAAATAAGCCGAATTATCGCTAACTGGCAAGTACTCGAAGAAGAAACCCTCAGCTGGCACCAACGTATCACATTTGAAGTAAATCAAGTGACGACAGAGACAAAATTTTAGTAAGGAAAACAGGAGCTGGATTCTCAAAAAAGGACAATTAGAAACATTTGTGGAGGAAATAGGGACAGAGTTCAAGAAGTACGGTCGCAGAGAGATAGAGACAGAGGAATTGGACAGGATCATCAAAGAAACCTGCAACAAGACACATACTGGTGGACTGAAGACGTGGCTGAAAAAAGAAAAACATGCTTGAGAGCGAAAAGGGAGATGACCAGGGCCAACAAAAAAAAATGACCAGGAGCAGAAACAACTAGCCATCGACAACTACTTTATCGCAAAAAGGAAAGCCTGGAAAAAGTGACCGAAGAAGTAGAGCATGACTTATGGGGCAAGGGATACAAAATCGTAATGGACAAGACAAATAAAACGCAACCACGCACGCTCAGAGACGAACATAAATGAAGGTGGCAGAAGCATTATTCACAAAACAAGAAGAAAGTGGGACAGACTACCGACAGTCGAAACAGAAATTCCTCGTTTCACCAACAAAGATCTAATAACGGCCTGTGACAAACTTAGAGAAAAAAAAGGCGCCGGGACCAGATAAAGTCCCTCCCAAAATTGTGAAGGCGATAGTAAAGGGACATACCAAAGAAATCCTGCAGATTTTGAATCGCTTACTACAGACAGGGACATTTCCGCAGCGATGGAAAGTGGCTAGACTAGTCCTGATCGAGAAAATCAAACCAGGACAAAACAACAGAGCGTATTAGCCCATCTGCCTTCTTAACACCGTGCACCCATACTGGGCAGGTTAGTAGACTAAGTCGAACGAACCGGAGACCTGGCAGAAGAACAATACAGCTTTCGACAAAAACGGTCAACCATCCACGCCCTAAAAAGGATGCAAGAAATTGCTGATGAAGGCAACGTAAGAAGCAGCAGAAAAAGATGCATGCTGGTAACAATACACATACGCAACGCGTTCAACTCTGCTCCCTGGAACGGCATCTATGGGGAACTTAGAACAAGGAACATAGCACCTTATTTATACAACGTCATAGCTAGCTTCCTAGAGGAAAGATGGCTATACGTAGGAGAAAAGAGAAAAATTAAAATAACATGCGGAGTGCCTCAGGGGTTAGTCTTAGGGCCAACGCTGTAGAACGTCTACTATGACGGCATTCTAAAATTACCGGTTCCACGAACAGTGAAATTAATCGGATACGCCGATGACTTAGGGATCGTTGTTGTAGAGAAAGATGCGAGGCGGTTACAGAAAACGTCAAATCAACTAATGGTAACAACGTGGCTGAGACCAAAACAGCTATGTTTGGCTCTAGAAAAGACAGAGGTATTTGTTCTAGTAGGAGGGAGAACGGTGAAGGATGTTAAAGTCAGGGTAGAAGACGTTACTGTCAGAAGCCAGGAATGTACTAAGTACCAGGGAGTTTACCTGGATAGAAACGTGACAATGGGACAACACGTTAGGACTGTGGTAAAAAAACAAAACGTGTTGTCGAAGACATAAACCGCATACCATCAAACATCGGATGACCTAGAGAGGGAAATAGTAGAATACTGTTCACAGTCATGTTTAGCATAATCCTCTATGGTGTGCAAAGGAAAGCCGCGATACGAATAGCAAGCTCATACAAAACAGTTTCAACCAAGGCCCTACTGGTAATAGCCAGAACTCCTCCAATCTACCTACTTGTGGACGAGAGATGCAGCATACCAAAAGGGATCGACATAAAAACTGCCAGAGAAATCACCCTCCGAAGATAAAAAGAAAAATGGCAAGAGAATACGGAAAAGGGCAGGGGGACTCGTACACTCATACCTAACACAGAATCTTGGATTAACAGAAGACAACATGGGGAGGTGACCTACTACATGACTCAATGAATGTCAGGTCATGGATGTTTCCAGTCATATAGACATCGTTTGAAGGTGGGAGCGAACGACCAATGCATATATTGCAACAAGACAGAAACCGTTGAGCATACATTCTTCGAATGCAACAGATGGGAGATGTACAAAATGATAGCAGTGAATACCATGGGAGAAATAACACCACAAAATATTGTGCAAAAGATGCTAGAAAAGGAGGAAAACTGGAATAGCATATGTAACCTATCTAAATCTATTATAAAAACAAAGGAAAAAGACATAAGGTTGCAAGAAGGGAGAAGGACAAGCACAACGGCACATATAAGACACCCTCTTTCAAGCAATACCAGCGGGCAGTTCTAAAGAGGAAAGCAACAGTGTCACTGGGGAGAGGTTTTAGTGGGTACGGCGCTCCTAGGAGTCGAGGTTGCGAGTCCCACACATTGTGCGTAATAGTAGATTATGTCACTAGGAGTAAAAGTGGGTCTTTTCGTGCTGAGCCCAGAGATTGACGGCCGAAGCGAAGCTGAGGCCTGCAACTGGGCGAAGCACAAAAAGACATTTTACTCCGAGTAACATATACTATTTTTTTTTCAAGCATGCAGGACAGAAGAAGTCTATTTCAGAGTGATTCACTTTTGCAATTTCTCTCATCCTCTTTAATCGGGTCTAGGTACTTACCCAATTAGTGGTACATATAAATGGAATGTGTTAGAACGGTGATTTTCAATGTTCAATGGTTTTAATGGTATTAAATCATAACCAATGGTTCAGCTGGTTTAGGTAAATTATGGTAAACTAAAAATTTGTAGCATTATTATCAATACTAAATTAATAAAAATCACATTGACACATAAATATGATGACGCGCATGACAACAAACGACATTTAACAGAATTCGAGAACCTATGCGATTTCGATTAAAAACGGTTTCGGGTGATGCTCTCGAGCGCTCTGAGAGTATTCCTATCCTTTGTTTTTTCAACAAGATTATAGAGATGGCAATAAGATGGTTTATATATGCGCCACCATGACAGTAGCGGTGACTTTTGACTTTACTTTTACTGCCTAGGACTTTTTTGCTACTTTATTGGTTTCAGGATTAGAAAGCGTACTTTAGGTGTGCGTATGGAGAAAACAAATGACGTACTTTTAGTCCGCTTGAAAAAAAAAATCATTTTCACACCTCTACTCTCCTACTACTACTTCTACTACTATTACTGTTATGGCTAGTTTAGGTTAGTTTAATTTTCGCTATAGTTTAGTATGGTAGTACAATTGCGTCCGTAGGATTTTTACAAGTGATGTTTGTGGCTTCAGCGGACGGATGAATAATAATTTAAATTAAAGAAAAAGTAGGCCTTCAGCCGGATTTGAACCAACCACCTTCTGCAAGCCGGGCAGATGCTCTGCCAACTGAGCTATAAAGGCACATCTAATTGATTGGCCTATCGGGATACCGTATCTTCAACTTAAATCACCATTATTGTTAGTACGCAAAGTGGGAGTTAGAGGGGAAAGGGAACAGATTTACGACCGGAGACCCGTCGAGCCTCGGTTTCTCATTCTTGCAGGATCGTCAAACATGCTCTGACTTCACCCACAATCGGAGAACAGAAACTCTGATCTCCGGTATACACAGCCAATAGATATAGATAGATAGTACAATTGCGTCCGTAGGATTTTTACAAGTGATGTTTGTGGCTTCAGCGGACAGATAAATAATAATTTAAATTAAATACTACTTTTTCTTTAATTTAAATTATTATTCATCTGTCCGCTGAAGCCACAAATATCACTTGTATAGATTAGTATGTGTTAGTGCAAAAACCGACCCTGTAAAGGCTTGCTTCTATACAATTGTTAGGACAAGTTATATCTGGTTCGTTTAAGTTAATTTCCTATTTTGGTTAGTTGTTATGGTTAGTTTAGGTTTAAATATATAAATAAACATAAACCATCTTGGCTTTTAAGCAGGCTTTTAATTGTTAAAAAAATTTTGAGAAGTACAGACAAATAAATATGAGCGTCGTTAAGGAATTATGAGAAAATATGAGCTAATAATTTTACAATTACTCTTCATTGTTTAAGGCTTTTTAAAAACTTTGCAATTAAAAACGGGCCTCGAGCAAAAATATGTTTCAAATTTGTAAAACTTTTAAGTTTAAAGTTAGTTTTTTATTGGTATGTAGATAACTTGGACACGGCTCCTAATTGTGGAATTGCAATATACAGTTTTCGATAAAAAAAAATTATGAATTTTGAAGTAGGGAAGGCGTTAAGGAAAGCCCCACTCCAGTTAATTCGAATTTATAAAAAAAGAACAGTAGAAAAGGAAGTTGTCTACTTTAGGTGAAGTCAAAATTATGATAAATATACGGGCAATTTATTAAAAAAGGTCATCTAGAAGGCTTTGACATTTTGACAGAAAAGAATGACATAATTAAAATAAATGGACTTTTCTCCTTTCATCCTTGTCTTTTGATATTTCACAGCCAACTTAATGACGTTTTTAAATAAACAGCCCCTATGACAATAACCGCTCGACATTAAATGGCGTTCAAATATTCAACTAAAATCGGCGCTTACTGACATCTAACGGACATCATTATAAATTGCTTTTAGTTACTAATAGATCTAAAGTCTTATTTTACAACTTGGACGCTTCATCTTTTCTTGCTTTGTTTGTCATATGTAAAATAGATGAAAGGAAAAATAAAGTAATTAAAGGCAGGTCTCAAATAAATTTGTGTACCTTTTACTTGATTGATTATTGTCAAAACAGCATGCGTCACATATATTTGTCAATAGTTTTCACTCATAAACTTTAAAAACCATTCCATCAATATGGCTCCACGACCTTACAATCAGCAAGAACCACTATTAATTATTAATGTTTTGGCGTTCGTTGAGATGGAGAAGATTCAAGTAACAAATGGTGTTCCAATTTATTGTGGAAACTTGTTTCAAAGAGCCTTATATGAACTGAAAACTTCCAAAACTACGTTGAAATGCATGAACAAAAGTGTTTAAATGGTCAAATATTACTTGGATAACAAGACTTTAAAGCAGATAGTAAATAAAGCCAAAATAACCGATTTATTTGTTAAACTGTTCTCGCAAGAGATAATACGCATTTTAATGTGAAAATTTGTACTTTCCCGCACTAATGCCAAAAAATGTACATTCCCGCACGCGAATAGAAAAATAGCAAAATGTCCATTTTTTGGGACCATAACAACTACCCGTTATTATTTTTTAATATGCCAAAGTCATTCCCACAATTTGTCGAGACTTCAGTTTGTATTCCAGTCGCGGCCTATCCGGGCCCTGCGGCATGGGACTGTTACGAGTTATTTATTGCTCTATTTATTTATAAAGCAGTTATTTACGAGCTTTTTTATGTGTCTCTTAGCAATAATTTTTCTTCTAAGAATATTCTAGGCTTTTCTGTATTTTTAGGATTGTGTATAAAAGGCGATTAGAGCCGCCGTTAGTCTTATTGAATCGAGCTATAGGTAGGCTAAAGTACCAAACGATAATAGAAGGCTATAAAGTTTTAAGTAGTGAGTTATTTAGTAGGCGAATTGTTCTTGTGTGTATTTGTGGGATAAATAAATAGAGATTCAGTGTTAAATCGCTACATTGGAATTATTGAACCCTGAGTTCGCAACAATACATTTGGGAAAATGCCTTCGAAGATAGCAGCCTATTTAAAGCTTCCCAATCCTGAACAATATACTACGCACAGCTTCAGACGTTCTTCAGCAACCTTCTTAGCTGATGCTGGAGAAGAAATACCCAATATTAAACAGCTAGGGGCCTGGAAGTCAACTTCTGTGGCTGAAAGTTACCTGAAGGAATCTACCAATCACAAAAGCAACTTGTGTAACAAAGTTCTGACTTTGGGTCCGTCAACTTCATCTCTGAATTCAAACTAACTGCATTCTCTACTGTTTCCTCTCAACGTGAAGAAACTTTGGAAGATCCACCGGTGTCCCATAATTTGGAAGAAAAGCAGCTCAAATTGACACAGCATTTGGCATCAGCAATACATTTACAACATGGTCATAATTCGATGGTCTAGAATCAATACCTCGTAAGTACGTTTTTATGTGAAATTAAGATTTTTGCGTCATCACCTTATTATTATATAGAATGCTTCATTTTCTATCGGTCTAGCACTCGCGACTCGCGAGCTAGAGGTCAAAGGCAGGAAAAGGATATTAATAAGGTGATCTCAATGATGATGAGGCAAAAATCTCAATTTCACATACGAGGTATTGATTCTAAGCCGTCGAATTGTTCGTTTACCATAAACATCAATAATTCTAAATAGTTAAATTTGTATTGCTTCTGGGCTTCTGTTACCTACTACCTAGTTTAAATAAATAATAATTTATGTTTTATTTTTAATAGAAAATAGTAGGTACCCTCATAGAAAATAGTAATTTACGTCACAAGTCCAGTAGGTGACTTGTTACAGTACGAGATTTTACGAAAGGAGAAAGGAAAGTTATACGAGTACTGTAACAACATCTAATGGACGTTTATCGTACAATATTTTCTACATATTTATATTTCATACTGTTTTTATAAATTAGAACTTAAAAAAAAATAAAAAATGACCATGTCAGAATTAGATTTATTGACATTTGGTGGTGTCTGTATTATTATCACTGTCAAAATTAATAATTCGAGAGCTATGGCATAACGATTTAAAGTTACGCTATTTATGGTACCAAATTAAACTTTTGAAAATATGTAGGCACTAGTTGTAAAACTTTATTAATCGCAAATTATTTGTTATTTAAATTATTACTACTTACGAGTAATAGATGTTTCTGAAATTCCTTCGAGAAGTCTTTTCTTAAGGGGAAAAATGGTGAAGTCGTCAGCATTAAAACATCAAAAATGTGCTTGTGTTTCTTCAAATATATCTTTAAAGTAAGTCGGTTCTGCTGGGCATTGGGGAGATTTTTGAATTTCACTGAATAACTTAGAATCTCTTTTTTATTTGTGACTATTATGATTTAATGACAAATAATATCAAACGTCGTAATTACTGCGCACAAATGTTGACGTTGCCAACTGAGCATTTGACAAATTCTTAATCAAATTTAAGTAACGTTATATTTTATATTAGACGCTAGCTCTCTAGCATCGGTTGCCAGCAACCTTTACCGGACTTGTCCGGTAAAATTCCATTTACCGGACTCAAATCGATGCATGTAGGTCATATATACCGGAGAGTGAAATAAAATATTGTTCTTAAGTGCCGAAAGTGATACTTTCCCGCACGCTACTGCAGCTGCACGAACGATGCGAAGCGTTTTTTGACGACCATGTAAAAATAGACAACTTTCGTCCTTCTCAATCTTGCCTTAGCCGAAATAGTATATTTCATTAGGAGTACCGAAAAGAGCCTTTTTCCGTGCGCGCGTGACAAATTTCCTGGAAAGTCATGTAAGCACGGAAAAAGGCATTTCGGACGTGTAATGAACGATACTTTTCATTACACTAATTAAATTATATCATATATATTACTAAAATTACTTAACTTTCAGACATGAAAAGTTGTATATGACAATAGGGTGACATAAGTCTGACAGAGAAATCAAAATCAATAAATCAAACAATAGAAGTTGTCAAAGATACTTGCTAAAGCTGAAGTTCGCAACTGGTGGCCGACTGATTTTAATATAAGTAGTGATATACAACTGGGAACGGCAAATAAACAGCGCACGGAAAACGGTTTTTCCGTTCCCTTACGGCAAACGTGTATTTTCTATACAGTTAACTAGCCTGGAAAATGGTCATTTTCTGAATAATCAAAAATTTCTGAATAACATGCTGCTCTGGCGAGCAGCATGTACAAAGCAATAATGCAACTTTCGTTTATTTCTTTTTCAAAATTTTCATTACAAAAAACATTCACATCTCGAATTCATAGTAACAGTACATAAAGAAAAAACTGCAACAAACTTCGAACCAAAACTGTACATCGTTTTGTGGTAAGTCATTGTCACCCTCAGATTCCCTCCTTTTCTTACGTTTCTTACCCTTTTGGCCCCCCTTCTTAACCTATCACCATATACATCGTAGGTTTCACTTTTGACGCTCTTTTGCTTTGAGTTACCGACTTTATTCTTTACTTCAATCATCCCTCAATACGTTTATGTTTCAACATTTTATTTTGTACTTGTAGTAATCTTTATATATATATATATATATTTTTTTTTTCATGTATTCCTTTATACCATTCCTTCCTGCTATTGTAAAAAAATTTAACTTTAAATTAAGTATTCCATGTGTTGTAGTAATCTGATGAAGGCACCAGTTTGTGTCGAAACGTCAATAAACAACGAAGTTAGAAGCACCCGCTGTAGCTCATTTTAATAAAAAAAAAGGACCAGAACCCAAGATAACAACCAACCATACATTTTCTGAATAGTGTAATGAAAACGTAATTTTCGCTTCTAGGAAAGAAAATCTCATTGCGTTAACTTTCGTATCTAGTGACTAAAGTAAGTTGTTCTAATTTCGCCTGTATATCGGCAATTAATTGCGATTCAACTGGTCTAATCTTGTAAAACACCATGGAAAATGGTGATATTATACAAAACATATATATTTTGCCTGCCCGGGTCTCAGAAAAGCAATTCAAAGTGTTGAAATTTGACCAAACCGAACTCATTGACAATCGAGGTATCATTTTGACAATGACTCGCCTTAATTTTTGAAAGAAATGCTCTATAGAGATTGTTCTAAAAGTTAATGAAGACTAAAGCTGGGTTTATAAAACAAAATTTAATTTTAATAGTAACATTAGCATTAGCATTAAGAATTTGAACTCGTGTATCTAACCGAGGGCGTTTATATAAATTGAATTTAATTTTAGTATTACTAATAGTGTGACCTTGGATTTACTTAATTTTTTAAATGTCTTACTGCTAATACTAAAAATAAATCCTTTTGAAATCTGGACATGTGCTGTATCAATAACATTGACAATTAACAGCTGATTATGTCTTGCTTATTGTTTATTGGGTTTCGTGCTTTTGCTCGCCTTCGCTTCGGTTGGTAAACTCGAGAAAAAATGCTATTTTCGTCACTCGTTAAACAATATGATATTTCGGCTAAGGCTAGTTATGACGAAAGTTGTCTATTTTTAAAAGCTCGTAGGAAAAAACCTTAAATAGCTTTAATAAAGCTGCAGTCTTTTTGGCTCTGGTACACTTGAGGGAAATCGTTATTACTCATTTTTATCGAATTTTTTTTTAGGAATTAATAAAATGGATAAGATAGAAAATTATATGTGGTGGTAGAGCTTAAAAACATTTATAATAATATCAATTTTTAGAATAAAAATAATAATAAAATTAGCTTACCTGAAAGAAACTAAACACTATCATAGGAATATAAATTGAAACGACATTTGTCACAATAGTCAACAAGTGACATTAGTGAAAAACTCTGAGTAAATTATGTAAATTATTTTGAAAAATATGGTAAAAGTTGTATTTTTTGTTTGATCAGGTTAATTAAAGACAAGCAGCCCGTCAGGGCCGCTTTGGCCATATAGGGCTACGTTATCATAAGGGGCCAAGCGGCCCATCAGGGCCGCTTTGTTTTTCTGTGATAAATCTTTTGGTTAGGTTAGTTCAAGATAGCTTAGATTAGTCGCAGGAAGATTTCGCACAACTTTTAGAAAATATTACAGACCAAATAAAATTCTGCAAAAAAGGAAGTAATAATGGGTGGGGATTTAAATGCGAAAACACCCGTAATCGGGTCTCAAGTTACCAACAGGAGAGGCATCACGCTGGAAGGTTGGATATCCTCGAATCGCTTAACGGTCTTAAACAATGGAAACGAGCCTACTTTCGCCGGACCAAATGGCACATGAATAATTGATTTTACAGTGGCCACCGAGCGATTAGCCAGGCGGATAGCAAAGTGGAAAGCGGAGACAGAAATGGAAAATCTCAGCAATCATCGCAGTATTAGCTTCGAGATCTATGCATCCGCAAGGAATGAACGGAAACGAGAATCAGACCACGGAAGCTGGAAAGTGGATGGCAAAGGCGATGGAGGCTGTTAACAGGGATATCCCCAACTTGTTTCTAGCGATAATGCAACCTACAGCCGAGAACATACTGGGCGAAATAAGAAACCTAGGCAATAAGCATTTTTTTAACCCAAAAAACCCTGCATTTAATCGTCCAGCAGTGTACTGGTGAAACAAGGAAATAATGGAAAAAAGAAAAAAGTGCATTTATGTGAGAAGAAAGGTAACGCGTTTAAAGGCGAAACATCCGGGACAAGCCGAGCGGAACGAAATGGAAGTTTCGTACAAAAAGGCAAAACAGGATCTTAAACAGGAGATTCATAAAAGCAAACTTGAGAAATGGAAGGATCTTTGTAATGAATTGGAGGAGAATGTTTGGGGCAAGGCGTACCAGATTGTTACAAAAAGACTGAAACTGGCAAAGCGACAACAACAATGTGACGAAACGATCAGGAGAGAAATTGTCAAGCTCTTTCTAATAAGACAGAAAATAGTATGGCCTGATCAAGTACAGGCCTGGAAGAATGCGGACGAGTTCAAGGCGCAAGAGTTAAATCTTGCGCTGTCGATGATAAAAAGAAAAAGCCTGCACGGCGGCATCTTTCTGGATATGTTTAATACGTACCTAAAGAGCGGACACTTTCCTTCATGCTGGAAAATAGCCAAGCTTGTGTTAATTGAAAAACCGAAGAAAGCACCAAATGATGTAATCTCGTACAGCCCAATATGCTTGATTGACACTGCAGGAAAACTTTTTGAACGTCTGATTGGAGAGCGCTTACAAGGAGAACTAAATGAAAAAAACTCGATTTCCGACCACCAGTACGGTTTTAGAAATGGTAAATCTACATTGGATGCACTACAGAGGGTCAAGAGTATAGCGGAGGAAATAAAAACCAAGGCTGTAATAAATCAGGACTTTTGTACCATTGTACTTCTCGACATACAGAACGCTTTTAACAGCGCTCCGTGGGATGGAATCGTGAATTCTCTGAAGGCAAAGGGCATAAGCCATTATATTGTGCAGCTCGTGCAGTCCTACCTCACTGAAAATAATCTCAGAAAACGGAAGTACTTACCACGTGTCTTGCGGCGTCCCCCAGGGTTCCGTCTTAGAGCCAATATAGTGGAATGTCTTTTACAATGGAGTCCTCCGGATTAACGTAGAAAAAGGAGTAAATCTCATCGCGTATGCCGATGACCTGGCGATTGTTATTAGAGCCAAAACAAAACAGGCGCTTGAAGATACGGCTACTTGCAGTGGCCAAACAAAAAACAGGAATGGTTTTACTGGCGGGAAGGAGGAAAATACCGACAATGGAAATCAAACTGGGTTCCGAATATATCGCTAGCCAAAGTATGGTCAGATATCTAGGTGTATACTTAGACAGAAACCTCAGATTGTCGTCACACATCGATCAAATTTGTCAAAAGGCAAACCGCATGATCAATGTATATATGAGGTTGATACCAAACATAGGCGGATGTTCATCAACTAAAAGGCGTCTACAGGCGTACGCAGTTATATGGGCTGTTTTGTATGCAGCACCGGTATGGGAGCACATCTGCAACCATAATGCTCATCTAAAAAAGTTGGAAAGAATAAACCTAAGGTTAGGAATAGGAGTCGCGTCGGCTTACAGAACTGTGTCCTTGGAGGCTGTGCAGGTAATTGCAGACCTGCCACCGATGGATCTTCTGATCGAGGAAAGATCTTTAATATATAAAAACGGAAGAGAATATCGACATGCGGCTAGAGAATCCCTGTATCGAAAATGGCAGGAAAGATGGGAGACCTACAACGGCTGGGCAAAGCTTTTATACCGAATGTCAAGAAATGGGTAACGAGAAGTTTTGGAGGTGTAGACTATTACATCTCACAAGCCATATGCGGCCATGGAATCTTTTCAACCTACTTGAAAATAATTCAAAAATTTGAGACCGAAGCATGCGGCCAAGTGGATGACCCGGAACATACAATATTTGCATGTCTAAAGTATGCGGATCTTAGGAGGCAAGTGAAATTAACAGGCAGTCGTGAAACATTACAAAGGAAAACATTGCGGAACATCTATTGAGGGACGAAAACAATTGGCATAGCATAACCAGTATGCTCAGAGAAATCATGAAGGATAAGGAAGCTGAGGAGCGGAAGAGAAACAGACTTCACGTACCCTAAAGATCTGGGACCAAAAGCATCCCACCCCCCACCTGACGAAATACCTAGCGGCGGATTCCGGAGTGGACGGGGGGTGGAAAGGAAAGGGTTTTTAGTGGGTATTGCGCAAGTCGCGGCCGAGTCCCACACTCCCAAGAAGCTAACAACTCCAACAACCACCTGGGGTGCATAAAGGCATTTTTCCAACCTCTTAAAAAAAGAAAAAAAAATTAGATCAGGTTGGTTCCGTTCTAGTTTTACTTTCGTTAGGTTAGTTCAGTTATGTTTTTCCTTTGTTCAGGGTAGTTTAGGTTAGTTCAGTTATGGTTTTCCTTTGATCAGGTTAGTTAAAAACAAAGCGGTCTGTCAGGGCCGCTTTGTTTTTCTATGAGGGATCCTTTGATTAGGTTAGTTCGGATTAGAAACGACTAAACTCTAAAGTAGTGCGTTTTACCATATTGTTCAAGATAATGTACATAATTTCCAAGGTTACCCAACGTTTGTCAAAAATGTCACTTGTTGACATTTGTGACAAATGTCGTTTCAATTTATATTCCCATGATAGTGTTTTAACATAACCTTCAAATCAACTTCCTTTGTATAGTTTGTTTCAGGTAAGCGAAGCTTATTATTATATTTATTCTAAAAATTGATATTATTTTAAATGTTTTTAGTTCTACCAGAACCTATAATTTTCTATTTTGTTCATTCTATTAATGCCTAAAGAAAATTTTCGAAAAAAGTGAGTAATAACGACTTCCCTCAACTGTACCAGCCCCGCCTTTTTTTCTTTTTTAGTCTACTTTCTTACGTCAAACTTATCATATTTAATTCTAATACAATTTTAAGTATTGTGAAGTTCGTACACCTGTTTAAAACGCTACATTTTGTAAATCTACAAATGCAAATGAAAGAAGAAGGCTTAAAGTTTTTATTTCGATTTTTAGAATTGACAAAACATATGAATTCGTCACGCAATAGTTGATTTCGTCTGATGTTGGTTATGTTATGATTTGTACTATGACTATATATGTACGTATATCATACCTTTTGACGTCGGGCAGAAGTTGTGAAATTATTACTTTAAATACAATGGTAAATCGATCTAAATATCTACTTCTAAGAGGGTCTCAAACTAACTGGTCAATTTTGACATTCCAAAAGAGATCATCGCAAAAGCGAATTACCGATCGGCCGTCTCATCGATAGCCTAACGGCACCGCTGGGGCTCGAAACTACCCATTAAACTATGCTCGTTTTTTTGTTCTTCGACGTTGAACAAACACGAGACTTGATAGTTATTACTATCGTAACAAGGCCTTTGCAACACCTATTTTACTGCCGGCCCAGGCGAGAGCGAGAAGTCGGGCTGCCGCTTTCCTGCAAGTAAGTGCGGAAGTTTCTATCGAAGGAATTTTTGAACATATGAACGCATCGAAGCAAATGTCACACAAATGTCAGTTTTTTTTACACAAGTCATTTATACCACGTTTTATAGAAGTCCATGTTTGCCTTACTGGGCCCCGGTTGCGACCCAGAATGTGAAAATTTAGCAGCCCAAAGAAGTAATCAAAAACTAGCCGATGAAATTAGACATATCAAATGCCCGATTATAAAGCTGGTAAAGAGGCAGATGGTCAGTGCTGAGAGTAAGATATGCGATGGTCTGCGGGCATGTCAAAGGTTAGCGATGTTTTATTTTGCGAAGAGAAGAGCTGGTAAGTTTACTCTCATTTTAGGACGAAATCATGGCGATACAAGCTCTGGAAGTACCGATGGGCGATAGTGAGGTGGCTAGTGACTATGATCATAATGCTAAGCCTCTTTGTGTACGGGGCGCTTCTAGGGGCCGCCCTGTGTGCTTGCAGCGTTCCCCAACACAGCCTTCCTCTATTTCCAGGAATCAATTTCGCCAAAAAACACAACTTTATTTATTAAGCGTTTTACTTTTATCTATTACGACTTAAAAATATACTTGCGATATACGTGCAAATGTTCAATGTGACAACGCTACTCGTCGTTTCGCTTGTACCTTCAGCTGGTTCAAATACAATACCTATTTGCCAGCCAGCCCATGAATCTTCGCGCAGACAGCTAATGCCATTACCATCAGCCACCATCAAGATGGTGGTATTTAATTCGTGCGATGCTTCGTGGTTGTTGAATGGCCGCTTCCTAGTGCACGCTAATTTATGGAGTGTCATTTGTAAATGTGGCGGTTTTGCAGCACGGATATTAGTTGCCTGTCAGCTTCCCTCTTTATCCTTTTGATACCGGTCCAGGATTTTTTTAAGACGCGGTGTGCTCCTAATGGTCCCTAGATGGAAAAATGATAGAGCAACTGGAATCTCTGTGTACGCCTAATGTTTTTATGTAGGCCGGCGGTATGTTGCTCTATTGTACCTTGGATGGTAATTGGTCTTGGCCTGAACTAAAACGTCTGGTGCTTATAAGCAGATAGAACAAAATTATTAATTTTCTAGTGACCATTAAGTGCGTTTAAGCAATAGGATTGAAACAAGAGATTTGACGGAAAGTGCACTGTTCATCTGTCAAAATCTTCCACTTAAAACCTTACGTGGAATTTGAACTAATTGATATGTAAAAATGGTATAAAGTCAAGAATGTTATTTCAAAAGTTACTGGTGGGGATGCGTAAGTTGTCGCTGAGCAATAGAGTATTAGGTTTTAATTATTTCTATTTTATTTTAAGAAAAAAAAAGGTGTGTATTTTGTTAAGCTCCTTCACAATGGACCAAAACGTACAAAATACATGAACGTAAACATAAAATAAAATTTAAAAAATTGGTTGTTTCTCGTTACAAAACTTAACACTGTTCTTCCCTTTTCCTATAGATACACGATACACAGGGTGATTCAAAATATTCAAAACAAAGATTTTAAAGAAGTACTTTTGTGGTCAAAACAACTACTATTTTTCCTGTAAACATGAGTTCAAAAATGTACCCCAATTACAGAAATCAAAAGTTGTGCAAAAAAATTGTTTTTTTTTAAATGTGACCACAATTTTCATTGTTTCATAAAAATTTGCAGACTCTTTTCATTTCCTGTCTTTAAAAAAAGCAAAATTTCATTATTTTTCTGGGGTTTTTTTTGAAGTGGGTCTAACTTTGTGAAGGCAAAAATGGTTATTTGCGGGGTTAGTAAATTTCAAAATTTCTCGTAGCAAATAAAATTTTTTGCCTCCATAAAGTTTGACTCCATTCAAAAATTAACTTTTGCCATTTTTAGAAAAGAGAATGAAAGAGTTTATAAAAAGTGGAGAGTAAGCTAATTTTTACGAAACTTAATGCACACTGTGGTCAGAATTTAAAAATGCATAATCAACTTTTTTGAGAACTTTTGATGTCTATAGTTTGAAGAGAGTACATTTTTGACTCATGTTTATAGGAATACTAGATGATGCTTTGACCTCAAAAATATATCTCTAAAATCTTTATAAAAAAAATATTTTACCATATTTACCAGATAACGCACTTTTAAGACTTTTGCAGATTCAGAGATAGAGCTTCACGATACCACGAACGAAACAAACATACTGATTTTTTCGTCAAGTTTATCGTCAATTAACTGCACACTTTTATTTAATTTTAACTAAACTGCTAACGGAAAAGATCGATACAGCAAAATTTTTTGTCATTTTTGGGGGTCTGTATCTCGGAAATGCCTTAACCGAAATTTAAAACCTAAAGAGACTTCGAAAGGTCGTTTGTTCTAGAATCAGAGGTTTTCTTCACAAAGTTGGCTTTCTTCAAGGGAAGAAAGCTTTGAAGAAGCATGTGAAAATATTAAATAATAAACAATACACACAAACAACAGAACAAATCGCATTAAGAATGATAACCAAGATAAGACACCCCGAAAACCCGCTGCACAATCCTTCCAACCAACTACTCTACGAACGCACACACATGACAAAAATAAGTGAAAGACTGATACAACTTCAGACTAAATGGAAAAACAACCCACACAATATGACTCTACTGAACCCACTTTGCTTAACAAGACAAAATAGACAGTCCCGCTTCGTTTTCCCTACAACCACCCTAATGGAACATTTACAAACGTACAGAGGCCAAGCTCAGAAATGAGTCGCTTTTCTTCCTTTCCCTAAGTTTGTAATATTTGTATATCGAATTCATTTGTGTAATATTGTAACATGGGCAGAAAGACCAAATGGTCGATAGCCTATTTCCCTGGAAATAAAGATGTTATATATATATATATATATATATTAAATAATGAAAAAGAGTGCAGGGATTCAAAAGAATTAGACATGGAACAATACTTTGAAGATGACCAGGACAATAATCATGGAGCATATTTAAGTAATGTTGCGAGAAGCTAGACGAGTTAATGATCTCAAGTTACTCAAAGAGAAATATCAGAAATTAAGTAAAGTTGGTTTTCTTCAAGTGAAGGAAGTTTTGAAGAAGCACGTGAAAATATCAATAATAAAAAAGAGTGCAGGGATTCAAAAGATTTAAACTTGGAATAATACTTTGAAGAAGACGAGGACTATCATGATGGAGCATCTTTAAGTGATGTGTACGAAAATCCAGAACAGTTAATAACTTCAAGTTGCTCAAAGCGTAATGTCAGAAATTAAGTCAAGTCGGTTTTTTTCAAGTGAAGAAAACTCCGAAGAAAGGCGTGTAAATATTAATAATGAAGAATAGTGCAGTGATTCAGAAGAATTAGACTTGGGACAATACTTTGAAGAAGACGAGGACTATAATGATGGAGCATTTTTAAGTGATGTGTACGAAAATGCAAAAGAGTTAATAACCTCAAGTTGCTCAAAGAGTAATGTCAGAAGTTAAGAGTTGATTTTCTTCAAGTGAAGAAAGCTTTGAAGAAGCACGTGAAAATACCAATAATAAAAAAGAATGCAGGGATTCAAAAGATTTATACTTCGAATAATACTTTGAAGAAGACGAGGAGTATAACGATGGAGCATCTTTAAGTGATGTGTACGAAAATCCAGAA
Source organism: Taphrorychus bicolor (assembly GCA_951812265.1). Taxonomy (NCBI): domain Eukaryota; kingdom Metazoa; phylum Arthropoda; class Insecta; order Coleoptera; family Curculionidae; genus Taphrorychus; species Taphrorychus bicolor. The sequence continues at coordinate 44,731,810 of OX638298.1, read as the reverse complement.
CAGTTAATAACTTCAAGTTGCTCAAAGCGTAATGTCAGAAATTAAGTCAAGTCGGTTTTTTTCAAGTGAAGAAAACTCCGAAAAAAGGCGTGTAAATATTAATAATGAAGAAGAGTGCAGTGATTCAGAAGAATTAGACTTGGGACAATGGTTTGAAGAAGACGAGGACTATAATGGTGGACTATAATGATGGAGCATCTTTAAGTGATGTGTACGAAAATGCAAAAGAGTTGAAAACCCTCAAGTTGCTCAAAGCGTAATGTCAGAAATTAAGACAAGTTGTTTTTTTTTCAAGTGAAGAGAACTCCGAAGAAAGGCGTGTAAATATTAATAATGAAGAAGAGTGCAGTGATTCAGAAGAATTAGAGTTGGAACAATACTTTGGAGATGACGAGGACTATGATCATGGAGCATATTTAAGTAATGTGTACGAGAAGCTAGACGACTAATGGTGCATTTCTAATCAATTTGCAATTGAAGTGAAACTTCGACCCGCTTGCTCGCTCATTAATGGTCAAATGTTTACATTTTCAATTTAATTTATGCTCAGCACGGGCACACACGCATGCCGAAGCTGTCAAAATTGTTTGCAAGCTTTTGAGATCCGTGCCAGCACGAGTTCTTAATAGTTATTAAAACTATTAGAAGGAAGTGTACCATATAAACCAGCTATGAATCAAAAAAAGTTTGTACAGTTAATGCTTCCGCAAAGTCGTTTGCTGCAGAAAGGAAAATGTGTGATAGCATGTAACACAAAAAAAAACCAACGCAAACCCAAAAAATATGGACCTATATTATTACTACGAAAAGAAAAAGGATATTGTGATAATCTGTTGAAAGAAGCTCGTACAGATGAATCTCGTAATGTGTATGACAGACCAAAACTATTTGAGTTTGACACGGCATTGAAAATGCATAAATTCCAATCCAGCCCGCGTGCCGAAGTTACACTTTGAGTGCCAATTGATTAGAAATGCGCCTTTAATGATCTCAAGTTGCTCAAAGAGAAATATCAGAAATTAAGTAAAGTTGGTTTTCTTCAAGTGAAGAAAGCTTTGAAGAAGCACGTGAAAATATCAATAATAAAAAAGAGTGCAGGGATTCAAAAGATTTAGACTTGGAATAATACTTTGAAGAAGACGAGGACTATAATGATGGAGCATCTTTAAGTGATGTGTACGAAAATCCAGAACTGTTAACATCTTCAAGTTGCTCAAAGCGTAATGTCAGAAATTAAGTTAAGTTGTTTTTTTTTCAAGTGAAGAAAACTCTGAAGAAGCGTGTGTACAAATTAATAATGAAGAAAAGTGCAGTGATTCAGAAGAATTACAGTTGGAACAATACTTTGAAGATGACGAGGATTATGATCATGGAGCATATTTAAGTAATGTGTACGAGAAGCTAGACGAGTTAATGATCTCAAGTTGCTCAAAGAGAAATATCAGAAATTAAGTAAAGTTGGTTTTCTTCAAGTGAAGAAAGCTTTGAAGAAGACGTGAAAATATCAATAATAAAAAAGAGTGCAGGGATTCAAAAGATTTAGACTTCGAATAATACTTTGAAGAAGACGAGGACTATAATGATGGAGCATCTTTAAGTGATGTGTACGGAAATCCAGAACTGTTAATATCTTCAAGTTGCTCAAAGAGTAATATCAGAAATTAAGTCAAATTGGTTTTTTTTTCAACTGAAGGAAACTCCGAAGAAAGGCGTGTAAATATTAATAATGAAAAAGAGTGCAGTGATTCAGAAGAATTAGACTTGGAACAATACTTTGAAGAAGACGAGGACTATAATGATGGAGCATCTTTTAGGCCCGGTTTTTCAAACTGTTGGTACAGCAAATGGCAACAATCAAGAAATTAAATTTTATCTAGCTGTTATTTGTTGTGGGCGTTGTTCAAACAAGATAAATTCTCCTGGTAGTTTAGCTATTCTCATCTTGTGGTCAGAGTGAAACACAATTTGGCAACGTTGAAAATTCGACGACTAGGAATAAAAAGTAGGGTTATAATTGAGTTTGAGAGCCCTGTTTGTTGGTTTATTCTGTAAACGTCTGTTCTGTCGATTGCTTTTCCGCATTTTTGTGTATGCATTAATTTATACAGGACGATTCAAAAGTTAGAGCCAAAAAGCTAAATTGCTGGGTACTCTTTTGAGGCCCTGTATCTTCGTTAGGGGGCACTTTAGGGATATTTTTTATATGAGAACGGTACGTACCAGACATTACGAAATTAGGTGGCCAAACTTAAAAACTTAAACTGGGAAATCCTTAGGCAAAAAGTTTATACATACATAGGCCCGCAAACCCTTTGTCTCTGAGACAACATAAGCCCGCAATCGCTTCGTCTCCGAGGTACCTACAGGGTATTTTGAAATTTAAACACCCTGTAAGTATCTCTTTTTTTTTTAATTTTTCTTTATAGCTGTTAGAGTTTTTTGAGATGTTTAACTCAAGTTGGAGGAAATATAACTCAAGGAATATGGGTAACTATTTATTATCTACATCTTCGGATACATCAACCGATAGCAAAATTCTACAGGGTCTTATATATATATTTTTGGAGTTGTGTCCACTTTTACCCTCTGAAACTTTTTGTAGCACACCACTGATTATTTCTTCTTAAAAATCTAATTTCTTAATTAATTAATTTCACTTAATTTTCCCATAACTATTCCTATTCCAAAGTTTCTAGCTTGAACAGAGAATTCAGATTTTTAAGAAGAAATTATCAGTATGGACAGCTACATAAAAGTTTGGGAGGCTAAAAGGAGACACAACCCCAGAAAAAATTAGACCCTGTAGATTTTTGCTATCGGTTCATATATCAAATGAAGTACATTACAAATAGTTACCCATATTCTAAATTTGAGTTATATATCTCAAAAACTCGTGAACTAAGAAGAAAAAATAAAAAAATAAGATACCCCCTGTATCTTGATGGCGACAAAGCATTTGTGGGCCTATGTTCGTTTGAACTTTTTGCCCTATTTTCGCCTAAGGATTTCCTAGTTTGGCCACCTAATTATGGGACACCCTGTACCTATGTACCATAGTAATTACCTTTCAGTAGGGTGCTGCAAATTGTGTCGGATTTGTTCTAGCAGGACATGCACAGTTTCTTTGGATAATCGGAACCACTTTCTAAATTCGAAATCCTCCCAAAAATTGAAATGATTTTTTCGCTCTTGTAACCTATACGATCGTCTAATTATCAAATGATTGTACTCTTCTATGTGATCGTCAGAATCAGAGTCTAATATGTTTACAGGAAACAATTCTTCCATTTTACTCTATTCTAAGCACCACGTTTTTCCTTGATTCAATTTATCTAATCTTTTTCAAATTAGGAGCAAATAATAATAAAGTAAAACAATAACATGTAAAACAATAAATGCTAACAAAAAGGAATGATTTGTAAGGTTAGATTATCACTGTTATTTCCTACCAGCGGAAATATTTGCCTGGTAACTTATCTCACTGTTAAATGACATTTATCCGCATAATAAATTTAACAGTCGATTCAAAAACAGATAATTTTTCTTGCCAAGAGGTTAACAATATCAGTAGGTTGGCCAGTCGAATGAGAAACCGGGCCTAAGTGATGTGTACGAAAATCCAGAAGAGTTAATAACCTCTAGTTGCTCAAAGAGTTAAAAATTAAGTCAAGTTAGTTTTTTTTTTCAAGTGAAGAAAACTCCGAAGAAAGGCGTGTAAATATTAATAATGAAGAAGAGTGCAGTGATTTACAAGAATTAGACTTGGAACAAGACTTTGAAGAAGACGAGGACTATAATGATGGAGCATTTTTAAGTGATGTGTACGAAAATCCAGAAGAGTAGGTAGAAGACACCTGTCTGGCGTAGTAGTCGTTGAGATCGTACACTTCTTCTGAAATCATAAAGAAACTGTTATACAAGGTGACCGTTTTTCGAGTTTAACCATGGGGATTTCGGTTATTTAGGAGATAACCGGAGCAAAGTTGTGCAATTAGAAGCCTATAAAATTGGAATTTTCAAATTTCGAAAATTCCAACTCGTTTCGGAAATATTCGCAAAAAATGAAATTTTGAAAAAACGTTTTTACTGTGTTCTGGTCTTGATTTAAAGAGATAATTGCTAAGGCAGATGCTTCCACTAGGGCATGCGAGTCAAACTCGTTTCTCTATCAGGCAGAGGAACCATAGACCGGTTTTGTTCTTATTAGAGCTCATCAGTATGGTATACCTCAAACCTTCAAACGACAAAGTTGTTGCTTCCCACAGACAGATGGCCGAGATTCGTAACTATACCGTCTGGAGACGACATTCAGCGGATTATCAAACTCATTTCTCTATCAGGCAGAGAAACCATAGCAAAAAATGTTTTTGTTTTTTTAATTGTGAGCACAGTATTCAATGTTTCATAAAAATTTGCATACTCTGCGCTGTCTATACTCTCTTTTCATTTTCTGTCTTAAGAAAGGCAAAATTTCATTTTTTTTGTCTGTGTTTTTTTTTTTTTTTTTGAAGTGGGTCAAACTTTGTCATGGCGAAAATTGTTATTTGCGGGGTAAGTAAATTTCAAAATTTCTCGTAGAAAATAAAATTTTTTGCCTTCATAAAGATTGACTCCATTCAAAAATTAAATTTTGCCATTTTTAGAAAAGGATATGAAAGAGCTGATAAAAAGTGGAGAGTATGCTCATTTTTACGAAACTTAACGCAAACTGTGGTCAGAATTTAAACATGCATATTCAACTTTTTTGACAAGTTTTGAAGTCTATAGTTTGACATTTTTGACTCATGTTTATAGGAACAGTACAGAGGATCTTTTGAGCTCAAAAATACATCACTAAAATCCCAGGGATAGAGCCTCACGAACCACGAACGAAACAAACATAATAAGAGTGAAGTTAGTCCCATAAGTAGACTTTTTTCTAAATGACTAAAAAAGCACATATTTCTAGCTTCGAAGCTATTGAACCTAAGAGACTTTCTTTGGTGGGAGGTGAAAGAAGATATCAAAAAGAAAACAACAAAAAAACCGTTTAATTTAGTCCAATCGGTCCGCTCGTTCAAAGTTACAGCCGGTCAATGTTGGAAATTGAGAAAAGAAGGGATTACTCCCCCCCCCCTTTTTCGTCTACCCAAATAAATAGATAACCCTAGAAACTTGACATATCAATTGCTTTAAAAGGAAGTTTCACTTTTCTATTAAGCAACTTCTTAGTGATTTTAAGATAGAACTAATTTTTTTCTTCTTTTCTTCCAATATTCTTGAATTCTTAGCCTTAAAAAGAATAAATAAAGAATAAGTTTAAGAAAATAAGAAATAAATTAGTTCTATTTTAAAATAACGAAGAAGTTGCGCAAGAGAAAAGTGAAACTTTCTTTTAAAGCAATTGATATGTCAAGTTATCAAGGTTCTAGGGTTAAATACTATTTGGGTAGACGAAAGCGAGGGGGGGGGGGGTAATCCTATTTTTTTTCTCAATTTTGAACATTGGCCGGCTTGGGCACAAGTTTTCAGTTAGAAAGTTAAGATTAAAATACAAATTACAGAAATTTAAAAATAAAATAAAAGTGAAGAAATATTTACTCCAAATGACGTATCATTTGCTTTATAAAAAACGTCACTTTTCAGTTTTCCCACTTTCTCGTTGTTTACAAGTAGAACTAATTTACTTTTAAAGTAGAATTCTTTTTTCTATTCGTCATCTTCCTTGAGATTATTTTTTATTTATTATTTTTGAGGATAAAAGTTCAAGTTTTAAGTGTAAGAATAAGGAATACACGACTGGAATTGAAGACTACCATAAAAGTGAAGAAATAGATTGCCCTAGAGAGACTTTACGTATTACTTGCGTTAGAAAAAAAACTATCTTTTCTTGCACTATTTATTTTAAAATAGAGCTAGCCCCTTTTGGTCAATTTCAACAGTTATTTTTTGATCGGGATGAGACGATTTCAATCCCCTATGATGAAACAAACATAATAAGAGTGAAATTAGTCCCATAAGTGGATTTTTTTCTAAATGCTTCCAAAGCACATTCTTAAAGTACCTAAAAATCAACCACCGAAGGGGCCTATCTCCCAAAATTTTGAGCCTACAGGACGTTCTTTGGTGGGAGGTTAAAGAGGATATCCAAAAGAACAAAAAACCGTTGAATTTACTCCAATCGGTCCACTCTTCCTATAATGTTACAGGCAGTTAAATTTAGAAATTGAGAAAAATGAAGGTTTTCCACCTTTTGATCAATAAAAAAAAATGGTATTAAACTTTTTTGCTGTTTTTGATCGGAATGAAGCGATTTCGGGGGTGTTAGAAGGAGCCTGACCCCAATAAAATACCTTTTTTTTTGAGTATACAAATAACTATTACAAAGAACTTAAAAGGCCGGCAACCGTGCTGTTGAAAGTTACCATCAGGCAATAATTCTTCATCACCCCCTAGATACAATATTTCAGTCCTGTATAATAATTCACAAATGGCGACAGTTTACGAGTGAAACCTCTTGCTAACAGCAGCCACAACTTTCAGGAATTTCACCACTATTTACGGCCGAAATACTGTACGGGGATATGAGAAAACATGTCTCGAATTTATGTTCTCCGTCTTCGCTAGTTGATCAATTTATTTTCTTTTATTACCCAAGAGGTATTTAAAAGTTATGTGCGTTATTGTACATCATTATTTTTTTTAATACCCAAGAGGTATTTAAGAGTTATGTGAGTTATTGTCCATCAGTAGCTGGCGGCTAATATATGCGAAAAAACCAGCATCAACAGTTGTCCAATTTCCAGCTAACGGTAATCCCTAATCAGCCTTGTTCATTCGCGATTATTTCCTTTATTCCGACGCATCTCGATAAGACGAAAGAAGAAACTCGCCGAAGGAATGCCAATTATACCTTCAATAGGTCCGAAATGCGCCTGAGATATTCATGTATGCGCTTCAAAGAACGGTATGCTTCTTTTATCTCGATGAATATGTAGGTCAGAACTTATTGGATCAGAAGGGAGTGAATCATCACAAGAATGGCTGTTGTCAAGGATTTTGTGAATTCCGCAGATTTGGGCATAATACGGTACTGAAGAAATTGAAGAATATCAAATGGTATTTTTGATTTGGGCTTTTGTTAGTAGCTGAAACATGGTCTCGGTGTGCTACCCTATCTTCAAGTGATATACACCATTTCAAGAAGGTCCTGAAACCATGTTGGACACCATCTTGCCAGCACAAAGTTTTTCAATTGAAATCTGGGAAAATTCTCATCTTTCTGTTGGTATCAATGGCATCGTCGTCAAAAGTTAAGAGCGCTTATGTTCTACCATTGTTTTCTCTACATGTGAGGAAAAGAGCAGAATTACGTAGGTCGATTTGTTGGAAAAATCGTTGGAAACCGACGGGTAAACCGTCGGTTTCCCTCGATTCCCCTCTTCGGGTCCGCCTTCGATTTCCCTCGTCGGGTCCGTTGACTGAAATTTGTACACTAGCTTCAAATTACAACATGTACTTCATGAAGTCCAAGTAAAATATAAGGTCTTTATTGCACATCAAAAGACTTCACTGGACTTCAAAAAGACTTCACTGAACTTCAAAGGATTTCACAAACTTCAAGGACTTTAACTGAGTTTAGAAATATCATTGGTCAGAATGCATGTGGCCCTTTTTGCAGCCACTTTAAGACATTCTTCCGATATTTCTTGCATTTGTAAATGGAATTTTCTTGTAGTGTACAATTCTCTGATTTTTTAAATCTGAATAAAATTAATGAAAAAACTATTATTAAGTCGACCACGTCAACACGTTCCTGTTGGGTTAAGGCCGCCTCACAGAGATGAGGCTAAAACTGAAGAAAATACTAACAAATTATATATTTTTGAAATAAAAAAAAAAATATTTTTTTAAAAGGTGGGGAACGAAATTATGAAATTTCATCTACCATATTTGAAACGCCACAATTGTTGCATTTGGTTCGTTATATTTAGTTGTTACATTCTTAGGGGATTGCAAACGAGCCATTCCGATCAAAAAGAGCAAAAAAATGTTCAGATTTTTTTTTTTTAAATATCCAAAGGTGTTACGTATTACGTTTTTCTTAATTCTCAACTTTGACCGCCTGTAACTTGAACGCCTGGAGCGATTGGAGTGAATACAACTGCTTTGTCCTCTTCTTGATGTCCTCTTTCACCTCCTATCATAGGAAGTTCCGTAGGTGCAATATGTTCGGAGATCGACCCCTCCGGAGATCGATTTTTGGGCACTTGTAAAATCCCCTTTTTGGACCATTTTAAAAAAAAAACTTCTTTAGAGGTTAATTTCATTCGAATTGAGTTTGTTACATTTTTAGGGGATTGCAAACGAGTCATTCCGACCAAAAACAGCAAAAAAAAAAATGTCCGAATTTTTTTTGAAAATGTCCAAAGGGGGCATATTACGACTTTTTTCATATTTCTCAATTTTGGCCGCCTGTAATTTGAGAACGCCTGGACCGATTCAAGTGAATCTAACTGTTTTGTCCTCTTCTTGATGTCCTCTTTCACCTCTCACCATCGGAACTTCCGTAGGTGCAATAAATATAAAACAAAAGACAAATAAATATAAGAGAGACAATTCATATTGGTTGTCAACTTGCGCCTGTGCTGCCGTTGGGTGGAACTCGACAAGGACGCCGAAAGCTTTGCAATCTAGTCTATCCGAAGTAGTGTTGCCAATGCAATTTGACGCAAAAATAGCGACTTTTTAACATTAAAATATGTAGCGACTTCTTCAAGAAAAATATCCGAGAGTAGCGACATCCTGATAAATTTGAAATTTTAGGAATGATAGACAAAAATAAAAAAACAGGAATTTAAAAAAAACAGAACTCTGAAGAATCACAAGAAATGTATGAATTTTTATTACAATTCCCTTGAGGACCAGAAAATTTTAGGGGTTAAATTAATCCTTAAAAAATTTAACTACTTTGGTTGGAAAAATGATTGCTCAGTGTCCAGTATTCAGTCACGTCTTCAAGGAGCAGTTTAATGATTTACCGAGGATTTTACATTATCAAAGATAAATAAAGAATGATTATTTTTGACCATCTCAATTATCCAAGAATATGACAATAAGGACGGGGTTGACTAACCTGAACTAAAATTGTGTGTGTTTATAAATTAAATTAAAATATTCTGATAAAGAGATAGGGTATGTCAAAAAATTAAGAAGTGTTTTACACTAGATCCAAAAAAAAAAGCTACAATGGTGATTTCTAAAACGGTAAAAGATAGGATTTCGATTAAATAAGAGAAAAGCTTGGCATTTTGGAGGTTAGTAAGATGATGTTTAAAAATTTATTTTTTTTGCGATATTTTGAGCCGCTCCGAAATTAAGCAAAAAAAAGCCAATTTTAACGACTTTGTTTTTAACAAATAGTCAATTTATGGTTACCGTTAATTAAAAAGTATGTGAACTTTATAAGTATTTCTTTAGCGATCTTTCACATGCTACGCAGGATACTGAATTCCGACGTTTTTTCAAATACGGTCCTGATATATTTATACCTAATATTAGACGAGGTTGGAATCTATCCTCCATTCAATTAAGTATCTCATTTTATGGTTTGTGATTTTTGATAGCATTTCCATTTTGATTTTGATCATTTTGATATTCCAGCTTCTCGCTTTGTTCATATTCACATCGATTTGATTGGTACATTGCCTACGTCACGTAGATTATTTGAGTTATTGATGATCTGGTTAGTCACGTAATTATATTTTTTCTACGACCATGTAAAAATAAACAACTTTCGTCATACCTTGCCCTAGCCGAAAACGTAACTTTCGTCTATAGAGAGAGAAAATCCCATAACGTTAACTTTCGTCTCTAGTGACGAAAGTAAGTTGTTCTAATTTCGCCTTTATATCGCCAATTAAATGCGATTTGACTGGTCTAATCTTATAAAACATCATGGAAAATGGTGATATCATACAAAGACGTGCATATTTTGCCTGTACAGGCCTCAGAAAAGTGAATCAAAGTGTTGAATTTGACCAAACTGAACTCATTCACAATCGAGGTGTCATGTTGACAATGACGCGCCTTAATTTTTGAAAAAAATACTCTATAGAGTGTAACGAAGTTTTTCCCTAACTCACAGGTAATGACGTCACAATTAACATTTTCTTTATATTTCATCACCCAACTCATTACAACACCTTTTATTTAGTGAACGAAATTTTTAGCTTTTTCGCAGGAAACTCTAGTTTAAAATATGCAAAAGCAATATTTACTAATTGGAAATTGAAAACTTATCTGCTTTCAATATTTCCAAAAATATTGCAGCGTTTAAGAAGGAAACAAACAGAAACAACTACTCCGAGGGCTAATACCCCTACCGGCATTGAATTACACTGTTTGTTTCAAGCTCATTTTATAAAGCAAAAAAAAAATAGTAAAATGAATTAATAAAGTAATAAAAAATCAATGCTAAAAAGTCAAAAAATATTAAGCTTTTTGCAAAGAATATAGAACCAGAGTTTAATTAAGATATGCGAAAATGCACATGTATAATTACAATTTGGAAATTTGAAAACTTGTCTGCTTTCGGCATTTCAAACAAGTTTTCAAATTTCCAAATTGTAATTATACATGTGCATTTTCGCATATCTTAATTAAACTCTGGTTCTATATTCTTTGCAAAAAGCTTAATATTTTTTGACTTTTTAGCATTGATTTTTTATTACTTTATTAATTCATTTTACTATTTTTTTTTTGCTTTATAAAATGAGCTTGAAACAAACAGTGTAATTCAATGCCGGTAGGGGTATTAGCCCTCGGAGTAGTTGTTTCTGTTTGTTTCCTTCTTAAACGCTGCAATATTTTTGGAAATATTGAAAGCAGATAAGTTTTCAATTTCCAATTAGTAAATATTGCTTTTGCATATTTTAAACTAGAGTTTCCTGCGAAAAAGCTAAAAATTTCGTTCACTAACATATTTCGCAGAAATTAACTTTCTTTTAACTTGCATAACCTATGGTATATAGCGCCAATCAGGTTTTTTGTACCTTTTTGTTATATATTCACTATTACCTTGCTTTTTAATACCTGCGATAACCTTGCTTGTCACTTTTGATTTGTGTGTCAAAGTTAATAAATGTGTTCGCGTCTTTTTCGGTCATCTCCTAGAGGATGCTGAAGACGGAGGTTGAGGTTTGTCGCCTCTAGAAAGTAATTACGCAATTACTCCGTCCAAAAGAGAGTAGTAAGTAATTTTGGTTAACATATACATTTAGTAACTTTGACCCACATTTCAAAAAGAAACTTTAATTTAACTTTTATGTTATTATTTTTTTGGTTTTATTCTGGAGCACTTTCTTGTATTTAATCTTTGCTTTTATGTATGTTTTCTATAATCTTTACGCTTTGAAACAAATAGTATAATTCAATGTCGGTAGGGGTATTAGCCCTCGAAGTAGTTGTTTCTATTTGTTTCCTTCTTTATGTATAACTACAAGGTTTTGGAAATGCCGAAAGCAGACAAGTTTTCAAATTTCCAAATTGTAATTATACATGTGCATTTTCGCATATCTTAATTAAACTCTGGTTCTATATTCTTTGCAAAAAGCTTAATATTTTTTGACTTTTTAGCATTGATTTTTTATTACTTTATTAATTCATTTTACTATTTTTTTTTTGCTTTATAAAATGAGCTTGAAACAAACAGTGTAATTCAATGCCGGTAGGGGTATTAGCCCTCGGAGTAGTTGTTTCTGTTTGTTTCCTTCTTAAACGCTGCAATATTTTTGGAAATATTGAAAGCAGATAAGTTTTCAATTTCCAATTAGTAAATATTGCTTTTGCATATTTTAAACTAGAGTTTCCTGCGAAAAAGCTAAAAATTTCGTTCACTAACATATTTCGCAGAAATTAACTTTCTTTTAACTTGCATAACCTATGGTATATAGCGCCAATCAGGTTTTTTGTACCTTTTTGTTATATATTCACTATTACCTTGCTTTTTAATACCTGCGATAACCTTGCTTGTCACTTTTGATTTGTGTGTCAAAGTTAATAAATGTGTTCGCGTCTTTTTCGGTCATCTCCTAGAGGATGCTGAAGACGGAGGTTGAGGTTTGTCGCCTCTAGAAAGTAATTACGCAATTACTCCGTCCAAAAGAGAGTAGTAAGTAATTTTGGTTAACATATACATTTAGTAACTTTGACCCACATTTCAAAAAGAAACTTTAATTTAACTTTTATGTTATTATTTTTTTGGTTTTATTCTGGAGCACTTTCTTGTATTTAATCTTTGCTTTTATGTATGTTTTCTATAATCTTTACGCTTTGAAACAAATAGTATAATTCAATGTCGGTAGGGGTATTAGCCCTCGAAGTAGTTGTTTCTATTTGTTTCCTTCTTTATGTATAACTACAAGGTTTTGGAAATGCCGAAAGCAGACAAGTTTTCAAATTTCCAAATTGTAATTATACATGTGCATTTTCGCATATCTTAATTAAACTCTGGTTCTATATTCTTTGCAAAAAGCTTAATATTTTTTGACTTTTTAGCATTGATTTTTTATTACTTTATTAATTCATTTTACTATTTTTTTTTTGCTTTATAAAATGAGCTTGAAACAAACAGTGTAATTCAATGCCGGTAGGGGTATTAGCCCTCGGAGTAGTTGTTTCTGTTTGTTTCCTTCTTAAACGCTGCAATATTTTTGGAAATATTGAAAGCAGATAAGTTTTCAATTTCCAATTAGTAAATATTGCTTTTGCATATTTTAAACTAGAGTTTCCTGCGAAAAAGCTAAAAATTTCGTTCACTAACATATTTCGCAGAAATTAACTTTCTTTTAACTTGCATAACCTTTTATTTAAATAAAAAACGGGAATTCCCCATATAAAAGCAAAGGCAATGGCCAAAACGGCCGTAAGTCCGCGGGTGCGCCCATAGATGGCGCCACCTGTTTGTCGCACTTAGCAAGCCGACAGAATTTATTAAGACTAGTAAAATAATTCGAATATTTTGGGGACGGTCGTCGTACTCGTCGTCGTCGACGCCCGACGGTCGAAGGTCGATCGAATGGGAGGACTCGATGAGTTAGTGCCGGATATCTGACCTAGGGGGCCGACGTTGTTGCTTCACGTTTCGGCTCCTGACGTCATGCTAGGGTTTTACGACGCAAGAGGGGTGGATTTGTGAATTTCCGTTGTAGTCGGATCGGAGTTGTCGTGCTCCACCGGAGTACCTGTGACGTTCAAATGACGCAGGTGTCATGCTGATTCTGGCCGCGTTCATTTTGTTCCTCACAGGGTGCGTTCATATGTAACCCGGGAAAATCGCTAACACACCGCTCACCGTACCGTTTCTTTCAAATCCGATTTGGAACCTATCACCGATTCCGTCACCGTCCTGTTTTACATCCTGGACTGCCCGTAGCACCGATCTTCAAAGCCAGCCTGGATGTGAATAAACCGAAACCGAGTATATCCGATTCCGAATTATAAAGTACGCTTCCTCCGAAACCCCACAGTCCCAGTGGTCCCAAAGCTCCGTTACCGTTTCATATTGTGTTACTGCTTGTAAGCAATATTGAAGTTTCCGACCCTGACCGATCCAGTACAGAATGTACTGGTTTATTACCGAAACCTCCCGTTTTCCCTGGTCCATCAGAATTTCCTTTACTAAGTAACTAACTGTTGCTCCCCCCCTCTCGCTGTTATTAATTTCATATTTTTCGGATGTGTTCGTATGTAGTTATAGAGATTCACTAACAGTTCGTAGTATTAGCAGATGTTTGGATGTTGTTCTACCGCAGTTTAATAGACACTCTATTATTGTTCCTTACTCCTGGTGTTTTAATCTAAAAAATCCCTGGAATATTTCTCCCCTGTTTAAAAGCTACCTTGTACGCAATCGCGGTCCCTTTGTCGCTTTATAAATATCAAAGGGTGGCGCCCGAGACTCAACGAATTAAGTAAGTATCAGCGGACCTGAGAAAGGGCATCGCAAGAGATTGTTTTTAAAGTTAATGAAGACTTAATGTTAGCATGGTCGAATAAGATATAGTATAGTGTTTTACTCGTCAAAAAAGCATTTTCTATCGCTCGAGAACATTACTAAACTCGGCTTCGCCTCGGTTGGTAAACTGTGCTCTTGCGAGAGAAAATGCTATTTTCGTCACTCGTTAAACAATATACTATTTTTCTACGACCATGTAAAAATAAACAACTTTCGTCATACCTTGCACTAGCCGAAAACGTAACATTCGTCTCTAGAGAGAGAAAATCCCATAACGTTAACTTTCGTCTCTAGTGACGAAAGTAAGTTGTTCTAATTTCGCCTGTTATATCGCCAATTAAATGCGATTTGACTGTTCTAATCTTATAAAACATCATGGAAAATGGTGATATCATACAAAAACATGTTTATTTTGCCTGCCCGGGCCTCACAAAAGTGAATCAAAGTTTTAAAATTTGACCAAACTGATCTCATTGACAGTCCAGGTGTCTTGTTGACAATTTTTGAAAGAATACTCTATAGAGAGTGTTTTTAAAGTTAATGAAGACTTAATGTTAGCATGGTCGAAGAAAAAATATAGTGTTTTACTCGTCAAAAAAGGATTTTCTATCGCTCGAGAACATTACCAAACTCGGCTTCGCCTCGGTTGGTAAACTGTTCTCTTGCGAGAGAAAATGCTATTTTCGTCACTCGTTAAACAACATAGTGTTAATTTTATATATTGTTTTACACCTTGGCCAGTGTGTTTCCTTATCAAGGACCTAACGTATATAATGAATAAAAATAAATATACTTCGTAATTTTTGTTTTATTCTTCTTGATGGCTTTTCCTTCAACAATCTCATCTTCTTCTTTGGGTAATACGGTAAGTTTTACTTCAAAATCATGATACGTCGAGTCGTTGAGAGATATAGGATAGTTGGTAGTAGGCCTTTGAAAGACACTTCAAATGTTTATATATGGTATATCTTTTATCAGATCTTGATCCAATAAATTGTGGGCTTGTGAAGGGTCATTTAAGGCTTTTCCATCAACACGTGCCAAATTTCGTATTTTAGGTAAGCTGCGCTGGTTGTGTTTTTTTTTATAAAACTTTTACACTTTTGAGTGTTTCTAAAACTGCCTTTGCAAGTTCTTCTTCTTCTTCTTGTGGAGTTTCTTTTGAAAAGTATAGCCCCTTTCTCAAAGCGCAGTTTTTTCTTTTTTCTTTCGTTTGGTCTCTTTCTTCGTCTTTTTCAAGTCATTGTTGATAGTGGGAACTGGGAACCTGGGAACGAAATCTATTTCGCTGTCTGGTTTTGGCATTATTTCTTTTGTTTTCAAGTGTCGCTAGCTGGGCGGTCTTAACAACATTTTCTTCTTCTTTCTGAGATTTCTTTACCAGTTTCAGCTTGAATTGCTCAGGTCGGGTGTTCGTGGAGCTTTCTTTGTAGAAAAGTCGGTCTCGAATTCTTGAGGCTTTGATACATCTTGTTCGGTAGCTATTTCCTCGGTTTCAGGTATTAGTTTCTTTGTTTTTTTCTGACTTTGTTCCCTTGTTTTTCTTTACAGGTTTTTCCTGGTCGTCTTCTTCAGGACTTATGGGTTCATATGTCTCTGTTTCGGTGCCTTTGGGGGAAGTAAAATTACTCAAAATCTGGACTATTAACGACAGCTTTCGGTTCCTTTCTGTTTTGGGCATTTCATTACTTTTTTCCGCAGTTTCCTCTTCTTTCTTTTCTGAACGTTTCTTGAAAACAACCGCATACACCTCCTCTTCTTTCTGTAGTTCTTTCTTATTCTTGTTAATCTTGATTTTAATATCTCCAGCAATTTCTTCCTCGGGCTTTTCCCTAGGCTTACGCTGATACCTGAACGCCTCCACATTTTTTTGCGGCTTTTGCTTATTGAGGGGTTTGACTTCATGATCGAACTTTTGATTTAACATCGCTCTCTTAAATCTTTGTAGACATCTTCTAATTTTTTCGGCTTTGTTTTAATTTTATAGCCTCTATATTTTTAGATATTCAGCCATTTCTCTCGTAGCTCCAATTAAGGTTGGCTTGAAGAAACTGTACAATTTCATTCATTGGCGGGAAATCCACCCAGCCAATCCTCCTTTTTCACTAGGACTTAGAAAGTTTCAGTTTTGTGCATTCTGCTATTTCTAATATCTTTGGAACCTTTTTCAGTTTGATGTCTGCCAATCTGACTACCTCGGGAGTGAGAAATATCACCTTAGCTTTTTGAGGCTTTACCTCAAAAATTGTTAGTGGCTTTCCCTTCTTTGGTTCCTTGGAATGCTTTCATGTACCTTTTTAAGTTTATCGAAGTCATTATTCAACTTTTCTTAGGCACGTTCTTCTTCTTCCTGCGCTTCAGGGTTGCAGCCTCTGTTCTTGGACTATATACAATTGCCCTTGTGAACCGCTCCTAAAGTCCTCACAAGAAGTAGGGGATAGCATTTGAAAACGTCATCTGGTTGGCTATGAAAAGTCAAAAGAAAAGGATGAAGAAACAAAAGTCTTTTCTGTCAAAATGTCACAGCCTACTAGATAACGTTTTCTAATGAACATGGACAAATCTGCTTTTAAGCTTCAAATTCAAAGCTTCACGTTTCTTGTCTTCAGGTTTTTTTTCGTACTCTTTTCTTCTTGTTTATGTTTACTAATATCCTCAACAGTCTCATCCTTACTGCCTCTATGAGTTTAATATGTTGAAACTCTAAGTCCAGAGGGTGTACTGAGACTCAAAACAAGCTTAAAATAAGATTTAAAAGCCACTGCTGTGGAGATGGCATATGGAACTACGTTACGACCTCTTGGTAATTCTTCAAAGAAGTATAAATGCTCGCTGATCTACAATCATTCGTTGAAAAATTCCGGAAACATATCGCTCACTGAATGCAATAGTGGCACAACTCAAAAAAGTCGAAATTCTAGATAACAAAATGTCCGAACTAGAAATTCCAACCTCTACCTTAGAACAAAACTGGCACAAAATTATTTCCTTTTATGCTCGTATTATACATAATTCATTTTCAAGTCAAAACAGTGTCCCATTTTTGACCCAAATCTTAATTATTGATTTTCTCAAAACTATGTTTTTTGAGTTGCGCCACTATTGCATATAATGAGCGATAGGTAGTTGCTTTTATTCATAAAAAGCTGCTTTTATTCATAGAGACTTATCACTTATTTCTTAGACTTGATGTAGTTAAATAGTATATTGTACAACAAGTGTCGAAAATTGCACTTTTCACACGTGTGTGACGGTTTGGAAACGAGCCGTAGGCGAGTGATACAACATTACAAGAAACGAGTGTAGGTGGTCACCAATTTGTCGATCAACCCATCTGCATACTAGTTTCGGGGTCTACCCCTCATCGGTACCGCTTTGACTGGTCGACAAATTGGGGACCGTGATTCAGCGGCTTAAAGCCGGAAATGTACGGGGTACCGGTGAGATGTTGTACAGAGCAGGAGCAGGCGACATCCACCAGCGTATTTTACATCCAATACTGCATGGCAGATGGCTATCAGTTCGAGAAGCAGCCCATATTCCCATATTGCTCTGTACCTCGCTGGTTATCGGAACCAGAACGAAGTGAAACGAGTATAGGTGGTCACCAATTTGTCGATCAACCCATCTGCATACTAGTTTCGGGGTCTACCCCTTATCACTACAGCTTTGGCTGGTCGACAAATTGGGGACCGTAATTCAAATGCCTAAAGCCGGAAATGTATGGAGTACCGGTGAGATGTTGTACAGAGCAGCAGCAGGCGACATCCACCAGCGTATTTTAGATCCAATACTGCGTGGCAGATAGCTCACTTCGAGAAGCAGCCCATATTCCCATATTGCTCTGTACCTCGCTGGTTATCGGAACCAGAACGAAGTGAAACGAGTGTAGGTGGTAACCAATTTGTCGATCAACCCATCTGCATACTAGTTTCGGGGTCTACCCCTTACCACTACAGCTTTGGCTGGTCGACAAATTGGGGACCGTAATTCAAAGGCCTAAAGCCGGAAATGTATGGAGTACCGGTGAGATGTTGTACAGATAGGTGGTCACCAATTTGTCGATCAACCCATCTACATACTGGTTTCGGGGCCCAACCCTCATCAGTATAGCTTTGGCTGGTACGAGCTACGCTTGCTCCTGCTCTGTACAACATCTCACCGGTACTCCGTACATTTCCGGCTTTAAACCTCTGAATCACGGTCCCCAATTTGTCGACCAGCCAAAGCTGTACTGATAAGGAGTAGACCCCGAAACTAGTATGCAGATGGGTTAATCGACAAATTGGTGACCACCTACACTCGTTTCACTTCGTTCTGGTTCCGATAACCAGCGAGGTACAGAGCAATATAGGCTGCTTCTCGAACTGAGAGCGATCTGCCATGCAGTATTGGATCTCAAATACGCTGGTGGATGTCGCCTGCTCTTCCTCTGTACAACATCTCATCGGAACGTCCCAAGAGTTTTGCGTGTGCAAAGTTCACTTTGCACACGCTTCTGTATGAGAGCGTGCGCAATGTGCACTTTGCGCACGCTGTTTGCAATATGCGATTCTCAACGGTAGTTAGTAGTGCGCATTTGTTCATTTTCGTTGTCGTAATCAATCGTAGAAAAAAATCATTGCAGTCTCCTTGGCCCCTCTAAACTTATAAAGTGTTTGTTTGACTTGGTTTTGAAATTCAACGTCAACCGAACAATCACTCATAGTTTCAATTGAGAGACTCAAGCCAGCTTTTGTGTTGTAGAACTGAACCAAGCCATTGTGCCTAGACAGCACCATTCACAACGATTTTACAACTCTTATAAGTCTACTTCATTGTCAGAACCAGTACCACTTAGAACCTAGTACATATATATTTATCTTCGGTAATTCTCGATGTTCCCGGGATCCTCCCGGGAGCAGTTTAGAAGACGCCTGGATTGATTGACGTTGGACGTCGTTTGGGGTCAGATCATCAAATAACCTGTGTTATAAAAAAACTTCGTTTCTTTAGTGTGGGATCAAACAACAACCATTGTGCCGACGTCTGTGATTACCTCCTGAAAATTCCATTAAATAACTAAAAATTTAATAACTGCAATAAATAACTAAAAAAGAAATACATTGTAGCGTTTTCTTTGTCACAATGAAAACCTACTGGCTTCCCTTTCAGACTTTTATAAATAACTGTAAAATACAATTTTATTTCCAAAGAAATATGACTACCTTGGCCGCCATGTTTGTTCACCTTGATTGTCGTTTCTATGCGATCCTTCTACTTCGAGTTCTAGGGTTAGAAATCCGTTGAAAGGTGACTTCTTTAGGACATTGACATGTGTCAATGGGTTGATTAATTATTTCGCTATCTGTGCAGCATTGCCAAATTTCACCAATATTTTTACTTAGATTCCCTTATTTTCTTCATGTGCTCTTCTAATACTTTCCCTAAATTTATCTTTTATTTAGCAACAATGGCAAGATTTTCATATTTCGCGGTTCATTTTCTCCTTCTTTTTATTTCCCCCTTTTGACACTATAATTTCCGTTTTTTTGACCAATTCAGAGCCCAGGTGGTAAAGGTAAAAACGTTTGATAGTCCCTTTTCCATCTTGACCACCGTCCAGGGCACATCGGACGTCAGCCTGTCCCTAAACGGCTACTGCCTAGCCATGTGGCTATTGTAAAGTCCTCGTATTTTGGGGTCCAATGAGTAGTCCAATGAGTAGTCCAATGATTAGTCCAATGTTTGAGTAATAAAACTCAATACCTCCCTTTTTTTCGGATCCTACAAGTGCAACGTTTCATCCTGCACGTGTGCCTATAATGGAGCCGTTAGTGACGGTGATGGCTCCTAGGTTTTGAACCGTCCAGCATTATCACGCATGATGCACTGATCCTCTACCTCAACTAGCAAGAACCCTACAAACTGGCCAAGTATTTCAACCGGTAGGAGTAGATTTAAAAACCAAGCACTAACCTTAGGTAAGAACTAACACCATAATAAATAAATGTGCCTAATTTTAATAATTCCTGTGGGTTTTACTTTGGTTTGATCACCTAAACAATATGAACATCAATAATTGCTATGATAATTTTCTCAATTTTAATATTATAGCTATAACCTGTAACTTAAATTGAGTGGCGCCCAATTAACAGGTCTAGCTTATGTAGCTATACTAGGCTTCAACTCTTTTTTATGTCATTTTGAACCACGACCTAGCTCTCCACCTACCCAAAGCTGCCATTCGCATAGTATGTGGCTTTGCTAACTTTTACTTTTTTTAAAATACGTCACAACATCTTCATCATTGCCGAACTCAATTTGAACTACGATCTAAAGTGTTTTCCGAGGTTTGAAGCCGTGGTCCAATGGAATTTTTTCCTGACGTTTCGTCTACAGCTACGGCAGACATTATCAAAGGCGATGAGGCAATGGGCGAAGTGATCTTTTGTGCTTCCCGACGTTGACTGATGCGACTACTGGTGTTACCTGGGGGGCACAGGGTTTCGACGCACTTGAAGTATGTCGTAGAACCCGCTTCCAGTCTGCATTTAGAAACGTAATTTCCTCCTTCCTGTTGAAATTGTTGTCGTGTTTAGAGATCTCAATGGCTTCTCTCGTTAGTCTCTGTTAGAAACGCTGCGATTGAAATAAGATATCCACTTCGTTGAAAAAAATGTCGTGACATTGGAAGAGAGCGTGCTCTACGACTGCTGACTTTTGTGTTTGTCCCAGCCTGCAACTTCTCTTGTGTGCCGTAATCCTAGTGTTGACACTGCGTTTTATGGTGCAAATGTATACAGTGACCTAAGCAGGACTCGGAGACGTCAACTTTTTGACGTCCAATGGCCAGCAACCGATGATGAGACACAGATATTTCAACTTCAGACTGAAGTTTTACTGATAGTTGTAAAAGTCACCCTAACTCCGATTTAAATCCTACTCGAGAGCCTCAAATTTAACGTTATTTTTTTTTAATTTAACTTTATGTGGAGTTTGAGCTTGAGCTGTAAACATCGGCCACAGCCCAGGTAGCACAACTGACCAGTTGGACGTCTGCTGGACGTCGGTTTTAAGTCATTTGTGGACAATACGTCAATTGACTTAAGCAGGACTCGGAGACGTCAACTTTTTGACGTCCAATAGCCAGCAACAGATGATGCGACACTGATATTTCAACTTCAAACTGAAGTTTTACTGATAGTTGTAAAAGTCACCCTAACTCCGATTTAAATCCTACTCGAGAGCCTCAAATTTAACGTTTTTTTTTTAATTTAACTTTATGTGGAGTTTGAGCTTGAGCTGTAAACATCGGCCACAGCCCAGGTAGCACAACTGACCAGTTGGACGTCTGCTGGACGTCGGTTTTAAGTCATTTGTGGACAATACGTCAATTGACTTAAGCAGGACTCGGAGACGTCAACTTTTTGACGTCCAATAGCCAGCAACAGATGATGCGACACTGATATTTCAACTTCAAACTGAAGTTTTACTGATAGTTGTAAAAGTCACCCTAACTCCGATTTAAATCCTACTCGAGAGCCTCAAATTTAACGTTTTTTTTTTAATTTAACTTTATGTGGAGTTTGAGCTTGAGCTGTAAACATCGGCCACAGCCCAGGTAGCACCACTGACCAGTTGGACGTCTGCTGGACGTCGGTTTTAAGTCATTTGTGGACAATACGTCAATTGACTTAAGCAGGACTCGGAGACGTCAACTTTTTGACGTCCAATAGCCAGCAACAGATGATGCGACACTGATATTTCAACTTCAAACTGAAGTTTTACTGATAGTTGTAAAACTCACCCTAACTCCGATTTAAATCCTACTCGAGAGCCTCAAATTTAACGTTATTTTCTTTTTATTTAACTTTATGTGGAGTTTGAGCTTGAGCTGTAAACATCGGCCACAGCCCATGTAGCACAACTGACCAGTTGGACGTCTGCTGGACGTCGGTTTTAAGTCATTTGTGGACAATACGTCAATTGACTTAAGCAGGACTCGGAGACGTCAATTTTTTGACGTCCAATAGCCAGCAACAGATGATGCGACACTGATATTTCAACTTCAAACTGAAGTTTTACTGATAGTTGTAAAACTCACCCTAACTCCGATTTAAATCCTACTCGAGAGCCTCAAATTTAACGTTATTTTCTTTTTATTTAACTTTATGTGGAGTTTGAGCTTGAGCTGTAAACATCGGCCACAGCCCATGTAGCACAACTGACCAGTTGGATGTCTGCTGGACGTCGGTTTAGTAGGTCACTGATAGGGGACCTCTGCGGTAGTTAACCGCTCTCAACTCTGTTGTATTATACGAGTGGGTTTGGAGATAGTTTTCACATTGTGCTTTTCCAGTGCCTGCCGAATCTGTCTGTTACTTTGTGGATTTATGGTACACTAGTCCATCCGCGCTTTTCTTCATCTTCCCCGTTGTTCCTTCCTGGCGCTCTATATTCCTTGGACGGACGGCCCTTTCGAACTCGTGCATCCATTCCAACCAAAGGCCCTTTGCAGATACTTTATTTTCTGTTCTAATTCAGCCGGCTAACAAATTCTCTTGGCTCTCACAGACAGAGTCTTTATGACTTCCCTTTTCTGTCTGGGATAATGATTTGAAATGGGATGAAAACATCAGACAGAAAAAGGGAGTCATAAAGACTTTGTCTGTGAGAGCCAAGAGAATATGTGAGCCGGCTGAATTGTAAGTGAATGTCTCAAAAATTTTAGTAAAAAATATTTTAAATCGAAACTAAGGCCTACCGCCTCTTACCAATTTTAAAATTTCTTAAATTTTAAATTATCGTTTTTTGTCTCAATTCTTGTCTGTTGCTTTAACTATTATAATTTTTTAATATTCTTAACAAAAAATGACATTGTAAATGTGCCGCTACCTAGATGGCAGTAACCGAGTTCGATAGTTTTATTATCAAATTATATTCATTTTTCTTAATAGGAGAAAGATTAGTCACGGGGAAGTTTCTTAGTTTAAGTCAGTAAAAAATACAGACAATTTTTGTATACTGTAGTACTGCTTTAAAGACTTTTCTAGGCGTACTAACAGAACTAAGCTAACATATTAGCCAACGTGATTTCTTTCCTAAAACCAATTGTTATCGGAGATAAAATCGTCCTTACGCTCGTTTAACTTTCACTAATAACCAAAAACCAGACTACCAGCCATCTAATACTTTAGTCATCGGCGTGGTACGGAAAAAAATCAATCTTGTTGACCCACTTAAGTAGGGTGCCTACTTGTTACTTGCACGCAAGTACCTTAAAATAAAATTGGAATCGTGCACATGTAAGGAACCTTGCTTAGACACCATTAATGTTAACAGATTGGGAAACCTAAACTGCCGTTATTGTAACGCTATTTTAACAATAATGAGTACCCAAGTGTTTTTATATACTTTTTTATTTCACTCCTTGTTAATTAAATCTTCCTTATTTTGTCATAAGTCCCTTGTTGCGTTAATGCCAAGTTGCTTAGTCAGCTCAGAACAAATTTTAGGAACCGCCACCCATACTTAGGCACTTTAGTTGACAAAATATTCGATGACAACCTTGCGGCCTACCGTTTTGCTCGACAAATTGGCGACCCAACCAATTATCTCGCCAATTATTCTAATTAACAAACATTAGCATCTACCAACTAAGCGGATTGAGTGGGTAGCCGCTCCATTTTGGTGAATTTTGCAATTTAAATGTCCGATGCATCTGCGTTTATCTCGAATCGAAAGTGAGTTACCTTAATGTGTTATGAGCCCTGCTGGTTGACAGGAACCGTCTGCGTCTGACCGGTACCTTCGGTGGTTCCGTCGATCCGTCCAGGGAATGTTGACGCGTGATGGGTCTTCGCGTTGCACTATTTACAGCGTTTTGAAGCACCATTTTTCTAGTCATGTCATTCCATTCACTGTCTGATGATAACTGGAGTATTCAAAATTGAAAAAAAAAACTTATTACATGACCGAATGGCATTCAGCAGGAATCTATGGCATCTCTTTATTAATAAGGGCCTGAACTGGAGAATAATCAGGTTTTCAGACGTCTGCTCGCTTTTAGATCGAGGAGAGGTATTTTTGCGCTCTTAATGGCGATCCTCATAAGACGCCATGTCAAAGCTTCCATCTGTTATATCATGGCATAATAAACAAGGAAAAATAGTTGAATTTAGTACTGATATTTTATCCGCTTTCAGATATTAAAAATCAATTAGAAACCTAACTGTGAGTGCATATTAACAGTGGCATTTAACGCTAAGCTAACGACTTAATTAGCAGCTGCCTTGATACGAACCCGGTACTTACTAACTTATCGTGTAAGAAGTTGCGTGTACATGCAACAATTTTTTTTATTTCACACTAACAATAAAACAATCTAGGCAAGACTAGGTGTATATAACCCTTAAATTTCCAATCAGTGAAAGTTCTCTATAAGACAACAAACTTTGAAAAATCAACACCAGTAAAGGCGGACAGTAATAGCTGAAATCATAATCCACTCCATAAATCCTTAGCCAGAGTTAATAACAATAACTTTAAAGTACCAACGGTACCGAGAAGTGACCACTTCTTTACGTAATCGGTCGATTATCAGCGCACTCAGATATATCGCGCGTTATCTCACTGCGGTACTCTCACTTTTGCGATCACCAACCAATACGGTACTTATCCGCGAGATTGTTTGCGAACCTGGCAAGTTGGCCGTGGTGCGGAGACTGCGACCATCGACGAGTACCCGGTACCATTATCGGTTGTCAAGAAGGAAACTGTCGCCTCGGGGTGAGACCGGGCTGCACCCGGTGTTGTAGGTACTGCTACCAATGTCGACTAGTGTACAACAAAAGTTGTTATGAATATTTAGAGAAGACTTCCAGGTTTCGATCATCGTAAGAAAGGAAATATATCATATTATGGTATAGTGTTGAGGTTTTCATGTAGGTAATTGGCTTTTTTTGAATCAAGTGTAATAATTATGTAAACTAAATTGTAGGGTTCAGGTGTAGATAGTTCAGATGCATCAGTTGAAGTGGCCATATCTTGTTTCTTGACGTATTTAGCTTTTAAACTCTGCATTAAAGTTACTTACTTTAAAATAGTAGGTGTTTATTTGAAAACGTCATCTAGTTGGCTGTGAAATGTCAAAGAGAGGATGAAAGAACAAAATTCTGTTTACTTTGATTATGTCATCCTTTTTTTGTCATATATCATAGTCTTCTAGATGACGTTTTCTTATGAACTCCCCTTATGAACCTCATGTGATAATTTTATGTCAGCTTTGTAATTCGATATTAACATCTCAAATTTAAGCTCCACTTAAAGTTAAAGGAAATATTTTGGCAGCTCCCGAGTTTAAACCTGAGATAATCTCCGATTTAAAGTGGAGGTGCCAGCTAAAGTGACCTTTAGTTTCCCAAAACCTTAAACTACTAGTCTACTAAGCAAAACAATATGTCTTTTTTCGATTGTAATATAATCTATTATTTTGCTTTGAATAATTTTTTCCACACTTTATCGGTTGCAGTTAACCTTATTAAACTTAAAATTCAGATAGATGGGGAGTTGAATTAAAATTCTTTTTGGAGGAGTAATTGCGGCTTTTATGTCATCAGCAGTAAGATCCACCAAACAAGTATTGTTGCTAGAAAGGCACCTTCTTAAATACTGAACTTCTTAATTAAATGAATCGATTTCCTTACTCAAACCATCATCAGCGCCAAAATCGCATAAACGAATTTTTAGCTTTTCACAGAAACTGTAGTTATATGCTAAATGGCATTTTGATAATTGCAATATTTTAACTACACTTTCTGCGAAAAACCTCTAAAATACCCCGAAGAAAATAAATTCATTTCAAATTTCATAAACAATAAACAAACAGCAATAAAGAATAATCTTAAACTCACACCTGCCTGTCATGTTATACAGGGTGAAATAAAAAATAAAAATAAGTTTCTCAACCTACTAGATGAAAATAATAAGTGAATGATTTATACTATGAAGCAGTATTGACAATTTATATTTTACAGGGTGTCACACCAAGAAGGTCTTCTATATACGGAAAATAATAACAATAAGGGAATTTTTGAAAACTTGGGTATGTTAATAAGTTGCTATGTCGAATTTAGGTAAAACATTTACTGAAATTGTTCGCATCAAGCAATTTTTAAGTACACTTAGTTAAGGCTTCCATTATTACCATGGTTACTCATGCTTACAACTAACAGCTATGGCTTAAGGGCTCTTAACTTTAAATTTACTTAAAATTTGCTTGGTGGAAATGACCATAAAACTTCCAGTCATTTAGTAAGCCTATGCCATCTTTCTTGGTTTTTCAAATAAAACTACAAAAAGGGAACCATGTAACAAAAGTCAACTGTTTTCTATAAAATGCCATATGAATTAAGGATTTTTCAACATTTTAAAAGCTGTAAAACGTAAATTGTTGCAGTTATAGCAAAACGGCTTGCACTTTTGTTTCTTAGTTTTAGAGTCATGGCCTCTTCAATAGTGCCAATATTATTTTTCATTAACACAAAAAAAAACAAATTCTTTAAAACAAAACAAAACGACCACCATGATTAAATTAACAATAACACTCTGTACCATGGTACCGAGATATTTGCGGATATACAGGGTGGGCTAATAGTGCGTGGACGGACGATTGCTCCGAAATGCAAAAAGATATCAATATGAAATTTTGGTCATCGATTGATGCTAAGCTTGGGCGTATTTCTAAATTATTTTGGATGTTAGTGCCAAACTATATACAGAGTGGCCACACAAAGTTATATTTTTTTCTAATATATTTAGAGATATTTGACCTCATTTGTGCCTGATATTCTATAACAATAATCAATTATTAAGGCAGGTTAGGCATCATTATTAAGGTTAAGTGGACCAGCCCAAGAATAACGTATCGGATCCGGCGGTGTCCACCTCCTGATCCAACACATTATACTTGGGGTTGGTCTCAGCCTACCAACTTTCTTAAAGCCTGCATCGCATTTATACTCTTTTAAATAAACAAGTTGAATAGAAGATGAATAAATTAAGCTCTAATTTGGTCAAATATCTCTAAATCTATTAGAGATAGGTATAGGACATTCTTCATAAAAATAAAAGTTGAGCTCAAGCCCCATATAACAACACCCAAAAAATGCGGTAAAAAATCGAGAAAATTAAGGTTTTTCAAACAACGATCATCCTGTATATCACTGCAACTCCAGGTTTGCGAATTAATAATTCTTGCATAGTCTAGGGTTTCCAGTTAATAAATTAACATAATCCGCTTTTAAATTTTCTTTTGTAAGTGAGCTCTGAACGCCCAAAAAAATCGTATTTTGACCAGTAACAAGAATAAGCACTTTAAATACATACAGGGTGGCGCCTTTTTCGATGTTCAATAAAAGATTCATGACCGCACCGCTAAATTACGTATGAATACTCTAAAACTATTTCTCAGAACAACCGAAATACAGCGCTATGTCAAAATTGCGTTTTTTTCAGAAATGTCCTGTATACGGAAAACAAATCATGCAAGCTCACCAGGAAGTAATGATACCATTAAATTTATCATGAAAATCGGAGTCGAGAATGTATAATCAGATTTCATCTATCTATTACTGTTTAACCAATACCCCGTAAATCCATCCAAAAGGTACCACCCTGTACTACTGTCTACCTATACTGTGTAATCACTCTGTATATAGGTAGATACTTAAGCATTCTTTGATACAGGGGGAAATCTTTCTTTAGAGTTAATTAACTTTTTGGTTGAGTGGCATATTTTTATGTTAAGTAAATTTTGTTTGTACATTTTTAGACTTATACCTATCAGAAACATAGAGAGTTTCATTTGAAAATGTCATCATGACTCTTTGAAGAGTTTAATTAAATGTTTTATTGTTTAACGTTTTACCGGATTAAAAAATAGTTATTTACGTTTTACGTATAAAAGGCCAAAAGTAGAAAATTGCGTCCCGAGGACGAAGTTTGAGATCCGACGCGAAGCGGAGGGCTTTAATGAAGACAAGGGACGCAAAATTGGAATTTACTTAAGTTCCGAGGTAAAATTCAAAATTTAATTAAACTCCGTGTAAGTAGGAATTTATTTCAATTTCTTGTGTAACAACGGAATTTCATTAAAGTCCGTTTGTCCATGTTTGAAAAATCAGAATTTAGTTAAATTCCGAGTCCAAAATCGGAATTTAGCTAAATTCCAAGTTTGAAATCAGAATTCAGTTAAATTCGCAGTCTAAAATAGGAATTTAGTTAAATATCGAATTTCGTTAAACTCCGTTTAAACTCGAGTTTAAAATCGAGATTTCGTTAAGTTTCGCGTTTAAAGTCAGAAATTAGTTAAATTTACGGCCAATTTCATAATTAAATGTAAAGTCCCTTTAACTAAAATAACTCCCAGCATGTGTCATTTTCCCTGGTACAAGTTAAATAGATGTCACATCTTGATGTCACTTTAAATTAAAGGGACTTTAAATACGATTATGAAATTGGCCGTTAGACTTTAAATTTAGAATTTAAGTAAACTCCGAGTTAAAAATCAAAATTTAATTAAAATCCATGTAAGTACGAATTTATTTAAATTTCTAGTATAACATGTCGGAATTTGATTAAATTCCGTTGTTCCATGTTCGAAAAATCATAATTTAGGTAAAGTCCGAGTTCAAAATCGGAATTTATTTAAATATCGAATTTGGTTAAACTCCGAGTTTAAAATCGAAATTTCGTTAAGTTCCGTGTTTAAAGTCAGAAATTAGTTAAATTGCGACCTTAAAATTGGATCTTAGTTAAACTCCGAGTTAAAAATCAAAATTTAATTAAACTCCGTGTAATTAGGAATTTATTTCAATTTCTTGTATAACAACGGAATTTCTTTAAATTCCGTTTATCCATGTTTGAAAAATCAGAATTTAGTTAAATTCCGAGTTCAAAATTGGAATTCAGCTAAATTCCAAGTTTGAAATCAGAATTCAATTAAATTCGCAGTCTAAAATCGGAATTTAGTTAAATATCGGATTTCGTTAAACTCCGAGTTTTAAATCGAAATTTCGTTAAGTTTCGTGTTTAAAATCAGAAATTACTTAAATTGCGACTTTAAAGTTAGAATTTAAGTAGTTAAACTCCGAGTTAAAAATCAAAATTTAATTAAATTCCTTGTAAGTAGGAATTTATTTAAATTTCTAGTATAACATATCGGAATTTGATTAAATTCCGTTTTTGCCATGTTTGAAAAATCAGAATTAAATTAAATTGCGAGTTCAAAATCGGA
This sequence comes from Taphrorychus bicolor, assembly GCA_951812265.1. NCBI lineage: Eukaryota > Metazoa > Arthropoda > Insecta > Coleoptera > Curculionidae > Taphrorychus > Taphrorychus bicolor. Next base: position 44,702,537 of record OX638298.1, on the reverse strand, counting down.
ATTTAGTAAAATATCGAATTTGGTTAAACTCCGAGTTTAAAATCGAAATTTCGTTAAGTTCCGTGGTTAAAGTCAGAAGTTAGTTAAATTGCGACTTAAAATATAGAATTTAGTTAAACTCCGAGTCAAAAATCAAAATTTAATTAAATTCTTTGTAAAAAGTAATTTATTTAAATTTCTAGTATAACATATCGGAATTTGATTAAATTACGTTTTTGCATGTTTGAAAAATCAGAATTTAGTAAAATTCCGAGTTCAAAATCGGAATTTAGTTAAATATCGAATTTGGTTAAACTGCGACTTTAAAATCGAAATTTCGTTACGTTCCGTGTTTAAAATCATAAATTAGTTCAATTGCGACTTTAAAGAAGAAGAGAATTTAGTTAAACTCCGAGTTAAAAATCAAAATTTGATTAAATTCCGTCTTTACAGTCGGTCCCTAAATCTGATATCTAACATTGGAGTTAAACTCTGAGTTTAAAGTCGAAATTTAATTAAGTTTCGTTTTTAAGGTCACAAGTTAGCTAAATTGCGACTTTAAAGTTGGAATTTAGTAAAATTCCGAGTTGAAAATCAAAATGTAATTAATCTCCGTGTATGTCGGAATTTAATTAAATTCCGTTTCTCCATGTTTGAAAAATCTGAATTTAGTTAAATTCCGAATTCAAAATCGGATATTAGTTAAATTGAATGTATATCGAAATTTAGTTAAATTTCAATTTTGAAATCAGGATTCACTTAAATTCGCAGTCTAAAAACGGAATTTAGTTAAATATTGAATTTCGTTAGACTCCGGGTTTAAAATAGAAATTTCGTTAAGTTCCATGTTTAAAGTCGGATATTAATTAAATTGCGACTTTAAAGTTAGAATTTAGTTAAATATCGAATTTGGTTAAACTCCGAGTTTAAAATCGAAATTTCGTTAAGATCCGTGTTTAAAATCAGAAATTAGTTCAATTGCGACTTTAAAGTTAAAATTTAGTTAAACTCCGAGTTAAAAATCAAAATTTGATTGAATTCCGTTTTTCCATGTTTGAAAAATCAGAATTTAGTTAAATTCCGTCTTTACAGTTGGTACTTAAATCTGATACTGGTACTTAAATCTGATATCTAAAATTGGAGTTAAACTCCGAGTTTAAAGTCGAAATTTAATTAAGTTTCGTTTTTAAGGTCTGAATTTAGTAAAATTCCGAGTTGAAAATCAAAATGTAATTAATCTCCGTGTATGTCGGAATTTAATTAAATTTCTTGTATATCATCGAAATTTAATTAAATTCCGTTTCTCCATGTTTAAAAAATCAGAAATTAGTTAAATTCCGACTTCAGAATCGGATATTAGTTAAATTGATTGTATATCGGAATTTAGTTAAATTTCAATTTTGAAAACAGGAGTCACTTAAATTCGCAGTTTAAAAAAGGAATTTAGTTAAATATTGAATTTCGTTAAACTTCGGGTTTAAAATAGAAATTTCATTAAGATCCGTGTTTAAAGTCAGAAATTAGTTCAATTGCGACTTTAAAGTTAGAATTTAGTTAAACTCCGAGTTAAAAATCAAAATTTGATTAAATTCCGTTTTTCCATGTTTGAAAAATCAGAATTTAGTTAAATTCCCTCTTTACAGTTGGTACTTAAATCTGATACTGGTACTTAAATCTGATATCTAAAATTGGAGTTAAAAATTGACTAGACTTAAAAAAGACTTTAAAGTTGAAATTTAGTAAAATTCCGAGTTGAAAATCAAAATGTAATTAATCTCCGTGTATGTCGGAATTTAATTAAATTTCTTGTATATCATCGGAATTTGATTAAATTCCGTTTCTCCATGTTAAAAAAATCAGAATTTAGTTAAATCCCGAGTTCAAAATCGGAATTTAGTTAAATTAAATGTATATCGGAATTTAGTTAAATTTCAATTTTGAAATCAGGATTCACTTAAATTCGCAGTCTAAAATCGGAATTTAGATAAATATCGATATTCGTTAAACTCCGGGTTTAAAATAGAAATTTCGTTAAGTTCCATGTTTAAAATCGTACATTAATTAAATTGCGACTTTAAAGTTAGAATTTCGTGAAGAAATTAAATTCTGTGTAAGTAGGAATTTATTTAAATTTCTAGTATAACATCGGAATTTAGATAAATTCTGAGTTCAAAATCGGACCTTAGTTAAATTCCAAGTTTGAAATCAGAATTCAGTTAAATTCATGGTCTAAAATCGGAATTTAGTTAAATATGGAATTTTGGTTAAACTCTAAGTTTAAAATCAATATTTTGTTAAGTTTCGTGTTTAAAGACAGAAATTAGTTAAATTGCGACTTTAAAGTTAGAATTTAGTTAAACTCCGAGTTAAAAATCCAAATTTAATTAAATTCCTTGTAAGTAGGAATTTATTTAAATTTCTTGTATAACACCGGAATTTGATTAAACTCCGTTTTTCCATGTTTAAAAATCAAAATTTAGTTAAATTCCGACTTTATAGTCGGTATTTACCTAAATCTGATATCTAAAATCGGAATTTAGTTAAATTCCGAAAGTCGAAATTTTATTTTAAGTTTCGTTTTTAAGGTCAGAAATTAGTTAAATTGCGACTTTAGAGTTGGAATTTAATTAAATTCCGAGTTAAAAATGAAAACTTAATTACATAGCCGTGTATATCGGAATTTATTTAAATTCTTTGTAAACTTCAGTTTAAACTTCAGTTGAAATTTTAGATGAAAGTTGAACTATCAGTGACGATATGAAAAATGATGTATTGGATGTTTTAGTAAAACTGTTTTGTTCGGTGTCATGATGAACTCAACTGTCACTTGAATGCTGTGAAGGTGGCAACGAGAAAAAGATTCTGACATTCTGACAACTCAACCATAGACAAACTTAACTACTAGATTGAAATCTTCCATTAAAAACAGTTGAAGCTTGGAAATTTGACACTCTATGAAACTATGAGACGTTCTACATTGCGCTAGTGGGAGCCGTTGGTCATTGACAATGAAATACTTGTCAGAACGTTTTTTTTAGTGATTTGACGCACCCACGCCCTGTCGATGCTACAGTTGTGACGTCACTGAGATTACTCTACTCTCTACCAATATTGCACCACTTGATATAACGTTAGTTTCGCTACAACCTGGTTGCAAACATTGTAGTCGCATTAGGGATGTACGATTCGAATCAATATTCATCGAAGATCGATTATTTTTACCAAGATAATCGATTAATTTGAATCGATTTTATATGATCGAAAATCGAATTATCTTTCCAATATCGAAGATCGATTTTTTCCCAATTTCCTTCTAAAGAGTACTCATTTTATTGAGTTACTCGATAATTCGTACATCTTATTCAAGATTTACGAATTTAAAAATTTGAAAAAAAAATTGCACAAAATTAAGCTTTTTTAAAGAAAAAAAACTGTAATTGTAATGTAAAATAATTTGATACAGTTTTGGCCCAAGACCTGTGTTTCCAATTAATGATTGTCGATTTTTCGGCTCGAAACAAAACTTTTTATATCGCGTGCAAATTTTTTTGTACAGAATCTTGGTTGGAAAAGTAACCAAAAAACTTGGGAGTGCTTGGGAATATGGGCGTTAGCTCGAGAAGAGAGAGAAGTACACAAATTCCCTGGCAGCATACGAACAGAAAGAGCGAGACCAAATCCAGAAGGTTAAACTGCCCATGCATTTAGAAGAATATCTGCTACGTTACTTCTCGACTCTGGGACAGATAATACCTCGATCAAATGGCATGGAGGTTGGAAAAGTACTTCTGTTGCAGAGGGTTATTTGTAAAACTTAGTTGTGTTCAAAAATAAAGTGGCAAAGACTCTGTTAAATGCAGAAAACGAGATAACCTTTGAACAAGTTTGCTATCTCTCGACATCTTTAAATTCCGAACCCGCCTCAGTACAAGCTTGCCAACCCTCGACATCCTCAACTAGCGATCCCGCCTCAGTACAGGAAAAACAAATCATTAAATATTAATATGAACAAATCTATAAAATGCGTTGATAAGCACGGGTTTGCTTTCAATAATTTGTATGATTGTAATTTTAATATATACAATAAATAATAAGAGTAATTTAAGTTAAAAATGGGGCGTTTTTATTTTGCGGCCGGTAAAACTTTACGGCCCGCGTTTGCTGTGCGGGCGGTGAAGTTACATGTTCCGACCGCCTTTTAATGCAAATAACGTATAGGTTTTGCGTAAAAATTCTAATATTATTCTAATATTTCCTCGGCTTCCCGCACTGTTTATCACTACACAAAATGCACTCATAGAAGGATATTGTGAGTGGTGATCAGTTTGTTTTAGTTTTACGAAATTGTTTAAAGTAAAACTTAAAAGCATCTCTCTATTTCTTCATTTTTCTCATTCCTGTCTTCTTGACAATTTTAACCTACTTATATCTGACACTATTTATTACTCACACGTGTAAGCAGTGTTTAAGATGTAAACAGTGTAAAAAATACGGGGTGTTCATTATAAAACTTCAGCTAGCAGACTATGAAATTCTGACAGAAAGGAATGACATAATAAAAATTAATGGACTTTTGTTTCTCCATCTTTTTCTTTTGACATTTCACAGCCAACTAGATGAAGTTTTATAACGAACACCCCGTATAAGGCAAATTAGAAAGGTTGCAGCAGTATGTGTAAAGCGGCCTTTAGATTCTGATTTATATACTACTTAATAATAAAAAAAATCACAGGGCGCGATATCTAGCGGAACATTTCTACACTGCAAAACCCAATCTTTACTTGGCTCAAAGGTTTTGTGTCGCCATCAGTGAGAGTAAACAGAACTAGTTGCGTTTTTGCGATTTACCGGATAGATGGCAGCAGCGCTGACCAAGCTGTTAAATATTATGCATTTATCTTTATCACTCAGAATAGGTAGACAGAGGAAGTAGGATACGAGCCGGCGTCTGTTACTAGTTTTCTCCAATTTGTCAAGTGGGAAAATGCCAGTGACGTAGCATTGGTAGTGTAGCACATAAGAAAATATTTTATTAAAAATAATAATGGAACTAAATTACTATTCGTAACATTAGTAATATTATACATAATATTATTAGCAAACATCGACTTTCTATTAAATAAATAAAAATAATTATGAATTAATAGTCGTTGATAACCCTGAGATTACATCTCCTACGCCACTGAAAAAACTGCTCAAAAATTTTAAATAAAAAAACTCTCTACAAGTTACCGAATTAGAAAATTGTTTCCCAAAATAGCATTATTGACTTCACTGCGGTATATACTAAATCATATTTCGAAGATTTGGATGTAAAATAACTGGTTTTAGAGTTATTTGATAATTTAATTGTTGCTGAAAAACGCCAATACCTGTTTATTACCTGTGAGACGTAACTCCAGGCTCCTTTCTATAGCCGCTGCTTTACAACCGTAAGTTGTACATCCCACCATTGTAAACAACACAATTATTTATAATATTAAAGTCTTGTAAAATGCAATTTATTGCAAAAAACACAGCCAACGAAACGTTTGGTTTTCGCCTTAAACATGGCGTCTCATCATTTTTGTTTGGTAACAGCTGTTAATGTAGCGGAGAATTGCGCCCGCGGATTCCATTAGTCTACTTATTCAAAGATTTATCAGCATTTAAAAAAACTTCAACTAGGCCATGGAATTAGAACAGTAGGTCTGAGATGACTTCATAAAAACAAATAAAAGTCGAAAATGTCATAAAATGTTCCGATTTTCCTTTTTTTTTATGAACTTATCTCAGACAAGAATTTTAATTCCATGGCTTGCTGGGAGGTTTTTTATACAACACTTATAGAGAGTGGCGATTTTCAACAGATTATTTTTGGGATCGTCACATGGCTAACTCGACTTCTTTTGAACATACATGCCAATAAAAAAAACTACTTTTTGAATCTGTTGCCATATTGAGGATATTGGAGAAGATAAAAATCTGGACCAAAAAATGTTAGGTCCAGTTTTTATATAAAGTTAATAATTTTTTTTCTTTTATACGACACATCGCTACTAGATCTTAAAAAAACCGGTTTATCTCTCTTTTTTTATGTGATAGGGACGTGTGTGTAACACAGATCTGCAAAATGCTTTATTGTTACTGAAATTCAGACAGTATTAAAAATTAAAGTATTTTTTTGTTTCTAGTTTAATTAAGTGTAGCCCTTCGTAGAATTACTTTTATATATGGGATGTTCATTCAAAAAAGTCATCTAGTTGGCTGTGAAGTGTGAAAAGAGAAGGATGAAGGGTCGCAAAAGTCCATTTACTTTGATTAGGTCATCCTTTTCTATGGAAAAATCATAGTCCTATAGATCACGTTTTCTAATGAACACCCCGTATTTCCGTTAGAAACTTTACATGTGCCTACCTAATGCTAAAGAAAGATTTTGATAGGTAAAGAAAGCAGAAGTATTAAGTCAAATCCGCGGAGTTTAAACTTCAGGTAGGTGCTTACACAAAATGTAAAAGTGGGCATTAGTGCTTTAAAATGTTTTTTTCTACAACCGTCAAAATAAGACACATTTAGCGCATTACTGACAGTTTGCAAACTGACACATATTTTCACGGTTATCTTTGTCGCACGTCGCCCATAGAAGCGTAAAAAAAAGTTACTCGTTGCCATAGGACACGTGAAAAAAAGTCTTTCGCGCACGCCGTCACTATAGGGGTAGCAAAAAGAACTGTGAAGCTTAATCATTTATAAAATCGTTAAAGATGTCCCAAATTAGTGTCAGGTGGACTTTTATACTATGGTAGAAAAAATGCTGTTCCTAATTCTTGCGCAAAGTGTCTTTCGCGCATGCAACGGCAGTTGGCCTTTTTGACTGCGGTAGGAAATAGTTATTTTCCTAACAAGTGCGCAAAGAACACTTTCGCGCACGCGACCGTCGTTGCACGAACAACGCGAAGCGGAATTCGGGCAGCAGTCAAGTGCGAGAAAGACACTTTGCGCAATAATTAGGAACAACATTTTTTCGTCAACCCTATAAAAGTCCAGCTGCCCGTAATATGGGATCTCTTATCTCACGATTTTACAAATGATTAAGCTTCACAGTTCTTTTCTGCTACCCTTGTATAGACCGTCCTATGGCAACCAGTAACTTTTTTCTACGCTACTATGGGCGACTTGTGAGAAAAATAACCGTGAAAATATGTGTCAGTTTGCATAACGTCTGTAATGCGCAAACCATGTCATACTTTGACGGTTGTAGAAAAATAACTATTTTTTCCACTTTTTAGTACTTGGAGGTAGCTACTGTACATTACACTTCAAAGATTAAAGCGAACTGACTTTTTTACCACTGACTTAGGTTACCACCAATTGAGGATATAAGGGACATTTGCACGTACCTACATCTCCGTACAGCTATAAGGAGGACCTTTGTAATATAAAAAGCATTACTATAAAAAAAAATAGGTAAATGACATATCGTTTGACAGCAATGTGATAAAATTTAATAAAATTGTAAGCCGCTCTAAGCTCTAATTTTGACATTTACAACTGGGACACTCTGATTTATATTAATATCGGCATGGAAATAAAGTATTCTCTTGCGACTTACCCTTATTTGGTGCTAATTGTTACCTGAAACAAAGAAATAAGATTAATTTAACGTCCGAACAAAAGTGATATTTAGCGGCAATATCACACAACTATAGGTATAGGTGGATAAAAAAATTAAGCCGAATTTTGGATATGTCGGCCCTAATATTACAACCTACGTGGACTCGGATTAGTCCAAATAAAACACATTTTCAAAGTAACAGAAAACTCAAATGAAGTATTAATTAATCAAACACTTAAGAATAAGACGCACCCAAGCTCGACTGAATATTCTTATTCATCTTTACTTGGGTCAAAGACGATACATGTATCGTCTTTGCTTGGGTGATTTAACTGTTAAGTATAGGTACAGGGTAACAATGAACCTACTACCCAAACCACCATTTTCGAATGGTTTGACATATCAAAACGACATCTCTTGGAATATGGATACGGTTGAATAAGCTGCCTGTAGTACGCCACTTAGAGGAAAAAACAAATGACGATCGCTTTCACTGGAAACAACATTAACTTTACTGTTGTCAGTGGGTCACTCTATACATTAATGATTAATGATTGAGTTCTTCTAACCATTCTAAACAACTTTTATGTAGAACTCTCTATACCCAAGAAAAACAGTTTTTAACTTACTCACCTACTAAATTATAAAATCTACTGAAAATTTATTTTTAATTTTATTACTTACTTATTACTACTATTTTAAATTTTATTACTATATTATAACAAAATTAAAAATTAACAATTGGGTATCGCTTCCGGTATAATCGTCCGTATCTGTTTCTTTCACTAAATTGTGCCGCTTATTCAACCTTATCCATGTTCAAAATTAAAATTTCGTTTTGCTATCTCAAGACGTTCTAAAATGGGCGAGCAGAGAAATCATTTGTGGCACATAAAAATGTGTCCACCAGAACGTCAAGAAACGTGCCTAGACTCTAGTGGTTAAGGAACGTCTAGCCGTGCTTGACAGTTCGCAATATGGTTTGGGAGCAATTTTTGATAAATTTCCACAAAAAGTGAGCGTGGCACTTTAGAAAATTTTTGATGCGAAGCAATTTTTCTCTATATTGCCTCTTCCAAACATAAGTCCTGGTTTTGCCACTGACCTCTGGTGTTCTTTAATTTTATGTTTTAAAGTTGGCAACCCTACAGAAGGGCGCATCCAGCTTAGAGTAAAAGGGGGGGCAGGGAACAGAACATCTTCACGAAAAAATAGCGCCGCACGCAAAAAAGGCCCTGGATACTCCCTTGACTCTACAGAAAATTCGACACTAATCAAATACGACCGACAAAGGGTATACAGTGTGGCCAAATTTGAGCTTACATGTAATAGGATCTCAAAAACTATAGGGCCTACGAAGGCGGTTAAATGGGGAAAGATTTAAATAATAATGTATGAAAAATACTGGCAAAAAGGGAGCAGTTTGAGATGGTTAGCTTTTTGAGTAGGTAATTAAAAAAAAACAAAATAATGACATTTTTTCAAAAACCTTTCTTTTAAATCTTTCTCCCTTTAATTGCTCTCGTAAGCTCTGTATTTTCTGAGATCCTATTACATGTAGGCCCAAATTTGGTCACACTGTATAAGCGAGTAGGGGATATTGGCCGGAGAATTTATATTCGGTTTTATACGACATTTTTATTCGAACTAAAGTTTTGCGGCAAGGAAACTTTTGTACCCTGAAAGTAATAAATAGAATCGTTTGTAAGCGCCTTAATTAGTTATTCGCGTTTGTGTAGTAATTTTGTGAATTGTTTTTTTATCTGTTAAATAAAATTTGTACGTAATTTTGACATTTGTTGATGTCATCATCTTGTAATCGTCAAATTTCCTGTGAATTTTGCAGTTTTTACTATTACATTTTAGTATAAATTTTGCTCACAATTACTTACTATAAATTACAATTAGTTTTTTCTAATCCTACTGTTTTATAGATATTTCAGGAATAAGGAGAAAAAAATTTCTAAATTTGAAACCATTATATTGCTCAGAAACTAAATGCGAAAAATTGCCCTGTTTTTTAGTCAAACTAATATCTCTTCAGCTTTTCGAGTCTTCAATGATGAGTAAATGAGCAACGCATTTGAAGAACCCTATAAAGGGTGGTCACTTTTACAATTCTCACTATTGGTACATCTGGAAGGGTAAAACTTACAGGGTCAGATAAATTAAGAAAGTTTCGCATTTAAATGGTTACTGAATTATGCCAAAAAAAAAGGAAATCCTGTCAGTTCAAACCCTTAAAAAAAAAGGTTCTGCAAAAACCGTCAATCTGGTTTTAAGAAAACTGGGCCACTGACGTTTCATGCTATGGCGCTTTGCTTGATATTGACAGATATTTTTTACCTCATCTAAGTTTCGCACACAGACAGTTAACTTTTTTTTCTTATGGACGCCTGATTGGAATTTTACACCATTAGCTTAAAAAAAATAGCTTTTCAATAAGTAACATTTTTCTTGTTTTATTTATTTTCCTTTTTGTTTTTTTTTGTATCCACTTTTTATTTTACTTTTAATTTTTCTAACTTCCAATACAGCAACAGTAAAAATTAATTAAAGAAAATAAAGAAAAAAATTAATAAAAAAAATGTTAATTATGGAAAAGCCACGTTTTTACTTTAGCTAATGGCGTCCATAAGAAAAAAAAGTTGACTGTCGATGATGACAAAAGTAGACAGGGTGTTTCTAAACTAGGGTACAATAATTTAACTACTTATTCTAGACCAAAAAAAATATTAAAAGGTTATATGTATAAAACATAACTCCGTAAACGTTTCCTTACAAAAATACAGGGTGTTAAATTTAAACATTTTAATTCTATTATTTTCATAGATAAACACAAATTCGGAGTTGCGGGTATCTCATTATGTTCTGCATAGATAAGCTTAATAACTGGATTTCTAAATGTACAGAAATGTATTTTGTTTAGGTCAGATCCCCTTTTACTAATTTTTTATCGTTCATCACCCCTTTAATACTTCGTTAACTTCGTAAGTATAGCTGTTTTCAAGATATTTGCGAAAATATTGTTACGATCGCAGCAACGCCGCATGGGAGGCGGGGCAACGCATGGGAGCGTGTTGGTTGGTGGAGCTTCGCGACCTATCCGCGCTGCGTCATGGCTGACACGAGTGATTTATTGCTCGACTGGCTTAATCTAGAAGGCAGTTGTTTACAACCGTTTTTTTTATGTGAGATTATTCAAGAATTCTTATAAAGAACTTTCTAGGTTTTTCTGTAATTTTAGGATTGTATATAAAAGGCGCATAGAGCGGCGGTGGGTGGTAGTCTTAATTTAAGCGAGCTATAAGTAAGCTAAAGTTACGAAGCGATAATAGAAGGCTATAAAGTGTTAAGTAGTGAGTTATTTAGAAGTCGAGTGTATTTGTGGGATAAATAAATAGTGTTTTCGTGTTAAATCGTTACACTGGAATTATCGAACCCCGAGTTCGCAACAATATGAATAAAAATGCTAATAATGGGTTACAAAATGAAACGCATATAAATTGGTGAAAATTAAGTGTTCTAAATATTTTTTTAAATGACTGTACGAAGCATGGAAATACTGAAATAATACACCCAGCTTAAAATTAACCGTTTATATTGATATTTTTGCAAATATCTAGAAAACGGTTAGAGTTACGGAGTTGCTGCCGCATGCGAAAGATGGCCATTTTTTTTTAATAGAACAGAGAGCATAAAACTCTGAAAGCTTTCACGGCCGGTCAAAAGTGTTTTCCGGGCTATGAAGTCGTGGTCCAATGGAATTTCTTCCTGACGTTTCGTCTACATTTGCGGCAGACATTATCAAAGGCCATGAAGCAATGAGCGAAGTGACCTCCAGTGCTTCCCGACGTTGACTGAATCGACTGTGGGGAGCTCCGTGGTATTTGTTCCCCCGTTGTCGCGCTGCAGTGGAGGAAATGTCGTAGAACTCGCTTCCAGTCTGCATTTTGAAACGTAATTTCCTCCCTGCGCTTTGTGGTGTCAATGTATACCAAGCCACAGCTGCATGGAACTTGGTAAACTCCGGGTGGCGATAGGGGATCTCTGCGATCTTTGGCCGATCTCAAGCCCTGTTGTATTTTACGAGTGGGCTCAAAGACACTGTGCTTTTCCAATAGCCTGCCGATCCTGTCCGTTACTTTGTGGATGTATGGTAGAGTAGTCCATCCGCGATTGTTTTTACCTTCTACCGTTGTTCCTTACTGGCGCTCTACATTCCTTGGACGGATGGCCTAATCGAAGTCGTGCTTGCTGTATCCATTCCAACCAAAGGCTCTTTCTACACCATTTTCACATGTAGTTTAGTGTCATTTGTATTTTAGAAAACGTCTCTTGTATTTCAGATATATCACTTGTATTTCAGAACTCATCACTTGTATTTCAGAATAGTCAGTTGAATTTTAGAAAGTACCATTTGAAATTTGGAAGCGTCACGTGTATTTTAGAAACTATCAGTTGGAATTTAGATTAGTCATTTGTATTTCAGAAAAGTTCAGATGTTGTGTGAATAAACCCCAATTTTTCAAAAAATAAATTGTGTTGAAGTGGTTTTTGAGTCCTTCACTTTTCAATGTACTTACCTTTTTGAAGAACTCCACACAAATGTAAATAACAAACTTTGTTTCCAAAACAATTTTCTGAAACTCAAGTAATATCTTCTAAATTACAAGTAACGCCTTCTGAAATACAAGTGATATATTCTAAAATCTGAATGATTGTTCTAAAATTCAAGTGTAGTTTTCTGAAATACAACTGACTATTTCTAAAATCAAAATCACTATTCTCAGATACAAGTGATATATTCTGAAATCCAAGTGACTGTTCTAAAATACAAATGATACTTTCTGAATTACATTTGAAAATGGTGTAGATGTTTCATTTCCCTTTCCAAATCAACCGGCTCACAAATTCTCTTGGCTCTCACAGACAGAGTCTTTATGACTCCCCTTTTCTGTCTGGGATGATGATTTGATTCGTTATTGAGATATCGGTCAGTGTGTGTTGGTTTTCTATAAACGGTGTGCGCAAGCTTCCCATTCGGTCTTCTTGGTACTAAGTCATCCAAAAACGGTAGGCGTCCTTCCTTTTCTATCTCCATAGTGAATTGAATTTTAGGGTTGATAGAGTTGAGGTGTAAGAGGAAGTTTTGAAGTTCGCCCACGCCATGGTTCCAAATAACAAAGGTGTCGTCCACGTATCGGAACCAGCACTTTGCGGTTTTTCTCTTTTCAAGTTTCTAGTTTTAATGGTATATAAAAATGTAATATTTGCCATTTTTTCTACAAATTTTCGAATATCTGCCAGTAACACTAAACTGACCACCGCTTCATTTCGTACCGGGTAATCCAATAAGACTGTTCTTTGGCCATATCTCGGGAACCGTTCGTCGTATAACTTTGGGGTAAAAAAAAATTATTAGGTAAATCGGCCATGAAGAATCGCAGGAAAATATTTTCATGTTCTAAAAATAACCACCAGAGGGCGTAACTACAATTTAAAAATTTTAAATTGCATTTTCTATAAATTTCTCATAATAAACTAAACATTTGTTTTACATGTTTAAAGAGAACCAGTTTATATCATTTTCGTAAAAAAAATCAGTTATTTCAAAAACAAAGATGGTGAGGGATGACCAACTGTTTTTGTAATAATCTGCTTTAACTTATTATCGGTTTAACCGATTCTAACAAATTTGGTATCGTTGATTTTTTTTTTGGTTTGATTTGCAGTTGCTAACGCCTTGGCCTCAAAAATTTCCACTAAATAGTTGGCTATTACTGGACTAGGGAGGGGACTGCCATTAGCTATACTAGTTTTGTTCTAGTTTGTTCGTAGAAATCCTCCTTCCATTGAAAATATGTAGTGGTTAGCCTGTGTTGGAACAAGTTGGCAATATCTTGTGGAAATTCCTGGTTAATATATTCCATGAGTTCCTTAATGGGTACCATCGTGAAGAGCGCGACTGAATGATGAGTGCAATGCAGCGCGACGGCGGGGGAACAAATACCACGGAGCTCCCCACAGTCGAATCGGTCAACGTCGGGAAGCACGGGAGATCACTTCGCCCATTGCCTCATCGCCTTTGATAATGTCTACCGCAGCTGTAGAAGAAACGTCAGGAAGAAATTCCATTGGACCACGGCTTCAAAGCCCGAAAAACAATTTAGATTGTATAGAGAGCATAAATATAAGTGGCGTGTACTAAACAACAGTTTGGGGTGGTAAAAGGGAGCCTAATACCAACAATCGTATATTGTGTAGCTAGTAGGAAAAGCGTTTTATTCGCGGAAAATATTCTCGGTCGACGAAGTAAATTGATATCGGAATAATTTTCCTACGAGGTACACATAGTATTTTTTCTGAAATCATTGTTACTAAAAAAAGAGGTGTTTTATGATTTCAATGCTGGACTAAAAGCAGTTCTGAAATTACTTTTCCAGGCCTAGGCCTGGAATATTTACCTATTATCAATTGTTTCCATAGTATCGTTAAACATCCTAGAACTGATCGTTTTGCAGCGCCATACCAGGTTAGAAAATAATGAATACTCGTTAGATTTCAGAAAAAAAAATATTCCTTTAGATTCTGAGTCTATCTATGTATAGTAAATTGATTTAGCAGCATTTTAGATTCCAAGTGATTATCTCCAAGGCGTGCTACAAAAAAAAATAAAATTTTAAAATTTAATGCCCTGTATCTGTGTAAACAAGCGTTTGAGGACCTATGTTTATATAAAGTTTTCGTTATCTTTTCCGATCTACACCATTTTCACATGTAGTTTAGAAAGTATCATTTGTATTTTAGAAAACGTCACTTGGATTTCAGATATAGGTATCACTTGTATTCCAGAAATCATCACTTGTATTTCAGAATAGTCAGTTGAATTTTAGAAAGTATCATTTGAAATTTGGAAGCGTCACATGTATTTGGTATTAGAAACCATCAGTTGGAATTTAGATTAGTCATTTGTATTTCAGAAAAGTTCAGATGTATTTCAGAATTCGTCATTTAAATTTCATAAATTGAATGAATTACATACTATCTTCAGAATAGGATAGAAAAAGCATGCGATGCAGTTACAACAAGAGTTTCCTTTTTTTTATAATGTATATCAAGAATAATTTCTTGATATACACATAAAATTTAACAATGACAACAATTTACTCTTGGCAAATATAAAATTTAGTCCAACTGGTATATCTTCCTTTACTAAGACAGCAGCATTAAGAGAAATGGTAAGTTGTGGCGAATAAAGTCCACCTTTTTAGAAAATATGTTGTGGTGAAATGGTTTTTGAGTCCTTCACTTTTGCACCGTACTTACCTTTTTGAAGAACTCCACACAACTGCAAATAACAAACTTTGTTTCCAAAACAATTTTCTGAAATTCAAGTGATACCGGGTGTCCAGCAGAACACTGGACATAGGAGATTAACATAGGAAATCGGTTTTTATTTTTTTGCGCCTGTACGGTTGATTTGATTGAAAAACTTTTAAGTGTAAAGTTGTAGAGCTTATGGTCAGCTATCATCCTGTAATTTTTTCAATACCTCAGTTTTGGCTGTTTTTTGGAAAAACGCGTCGAAAAGTGCAAGAATTTGAATTTGGCGCGTCACCCCCGCCATGCATGTGCGGCGTCGTCAACATAATAATTTCTTATGTCTGAGTCAGGACCGATGTTCCTTTCTTATTTATTTTGAGGGACTATCATATAGTAATTAACGTGATTATGCAGTGAAAATATGTTGGCGACCCATGGCGGGGGTGACGCGACAAATTCAAATTTTTGCACTTTTCGAGGCGTTTTTCCAAAAAAACGGCCAAAACTGGGATATTGAAAAAATTACAGTATGATAGCTAACCGTACACTCTACCACTTTACTCTTAAAAGTTTTTCATTCAATCCAACCGTACAGGCGCAAAAAATTAAAAACTCATTTCCCATGTTAATCTCCTATGTCTAGGGTTGTGCTGGACACCCGGTATATTCTAAAATCTAAATGATTGTTCTGAAATTTAACTGTAGTTTTCTGAAATACAAGTGACTATTCTGAAATACAACTGACGATTTCTAAAATCTAAATCACTATTCTGAAATCCAAGCGACTGTTCTAAAATACAAATGATACTTTTTAAACTACATATGAAAATGGTGTAGAAATGGCTGTTAAATTATTACACACTAATTTCGAACACCTTGTATAGATAGAATGAGGTAGGACTTTAATCTTTGGTAATGATGGATTAGGCAGGAAGTCTTAGTCTAATTATTCTTCTTTGGAAATTCGATTGAGCAAGAAAATTTGGTTGCGCAGTGTTTCCCATGCGGAAATGTCCTGAATGGCGGCGCTGGCGCGTTTTGGGGAAAACCGACGAATACGAAATTGGGGGATTTGGGGCTCCTGCCTGCGGGCCATCTGGTCGGGTCAGGGCTGCAAGGCGAAGGCCGATTTTAAGGACGAGTGGGTGCACCTTTGCATAATAAGGTTTGTTCGAGAGATATTGCAAGACACTAGTAAATCCGTCCTTATTTTGAAATTTTTGCACGAAAATATTAATTTTGTTACGGCAACTCATTACCGTATTTTGACATCGGCGTCATGCAATATTCATGGCCTGTCACTTAATTAACGAGGGTGTCTGCTCTTATTTGTGTACCTACATCTAACGCTTCGTTGTCCTTATTTGGTTTAAATATAATTGATGTTACATCGTTTTTCTAGACCATAAGTAACGATCGATCTGATTGTATTAGAGACAGGCGTTGATAAAAGTTAAAGTTATATGAAAAAAAACGGAAATAATATGTCAAAATTAAAACGGAAATATTAAGACGGATTGCACAGAGGATAGCAATATCTCCTTATTGTAACGCAAATGGAGTTCTGACACTAATAAATCCGTCCTTATTTTGACATTTCTTCATGCAAAGACAAATTTGCATTTTTTTCTATTATCGCGTAATCTGGCCCGGTACACAAACATATAATGCATTCACTTATTCTTGTCATCAATTAGGCGTTGAAAATCTGACTTTGAATTTTTATCGTATCTTCTCAACATGTAATGAAAGGAAGTATAAAAAAAATGAAGATTTCTAAAGTAATGAGATGACAAAAATAAGTAAATTAGGTATACGTGTATACGCTCAACGTAATTAGATACAGAACAGAATTATCAAATAGTAAAAATTTATCAAATAGTAAAAAATAATTCCTTAGACCTTGTTGAGGAAACTTCTCGATGTGAAATAAAAGAGAACAAACGTCAATAAGGAATATAAAAAGACTGATGTTTTGCTGACCTATATATCTGTATTAATGTGATACGTCAATTTTTAACGTGATATCCATTAGATAAAAAGCTTTATTTCGTTGAAACGACGGGTTTCCAACCAGATGTGACTGGGATATCGTGCAAGTATCAGATAGAGCTTTCGGAAACCGCCCGGATTTAGATAAAAGCTTATTGGGTTTCATTGGAAAATTGGACGGAAATAAGCGGCTTTGGGGGGCCATGGGAAGCCTTTGTCAGAATACCTATCTTTTATCGGGAAAGACAGGTTACTTAGATATTACATTCAAAATATACGTACATTTACTAACAGGCCTTTATATCCTCTTTGTATCAATTTTTATGATATTTTAATTAAGGTCTTATATACAGGGTGTCCAGCAGAACCCTGGACATAGGAAATTAACATTGGAAATCGGTTTTTATTTTTTTGCGCCTGTACGGTTGATTTGATTGAAAAACTTTTAAGAGTAAAGTTGTAGAGCTTATGGTCAGCTATCATTCAATACCTCAGTTTTCGCTGCTTTTTGGAAAAACGTCTCGAGAAGTGCAAGAATTTGAATTTGGCGCGTCACCCCCGCCATGTGCAGTGTCGCCAACATAATAATTTCTTATGTCAGAGTCAGAGCCGATTTCCCGTTCTTATTTATTTTGAGGGACTATCATATAGTAATTAACGTGATTATGCAGTGAAAATATGTTGGCGACACTGCACATGCATGGCGGGGGTGACGGGCTGAGGGGTGAAAAACTCAATTTTTTGCACTTTTCGAGGTGTTTTTCCAAAAGACGCCTAAAACTGGCGAATTGAAAAAATTACAGGATGATAGTTGACCATACGCTCTACAACTTTACTCTTAAAAGTGTTTCAATCAATTCAACCGTACAGGCGCAAAAAAAATAAAAACCGATTTCCCATGTTAATCTCCTATGTCCAGGGTTGTGCTAAACACCCGGTATACGAATTTCTCTTAACTTGTATATACGAAATTCTCATAACTACTCGTAACTGCTATAGAAGGGTTTATAAGTAAATTTGCCTCGATGTGCGAGGATCTGTAATCTAATAATGTATAAAAAAAATTAAGATAAAAGTTATCACATTTAAGAGTATCTTACTTCGCAATTTAAAGCCCTTACTCCTTATTATATGTTTCGACTAACCCGTAAAAAAAACCTCAATTTTTTTTTATCACCATCACATTGGTGGTGAAATAATTCGTAAAAAATTAAAATATCAAAAAAGGTATTGTTATGGTGAGCGGGCGCTGAGGAGGCGGAGCGACATTGTAGGTTGGACCTTCGCGGCCTATCCGGGCGCTGCGGCGTGGAACTGTCATGAGTGATTGGTTCTGTTTATTTAGAACGCAGTTATTTACGACCTTTTTTATGTGTCTCTTAGCAATTATTTTTCTTCTAAGAATATTCTAGGCTTCTCTATAGTTTTAGGATTTTGTATAAAAGGCGAATAGCGCCGCAGTTAGCAGTAGTCTTATTTTAATCCAGATATAGGTAAGCTAAAGTACCAAACGATAATAGAAGGCTATAAAGTGTTAAGTAGTGAGCTATTTAGTAGTCGAATTGTACTTTGTGGGATAAATAAATAGTGTTTTCGTGTTAAATCGCTACACTGGAATTATTGAACTAGTATCGAAGAACTAGTTAGGCAAATATCTTTGAAGAAGTCTTCTTTATATGAAAAGTAAAATCGAGAATTCCTGGTTTAAACGTAGTGTTCAAACGATGTCCAGATGGATAATTCCCCTACATTTATTTATATCATGGGAAATTATCATTAAATGTTCCGATTTTCATTCTTTTTATGAAATTATCTCAGACAAGAGTTTTAATTCCATGGCTTGCTACGAGTTTTTTATACACACTCTTTATTTAAACAGTGTTAAAAATTTTCGTTTCGTTCCAAAGGTTTTGCTGATTTGAATGTTAAACAATAAGTGAGTCTAGACTGCATATTGTGAGAATTTTTTGAGAGAATGGGTCCAAAAATAAAGTAATTACGGCCCTGTAAATTACTTACACTCAGAAACTGCCCTTCTTTGGAATTCTTACTGTTAGAAGATAGCTTTACGGGAAGTTACATTATAAACGTAGGCTAATTATGGTCGCGTAAATATCTTAAAGTGAGAAGCGGTCCAAAAACAAGTTAAAAGTAAGGAAATTACGGCTCTGTAAATAACTTACACTCAGAAATTGACCTTTTTTGAAATTCTTATTGGTAGAAGATTGTAAACGTAACATTTTACATTGTGAACGTACGAAATATCTTGCTAATAATTTGCTTGAATTCTTTTGATACATAGCAAGTTGATATATGCCATTCACTTTTTATTGGCATCTTGTTACTTTGACATCTTTTTATACCTCATGATAAATATATACGGGTATATATCTATATATGACATTTTTAAATCACCCTCTATCTCATTAATTTATTATTTACAGCCAGATCTGACTTGACATTTTCTTCTCACATCTGCTCGCAGCGTGTGCTGAAAGAAGAGAGGTATAAAAAAAATTAAGAATTAAAACGTGTCTATATGGAAAAGGTGTCAATTCGTAGACTATCTACATCAACCACTCCATGTTTAAACACACAAAAAGCAAAAAAATTTCTCTTTGATAAATTACCAATTAGTTTTTCTTCAATTTGAGAACATTTTAAGAGTGATGAGAGATTTACGTTAAAGAATGAAATCTTCAGTAACAGGAAAAGTATTTCCTTTGCTGTACCGGGTGTCCGAATAAGAAAGGCGGCTGGTTTTATCTAGGTAATTAGCAACCGTTTAAAGTGGGAGAAAATATTTTGAGTAAAATTTGCCATGAAAAATCGTTGGAAATAGTTTTCAATTTCCTGACTTGGTCACCAGGGGGCTCAACTCAAACAGAGTACGAAAAAATGTTACATAAGTGAAGAAAACACAATGGAAAAATAACCGAAAATTATTTTAACAATGGCTCCTGTTGAATTATTGTGAAAGAAATTTTATTTTCTCTGTTTTATAACTGGTTTTTAACCCATAGTACAATAAAATAAATATTCACAAACAGATCAAGAAAATAGCATCTTTCAACGAATCTGGCCTAACAATTGTTTTTTTTTTAATAAGAAGATTTTCTGTCTGATGTACAAATTATTGTTTTCCATCTTTCCTGAAAAACTCGAGACTAAAAAATATTTTTTTCTAACCGCAAAGTGCGTTTTTTTTAATATTAAATATTAATAACATGTAGTGGTTCAAAAAATGTTTCTTTTGAGTTACAAAAAAATATCATATTTCGACAAATTTAGTTCAATATTTGACTTTTTTATAAGGCTAACGAATTAGTTTATTTTTGGAGTTGAGTGGATTTGCATGAAAGCTACACAAATTTATTTTTTTTAAATACAATTTTCGTTTTTTCGTCCAGATTTTGGTTCAAAATCGAATTTGTTAGTAATAAAAAATTAATTTGCTTTAATAATCATTTTTTTTTTTTAATAAAAGAAATATTGTTTTTAATTTTAGAGGATTTTATTGTACAAACCAGTTTTTCGAAATTGAAAATTGCGCTTTTTGTGTAATTTAAGGGGTTATTTTTTTTTGCTCTTATGATTTTTAACAACTTTAAATAATAAAAAAGTTTGAGTAACCAAAAATTGCCTTTTTCGCCCAATTTGAGACAACGAATTTTTTCGGATAGGTAAAAACATTTTTTTGGGTTTGATAAGATTTCGATATACAAATTGAATTTTTTCCTATTGAAAATTGCTTTTTTTTTGAAGCAGTTTTTTGAACTATACATAAATTAAATTTTTTGATCATTTTAGCTCAATAATTGTTTTTTTTTGTCAAGCGGACTAAAAGTACGTCATTTGTTTTCTCCATACGCACACCTAAAGTGAGCTTTCTAATCCTGAGACCAAAAAAGTCCTAGGCAGTAAAACCAGATAGATCGATCTGAGTGTATTGCCATCTTTACATTCTTATTGAAAAAACAAAAGATATGAATACTCTCAGAGCGCTCGAGAGCTCCACCCGAAACCGTTATTAGTCGAAATCGCATAGGCTCTCGAATTCTGAGTTCGTCTGTTAAATGTCATGCGCGTTATCATATTTATCGGTCAATGTGATTTTTATTAATATAGTATTGATAATTATACTACAAAGTTTCAGTTTTCCTAAACCTAAACCATTGGTTATGATTTAATACCATTAAAACCATTGAACATTTAAAACCATCGTTCTAACACATCCCATTTATTTTACAAATAATATACAACACTAATTGGGTAAGTACCTAGACCCGCTTAAAGAGGATGAGAAAAAATTGCAAAACTGAATCACTATGAACTAGACTTCTTATTTCCTGCATGCTTGAAAAAAAAAGAGTATTTTCTCTCGCAAGAGAACAGTTTACCAACCGAGGCGAAGCCGAGTTTGGTAATGTTCTCGAGCGATAGAAAATGTTTTTTTGACGACTAAAACACTATACTTTTTCTTCGACCATACTAACATTAAGTCTTCATTAACTTTGAAAACAATCTCTATAGAGTTTTTCTTTCAAAAACTAAGGCGCGTCATTGTCAACATGACACCTCGACTATCAATGAGTTTAGTTTGGTCAAATTTCAACACTTTGATTCACTTTTCTGAGGCCCGGGCAGGCAAGGCATTTCCCAAGGTGTTTTATAAGAGTAGACCAGTTAAATCCCATTTAATTGGCGATATACAGGCGAAATTAGAACAACTTACTGTTGCGAACTCGGGGTTCGATAATTCCAGTGTAACGATTTAACACGAAAACACTATTTATTTATTTCCACAACTACACACGACTACTAAATAACTCATTACTTAACACTTTATAGCCTTCTATTATCGCTTCGTAACTTTAGCTTACTTATAGCTCGCTTAAAATACGACTATTCTACTCGGGCGCTCTGTGCGCCTTTTATATACAATCCTAAAATTACAGAAAAACCTAGAAAGTTCTTTATAAGAATTCTTGAATAGTCTCATATAAAAAAAAAACGGTTGTAAACAACTGCCTTCTAGATTAAGCCAGACGAGCAATAAATCACTCCTGTCAGCCATGACGCAGCGCGGATAGGTCGCGAAGCTCCACCAACCAACACGCTCCCATGCGTTGCCCCGCCTCCCATGCGGCGTTGCTGCGATCGTAACATTGCCCTCCTCCTAAGTCTGTTCGTCCCGAACAGATAGAGTTCCATGGTATCGTGCTAATCGATCCAAATGAACGACCTTCATCTTTGACCTAGGGGTCCGCTGGATCCTATACACCACATCATTAATCTTCTTTATAATTGTATAAGGTCCTTCCCAATTTTGGCTAAGTTTGGGCGACTTCCCCACCTTTCGCCTCGGATTGTATAACCACACCAAATCACCATCCTGGAAGCCGCGGGAGTTAGCTAGTAAGTCATATCTTGCTTTGGCTCGATCACTGGATATCCGCAGTTTATTCCTGACTTGTTCATGAACATTGTCCAGCCTCTCCTTAAGTTCCTCCACAAAATTCTCAGAGCTGAGCGACTCTTTTTCTGGTGTTCCATACATCAAATCCGCAGGAAGCCTCATTTCCCTCCCGAACATCACTTTCGCCGGAGTATAACCAGTGGCTTCATGCGTAGAGTCTCGATATGCCATCAACATGAGAGGTAGATGTTGGTCCCAATCACGCTGATGATCTGCCACCATTTTAGACAGGTAATGTTCCATGGTCCGATTAAATCTCTCTACCATCCCATCCGACTGTGGATGCAAAGGAGTTGTCCTGGTCTTGCGAATTCCGAGAAGTTCCATGACCTTCTGGAAAACAGCCGATTCAAAATTTCGGCCCTGATCAGAATGAAGTTCGAGAGGGACTCCAAATCTGCAGAACATTTCATTTACTAGCACCGTTGCCACAGTCGTTGCTTCTTGATTAGGCAGGGCGTATGCTTCAGGCCATTTAGTGAAGTAATCCATGGCGACCAAGATGTATTTATTGCCCGACTCAGTCTGAGGAAACGGTCCCGCGACATCAATTGCTACCCTCTCGAATGGAGCACCTACAGTGTACTGCACCATTCGGCCCCGTGATCTTGTTCGAGGTCCTTTTGTGGCACAACAAACTTCGCACTTGCGGCACCAAGATTCGACGTCTTCATGATAGTTCACCCAATAATACCGCTCTTTAATTTTGGCCAATGTTTTATTGACCCCAAAATGGCCTCCGCTTGTTCCGTTGTGCATTTCCTGTAGTACGTCCGATTTTCTGCTACCAGGAACAACCAACTGACTGACTATGGACTTGCCATCCGGACTCTCCCACGCTCTCTTCAGTAATCCATTTTCTATTTTAAGAGAGTGCCACTGGGCCCATAGCGCTTTCAGGTTTGGACTTTTACCAGCAATTTCTTGCCATTCTGGTCTCTTGTCGTCAGTCTTAGCCAAGAGTATGGGTCCAATATCTGGATCATTCAATTGTTCTTCTCGAAACGTCTGTGCGGTCCAGCCATCGTTTATTTCCACCGACGTTCTTCTTACAGAAGGAAGTCCCTCACGCTGCTCAGTTCTTCGACGATGCTGACTATCTTCTTTACATGGCCGTCTGGACAACGCATCGGCATTTTCGTGAGACCTTCCTGGTCGATGTTCAATTTGGATCTTCTGTTCCTTAATGCGTCCGGCCTCTGTAACACTTTTACCACCCAAATTATTGCCTTGACTTGATTGGTTGACTTGACTGATCCTGGGGGTCTTAACGGCCTCGGTCAATTGCCCCCTTACATTAACAGGAATTGGACTTTCCTGAATTCTAGGGCGGTCTTGTTTGCCGCTCGATCTTCTAAACAACGGCGACGGACTTCTTGCCCTATTACGGCAGTTACTCTTGACGTGACCCAGTTTACCGCAGTTAAAACATTTTATGCCCCGACTGCCTGTTGATCGGGGAGTTCTTTCTAACAGGGCTTGCAAATTGACTGCCATATCCTTCATCGCTTTATGTAAACTGGCCATGGATTCAGCCATAGACGTATTCTTCTTGTCACCGCAAGTTGCCACTCTTACACTTGCAGAAGAACTAGATGACACCCGTGACGCCTCGAATTCCAGGGCCCGAACTAGTGCCTCGCTGATATTCTTGGGCCTTACAAGACGTAAGTGGTATCTCATGTCACTATCGCGAACTCCCTCAATGAACCTTTCGGCGGCAAATTGCATTTGAAAAGATTCAGGGGCCGATGGATATGCCAAGTGAATGAGTCTGTCTATGTCCGCCACAAATTCTTGTAAGGATTCACCTGACTTTTGCTGTCTCATCCTCAGCTGGGCCTGGAACACGGTTTCTTTGTGCTCATTTCCAAATCGTAGTTGCAGAGTGTGTACTAAAGCCGCATAATTACTTTGATCCGCTGCCGACAGGGATTGTAGTAATTCAGCCGCTTTTCCACGAAGTGCTACCACTAATGATGTAGCTTTCTGGGGCTCGGACCAACCATTAGCTTTTGCAGCTGCCTCAAACTGAGTTTTATAAATTTCCCATGCAGTAGTACCGTCATAATCGGGAGGCTTAATTTTAGCGTTGGCTGTGCTAAAACTCTCTGTAGACACGTTGTCGTCCTCAAGTTGTTCCCGGAATTTCTTTTCTAGCTCGAGAACCCTCTGGTTGACAGCTTCGAGTCCTTCGTTAACGCCGTTAATGGATTCGTGAACGCCGTTAACGGATTCGTTGACGGATTGCATTATTCTTTCTTCCAATTGTTGCTCCCTAGCTGCGAGATGGTTCATTAATTCTTCTTTGAATTGTTGATGACGTCGCTCCTGTACTTGATCACGTTTTTCCTGCTCTTCCTTTTGTTGTTGATAACGTCGCTCCTGTACTTGATCACGTCTTTCTTGTTCCTCTTTTTGCTCCTTATAACGTCTTTCTTGCTCTTCCTTCTGTTCGTTATAACGTTTCTCCTGTTCTAGATAACGTCGCTCCTGTTCTTGATCACGTTTTTCCTGTTCTTGATAACGTCGCTCCTGTACTTGATCACGTTTTTCCTGTTCTTGATAACGTCGCTCCTGTACTTGATCGCGTTTTTCCTGTTCTTCCCTCTGTTGTTGCATAAGGGACAGCAGGGCGGCAAGTTGATCCTCCATCGCTTGATGCTGGCTTAGTTCAGTAATATTGGTCCTCAAATTCCCACTGGAATCGCACTTCTGACACCAATTGTTGCGAACTCGGGGTTCGATAATTCCAGTGTAACGATTTAACACGAAAACACTATTTATTTATTTCCACAACTACACACGACTACTAAATAACTCATTACTTAACACTTTATAGCCTTCTATTATCGCTTCGTAACTTTAGCTTACTTATAGCTCGCTTAAAATACGACTATTCTACTCGGGCGCTCTGTGCGCCTTTTATATACAATCCTAAAATTACAGAAAAACCTAGAAAGTTCTTTATAAGAATTCTTGAATAGTCTCATATAAAAAAAAAACGGTTGTAAACAACTGCCTTCTAGATTAAGCCAGACGAGCAATAAATCACTCCTGTCAGCCATGACGCAGCGCGGATAGGTCGCGAAGCTCCACCAACCAACACGCTCCCATGCGTTGCCCCGCCTCCCATGCGGCGTTGCTGCGATCGTAACATTACTTTCGCCACTAGAGACGATAGTTAACGTTATGGGATGTTCTCTCACTAGAGACGAAAGTTACGTTTTCGGCTAGAGCAAGGTATGACGAAAGCTGTTTATTTTTACATGGTCGTAGAAAAATTTGTTTTTTGATTTGAAAGAGATTTTATTTATGTAGCTATGTTTTGTATGCTGGGTATTTTAAGAGATATGATTTAGGATATTTTTGAAAGCATATATTTTTTTTAAAGATTTTTTAAGAAATTCTTCAAAATATACAATGTAGACGTTTTCAAGTAAATGATGACTTTAATTTCACGAAATAATTCTTGGTCACATTTTTTGACATATGTACTACTTATAAGTCAGTGATTTAAAAAATTGTAGTGAAACTTTAAATTAATAAAGGTTTACTATAATGAAATGAAAAAAAAGTTAGTAATAAATGTTTGTGCTTTTTTGTTTTGTTTTTTTTTATGTAATAGCTGCCAAAGTTAATTTTTTTTAAATTTTCCTAACATTTTCCGATCTAAGTTCAAATCCTAGTAAAGTTTAGTATAATTACTTTTCTGTGTTTTCAGAAGGGACCTGTAGTATATGTATTGTCCTGTAGTATATATCCTTGGGTTAAATCTGCCCTAACTACGTCAGATGCTGTATTTTGACCTGTAATAGACAGAGTGTTTCTGAATAGATGTTAAAAAATAAACTGGGTGATTTCTGAAGCAAACTTAAGCCAAAAGGTTTATATCAAGACCTGCCTAAAAATGTTTCGGACTTGAAATCACTGAAATACTCAACCTTTACTTTATAAAAAATTATAATATAAATATATTATATAATAATAAAAACTTGTTATTTTCTGTACACTATGACATTTAAAAAAGTCATAAAAAACATAAAATTGTTTTTTCAGCAGTAAATCCCAAAATGTACAAGAAAATTCCACTTTTATGTATTTTATAAATTAAAAAAAAAGGATTTATAAAAGCCATTTGCCACTGACACCTATTAGATTAGTTTATTTTCAGAATTACCCAAGTAGCATTCTAAGCTATAATTTGGAGATTGTTCTGTAATCCTTGCTAAATTCACCATCGGTCAAAAAAAGTTGCCAAAAAAGCCAATCTATTACGAAATTATTGCGGCACCTTGTCGAAAATGGGGAACTTTTATTTCGTTATTACTAGGCTTTTCTGACGAATATTTAGTCCAGTATTTTGGCCATATTTCAGCAAAAAATGCTAGAATTTATAGAGTTATAGCTAAAATTTGAGTGATAAAAAATAGCTTTATGACTAAAAATGTTCCTACATTTTGATATCTAGCAAACGTACTGCGCATGGAGATTCAAAATGCCGACATGACATGACTGATTGTTTTGGGTGGATATATTCTCAATAGTTTGATTGCATACTTCAGACTAAATTGTCGCAAATAATGGACTAAAATCTTAATGCCAAGGCAAATTTACTGTAAATGTAGACAAGATAGTTGATAAAAATCAATGCGCCAAGGTATTTTTAATTGTTTTGCAACCTATCATTTACACTAATAATATAAAATAATTGATCTTAAATTAAATGTTCTAATTTTTTACTTTCTCTACTACACGCATTTTGACGACTCAATGTATCAAAATGCTTTTATGTTAACGCTAAAAATATGACACAATTCAATAGTTGCATGGATATAATTTATTATTTTACAAATGGCTGCTAAATTAGAAAATTTAACAGTTTATAAGTAACGGCCGCCCGGTTATTGCAGAATATTAAATCGTCAAGAGGCTAGGAGCGACCGTTCCGTCATAAAAACCAATCAATGGCCAAAAAAATAGCTATGTCGGCAATGTCGTTTATTTTACGCCCTCTGACGCTCTCAACGAAGTAAAATGTAAAGTCACAGCTGCAACGTTTTTGTTGTTACAAAATCTTTGCATTATAAAATAAATAATAAATATGAAAGTAAAATAATTATTTTAATTTTTGCTTTTTGAGTTTTAAACTTCCAGTTTTATTTATTACCAATTCCGTAGTAGATCTTAGACTTATATGAAATACCTAGCCTAATGAGGATATAAAAAATATCTCTCACTAATAAATTGATGTGACAACATTGTCCAAAAAACATTTGGGTTAATCGATTTGTGAGATTCTAGTGGAATAGGTATTTATAGGTACTTCCTCTTACCCATGTTGATGGAAGTTACGAAGTTACAGAAAAATGATAACGGTTTCTGGAGTTGCTGGAGTAGAATTCGATTTTGTTTAAGGTTAATAAGTTTTTAAATAAGCTTTGGCGTTTGGGTAAAGTTAAAGTTGCTACTTTATGGCTATTTTATATCAATATTCCGTGGCTACTAAATTAGCTATTATTTCCAAGTTTTAGCTATATTTCTGGTTAAAAAAGTCATAAATTTAATGAAATAAAGTAGACATTTTATCCAGTAAATATTCGGCAATTTTAACCAGGCAAAAAAATGTAATGTTTACCAAATTATTGCCATCAAGAAAAATGCTACTTTATGACCAAATCTTAGCAATAGATGAGATTTTATGGCTAATTTTTTTGACCAAAATGTATCTTACATAAATGGCCAAATAATTACCAAAAGTTGTTTTTTTTACTACTTTATGACTAACTTTTGGCGATTAATCCTATTTGGTTATATAATGCTACTTGGGGAGTTTATTTTTGGAATTGAGTAGATTTGCATGGAAAATCTTCCCTTTTCGTGAACAGATTTTCGGTGGAAATCGAATTTTGTTAGTAATGAAGAACTAATTTGCCTTAATACTCAATTATTTTTACCTAAAAGAAATATTTTGTAAATTTGAGAGGATTTTTATGTACAAACTGATTTTTCTCAATTGAAAGTTGCGCTTTTCGTGTGATTTAAAGTGTTATTTTTTTTCCTTAGTAGACATATGTTTCGTCAACTTCAAATAATTTTTTAACACTATTTAACAGTAAAAAACCTTTTTTTTTGGACTTTGCAAGATTTTGATATACATACAAATTGAATTTTTTCCAATTGAAAATAGTGTTACGCCCGACTCCGGGAACCCATCTAGAATAAACAAGAACAGGGAACAGTCGCCTCCGTTCTTGAAAGTACGAGAATGTGTTCAGGCCGGGTAAATAAATCAGCGAGCCGCGCGAGATGGGATCGAATAGATAGTGCAGTGTAGAAAATAAGCGAACAGTGCGAATTGTTAGTAGAGAGTAATTGCGTTGTAATAGTTAAAAGTAAATAAAAGTGTGCAGTTAATTGACGATAAATTATTGGAACCCGTATCCCGTAACAATAGCTTTTTTTTGATTTGATGTATATATGCAATAATTTTAACAGATTTTTGGTTCACAAAGGGAAGTTTTTTGAGCTATAGATAAATTTAATTTTTTGGTATACTTGCTCAATAATTGTTGTTTTTTAACAAAAAATATGTTTTTTGGATATGCGAAAAATTTGACGCAAACATTTTATATAGATTGAAAGTTAAATAAATTCAAAGTTTCATTTTGTAATTCTATAAGTTAGCTATGTTTTGTATGCTAGGTATTTCAAGAGATATTTTTGAAGTGTCCTTCAAAATATACAATGTACAAGGTGTCAAGTAAATGATAATTTTAATGTTAAGAAATAATTTTTGGTAATTCTTTATGATATACTATTTATAAGTCAGTGAGTTAAGTATGTAATAAGAACTATAATAAAAATTTTAATTAATAAAGTTTTGTTATATTAAAACAAAAATAAATATTAATAAAAAAGTTAGTTATAAATGTATGTCCTATTTTGTTTTTTTCTTCGACTTAATAGGCATTAAAGTTTAATTTTTCTTAAAGTGTTTCATAAACATTTCCCGATCTAAGTTCAATATCTCAGTGAAGTTTGGTGTAATGATTTTTGCTGGGAGCAAGAAGTTCAAATAATATATCCATTTTGTTGCAATTTGCAGAAGGTGGCTTCTGTGAAAAGTATCCTTGTGTTAAACTTTTTCAGAATGCTGTATTTTGAACTGTAATAGACTAGGGTATTTCTGATTAGATGTTAAAAAATAAATTTAGTGATCTCTGAAGCAAATTTAAGTCAAAATGCTTAGATAAAAATCTGCCCAAAAATGCTGTGGAATCGAAATCACAAAAATACCCAAACTTTACTTTAAAAAAATCTTTTCTTAAAAAAGTCATGAAAAACATAACATTGTTTTTTGTCAGTAGTGAATCCAAGAATTTCAAAGACACTTTCATGTATTTTATAAATAAAAAAAACTATTTACGAAAGCCATTTGCCACGCCATTCCAGTTTCACAAGTGGAAGCTTTCCTGATTAATTGCACCATTTTAGAGTGTTTAGTGCAAAGTAGTATCCATCTATAACCGGCAGTAACTGGCACTCATTATATTATTTAACTTCTTTGCCGAGGCCCACGTGCAGGTACAGGGCACTATGTTCTATTCACATTCATACTCACTAGAATTCAATCTTTTGTAGTTCTGGTATAACTAAGAGAGTAAACCTTTAGAGTTTTATTTTTTATGTATTATTATTATCTAGGTGTTACACGTAATCTATGCTTCTCACTTAAACTATCTTGTGCAATACCATACCTACGTCAATATTTCTTTTAAATTTCCTGCTCATAATTTATTCAAAGTTTTTAGGGTCCCTTTATGAAGACTCTTAATGAAATTATGTTGATGCTACAAAAAAGAGCCTTGATAAAGATCGGAATATACCGTCGATACGTCGGCCATTTGACAACTGACTAATGCATTGTTATTTCGTTCCCATTCTGCTAATTCACCTTACGTATTATTAAGAAGCAAATACAATATTTTTTTTTTAATTCGATAAGCAAAAAAATTTTCTTTCCATAGCGGCGCCCCCTGCTATTATCGAACGACTACGGCTGTCCAAGTGCACGGCTCGAGTCATTTCTGCAGGATCTATTGCCTAGTTTGTGTGGTAGTCAGTGGGTCAGTGCCAACTAGTCTGGTGCACTACAACTATACAGAACTATAAGCGATCGAACGCACTTTTCGTATCAATTTATTTAAGGTATTTTGATAATTTGGTGACACACATATAGAACGAGAGAGCTGAGTGTGCGGATAACGAGTGCCCATTTAGGTAAGTAAGTGGTTTGTGCAGTTCTTGTACATGTACTCATAATAAATAGGTAGTGAATTTTCAAATTTTATTTTTAATTATTGTTGCAATAAAAAAAACTGTCCCTGATAACTTTTTTTTGTTCACAAATAGAATGTTGGAACCACTAAAAACTATCAGGCACGTTGTTATGATTATATACTTATTTATAAGTATACGTAATTGCATGTATTGATTAAAATGGACTTCTTATTTTACTTCAAAAGGGGCTAGGCAATATTAATTACGCAAATGCGTAGAAATTAGCCCTTATCAGATTGTAGTCCAAACAATAGCCAAACAAGAATGCTACTTCCTCAGTACAATATTAGGTAGAAATGAAAGTCTTCCAATTCTTAAAAATCTTTGACATTAATTTGAACTCTTCTTGTGTTGAATTTATTTTGTCACTGACCCCAGCCGAAAAAAAAAAAAAATTTTGTTGTTGATTCAATTATCATGCACTTTAAACAATCTAATTGGTGTAATAGAATTATGTTTTTATAGCTTAATTTAACGAAATTATTTCTTGATGAGGACTTTTAAAAAATTCATAAAATCTCTTTGCATATTAAGTAACGTTTTAGGCTCGTGATGTAATGACTCCATCGCTTCTAAAAATGGGTGTTACTATATTTAAGTTTTCCTCATTAAGACCATAAAAGAAAAAAAAGCTCTTTGCGCCTAATGATCCTTTGAAGAGTCAATCACTCATAATTTTCTTGCTAATGGGCTTAAAATAGAACTTCAATCAAAACGACGGGAAAATGGGAGGTGTTCATTTAAAAACGTCATCTAGTTGGCTGTAAAATGTCAGAAGAAAAGGATGAAGGAGAAAAGGAAAAGGATTATCCTTTTCTGCATGCAACACCCCTTATTTAAAAATAAAAATTCATACATATAATTAGATATTTTTAACTCTCTTCAAGAGCCTTACTAGATGTTAGTTTAAATTATTATAAACTATATTTGCATAAATTTATCCAACAAGAAGCAAATAACAAAATCATAGTCAGAAACTAGAGATAATATCATATTTAACATAGTTATAGTGGCCCCTTTAAATTATCTGAGAGTTTTATATTTATTTGCCGTTTGACCTACAATGAAAACTTGAAGAGTTCCAAGGTAAAAATCCATAAAACTCCAATTTACAAAGTGAAAAGGTTGGCAAATCACTTGAACTATCCAGAATAAAGCAATTTGAAAAGTATTCAGGTTTAATTCAATTTAGAATACGTTTTTCTTTTAACTGATTTTGGTTGGATTCTCGTCAAATACGAGTATTACCTAACTTTTTCCACCAACTAACTAGTTACTATTGGATAAAGAAATGGATTTAGCGGTCATATTTGGATCTCTTAAAGTTAACTTATCTATTGAGACAATCAGGGTTGTCCAGAACTTGTGACTGATGTCAATATCCTCTGTAAGGTCAAGTCTGTTGACTTGGCTTGAAATAATCTAGTGAGAAATTTTGACGTTGATATAGAGGTTTACAGCTATAATTTTGTTTCTTGAGTGCACCCCAAAAAATAGAATACATCTGTTCAGATGTTTTGCTATCTGAAATGACAAAAACGGGGTTTCTTAAAATTTTCAGGTTTTTGAGAAATTTTAACCTTTTAACCCTGACCACTCTTTGACAGACCGATCTCGGCTCTCAGGCCAACATCAGTGCCTGAAATTCGTTAGATTGAAAGTCTAGGGGTAGAAAAAACACCAAAAAGACTGTAATTTAAACAATTAGCGAAGTACACATGATGTTTCCCCTTTCAACCAAATAACATATTATGTATCTCTTATAGCGTCATAAAAATGTTTTATTACAATTAAATGTACAAAACTAAGAACACTGCTGACTAGGAAGACGGCTGACTAAATTTTTGACATTATGACGGAATAAAAACGATTTATTACCACGAACTTGACAAAACTGAGAATTATTTTTTCACGTTAGACTGATGTTATAAAATTTGTTTTTTTGGAGAAAGAAATCGAACTAACGATACATGTAGTAAAGATCGTAAAGAAAACGTTTGTTTCTTGTTATAAACGAGTTAACCTGAAAACGTATTTTGGTAGTAATCTCCTATTCTCTGATCAGCGAGGGTTCAATATGACGTCACATTCCTCATCTCATTTCATTAGAAAAGATCGCCAAAAACTAAGAGTATTGTTAGTTCTTATTAATAATAAAACCACCAGCTAAAGTCAGTTTGACACTTAATGTCAAAATTCTGGATTACTCGTCAAAGGCAAAAAAGTGTAAAATTTTGTGAAATGGTTACAAAATGCCTTGACGCTATGGTGAAAAAGAACAAATTTTGATATTAAGACTCATTGACTACTCTCAGCGAGAAAAAGTGGCAGAAAAAGTATTATTACCAGTAGATGTAGTGTTCAAGGTAAGTTTCTGTTTGATGTATTTTCGAAGACTAAATACCATATTTTTTTACCAGGTCAACTGACATTTTATCAGAGACAGACGTTTTTTTTTGTATGACATTACAATTTATGACGTAATATTTAACCTTCGCTGAACAGAGTATATGCCATTATGCACATAAACTCTGTTCAGCGAGGGTTCAATATGACGTCGCATTCCTCATCTCATTTCATTGGAAAAAGATCAGTTTGACGCTTAATGTCAAAATGTCGTCAAAATTTAGAAATTCTGGATTAATCGTTACCGGCAAAAGAGTGTAAAATTTTGTGAAATTGTTAAAAATGCCTTGGCGCTACGAAAAGGAACAAATTTTGATATCAAAACTCATTGACTACTTTCAGAGAGAAAGAGTGGCACGAAAAACATTATTATCAGTTGAAGCAGTGTTCAATGTAAGTTTCTATATAATTCTGAAATTATGAATTGAAAACCAAAAAAATAGTGCATTTATTAAAAATCGATGTAACTTCGAAATTTTAGAAGATAATCAAAATTTATGGAAACATTTGTGAAAGAACTTTTTGAGAGGTGTAAACCTGCAAAGGTGAAATTTTAATGCAGCGTTTTGGTTTTCTGGGACCATCATCAATTTCTAATTTCCACTTGCCAGTAATATGAGTTTGAACAACATCGAAATGACTATTGTAATGTTCAAAATGCAAAAACTGAATAAATGGAAAATATCTGGAATCAGAAACGACGTTAACCTAGTTGCAAATCAATAACTGTATTGCATAAAAAATGAGACATTTCTTGTTTCAAGGCCAAGTAAATGCTGCACACATGATAACGTTACAATTAGTTATCAAAATATTATAGTTAGGCCATTAAGAGCCATCGAACGACAAACTACTAGTTGACAATTTTGCCTGCCCTTTCAATGAATTTTAAATGGTGATATTCATTTGTCTGGTCCAACATTTACATCCTTCAACGCTATTTACTTAAAATAATTATTAATCGTGCTAAAGTTTTAATTTTTATCTCTTACGAATTATTTATTTATTTTTATTTATCTTGCTTCTTATTCCTACTGATCTTGCTAATTTTTTTGGGTCGCTTTTCTCTTCTTTCTAATTTTAGTTCTAATTTATTTAAGCCAAAATCTTAATTCTTACTTCTACTTTATGTATTAACTTTATTAGTTTTATAACTTAACGGCTTTGCTTTATTTTATACATAAATTAATGAACTTTTTAGTTTTATTTCGACATGAAAACGTAATTTAAAGTTCTCTATAGAATATCAAGAAGGGTGTTTTTGTATTTAAGCTGTTTTTGTGTTTAAGCATGTAAATCTAATACCTTCATTACTTATTTTGTTTTTTTTTAGTTTCTTTTGTATTAATTGACTATTGCTTTTTTTTCTAAAGTTGTTCCTCTTTGACAGTTAAAAAGTTTGACAAAAGTCTCTCTTTAGTATCTTCTTTTTCTCCCTTGTTCTAATTTTGTTCCTTGTTTCTTTTTTCTTAATTCTTCCAACGATGTAGAAAGGCTCAACGAGTCCATTCGCGACTTAGTAAGCACTCTTAAGTTAGACGCCAGAATAGCCTTCCACCTAGCTGCCAAAAAAAGAGCGCAGACCCTGGTATGCCTTGAGGTTGGCCAGACTGTAGAGAACAGTCTACCTAGCCATAAAGCAGGAGGATGAATTGCTGCGATTACTGGAGGGAAACAATCATGGAAAGTGGTCACACGCAGATCGCCAGCCTCATCCAGTTGGACATCCCAATTGTCCTGTCGCAGGATGGGTGCCCTTGCTATCGACTGAGACTAAAACAAGCCATTTGGGATAAACATCCCAACAAGAGAAGAATTCAAAGAAGAGCTGCTTCACCAACCATCTGAGAATAATCAGGTATGGTGTACAGAGGGAACAAGAATGGCTGATTTACGGTCGTTAGGAGACGGAATATACAAAGCAGGCTATGAAGAGGGTGAGAGCTTTCCCCTGGGAAGCCACACAACGGTTCAGTGGGCTGGCGTATGCGGATGACGGACTGGTCATGATACCAGGAAAGTTTGTCCGCAAGGTTTGTGATCGAATGCAAAGGGTATGCAGAATAATGGAACAATGGTGTACCGAGACGGGACTGTCAGTCAACCCTGGCAAGACAGACATTGTACTCTACACCAAAACGAGGAAAACTTCAAGATTCCGGTCACCCACGCGGTACGCGGAACTTCTGCTGCTAAAACCTGAGGCTAAGTACCTGGGGGTGATCATCGACACCGGGCTGACCTGGAGAAGTCACGTAGAAAATGCATAAAAGACAACAACACTTGTATGGCAACAGCGCAGGGCAGTGGGAGGAGGTGGGGTCCAAACCCACACGTCTTGCACTGGCTCTGCACTGCAGTAATCAGACCGAGGATATCCTATGGGTCCGTGGTTTGGTGGACAGCGGTGGACAGGGGTGGACTATGTGTTCAGGTTGGCCAGACTGCGGTGAATAGTCTAACGTCATCTAACGAATTTCAGGCACTGATGATGGCCTGAGAGCCGAGATCGGTCTGTCAAAGAGTGGTCAGGGTTAAAAGGTTAAAATTTCTCAAAAACCTGAAAATTTTAAGAAACCCCGTTTTTGTCATTTGATGCAAATGCATGAGATAGCAAAACATCTGACCAGATGTGTTCTATTTTTTGGGGTGCACTCAAGAAACAAAATTATGCTGCCTAGCTATAGCGGGTGCCTACAGAACAACACCGGGAGCAGCTTTTAATACCTTACTGGGTCAGGTATTAAAAGCTTTTTATTTATTAGGTATTAAAAGCTCCTCCCTCTTCCCTGTATGGTTTAATACCCTTACAGGGAAGAGGGAGGAGGCGATGGATTGCTGCGACCAGTGGAAGGAAACAGTCATGGAAAGCGCTCACTCGCAGATCGCCAGCTTTATCCAATTATCCTGTCGCAGGAGGGGCGCCCTTGCGAATGGCTGAGACTTAAACAGCCATTTAGGATAAAGTTTCTAACAAGAGAATTTAAAGTATAGCTGCTTCAGCAACCTTCTGAGAATAATCAGTTACGGTAGATAATCAGGTTTCACAGTCGTCAGGAGCCGGAATATACAAAGAAGGCCAGGAAGAGGACGAAAGCTTTCCCTTGGGAAGCCACACGATGGTTTTTCAGGCGGAGGTGTTTGCAATACTCGAAGTGGCCACACGACAACAAGGAGCAGAACAGAACATCTTCATCTACTCCGACAGTCAGGTTATCCTGGGGGGCCATCTGCAGGAACAGGACGAGTTCAAAGCTCGTTCAGAACTACAGGGATGCTCTAGAGTCACTGGCAGAAATAAAAAGGGTAACTCTGTGATGGGTTCCTGGACATAGGGGTATTAAGGAAAACGAGCACGCCGATGAATCGGCCAAGCGTGGTTCCCAGTCGTGCTTTACTGGAGCGGAGCCTCCAAGTACGTCTCTCACACTTTAAATGAGTGTGCATGGGAGACTACAAGGACAAACTGGACACGGTCAGGAATATGTAGGCAGACCAAGGAAATCTACCCTAACCCGGATAGATCCAAGGCCTCGTGGCTTCTTGGCAGAAGTCGGCAGTGCCTGGGAGAACTTATAAGAATCCTCGCCGCTGTAGACTAAACAGACACATGTACCTCCTAGGAATTGTGGACAGTTCACTCTGCACCCACTGTGGAGTAGATCGGCGATAGGAGGGCGCGACTGGGCCACAGGACACTGGGAGCCGCCTTCCTCCATCGAGAGGAGCTTCCGACTTTGAAATGGGATGGAATACTCTCCTTTATTAAAGAGACGGGTCGACTTGTGTAGGGAATGAGTGCCCAGGCTGAGTAGGGATGGGTGGATCGGGGGACTGTGAAAAGGGCCTTTAAGGTCTAGTCGCAAGTGTTCAGCCCCCCCAATGTCTACTACTACTACTTCTACTACTACTAATTCTTCCAGAGCAGAGTAGAATTATTGGATAGCTTAGTAGTTAGACCTATAGATAATGTCAAACATGGCGGAAAAATGGTTTTTGTCATCCACTACTTAAATTCAACAAGCTTGGTAACTTTGAAAACAATCTGACCTGAAATGCAATAGATAGTGCAAAAATGGCAAAAAGTTTTGCCAAAAATCGGCACCAAAAAAGTATCAATTAAACAGTCCCAAACCAGGGGGCAAATAAAAAATAATTTAAAAAACAAATGGGGATGGGAAAACTTGAAAAAGAAGACAATCAGATTATAAAATATTGTAAAAAAAATTACAAAAATTGCACGCATAGATACGCAAAATTAAACTCGAAGAAAACGTTTTTGTCTTACTTTTCCAATTAACGATAGCACATTACCTTCATTGCTTATTTTATTTCTTTTGTATTAATTAACTATTGTTTGTTTTTCTAAATTTGTTTCAAAATTTGACAAGTATCTTCTTTTTCTCTCTTGTTCTAATTTTTATAGTTTGTTCCCTTTCTCTTTTTTCTTAATTCTTCCAACGAAGTAGAAAGGCTCGACGAGTCCATTCGCCATTCCTTTGAAGAGTCGTGCCCACTTAGGAAGCAGGGTGCTCGTAGAGTTTCGTGCTGGAATGGCACGCTGGAGCGTCTTAAGTTAGACGCCAGAATGGCTTTCCACCGAGCTGCCAAAATAGGTTCGCAGACCCTGCTATGCGTTGAGGTTGGCCAGACTGTAGAGAACAGTCTACCTAGCCATAACGGGTGCGTTCAGAACAACACCGAGAGCAGCTCTCAATGCCTTACTGGGTCTGCCGGAGCTTCCAATCTGCATGAAAAGGGAGGCGATTGATTCCTGCAGACGGATGGATTGCTGCGACCAGTCATACCAGTGGAAGGAAACAGTTATGGGAAGCGGTCACACGCAGCAGATCGCCAGCCTCATCCAGCGGGACATCCCAATTTTCCTGTCGCAGCAAAGGCGCCCTTGCGATCGGCTGAGTGTAAGACTAAAACAAGCTATTTGGGATAAACATCACAACAAGAGAAGAATTCAAAGATAAAAGCTGCTTCAACTTTATTGCTCTGAGAATAATCAGGTATGGTATATAGACGGAACAAGAATGGATGATTCAGTCGTTAGGAGACGGAGTAGGTACACAAAGCAGGCTATAAAGAGGGCGAGAGCTTTCCCTTGGGAAGCCACACGACGGAGGTGTTTGCACTACTCGAAGGGCCTACACGACCAGAAGTCCAACAAGGAGCAGAACAGAACATGTTCATGTACTCCGATAGTCAGGCGAGCCTGCGAGCCATCTGCAGGAACAAGAGGAGTTTAAAGCTCGTTCAGGACTGCAAGGATGCTCTAGAGTTACTGACAGAAAACCAAAAAGTGTAACTCTGGGATGGGTTCCTGCATATAGAGGCATCGAGGGAAACGAGCGCGGTTCCCAGACGTGCTTCACTGGATCGGAGCCATTTCTAGGAGTAAGCAATAAGTACGTCTCTCACACTCTAAATGAGTGCGCATGGGAGAGAACGAGGGCAAACTGGACGCGGTCAGGAATATCTAAACAGACCAAAGAAATGTACCCTATCCCCGCTAGATCCAAAGCCTCGTGGCTACTTGGGAGAAGTCGGCAGTGCCTGGGAGGCCTTATAGGAATCTTCACTGGCCACTGCAGACTAAACAGACACATGCACCTCCTACAAATGGTGACCAGTCCACTCTGCACCTAATGTGGAGCAGGGAAAGAGTCGTCATACCACTTTCTGGGAATGTGCTATAGGTGGGCGCGACTGCGCCACAGGACACTGAGAGCCGCCTTGCTCCATCCAGAGGAGCTTCCGACTCTGAGATGGGATGGGATAATCTCCTTCATTAGAGGGACGAATCGACTCGTGGAGGGAATGAGGGCCCAGGCAGAGTAGGGATGGGTGGATCGGGGGACTGTGAAAAGGGCCTTTAAGGCCTAGTCGCAAGACTTCAACCCTCCACCCCCCAATGTCTACTACTACTACTAATTCTTCCAGAGCAGAGTATAATTATTGGGTAACTTAGTGGTTAGAACTTCTAGACCTGCAGATAACGTTAAACATGGCGGAAAAATGGTTTTTGTCATCCACTACTTAAATTCGACTAACTTGGTAATTTTTAAAACAATCTGACCTGAAATGCAATAGAAAGTGCAAAAATGGAAAAAAGTTTTGACAAAAATCGGCACAAAAAAAAGATCAATTTAAACAATCCCAAACCAGGGGGAAAATAAAAAATGATATAAAAGACAAATTCAAGGATGGAAAAAATTGATTATAAAATATTTTGAAAAAAATGACAAAAATTGGACGCATAGATAGAAGTGTATAACAAAAATTAAACTCGAAAAGGACGTTTTTGTCTTGCTTTTCCAATTAACGAAAGAAAACACATTAAGGTTTCAATTGAAAAAATCAGATAAATTACGATAGTATGAAATAAACAACATTTAAGAAAAAATGTTTTCAAGTGAGAAAAAAAATCCTAAAAGATCGAGAAAAATTGAATAGAAATAGTTCAATTAACAACTGAAGTAAGAAACTGCAAAACTTGAGAGCAGGACTTTAATTAATACAAATCTGAAAGATAAGAGGCACGGAGAACTAAATTCGGGAAGAAGAAAAAAGAAGTATTTCTACCTAATCCAAACGTTGGCGTTTTTCATCTGAAGATATGGGATTTTCATGTCCTCCTCTTGCCATACATGCCATCATCGAAATGCGATAATGTATAACTTTGGTACATTCTTCATTCTAATAAAGGGGCTTAAATTATGAAAAAACAATTGTATTATCAAAAAAAGTTACTTAAGTGGGTACTCAGCTTTACTAACGCGTGGTTTGTGAAAAGTAGAGCAACAACCCAAAACTTTAACATGTAGGAGACAAACAACATTTAAAAGATTAGATATGAATAGGCATGAATAAAAACCCGTTTATTAGGTTAACCCGCGATGAAAATAGTAATAAACTGTTACCTATGTGAAGGTGTGTTTAGGAGCTTAGACCCGATTGCGACACCATATGCTCATTGTTGTTAAGAGAGTAAACATTGGTCTTAAATACCAAAAGGTAAAGTTATCAGAATTACTTTCATTTTTTTCATCTGATTAAAGCTGCACACATACCGAGGAGAAAAAGTGAAAATCTCCTGAGTCGAATAGCCTTATTAGATAGTACTGGATTTGCGTTATAATTGATTGATGGTCAACGTCTAGGGTGCAAGTCCATAGGTCATAGAAATCGTAGTAATTGAAATGTCAATGTTTTATGTTCTTGGACAATTATTATTATTTCGTGGAAGCTACTATTATCGAGATCCTTGACACCCATGACCAACAGTTTACCCACATGAGTTTGCGACATTGTGTATGGTGCTTATATAAGCTACGTTAGGTAATTATTTGTTTATGGTTAATTTTTGTTTAACACTGATTATATTAAATTTCATACCGCGGAGCCTAATCTGAGAGATGTTGCCATCCTGCTTTTACTTTGATTTTTATCTTTCACAATGCCCTGTATCAAGTTACATTTTTTTCTAAACGAAAGTTTTCAATTTATGCCACCCCTTGTTCGTTATGAAACTCCCTTTGTCAAGGCCAACTGAGTAATTAAGGCCTTACTCTAAGATTACACCTACATGTAACTTTCAATGTAAAGTGTACATACAACCAAATACTTTTTATTATCATCACTTCCCGTTACGTTCCAAATTTGTGTCAACTCGAAAGAGAGGAAATTAATACAATTGTTGGTGTTATTGTTCAAAACAAGCAGTGTGTATTGTTGTTATTTTCGTCATTTGTAACTGGGTCAGAGAATGAGTATGTATTAGGTTTCAGTGGGTGTACTTCATACATATAATATGCATAATGTGGAATTTGGTGTGCTTTTACGTGCTTGTAAAATTTATCAAAAGTTATTCCTTAGGTTTAAAACAAACTATAATTTATTATTTGACTGATTTTCTTTCTATTTATTTTAGTTTTTGATAAATTAGAAATACGCTTCATAATTTATCCAAACAGTTATTAGGGCACCAACAAGATTCTCTCTCCAATAAGCGGTAATTTGCATTTCAATGAGATTATGCAGGTGTAATTTTCATTACATCATCGACAATATTGATTAGCGATATTGAATTAACCCGCGGACATTGAGGTTAAAAATAAGCGTCTAGAATTGTTGGTGACATCATCAAGTTGGTTTTTGTGACGGAGACTAACATAATGTGTTTCGTATAGTTATTTTCTTCGATTTGATTCGAGTCGTATGATTTATAAACAATAATAATTATTATCCCGAAATATGAAGCCTTGAAAGAAACTAGTGAGAATAAAGCAAATGAAGGTACCTACTTAAATTATTGCAGAAACAAATAATATTATTCATTTAGGAGAGCTGTACTCAACCACAAATTGAGAAAAATAATTGCCTTTAAAGAAACAGGTTAGCAGATCTTTATGTAAATAAAAAAAAACTGTCTTTAAGATCATAAGTATGGTTACTTTTTCTTTAAGGCTTACAACCTTTGTAAGTTAGATTTTAGATGTAGACTATTTTTTCATTGAAGCTTTAGAGGTATACGCTAGAAGAGCAAAT
Organism: Taphrorychus bicolor; assembly: GCA_951812265.1. Classification (NCBI taxonomy): domain Eukaryota; kingdom Metazoa; phylum Arthropoda; class Insecta; order Coleoptera; family Curculionidae; genus Taphrorychus; species Taphrorychus bicolor. The sequence goes on along the minus strand of OX638298.1, from coordinate 44,660,859 downwards.
CAAAAATCTTGATGTAGGTATGACTCAAACAATTGAGAGTGTCTAGAATCCAATGAACATGGCCTGGGACTTCCTTGTGTAGCGCTGTAAACATTTCTCCTATGAGAATTACAGATAGTAAATAATATACGGTGCGGTTCTAAATTGTCCCTCACCCCCTGTTAGTTTGTTAAAAAAAAATATTGAAAATAAGCAATAAATGTAGAGTCCCACAGCCAGGGTCATATAACTTGTTGCCAAATATATAAGATGTACTACTTTTAATATATCTCTTGTGTGACAAAGGAAAGGTGTTTAGAAAAAGATGGATAGAAAAAAAGAAACTTGCATAGCTGTCAAGCATAAGTTAAGTGACACCTGAAATTAAACGTGTTTTAAAAATACGTATAGTTAATGGTGAGGGCGTTTTAAATCTATCTATTTTTCAGGTGCTGGAGTTTATGAAAAGCACAATATTATATTTCGTACAATATAGTATTTTTAACTCTCACATTTTCCGAGATCACAGTTGAGTAGAGAAATGATAAAGAAAAATTTAATAAAACCCTTGGTTTCTTTCAATCAAAAAGTGGTATTCACACATATTTTATGCAACGTCTTGTAATTGGAGAAATCATCATCAATTTCACTTTAGCCAAATACGGTCCTGTTTTTAACAAATTTAAAAAAAATTCTACAATTAACGATATCACACAATATCAGAAAAAATTGAAACACGCATTTACAATTAATAATTACGATATTTCTGTGCATAATTTATTAGACGTTGTTTTACCTAAGAAGTTGTAGAAATGGTAACTCGAGAATATTTGGTATTACGACATAGATACCTACCTATTTCCTAGTAATAACAGGAACTATATCCGTGATAAAAACGGTAAAAAGGGATGAAAAACAAAAACGTGTACAATTGTACAACAGCAGTACATTTGGTCTATGGCAGACTGATTAATAACCTCACTTGCAAAGGGGGAGAAGAAAAATTAAATTCGGACAAATTGAGTTATTGTGCAATTTGTTTTTATTCAGTTTTTAGACCCCTACTGCAGTTTATCATTTGAACCTCTCATAGAGTTTGACCAAGATAAAAATGCACTGCATGGAGATTTCCGAAACATTTCCGTTAAAAATGAGGTACTGGTTTCCATTTTTTTGATATAAAAAATAGATTTTTATGAATTTTGGATTTAATTTGTTTTTTTTTTACTTATATCAATATAAAAAAACAAAAAACAGTTTTTCACTTTTTAAACGCCCTTTTAGTCCTGGTACTACCTAACGCTCTCAAAGATCAACATGCTTCCAGTAAAGGAAAGTCGACAGACACTGCTCTCCACTCAGTGTATAAAATAGAGAAGGCATACTCGAATAAATAAGTGCTGCTGGCACTCTTATTCGATATTGAGGGAGCATTCGACAAAGTCAGAACAAATAACATCTGCGAGGCCCTTAGGCCCCGGGAGACTCCCACACAGTTGGTAAGCTGGGTCAGATTGGCGCTCCCCAACCGTAGGGTGACGGCTTCTCTGGGAGATCACCGGAGGGAAATGGAGGTCAAGGGCGGCTGTCCACAAGGCAGCTGCTTAGCACTTCGACTATAGTGTCTCTTAATGGACGGTCTTTTGGAGAGATTACAGGCCGAGGGTTCAGTGCGCAGGCGTATGCGGATGACGAACTGGTCATGATACCAGGAAAGTTCGTCGGCAGTGTTTGTGATCGATTGCAAAGGGCATGCAGAATAATAGAACAATAGTGTACCGAGACGTGACTGTCAGTCAATCCTGGCAAGACAGAGCTTGTGCTTTTCACCAAAAGGAGGAAAACTACAAGATTCCGGTCACCCACGCTGTACGCGGAACCTCTGCCTGAGGCTAAGTACCTAGGGGTGATCCTCGATACCGGGCTAACCTGCAAAAGTCACGTAGAAAAAGCATGCAAGGCAACAACACTGGTGTGGCAACAGCGCAAGGCAGTGGGCAGAAGGTGGGGTCTAAAGCCTCACGTCCTGCACTGGCTCTACACTGCAGTAATCAAACCGAGGATATCCTATGGGTCTCTGGTCTGGTGGCCAGTGGTGGACTATGCGTTGAGGTTGGCCAGACTGTAGAGAACAGTCTGCCTAGCTATAACAAGTGTATTCGGGGCCGGTGTTGTTCTGAAGGGAGCGGTCTCAATGCCTTACTGGGTCTGCCACAGCTTCCAACTGGATGAAGAGGGAGGCGATGGATTGCTGCGGCAGGAAACAGTCATGGGAAGAAGTCACACGCAGATTGCCAGCCTCATCCAGTGGACATCCCATTTGTCCTGTCGCAGGATGGGCGCCCTTGCGATCGGTTGGGTTGAAGACTAAAACAGCCATCTGGGATAAACATTTCAAAAGAGAATTCAAAGAAGGGCTGCTTCAGCAACCTTCTGATAATAATCAGGTATGGTATACAAACGGATCAAGAATATCGTGAGGAGCGGGAATATACAAAGCAGGACATGAAGAGGGTAAGAGCTTTCCCTTGGAAAGCCACACGACGGTTTTCCAGGCGGAGGTCTTTGCAATACTCGAAGTGGCCACACGACCAGAAGTCAAACAAGGAGCAGAACAGAACATCTTCATTTACTCCGACAGTCAGACGGCCCTGCGAGCCATCTGCAGGAACAGGACGAGTTCAAAGTTCGTTCAGGACTCCAGGGATGCTCTAGAGTCACTGGCAGAAACAAAAAGGGTAAATCTGGGATGGGTTTCTGGACATAGGGGCATTAAGGAAAGCGAGCGCGCCGATGAATTGGCCAAGCGTGGTTCCCAGACGTGCTTTACTGAACCGGGGCCATGTCGGTCCATCAGGAGTAAGCAATAGGTACATCTCTCACACTCTAAATGAATGGGCATGGCATAGTACAAGGGCAGACTGGATACAGTTAGGAATATGTAGACATACCAAGGAAGTCTACCCTAACCCGGATAGATCCAATGCCTCGTGGCTACTTAGGAGAAGTCGGCAGTGCCTGGGAGACCTTATAGGAGTCCTCACTGGCCACTGCAGAGTAAACAGATACATGCACCTCCTATAGGAATGGTGAACAGTCCACTATGCACCCACTGTGGAGCAGGCGAAGAGTCGTCATACTACCTTCTGGGAGTGTGCTATAGGTGGACGCGACTGTGCCACAGGACACTGGGAGCGGCCTTCCTCCATCGAGAAGAACTTACGATTCTGAGATGGGAGGGGATACTCTCCTTCATTAGAGGGACGGGTCGTCTCGTGGAGGGAATGAGGGCCCAGGCGGAGTAAGGATGGGTGGATCGGGGGACTGTGAAAAGGGTATTTAAGGCCTAGCCGCAAGGCCTTGGCCCTCTAATGTTTACTACTACTACTACTACTACCTAAAGCTCTACAAGATTCCGTTTATTAATTTTTATTTCAACGCTTCGTTTTCGAAAGTCCATCACCACATTTATTAACTAATTTATGGCACAAAAAAGTAGATACTGCATAAATCAACCCTATTTTTCCCAATTCAATAATGTGTTTTTTTTTAAAGTGTAACATAACAAACTTAAGTTAGTTTATTGTTATTATTTTCCGGCATAGGTTTCATGAAGTACTAGAACAAATTATGTTACTTGTTCTACAGTTGCAATTGCAATATTATTCGTCGCATACTAACAAAAAATATTGATAATTAAAAATTACTTTTTTATGTTGCTGTTGTGTTGTTCAAAAAATTTTTTGAACATCTTTGACTTAGGTATAAAAAAGAATAACTAATACAGTTGATAATGGCCTCTCGGTAACGAAACTTTGGAATAATACTATATTATACAAGGGGTTAATAAGTGTCGTTATTCTTGAGGGTAACGTTTGAGCTCACGAGCGAAGCGAGTGGCACAAGTTGCCTGAGAGACTAACGCTCATTAAATGCGAGTTGAATACTATACTTTATCCACGACCAAGATTCCTTGGTTTTCTCAAATATGATAGGCTATAGGTGCCACAAAGATAATTCACAATTTTAAAATCACGATCACCGCGGGTTTCGCTAATCGACGACGCGACGTTTGATGCGTCAGATAGATGACGTTCTAGTCGCCCGCGCATGTTCGTTTCAATGCTACGAGGGTGGACGGTAAATTACTTCACTTTAAGGCCTGCTTTAAGCATTTTTCAGTAAAAAGTACATTTTTTTGTGAAAAAGAGACTATCTCATCCTAATAGAAGGATAATTATTTTAATGAACCAGGGGTAACTACCGATTTCATGTTTAGGGCAGTTTACTTTTTGAGTTGCCAGTTTTCGTTACCATGACAACTCATTATTCACTTGTGAATAAAGATTAGCATTAATCTTGAGAATGTACGAGAATAATGTGATTATTACAGCATGGTCTGGGATAATAGTATATTATTAAACGAGCTTTTTATGATATGAGCCATTATTCCCTTAGGGGGACGTTTGCGTCTCGAGCCGCAGGCGGGGGGCGCAAGTCTCCCGTGGGAATAATGGCCATAAAAAGCAAGTATAATACTATACTTTGTCCACGGCCATTATCTAACAATAGCAAATTATAAAATCTATAGGTAGTGTACATAAATTTATTGAAATGTCAAAGTGACACTCGCGTTTGGCGGCAAAACCGGTGCCACCAGGTGCATTTTTTACGCTGCGGCATTTGATATTGCGATTTTGTCTACTCCTACTGGTTGCCAAGGCAACATATATAACTTAAATGGCGAGCGGAAATAATGATATTGTTGCGAACTCGGGGTTCAATAATTCCAGTGTAACGATTTAACACGAAAACACTATTTATTTATTCCACAAATACACACAGGTACAATTCGACTAGTAAATAACTCACTACTTAACACTTTATAGCCTTCTATTATCGCTTCGTACTTTAGCTTACTTATACCTCGCTTAAAATAAGACTACTCTACCGCGCGCTCGCGTTCTCCTTTTATACACAATCCTAAAATTACAGAAACAGCTAGAATATTTTAGAAGAATAATAATTAATACGAGACACATAAAAAAAGGTCGTAAACAACTACGTTCTAAGTAAACAGAGCAATAAATCAATCACTCGTGACGACATGCTAAACGCCGAGACGCGAAGATTCTACCTCCTTCGCATGGAGCGTTAGGGTCACCGTAACAATATTATTCCCGCAGTTTGAACTTAGATATCCCTCTTACGCTATATGAGCCCAATTTAACTTTTGTCAACAAGCTGAATATCAATATATTATTTAGTGGCCGTGGACAAAATATCTATTTATGTAACCAGTTACGAAAAGTCCGATTTTGTGTAACGAATGAATGTTCGTCGCGGAACGAGCGCAGCGAGTTCCCGCAATTTGAATGAGATACACAAAAAGGTTTTTCGTCACGTGTTTCATACAAGATTTTTTCTAATTTTGACTACAAATACCTACTTAGAGAGAGAATTATTATTATTAAACTTCAATATTTACTTTTAAACCACTTTGTATCTACTTAATACCGTAAAACTATAGCAACGGTGTGCCACAGCCGAAACCTGCAACTGGTGGTGACACCAACTTTTCATCACTAGTTACGAAAGATTTTACTTTTCGTAACTAGTTACGAAAAGTAGGACGTTACGTCACTGTCATCAGTATTGAAAAGTGCCACTTTATATGTCAAAATTAGAAAAATTATTAAACGCTATCTTGTAGAACTTAAATGTAAGAGTGTTTTTTTTTAATAACTTAAAAAATAAATAAAAACCACAATCCATAAAATAGTTTTTTTTTAAATAAAAAAAAATATAACAAGCAACTCGCTTTTGTAAACTCCTTGTATTCCCGTGGGGGAACTTTCTTTCAATTTAACCGACCTCTCTTACCGTTTTGGAGATCCAAACGAGTGCATCGAGATGAGATGCGGGCCATTCTTATCTTGGACACAGTGTATACATCTCAATACCCCTTTGGATGAAAACATTGAAACTTTCTACATATTGAGTAAAATGAAAAAACTTAAAACTAAATTAAACTTAAACTAATGGGTAAAATTATTGCAAATATAATTAAAAAACAAGTTTAAAAACAAAATCAGCCAAAAATTAAACAAAGTATGCGGTAACATTGTGACTAGAATGTTCTTTTCTTAAAACTGATGGTCAAAATCATATGTTTTGATGGTTTTTTTAGGACTTTTTGGAAATTGTGATCTTCGATCAGATGGATCTCTACAGCTGATTTTTAGGCAACAGGATTTGACTACCTATGACGGCCCAGTCAATCCGACTGGTTAAAAATCTGCTGAGAGTGATCAATTCGATCCGGATCACGATTTCCAAGTTTTATCTTTGTTGTTAACAATTAGGTACTTCTGGGTGTCACCGTAATCTTGATGTAGATCTGTTTGTACCATAAAACTACTTCTTTATATGAATTACTTTTTTCTCATGCTGGACATCCTTATCTTGGACACACAGTATAGGTAGTCCCGTGAACTATTATTTTATATCTTGAAAAAAAAATATCTTAAAAATTGTAAAAAAAGGGAGTGACCACCGGAAAAGTTTAAAACGCATTTTTTATTGGAAGTTTACGCAGGTGTTTTACAAAACACATTATTTTTCAACTACGAATAGAGTGTTTTTCTAAAGAACTCAGTAAATCAGTGTCCCCCTTTCTATTTTGTGACAAGCCTGTAAATTTTTATCTGACGGTAGCAGCTTAAACCGGGGCATCTCGATTGGCATGGGAACGATTGTGTCAAGGCAAATAAAAGTTTAAAGGCTTTACGATTTGAATTTGGAAAATGAATGTTTTAGTAAAACTACCGATTTCTACATGAATTTAGCTCTTTTTTTCTTTTTTTAACAATTCATTGGCATTTTAGAACACATCTGCAAATATCAAACAACTTTTTATACTGGTAATGGGCATAATTAGGAGAGGTCTACCTTGCTGGATGTAGTGTAAATAAAATTGAGAATAGATAAATTATGGCCGTTTGATGATTTTTGTTTCAATGATCAGAAATGTAAAATTTGAGAACGATAAATAAATTTTGAAAATATTTTCAAAATAAAGATCCTTTGCAAAAATTGATATTCTACCAAAAAATTGCAACTTTGAATTGTAAAGAACTTATACGACATCGTGTGTAAGCCATTCACTTATTATTGACATCAAGTAGGCGTTGGAAATTTTGACACTTTTATCTATATTCTCGATATGTGCTGACAGGAGATAGGAATAAAAAAAAAGTTTTAAAGGTAACGAAATAAGTGAATGAGTAATATGACAATACAAGGTTCTTGTTACAAAATTTCAATTACAATGTTTTATTAAACAAGAGCGATTAAAAAAATTTCTTTTCTTCCTTTTTTTTCTTATGGTTTCCAAGTTTTCCAGCCTGTTCGTTCTTCATATAATCCAGAATAAGCATTGCTAAGAAAAGGGTGCTACTTTTACTATGCAAAATGTAAATTCTAAACTTCATAAAAAAATAAATATGTAGGTGTGGGAAGACGTATACTTCGTGCATTTGCTTCAAAATTCCTTTATAGGCGAACCGGTTTCGGCGCAAAGGCCATCACCAGAACCCATCACTTCCCCTAGTTTGAAGAATTTTTCGGCGCTGATGATGGCCTTTGCGCCGAACCCGGTCCGCCAATAAAGGATTTTTGAAGCAAATGCACGAAGTATACACCTTCCCACACCTACCTATTTATTTGTCACCGTTCACACGGCAGTTAACTTTTGAACATAAAAAAATGTCTGCAGAAAAATGTACAGGGTTGTGTAAAAAGCGTGGCAGAAAATTTCCTTATTTTTAAAGAAAACTACATAAATATTTTTGTATATTTTAGCTCTGTGGCTGGTTCTAAACAAGTTTTATGAAATATTTCCTATACTTATCCTCATTTGTTTTCTTATTCACTAACGTTGAAAACTTTTAGGGGTTGTAAATGTCCATAGCCGTTTAGAACAGAACGAAACAGTTTGCACTTTTGCATATTAGTTTTTGAATGGTTATTAAGGGACATAAATTTTAGATAATAAAAAAATACAAAATTTTTAATTAAGTTTATCTTATTTGGCTTCTGTTTAGATTCTGGAGAACAAACCTTTCTCTGTTCCTATGTAATTTCGTGATCAGTTGTTGAAGACGCTATACGAAGTCTTCTGTATTTGAATGCCTTCAGGCCAGTACCTTAACGGTCAATACGTTCTAATAGATTTTATGTTTTCAGAACCCAAGATGACTTCTCCAGCTCTAACCAACGGCAACGGCCAGAAAGAATCCTCCACCAAAGGATCAAACCCGACTCTGCCCCAATCCCCAGCGAGGAGCGTCAGTGGGTCAGTAGAGCAGGCCACCACGCCGCCTCTGGTAGCTTGGTGGAGAGTCTTCAAACTGGTCAATGTTCTCATGAACCAGCACTGTTAGAAAGGAGCAGGAGACGCAACAGGGATTAGAGGAGGGTTATCTTGATTTTTTTTTATTCTAGACTAGAGATATTATTATTTATATTATTACATATCATATCAGTTATCATGTAGCCTAGATACAATACTCTCCCCAAACTAGTGCAACTCTTGTGGGTCTTCTTTTCTCAGAGCCAATAGCAAACTGCGTTGTTAGTAGCTGTTTCAATATTATATAATATTTATGGAAAAAAACCATTATCCATTAGAGTGCAGCTCTGCCTTCCGAAGTTCTTACTCTTAGCCGTATAGGTATAGAACGTAGAAAGTTCTGGGTAGATAGATCAGAGTTAGCTATTAGCTTAGATTGTTTGAAATATTAATAGGTATGTTTCTGTTGTCGGCTTAATCCTGTTATTATTGCAGGTATTTGCCTAATTACTACATAATAGTTTATTGAGAAAACTTAGGAGTTAACTACGAGCAAGCCATATTATTAGATCATAGTTCAATGAATTTTGTTTGTAAACTTTGCACTGTTAACCGTTGGATACACATATTATGACAATATTATCATTAAGTAAGTGTTTTCTTATTTAACGGAAGATGTTAGTGTGGATCTAGTCCGTAAGGTTAAGATGGAATTTGTATCGAATCTATTATCATTATTAAGTACCTATGCACTAAATTTGAAGTTTTAAAACCCATCCAGACTATATGCGTACCTTAACAATATTCAAGTAAGTATAATAACTAACAAATACTTAAATAAAATGTTACATATTGTTTATATTTTTTATAAATAACCCTATCGACGAATTCCGAGTAAGATTGTTTATTATTATAAAAGACAATTTGATCTTAGGTTTTTAATAAAGAAGAAGTTTTGCAATGGTTACCATTTTAGTACAACAAAATATAATATCCGATTGTGGTATAAGAATAAGATATGAAAAAGACGGTCTTATTGATTCAAGAATGAGCTTCTATCTGAATGATTTAGTACTAATATTGTTAAAATTATTTAGTAATATAAACATTTATTTACTCTGTTAATATGGATTTTTTTATTATAATTGGAACATAATTTAAATAAGTACCGAATAAAGACCGGACTATTACTATGTTGATAAATAATTGTTTTTTTTTTCAAGCGGACCAAAAGTATACGTCATTTGTTTTCTCCATACGCACACCTAAAGTGGGCTTTCTAATCCTGAGACCAAAAAAGTAGCAAAAAAGTCCTAGGCAGTAAAAGTAAAGTCAAAAGTCACCGCAACTGTCATGGTGGCGCATAGATAAACGATTTTCATTCATCAAAATTATTTGAACACTAGATAGACCGATCTGAGTGTATTGCCATATTTACATTCTTATTGAAAAAACAAAGGATAGGAATACTCTCAGAGCAGTCGAGAGCACCACCAGAAACCGTTATTAGTCGAAATCGCATAGGTTCTCGAATTCTGAGTTTGTCTGTTAAATGTCATGCGCGTCATCATATTTATCTGTCAATGTTACGGACTTTATTAATTTAGTATTGATAATAATGCTACAAATTCTTAGTTTACCATAAGTTACCTAAACCAAGATATTAACCGACGCTTTTGTACTGTCAATTCCCAACTACTTGGACATTGTGTATGGACCTTTTTTGACAAGTTTTAATAAATATAGGATACAGAAAATACAAAATTCATGTGCAAGATATATTAGAAACCTTCACCGAATTGAACACATTCCTGATATATATCAACATAACATGGCACAGGGGAGGTTCATGCACATGGGCTGTCTCATCCATAAGGTACTGGCTATAGGATCTCCAGATTATCTGGCAGAGCTGATTGTTAGGCGAAGCGACATACACCGGGTTAATGTACGTAATCCTCATCTAATCTCGACCCCAGCTCATAAAACTGAGTTATTTAAAAAATGTTCGCTGGGCGAAATACAAAAAGACCTTTTACTCCGAGTAACATATTGTTGCGAACTCGGGGGTTCAATAATTCCAGTGTAACGATTTAACACGAAAACACTATTTATTTATTTCATAAATACACACAGGTACAATTTGACTACTAAATAACTCACTACTTAACACCTTATAGCCTTCTATTATCGCTTCGTACTTTAGCTTACTTATAGCTCGCTTAAAATAAGACTACTACTATAACCGTCGCTCTATGCGCCTTTTATATACAATCCTAAAATTACAGAAAAACCTAGAAAGTTCTTTATAAGAATTCTTGAATAATCTCACATAAAAAAAAGGTTGTAAACAACTGCCTTCTAGATTAAACCGAACAATAAATCACTCGTGTCAGCCATGACGCAGCGCGGATAGGTCGCGAAGCTCCACCAACCACACGCGTTGCCCCGCCTTCCATGCGGCGTTGCTGCGAATCGTAACAATATAGTTTTTTTAAAGCATGCAGGAAATAAGAAGTCTATATCAGGGTGGTTCAGTTTTGCAATTTTCTCTCATCCTCTTTACGCGGGTCTAGGTTCTTACCCAATTAGTGGTGTATATTATTTGAAAAATAAATATAATGTGTTAGAACGGTGGTTTTCAATGTTCAATGGTTTTAATGGTATTAAATGATAACCAATGGTTTAGGGGGTTTAGGTAAATTATGATAAAATAAAAATGTTTAGCATTTGTATCAATACTAAATTAATAAAAATCACATTGACAGATAAATATGATGACGCGCATGACATTTAACGACCAATAACATTTAACAGAATTCGAGAACCTATGCGATTTCGACTAATAACGGTTTCGGGTAGTCCTCTCGAGCGGTCTGGGTTTATTCCTATCCTTTGATTTTTCAATGAGAATGTAAAGATGGCAGTACACTCAGATCGGTCTATCTGGTGTCATCTAGTGTTCAAATAATTTTGGTGAATGAAAATCGTTTATATATGCGCCACCATGACAGTAGCGGTGCCTTTTGACTTTACTTTTATTCTCTAGGACTTTTTTGCTACTTTTTTGGTCTCAGGATTAGAAAGCCCACTTTAGGTGTGCGTATGGAGAAAACAAATGACGTAATTTTAGTGCGCTTGAAAAAAAAAGTACTTTTACCTGTCCGGAGACATAATGTATGTCCCGCCAAACTGAATATTACATCGAGTACGATCCTTATCAACTTAAACTCGTTTTTCATTTAAAAGTGAGTTATTGACATGAGCGCCATCTAGGCGACTGAACCCCCGTGAATATATCACATTTTTAAATCCAACGCCTTCTAACCGACGGCTACTGCAATCTTATTCATCACCAATTTTATGGAATGAAGAAAGAAGGAAAGCAGAAGTATCAATTTAATCAATATTATCTCTATCTCATCAATATAATATATATCATCAATATAATAAATCTAATAATAACCCATCTCATCAATATAATAAATATAATCATCAATATATTATAAACAGGTTTTCACGTTTATAACGCTCATCCTTTGGTCCTCCAAAAAAAGTAAGAGTTACAGAGTCAGTTAAATTGCTTACAGTGTCAGTTAAGTTGAGTATCTAAATGAAGAACCTACTAAGAAGGCGACTTAAAATTGGAGTTACCTGCCACAGTTTCTAAAACATCTCAAAAAAAAGTGAAAACATGTCAATAAAAAAAAAGGTCCGCGAAAACCATCAATCAGCTCTTAATCAAACTAGTGATCTTTCCTATAATGCCGTTTTAACATTGAGATATTTTCTTACTCATTTAGGTTTTAGATTTTTTTTTTATTTCTTATGGAGGGCCTATCGAAATTTTACACTATTAACTTTCTTTTTTATTTCATTTGTTTTTGTTTTTGCCGCTTTGGATAGTAAATCAAAGAAATTTCAAAAAATAATAAAAGAAATTTATTTACATGGTATCCCGAAGTTAGTTGCATAATTGTAACCATATTCTACGACCAAAAATAAACAGAAACAATTCATATAAATACGAGTATAAATATAAGTAGTAGAAGACCAAAGCGGGGTCTGGCTCATTCTGGCTGTAATGGTGAATGCGCTTCTCTTGTTTTGTATACCAGTGACCCCACAAGCTGTGTGCGGATGGTGCTTAATTTTTTAAATGGAATGGTGAAGTCGCCTCTCGACTTGTGACGCGATTCGAGCCCCCGTTGCCCGTTAGACTCCCCCCAACCCCCAACCCCACCCCTAAACAGCCTCTCTAAAACCTCTTGTAACATTAGTAGTAGTTAGACGTTCGAGCAGTCATGTTACAGAAAATATTTGATGGTAGTTTAAAATTAGAGAAGTGTACTGTGGAAGAACTGCGTGACTTACCACTTATCTTTTATCAGACAAGGGTGGATAGTACCATGCTTTTAAATATATGGGGCAAGCTCCCGTTTCACTATAGAAAGGATTTTCTTCTGAGGACAAGGTTGCCATGTTTCGTACATTACAATCGACCTGATTGGCGAACTCATATAGATGGGCCACCATCTCCGCAAAACCAGTGTCATCTCTGCTTGAAGAGTTTACCTAAAGCGTGCGTGGAAAATAAAAAATACTAAGTACTTATTGTTTTTTTATTGTGGAAGTCTATTATACACCCAATCATGTATTTCAATACAATTGTGTAAACTACAAACGTATGACTTATCTGGTAAATGCTCCATACATTTTGGGTAACTCGGTTGAGTTGGGGGTCCGGACGTGAACCAATCCATTGATTCAATATCAATAATACTTTTGCTGTTATCTGAACCATTAAGAATTTTTTCTAAGAAATCTTTATTTACGCCACTTTTAACGTAAACCACATCACAGTTGTACAGTACTCGTTTAATTATCCCATTTATTCGGTCATAATTAATATTACCGCGGGCAAAATGAAGCCCATGGTAATTAAATGTTGCATGACTGACTATTTTCTTATTAGCAGGAGATAAGGATGCGTACGTCATTGGAGATTCAAACAGGTAATGGTTAACTTGTGACCCATTTGAAATGGTAACTTCTTTAGCAATAAATTCTGGACCTTGTATTCCGTTTAAGGTAAAACCTTGAATATCAACTGCAAACACTTTCATTTTTTTGTTTTGGAGAGAGGATTCAACTTTCTCAGTCGACAGTCGGAGAAACACTAAAAACTATGAAAAAGGTAATTCCCAATTCATAAAATTAACTCAAACTCTGGATTTATGGTATAATAACCAGTACCACGCTTATTTTTCATGTAATTAGATATCTAACCACAAATTATCTTCAAAACAACATCTTTCTGTAGGTAAATACATCCTATCAGTATAGCCACCTTGGATAAACGTCTTATCTGTAGTAGTCTGATCAAAAAAACCACATAACTAAATATATCCAGCAGTTTTATGTTATTAGCAAACCAAAATCAACGATTTTTAAGGAGAATAAAAATTCTTCTTAGAGATTAGAGAGAAGAAAGAAAGCATTTTCAAGAACTTTAGAAGCATATTCAACGAAACAAAGTGTAATCAAAAACTTGTTCTGCTACAACTATGAAGCGAGTAGTGATTGATTTTCAAGCATTCAAGGATGAAGGTAACAAATTTATAGTGAAGGAATTGGCAGCTTTTGATGGTAAACAACAGTGTCACTTTCTATTCCGACCGCCTTTCAAGTTGGAGACGCTCCCTCTGAAATATCAAAAACAGGTGTCTTGGCTTATGAAAAACCATCACTTTATCAAGTGGGATGAAGGTTTCACCCCACTGTACCATTTGCCAAATATAATTAGACGAATAACCAGGGATGCACATATGGTATACGTAAAGGGATTGGAGAAGATGCAGTTTGTAAAAAATTATTGTTCGCCAACGCTGATTACAGAAATTGGGTTTATAAACATTAAACCATTAGAGGTGAAATGTGCATTCCATTCGAATTCCTATGCAGTATGTGCTCTCTCAAATGTTATTTATTTGTATGATAATTATATAATGAGTTCGTAAAACACGATTTTTTAATTTTTTTCTTAAAAAAAATCATCGATTTGTTTGCTAATTTCTGCTTTACACATTAAGTCATCAGAAGTGAAATTCTATACAAAATCACATGTAGTATGGACTCTCAAGGGTGGGTAATACTTCCTACGACAATGAAAACCACATCAGTTTGATAATTATATAATGAGTCCTAAAACATATAAATAGTGTGTACGTTAATTATATTTCCCATTCATTCTAATAACATGGCTCTGTTAAAACCAACTTTTTTAATTCTCACTGCAATAATCAACAATGTCCTATACGTGTATCAACCTGAAAAGAACGCCGATGTATACGACGTGTGTTTTGATAAGATAAATGATAGCTGGCCTGATAGATGGATGAAGATGAGCAAAAATGACTTAACCGTGTCGGCAACGATACCGCCTAACGCCACGCACCATCAGCTGAGGCTTTGGTACCCGAATCGAACACACGGTGATAGCGGTTGGCGAAACCTCACGCAAATAATTGAGATTAGCGAGTGTGGTGAAATATGGGATATATTATGGTGTACCCTAGCAATTACCTTATCTTTCATAATGCTCTTTGCAGTTTTATATTACAGGCGGGTGAGATAGACATTAAAACGAATGTGTTTTTTTTTTATTAGTTTTTTTTATTTTCCACAAAACTTACAGCAGCAGCAGCAGCAGCATTGTTCTTACAGAAAAAAACCCTCTTATGACTATTGAACATTGTTTTTTATTTTATAGTGCCCCCATGGAAGGGTATTGTGACAATTCTTCAATAAAAACCTTTTATCATCACATGAATTTAACGCTAACTTAATTTCATTACAACTAAATATATTATGTTTAATTGACTGGATAGTACATTGTTTAACAATTTTATTTTTTCCAAATTTCAAACATTTTACATAGTCGTCAAAAGTGATTTTATTTTTTACAATTTGATATTTAATACCTTTTAATTTTTTAACACATTTTGTATCGTGAAGTTTGTATGAATACATTTTAGATCGTAAACCTACAAAATGAGTAATAATTTGCCCAGCAGTTTCATCTTTCATAAGACCTAAAACTTTTTTGTTAACTTGAGGAATCCCATAGATCTTGTCTTTAGGGTAATCGCTAGTATCGAAATATTTCAAATCAGTTTTGATGATTTCCGCATAGACGTTATCACATGTAATTTCATAGATAAAACTGTCAGTGTCGATATACATTAATTTAAGGTTATTCTGAGGCACTTTGTAAAGCATGTAGTTATAATGAAAATCATACATGATGATTTTGGAAAGATCTAGTATGCTCATACCAATATAAAGTGGTTTATTAAAAACAAGTTTCGTTTTTTTCAACTCAATAGCCACTAAATTTTCAGAAAATTTGACAACACTATGAAAATTTGGACTGGAAATCAGATTTTTAGCTCCATACCTGCCATACCAGCGGTTAACTAATTTGACAATCCTGTGTTTTCTAATATTCTCCATTGTTTTACCAAAAACTGCATTATTCATCAGTTTAAAAAGATTTTTAGCGAAACTAGTTGTAGCCTGAGTTCGTAAGTTGGTGTTTAAATCGATATAAGGCTTTAACCAAAGAGATTGACTAAACTTTAAAATACGATGATTTTTTTTGAGTTGAATTCCATGATTCAACGCCTGTTTTAAATTTTTGTAATGAATGACATATTTTTCTTTCTTATAAAAAGTGGTTAAAAGTTTCGGCAGTTTCGAGCCAGGATGTTCAGGGCAAAACGGCAAATCTTTGTGTAGATCAAGGAGATATTCAGGATACTCCAAGTCCAATTCTAAAATATACCCTATGTCCGAATTATCATCGATGTCACACACATTAAAATTACAATCTTCCATCCATTCAAAGTTATCATAAGGCAAATATTGACACATTGCACAACCATATAAGTTATTTACATCCAAATATAATAAATAAGTGGATGGTTTTGAGCTATCAAAATTTTCCATAAATTTATTGTTTGCCTCAGAATAACGATTGGAACATTGTGAAATTCCTCCACGTAGACCATTTTCAATAAACATAATTTGATCAATATCTTTAAGTAACCGGAGTTTACATTTGGTATATTTTAGCATACAGTCCCAGGTGTATCCAGGCAATGTGTAATACCAGCTAGGGTCTAATCCGTAAATGGTATGACAATTACTTCTAAAATTTTCAAAAACATCTGCTAATAATAAAACATCTGTTTTAAGATACAAATCTGAATATTGCCCCAAATTTTCTATGTTAAAACTTGTCCAAACACTTTGAGCATGGTGATAATCCTCATCACTAATATTTTCATCATTGAGCTGGCTGTAAAATTTTTCTTTGCTTGGTAAAACAGTTTCCTGTAACTTATCTATATGGTCCACGTAATCGTAACAGAAAACACCTTTTCTTGTTAATAGAGTAAATTGGTGGTCAGTTACACAAAATTCTTTTTTTGTTATTTTTAAATCAGCAGGATCCAATGTAGACACTAATTCACTTAATGATGAGTTTAAAAATCTCAACGAGTCTACAAAGCGAAACTTGAGTTTAGTTTCAACATTGTAGATCGTGAAGGAAATATAATTTTCCTTGTTAAGAGGTAGAACAGTAATCTTCTCATTTTCCCCAAATTTTTTAATTAGGAAGTGAGCATCATACCGAGATAAGCAGTGGAAAAAAACTGGAATTACAAATTGTTTTTTAAAGTTTAAATTACAAGCCTGATGACTAATACCTCTTATCTTTCCTGTGAAGTGAGAATGATCGAGAACGATAATGTCATCTGCGTTAAAAAAATTTTCACAAATATGACACTGCCCGTTCGTCCTATCATAGTCACTACTAAGATCTATTGGAATAATATTTTTTATTTTAGAGTGAACCAATTTTGATACATTTCGCATTTCGTTTGAAAACCAGTCTAAGCAATCAAGACCTCGATATGTTTTATAAAAAGATAGTAAATCATCATAATCACACTTAAAGTAGTAGCCCACACTAAATGCTGTGTGTTTCTGATAACGCACTTCATCATTTTGTCGCTCTAAAATCGACTCGAAATCGGCGTAAATTACAAAAGGTGTTGTCTGCTTATAACAATAATTTTTGAACTCCACATAATTATAACGCGGAAATGTAATTTGACTAAAATTTTTTTGCTCACATAAAGTGGTATGATCTTTTAATTTATCATTAGTATTAAAATAATTTAAACACCTATCACAAACAAAGATTTTAGATGTATGTTTATTTATCTGGCCAGCTAAAAGCCGAGACAAGTCTTTAATCCAACAATAATGGTATTTCAGCTCCATCTCATTTCTTTGCATAACATCATCATATTTAATGGCATATTTGTTTTGAATTAAAAGTAAATTGACATGTTTTTCTAGTTTTTGACTTGTGAGCTTGGCTGGAACGGTAACATAACCCTGCTTTTCCAACTCAAGCATGTACACGTTAATTGAAATTTTATTAAGTTTTTCAAATTTTGGAATATTAGATGGAGACATAGTTTCGATACCATTAGTGTTTAACACTCCCTTATAATTTGGATAAGAAGAAACCCTGTCAGAATTTTTAGGTGCTGGGTAAAGGGCTGCCATTACACTCCAAAAAAAGCATGCATTATCATTATTTTTAATGTTAATGCAAGCGTGTTTACTCGCAATTTCTTTTGGAAGTGGTATGTATGACGAACCACTATTTCCAATTTCATATTTATTAATGTTTATTTCTAAACTGAAAATTTTTGATAACGCCCATCCACTATCCTTTTCTTGAAATTCCTCCATTTTAGTTAGAATTAAATTTATGATATTATCACGAAACCACTGAGTCAAATTTGTACTAACATCAATAATAAAATTTGCAGTATTAAAATATTTGAATTCAATTTTTGACTCATCCCGCTGTTTAATAATGTATTCACCACAAAAAGTGCTATTTACTTTAATCATATTATATTTTTTTAAAACGTTTAAAATTCGACGTTTAAATAAGCCTTCTGCATCAACAAAAAAATCCCCAATTTTCTTATGTACTAAGTTAATGATTAAACCTGATCTTATCCTACTGTTAAACGCTAAAGATCCATCTAACCATTTAACTCTATCAGACCTTTTTGTACTTAAACCACCACCTATGTGACTTTTTAAATTTTTTAAAAGTACCCTAAGCCTTTTGAAATGTCCTAAATTAGTCAAGAGTCTTTTGTACGCACCCACATTTTTTTCTGACCGCCGCAACACAGTCTGCACTTGCCTAATTGAAGTTCTAATTTTCTTCAACCATGCTTCTACTTCTTCAGGTGTTGACTGAAGTGCCAATATGGCGTATGCTTTTCGGAATAACTCGAGGGTGTGTACACTAACATCTGCTGCTTCGGTGGTATGCTGCATCTTTGAAATTTCTGAATTGATTAAAGCATGATTAGTATTACACCTAAATATATATTCTAATTATACTTACAAATTTGTGTTATCTCTACTATCGGTGTTGGCGATAAACTGGCAACCTCCTTCATCGCTATAAATTTTAATCCATATTTCATAGATTTAAACTCTGGTAAACTGTCTTTTATAACCGAAGTCATTCGACCTGGTAAAAAAACAACATTCTCGGACAACTCAACTCTAACCACTTCGCCAAACCTTGAGTTTAAAACTTTTATGTCTTGTATTGGGTAAATTGTATTCACTTGCAGCTCTGATATTTTCAACAGCGGTTTTTCAACCAAACTGCCAGCTTCATTGATTTTTGATAAATTTATGTTTTCTCTTTTTTTCTTTTTCTTTAATGTAAAATGCTTCAGCGTAGACTAATTTTTCAACTCTGTCGTTTTGGGTTTTTATATGCATTTTGGAAGAGGTCCACCACAAACTCATTTTATGTCACCTCGCTCGCTAACCGTATTCCCATGCAGGTGATAAGGAATTGGAAACAGACCCCGCTTTGGTCTACTACTAATATATGAATTTTTTCGGCTCTTACTTCTTTTTAGAGTTGTGTTCCCTTCTACCCTTCTGAACTTTTTTTGTGGCAAGCCACTGATCGTTTCTTTTCCTGAAAATCTGAATTCTCTATTCAAACTCGACACATTTCTTTTTTATTTTTTTCTTACTTCTCTAAATGGGAACGCAGGAATAAATATAGGCCTTAAACTTTTTATGGAAAAATTATGTGCATTCGTAAGTAGTTGTTCAAATTTCCCAAAAACGTTAAAAGATACGAAGAAAATGCAAAAGGAAAAGTTTCGAAATCCAATAGAGAAATCAGATTTTTAAGAAGAAACAATCAGTGGTGTGCTGCAAAAAAGTTTTATTTATGTATTAAAAAAGGCCCGAACACCAGACACAATAGGACTCTGTAGATTCTCGCTATCAGTTGACATATATAGATGTATATATATATTCATTTAAAAACCTAATATAGTTGGCTGTGAAATGTCAAAAGAAAAAGATGAAGGAACAAAACTCTATTTGCTTTGATTACGTCATCCTTTTCTGTCAAAAATTCATAGCCTTCTAGATGATGTTTTCCAATGAACACGCAGTATTTATGGTGTCATCTAACGATCTACACTACAAATAGTTACTTATATTTAAAATTGATTTTAAATATCTCAAAAACTGTAACAGGTATAAAAAAAAAATATATGTTCATTTAAAAACCTCATGTAGTTGGCTGTGAAATGTCAAAAGAAAAAGATGAAGGAACAAAACTCTATTTGCTTTTATTACGTCGTCCTTTTCTGTCAAAAATTCATAGCCTTCTAGATGACATTTTCTAATGAACACGCAGTATTTATGGTGTCATCTAACGATCTACACTATAAATAGTTACTTATATTTGAAATTGAATTTAAATATCTCAAAAACTGTAACAGGTATAAAAAAATAAAATTAAAGTATTACCCTGCAAATTTGAACCGAAGTTTTTGCTTCTTATATGATATACAGGGTGTTTCACCTAAGCAGGAGTGTACTAAACTTGCTTGTAAATTAAAAAAAATATATGTATCTCTTAAAGTTTTATACATTTTTAACCAAGTTTTTACTATCTGTAAGAAGATAGTACGTTCAGATATAAAGGTTGTTATTTTAAATGAACATCCATGTATATTTTTGAATCTTCCGAGTTTCCAAAATATCGACGATTGAAGAAAAATTACAGTTTTTACATTCTGCCAGAGTTCTAACTTCTGAATACCTAATTTAACTTAGATGGAAACCGTTTTCTCATTTCTATCTTAACTTTTTCAGAGGAACCAAAATGTCAAATTGTAATAAATTAGTTAAAAATTGGAAAGATGGTAAATTGTAAAATTTTAGTTTATCATTAAAAGTTAACATATAGAAATGTGAAAAGCATTTCCATCTAAGTTAAACCATTCGGAAGTTAGAGCTCTGCAAAAGGTAAAAATGGTCATTTTTTAATCGTCAATTTATCAATTATTGAATTCTAATCTAAAATCTAACCTTAAATCTTAAAACTGCCGGTTGCAAAATTGGGTTCAAAAGTTCTTTGGGAATTTTTCCTTCGCCCATCTATAGGTCAGTTTTAAGCATTACGGAATTTCGAGGTTTTTCGAAATTTACAAGAAAGAGGGCACCAAATTAAGTAGTTTAAAGCGAAAAAATTTGCAGAATATTCTTATTTGCGCCAAAAAATATTAAAAAAGTAATGTATATATTGTAGAATCCTAAACCAAGAAAAACAAAAAAATAGCTTGCAGTACAAAATAAGGGTTGTGGGGGCACAAAAACTGAACTGAAAATAAATTCTTTTAATCTACAAACCTTTTTTTTTATTTCATTTCATTAAATTAAATAATTATTACCAAACGAGAAATCAAATTGAAATTATTTTATTTATTTTTGTCCTCCAACCTACAAAAAAGCAAATATGAAATGACATTCATAACAATAACAGATTGTTGTAGTGCTCCTGCCACTATACAATGTTGCAAAATTTATAGAAAAATGAAAAAATAAAGAATTAATCTGGATTAACGTAATTTCAATTAACCAATCCAAAGAAAAAAAATAACCACCTAAACTTAACCTAACCTAAAGAAATACAGAACTGATATATGACATGAAATAATGTAACAAAAAGCAAAGTAAAACTAAACTAGCTGCGACAAGGTCTAGAGGCAGACCATGGACCGCCGTAAAGGACAAGTGAACCGGAACTAACCAAACCAAAGGAAAAACATAACTAAACTCACCTAAACAAAGAAAAAAACAGAACTGAACTAACCTTAACTAACTAAAGACAAAGCATAATGCAAAAGGAACTAACCTAACCAAGAAAGCTCACACTTATATGCAGCAATCAACATGCTCTGTATATAATGGCCTTAAAGAGCTGCTGCGACAAAAGTAGACGCGGTCCTAACGGGAAGTCCTAAAAGACAACTACAACTGGAATGATCAAACCAATGAACTAACCTAACACACTTAATGTGTAGCAAGCAACAGGCTGTTGTAACAAAAAGCAGAACGGGCCGCCATATAAGACAAGTAAGACTAAACTAACAAGTAAGACTAACCTAACCAACAGAGCCTACACTTAATGTGTAGCAAACAACAAGCTCTGCAACAAGCAGCAAAGGCCATAAAATACAAGTAAGACTGGACTAATCAAATCAAAAGAAAACATAACTAAAGGCAAAGTAAAACTGAACTAACTGTGACAAGGCCCAGACGCGGCTCATGGGCCCCCTTGAAGGACAAGTAAACCTGAACAAACCAAACCAAACGCAAAGTAAAACTGAACTAACCTAACCAACTGAGCCCACACTTATGTGCAGCAATCAACAAGCTCCGTAGCGGCGCTAAAGGGCCGTTGCGGCAAGGTGCAGGTGCAGGTGCACCTAACGGGGCGCCTTAAAAGACAAGTACAACTGGACTGACCAAACTAAAAGAAAAAACATAACTAAAGTAATCTAACCAAAACAGAAACAGAACTGAACTAACCTGACCTAAACAAAGGCAAAGTAATATTAAACTAACCTAACCAACAGGTCCAAAGGCGCCCCTCACGGGCTTAGGCAAAGGACAGGTTTAAATGAATTAACTAAACCAAAGGAAACCAAAGGACAAAAATAAGACCTGAATAACCTGAACCAACTTAACCAAAAGCAAAGTAAAACTGAACTAGAGCTTTACTTTAACTTAGGGCCGCCTGAACTTAGGGGTCATTACGGAATCCGGTACATACTTAACTAACTGCTTCCGGAAAGGCCTATAGTTTCTGGATATTGAGAAAGGAACTGGCAACCTAGCTGGTCTAATAGGTGACACTGATCAAGATCAGTTAACTTCACAGGTTACCTCATTTCTTAGAGAGATAACCACCTGTATACGTCAGCCAACGTCACAAGACTTCATTTCCGCTATTCCCCCTCTGCTTTTGTAAAGCGTGGGTTAATTTTTTTTATTAAAATTGAATTTTATTAAGGTTTTTGGTATTTTTGTGTGCTAAAACCAAGAAGTTATTTCCTACATTATTACTATATACTGTTCCAGTATTTTCTGCATCTCGTTAGCCTTGACAATTTGACATATTGCATCCTGTATATATATTGATTATTATATGATTATTGTTTACTGTTATGCCTACACAGTTGCCTTCAGTCTGTTTTAAATTCACTAAATATTACAAAAACTAATTTAAAATAAAATGTGTATATTATGATGCTGTGTATCGCCAAAATAGTTACCTGCAATTTAGAACCGTACCCCTGCAGCTCTTAATTTCATGCATATGGCTAGACAGACTTCAGGAGCTATAAATCTATCAAGCATTATTTTGCAATGTACTGAGTTACTTATTCACTTTACAATTTTATGAAATTAGAATTACCTTGAAGTAAACTCTTCAAAATTCGAAAACTGAGGTGTTTTAAAAGTTTAGAAAAAACAAAATTCAGAAATGTAATAAATCCAAGTTAGTTGTAATTTGGTAGAGTAAGAAATTACAAGTTTCACAAAGGAAGAATTTGGAATTTGAATTGTAACACACAGAAATAAAAATTCCTCACAAACTGGGCGTAACAAGTTTTACGAAACTGTGTATTGCAACTTAAAATTACATCCTGTGGATAGTAATCGATTCTTACTATTCAAAGTTTAAAAATTTTAACCTTTGATATTTTACAAATGATGAGTTATGCTGAAGGTTTTAAAAGTTTAGAAAAGGCAGAATTCGAAAATGTTATAAAACCGAATTAGTTCTAAATTTGGCATGATGAGATTGGCATGATTTTGCAATGGAGCACAAAAAATACGTCAATTCAACCAAGACTTCTTCCTATTTTAGAAAGCTCGGAAATGTAGTTTTTAAGAGTAACGGTATATTGGTCCTCCAAATTTTGTTCTGTAAATCTTAAAAATGTGAAAATTTAAGGTCTGTTGATTTGAAGTATTTGAAGTTTGAAAATGTAACTTGTAATAGTTTTATAAATGAGGAATTTGAAAACATTTTATAAGTTCAGAAAAGGCAAACTTCAAAAATATTCGAATTACGTCTGATTTTCCATTAAAAAAAGTTTCAGCAAGTTTCACAAAATAAAAAATGGAAATTGCCATTGTTTAGTAATGGACAAGCCTAAAAATCTGAGGATACATCCACTACAAAGCAAGATCTTAGTGAAATTAGGAAATAAAAAGTTCTACGGAAATTGAACAATTAGAATTTAAAAAAGTATTTGAGAAAGATGAATTAGAAAACTGAACGTTGATTAAGTTAAGAAAATTAAGGATTCAAAACGGTATAAATCTGAAGTTGTTGTAAATTTGACATTTAAAAAAGTTTTAAGTTCCACAAAGAAAGAAGTTGTTATCTGAACTGAGCAGTAAGAGATCCTGAAGTTACATACAACCTGTAAATCCTAAAGGAGTTAAAATATGGTGAATTTAAGGTATTGGAAGTCCGCCATTGTTGGCTGTAAATGAAAAAATTTTAAACGATTAAAAAAACTGATTAACTTTTTTTTATTTGAGAATTTGAACCTTTGGAGAGTTTTACCAAAGAAAAATTCAGAAAGCAGTGCTTAGAATTGCTGGAATTGTTGTCTGAAAATCTTAGAAAATTATTTTGATAAATTGAAAAAATACCATTTTTTTTGAAATTTAATATTTGAGAAATTTACAGAATAATGCAAATAATTACAACCTGAAAATCTAGTAAATTTGAAAATAAAAAATGGCTGATTCTTAAATTTTTTCGGGTTCCATTTGAGGTACCCGAAATTTTCATTACACTTCATTTGAGGTACCTGAAATTCTTGAGCTTAATGTGGTATATTTGTTTTTAATTTCAAGAAACGGTTCAAAGACGTTACTCCGCCTCTAGATTGATTAACTGTTTCTTCTGAAGTTTATTATAGTTTCTGAGCTTCGACAAAAAAACTTAGTTTAAATTAATTCAGATATATTATCGGAAACTTAGTTTTTTTAGTATTTCTTGAGTTTAAAGTAGTATACTTTAAATTTTCTGAGTGTTACATTGTTCCTAGAAACTCCTTAACTCTTTCTTATGAATTTCGCGTTTCTTTCTGAGTTTAACCTCTTTGTTATAAAATATTATTTAAATAAATTCTGAAAAATCTGTGATAACCGAGTTATATTAGAATTTCCTTGAGGTCAAATATGTGAATATCTACATTTCAAACATTCTTCTGAGTACGTTACTCTCACTCTAGACTAAGTAGAACTTTTTTCTGAACTTAATAAATCTTTTGAGGTTAAACGTTTAAGATAAAATACTGTTTAAATAATTTATGATACACGTAATATATAATGAGTTTTATTGGTATTTTCTGAGCTAAAGATTGTATATTATTTAAAATTCACAAAATTGTGTAAATTTTTCTTTTCGTCTTCATGACACTTTATGAGCAAAAAGACTTAATGGAAAATAATATTTGAATGAATTCTGATCCATCTGAAGTAACTAACTTTTAATAGAATTTTGTTAGCTTAAAATAGAATATCTAACGTTCAAGAAACATTTCTAAATATACACCTCTAGCTATGCTATCTAACTTTTTCTTCTGAGTCTTAACTGGTTGATTGTTAATGAATTTATGGTTATCTCCATAAGGGCACAAATGGAGATAAAAAATATTGTTTACAAGGAGAATAATACTAATACTTGAACTAGTTTCACATTTCACAATGTTGTATTTTCAATAAATGTCATTTTACAATTATGTACAGTGACTAAATAAGTACATACATATTTTAATATATCATGCAAAACTTTTCGACAGTTGTGAATAAAATAAAAAATAATTTTACAAACTAGTCAACACTTAAACTATGAAAGAAAAGCTGTCTCAAACCTCGCACATTCGTACATTAGTAAGTTATTAAAGTTTTCATAGTGTGAATTTCTAATTTTTTCTCTTATCTATAGCACCTTACTATAATGTTTTACATGAAGACAGTGCGTACGTTCCGCCGACGGCAGCAGCTTAGAAGTTTAGTCAGCGAACGCTGAAAATCGGCACCTGATTGGCAAATTTCAGGGTTCGCTGACTAAACTTCTCAGCTGCTGCTGTCGGCGGAACGTACGCAATGGTTTCACTTAGCCGTAGAAATTGACTTCGAAAGGAAGCCAGTTTAGCGCTAACCCAATTCTGTGATTTGGGTTGTGGGATCTTTTTGTCGTTCTGGTTGTGATTCTAATCGGCACACTGTTTCAAACATTGAGTTGTGGTTTTCTTGGTAATTTTGGTGGTTTTTAAACTCAAATATGTAATAAAAGGCGCACGACGATACATTAGATATCGACAACGCCGAACTTTCAAAATGACATGAATTTAAAGTTAATTTTAAACGTCAACATGATTTGACTGGAGTGACGGAAGGCTTCAGCGTATAATTGGTCACAATCGAAACAGCTCTGACGGCACCCCGTTCTATTGGAGTTTTCAAAACATAAGGTAATTCTTCTTTGGATTATAAAACCAACTTTATCAATTTGTTTTGACGACGTTAAAGAAGACAAAAGCAAACGATATAGTATACAGGGAAAATTTCATGACCACCTGAGATGCAGAAAATAATGGAATAAAGTGTATATTACACAGTGAAGTCCATTTTTATAAATTTTCTGCTCTATACTAGTTGAGTTTGGTAATTACATCCCAAGCGCTCCGGATATCAGTCTATCTCACTCTAGCTTGTTAAGATTTTGGGAGATGGTCTATGTCCGGAGCCCTCTGATGGAATTACTGAACTGCCGAACTATATGCCGTCTCAAATTATTATGGACTAGGGTGTGCCATGGAAAACAGATGTTTTGCCCCCGTATAAGTTTTTGACAATGACATTGAATGAATTTGGAAAGTAAATGAGGTTCCAAATTTGACAAATGTTTGGCTCATTCATGAAATGTTGCCAATTTAATGTTATGAAAAGAAGTATTATATTATACAAAATAAAATAAAAGGCTTGTTATGAGCATAGATGTTATGAGTCTAATCATAAAACTAGGTAGTTGAGTATCAGAAAACTATAATAAATAGCTGGTGTAAATACATTTTTTTTTTCAAGTAAGTGGTGAGTAACAAAAAAATAGACGTAGGTATACGCTAGAACATCATCATAATTTGGTGCTTGACATAAAACCAACAGGAAAAAATATATACAACAAACAAACAGAAAGTATAACATTAGAACCAATTATTATTAAAATTGGCATTTGGACAAATTCAGCCATCCTAAATTGTTTTCCGATCTTTGATGTTGTGGTACAATGAATTTTTTATCTGATGCTTTTGCAGAACTTGTTTCCAGTCTGAATTTTGCACCGTAATTTTCTTTTTTTCTGTCAAAGATGTTTTTGTGCCCAAAAGTTACAACGGCTTTTCTGGTTACTCTCGGATAATAACTCTGCGATTGATGATTGAAGAAATCCATCTTGTTAAAAGTATGAAAGGCATATCTTGACCTTCTCGTAAGCGTACTCTGCTGCTGCTGACTTTTGTCTTTATCCCAGCCTGCAACTTCTTTTTTGTTCCGTAACTCTCTGCGTTTGTTAATACTGAGTTTTGTGATGTCAATACCAATGTGTACAATGAGTCACAAACCATATCTGCATGCAGTCTTATTATCACATTTGTGCAGTAATATCAAACAATGTCTTGCTAAATTTAGCGTCGTTTCTGACCCTAAACAGATAATTTTAAAATCAGAAGAAGCGACAAGAAATATTTCTTAGTTCTCACCTTGGTTTAAAAGCAACATTTTCTGATGCTTTTAATTCGGATTTTCCATTCAGCTTTGCTTATATATCCCAAACTCTGCATAAGTAGTGTCTAACATTGTTGCAATAGATACTTAATGTTTGGCAGTGTGGATTTGCTACAGGGGAAAATATGGGCAATTGAGGTATGTTAGCTTGTTCTATAGTAGCATGAATTGAGTATTTAAAAATAGGAGAGATATTTTGGCTTCGCCACTTTGTCCACAAATTATTGTTCCTACACAATCGACGGCTACGGCCACCTCCCATACGTGCAACATCTTATCTTTAATAGATACTGTATCATGGTTATTAGGTTTTAAACTTACTCCATTATCATTGTCAATATAATCATGCAAACAAATGACAAGGGTTTATTGTAAGAATCTCTACAACATCAACACTGTACTACAATTAATCTACAAGTTGTAGAAATTTTTTTGTAGCCACAGTAACGATCTCATTTTGGCGGACTAGAGAAAAATAGTCGAGTGAAACACTTTTTGATAATATTTCTCCATTTATTATCACATTAGCAGGCTGATTCAAAATTGGTTAGCAGTCATTCTTCGTCAGAATCCAATAGTGAAATAATAGACATGTATGAAATAATAAATATTTTTTCACATAATATTCATAATAACTAATATATAATCTGAAGATGTATTTAACTTTATTACCATACATCAAGCCGACATTACCCCAATCTTCAAATTCCGCGAATTGTTGTGAATTCACAGTCTAGATCATTCATTAAGAATAGAAAGATAGAAGTAATATGTCTACCTAATTACTTCTATCTTCTTAAGAAAGAGGTGCTTCTGCATATTTCTTTAATTTGTCTTTTAAGTTAGCAGCAAAATATGATGATATTCGGATGTTCGAGCTTTTATCAGTAGTCTTTTATTTAACAAAATTAAAAAATGTCATGAACTAATTATCAATTATAATATCCTGGGTCTTTTATCTCCCCTACCCATTTCATGATTTTGCTTCTTTCCACCATACATACTGCCTACTTATGGCAGGCTCAGTACTTTGAATGATTGATACTTAATTTTTTATTAATTTGGCAACGTTTTACAAATAATTTAGACATTTGTCAAATTTGTAACCTCATTTACTTGCCAAATTCACTCAATGTCATTGTCAAAAATGTATACAGGGGCAAAACATTATTACTTCGCATGGTTTAAAATAAGTCTAAATAAACCCCAAATTTATAATAATTAAGTATACTTGCCGAACATTAACATTTAAAAGCTTATATTTTCAAAAAATAAGGCATCTCTGACAAATCACTCATTTAAATCATTATAAAATTGTCAGCCGTGAATTCTCATGACGTCACAATAGCTCTTTCTTTATTTTTCTGGGAAATGAGGTAACCTATAAAATTAACAGATCTTGGACACTGATAGCCAGTGACTTTGTAGCACTAGACCCAAGTATGGACATACGTCGCCGAAATACACGTTGTTTCCAAGACCCCCAATAACATTCTTTTTTCTGATCATCTCTTTTTACATTACGGTATATGCGTTAAGCTTATCTCTCTTGTGAAACCCCCTGTGTCAAAACAACGATCCAATCACCGACGTATGCATGACGTTTCCTGATTTTCTGATTTTTCTTTATTATAAGTGAGTTCGATAATTACATTCCGAGCGCTCGGGATATCAGTCTATCTCAGTCTAGCTTGTTAAGATTTTAGGAGATAGTATGTGTCCGGAGCGCTCGGATTTAATTACCGAACTCTAATAAAGAGCGTTTTCCGGAGACCGCTCTGAGAGTATTGCTATCCTTACATTGTTATTAAGAAACCAAAGGATGGGAATAGTCTTAGCTTAGAGCACCCCAGCTGATATCAATCAATTTTTAACTTCGTATGTTACCATTGGTGTCACTAATTGTGCCGGTTCCACGACAACGACAAAATATTCGGAGTTTTGTTGCGACGAAACAGCAATAGTAATACAAAGTCACTGGCGACAGCTAACACGTAGTAAATAAATCTCGAAATAAATTGAACTTAAGTCGATATGAATGGGGCATTAAAATGTAAATAAATCCTTCAATTTTTTTGGTATTTTTTATTATTATTTTTTTTCTTTAGTACCTACAAATATGAATATTCGGCATTTTTTTTTTGCTTTAAACTACTTTATTTGATGACCCTTTTATTGTAAATTTCGAAAAACCTCGAAATTCCGTAATGCTTAATACTGACCAGCACCCTCTGATGTGATAGGAGTGGCAAAGATCATCAGCGCGGTTTTCGAAAAAGCGGACATCGAAGACGCTACAGGTAACTTTTTGGGTTTGTGGAGTTCATAATAATTATTCTAGTCTGAAGGGTTGCCACATAGGTACAACACAGTGTTATACCGGGTGTCCAGCAGAACCCTGGACATAGGAGATTAACATAGGAAATCGGTTTTTATTTTTTTGCGCCTGTACGGTTGATTTGATTGAAAAACTTTTAAGAGTAAAGTTGTAGAGCTTATGGTCAGCTATCATTCTGTATTTTTTTCAATACCTCAGTTTTGGCTGGTTTTTGGAAAAACGCCTCGGAAAAAGTGCAAGAATTTGAATTTGGTGCGTCACCCCCGCCATGCATGTGCAGTGTCGCCAACATAATAATTTCTTATGTCAGAGTCAGAGCCGATTTTCCTTTCTTATTTATTTTGACGGACTATCATGTAGTAATTAACGTGATTATGCAGTGAAAATATGTTGGCGACACAGCGGGGGTGACGCGCCAAATTCAATTTTTTGTACTTTTCGAGGCGTTTTTCCAAAAAACGGCCAAAACTGGGGTATTGACAAAATTACAGGATGATAGCTAACCATAAGCTCTACAACTTTACTCTTAAAATAGTTGGTGAAGTTAGCGGGATTAGGACAAATAATGCACTTCTTCTTTATTCGAAAACGGCCATTTTCGAATAAAGAAGAGGTGCATTATTTGTCCTAATCCCGCTAACTTCACCAACTACTTACAACTTAAGGACGCTAATTACAACAATGAATTTACTCTTAAAAGTTATGCAATCAAATCAACCGTACAGGCCCAAAAAATAAAAACCGACTTCGCATGTTAATCTCCTATGTCCAGGGTTCTGCTGATGGACACCCGGTATATAATACAACACATAAGTACAACACAATGTTATAAGTTTATGCACTAAACTTACCCAACAAATTTTAACTCGTTGAACTTAATTATGAATGCGCCCCAGATATAAAAATTGCTAAACACATAACTGTCATGTCACAAAAAAACAGCAGGAAAAATCAGTCTCACGCCCTTTGCGTAGCAGTTTCCGTCAAATATACATTCTGCACTTACACTCAGAAACTAGAACGTCTTTAATACATCGTTTAGATGAAAAAAATAAAGTATTTTCACAATATAGGTACTGATAAATTTTGAAACACCCGAGAACAACGTCACGCCATCTGACGTGACGCTCACGAAACTGATTCAGGTCAGATGTTTTCTGGACACGTCAGCGCATTCAATCCAAGGCCAACTCGAAAAAGTTGGAATTTGTAGAAAATGGAATTCAAAAAAAATTGAGTAGTATAATTAATTCACTTGTGCTTGACATCTCGTTACCTTTGGAACCTCCGAAATATGATAAAAAATCAAAATCAGATTTCCCAAGCCTACTAGATGTCAATAAGCGAATCGTTCATAAAACTTGACTTGTTTAAATTCAAATAAGTACCTATTTTCACAAAATTGCTTGTGTAAATCGAAATTCATGGGAGCTCAGAAAAGTTCAAAATCCTACCTTAAAATGTTGCAGCAATCTTTCTTCGGAGAAACCACCGAGTCGCAAGATATCGGACGAGTCTTGGAACATGCTTCTATCAGGTCTACCCTAAAACCGGCAAAATACCTTTAATATGATAATATACATTTTTTTATTGTTATATTAAAAGGTAATTCAGTTACCTGCACCTACCTTCTGATCCTTGCAATGACGTCTTCATCGAAGCAATAGCACCCCTTCTGAGATCTGGAAGTTGCAGGAGTCCGTGGCCTCGCAGACTTTGGCGATTTAATGCTGCCAGTGCTCCACATTTTCTTAAGCTTTATATGGAGCGGCCTGGGTTTGACCGCTGGCGGTCTTGAGGTTGGAGGATTGTCTTCTTTGAGCTCGTTGTAATAATCCATCTTAAAGGTTTGGAAAAATTTGTATAGCAAAAAGTTTGTATTTGTTTTTAAGTTATTTACTTACAGTGTGAAAGCAGAAGCGATGCACCCAAGCACTCTGGTTAATGGAAAAAGACACTTTGATCAAACTATACATTTGCTATTGGTCGAGGATTTCCAATTCCTTTATGTGCAAAAACCTCGAAAGATAAGTTTGACCAAAAACGTCCGGTTGCGGTAAGGTTTTTAAAGTATTTGCAGCTGAAAGATTCGTTATCAAAATACGACCACACAGTTGTATTAAAAGTACGTATGAGAAGCTAATATAAAGTAAATGTACCTACATATTAGCACTTTTGGCTCGCAGAAAACCGCATGACACCACCGTCAGATGCTTCGGCGTTCCTTGCAAGCTCATCAAGGCTCTTTTCCTGGAAAAGTGGAAATTGTCGTATATCCTGTTCCAGTAATTAGTAAAATTGCCCATAGTTTTATAGCAATTATTTTTAGCTTCATTACTAAACTGGGTGTGTATAAAGGGTGGATTAGGCTACCGCAATCATTAGGCTTTGGCCTGAAGACGAGACGAGGTACCTAATAATATTCTGCAACATGTAGGTGTTTACTAAGATTAATTTCCAATTATTTGTAGGCTTTGACTTGAAAATATACAAAAAAATAACTAAATAAATTAATAGGTCATTCCTTGATTTTTGTATTTTTGAGAAAAAAAATATCAAAAAAATGTGGAACGCTTCACGATTTTGCGTGTCATCCTTGCGCAGGGGCCATGCTAATCTTCTCTGTATCGTTCCAATTTTAGTATATGTACCGCCGAAGCGAGTACAATATACCGCGCTTCTTTACTCGTATTTGAACTCAAACTGGAAATCCTAATAAAAGTTAGATATAAACCAACATTTTTACTCGTGGCTCCATCTGTTACTCTTTCATCGAAGCGCAAGCAAAAGTGTTCTTGTTTAGCGCCTTCCCTAATCTGCGTTGCCATGTTGACGATTTGTTGAAAATAGTAGGGGAAAAAATACTCAAACGTATATACTAAAAGTATTTTTTTTACATTCTTTCCCGACAGCCATGAATATTTATATTTATATCTTGTAGATCCATCTTAAAACAAAAAGATAATTTCAATATCAAATAATTATTTATATTATAATTATATGAGGTATGAGGTAGCTTCAATGAAATATATCAACTATGGCAACCGAGCAATGGAAGCATATGACAGCTCACGTAATGTCGATGCGAAAAAGATGACAGGAATGACAGGTGAAGTGCGACGTGACAGTTGTCGGCCATTGTGTTCCGGTAGGTGACAGAACGAACGCACGCGGGCGAATATTTTCGTGTTTTTCCACCGTTTTTCTCCCAGTTTTCCCCTTTAAATTATACTCAGGACACAGCGATAATGTCTAATAACACGGCGCCAGATAGTTGGGAATCCCAAGCCGACAACAACTCGACAAATAACAGCCCCAGTCACAATGCAGATGTGACAGCGAAATTTTCCACGTTGAACGTGAACGCAGTGGAATTTGTGCCTTCGTTTAGTTTTGGACCTCAAAAAGTTGCTGAAAACGCCCCCAGCCCCACGGAGGGACAAAGCAAAGAGGCTTCGCCCCAACACCAGCCAGTATTAAACGGTAGGGGGACGTGTAACTGTACTTTTTTGACCTGCTGCTAACATTTAGGTTATATGCCCTCAATTTTTTGCCAACGACTCCTCTAGTTCTTTCACTTTGCCGCACTGATTCATTCCTATTAAACGGATTTATATAATGCCGTAAGAAAACCGAGATCTTAACAACTTTTTACTTGACTAAGCTATTGTTTCTTTTTTAAGTGAACATATGTTTCAACACATTTATAAACTGTTGCTGATTGCTGATCATTTCATACACCAGCACCTTATACATTGAACAATATAGATAATTGCATTTTAGATACTTCCTTTCAGCTTCATTGGAAAGCAAAGTGATTGGTTTTAAAAAGTAGAGATAAAGGCTTTGCTGCAAACTGGTTAATACTAGTTTATTCAGCCATTAACTTGAAATATTCTGCAACACCTTTTTCAGTTTTTAATTTTCTAAAAGCAGGCTTCCCTTGAATCAAACACACTGAGGATCAAATGACTATATTTGCTTTTAAATATTGGTATCCTCTTTACTTAATATTCATACTATCACATGAAAATTTATGATTCCTTGAGTAATTCAGTAGGTTTTTACTAACTATAGGAAGGTCAATTACTATCATCATGTGGGGAAAGGTAGAAGGTTAGGAGATTGCAAATTTTTATAAGAGTTTTTTATTTTAAACCACTATTGTCTAGATAATAAATCAAGGAATGTTGTTTTTCCAGTTTAGACCCTTGGTTCTCAGATAATAGTAGAAACAAAATAGGAAATAACAGGTGAATTTTGGTGTAGGTACACAAGGGTATTAAGTGTTTTTTTGGACAGTAGTTTATTTCTTCACTTCAAAATTCACTAGTCATTTTTCCTAATTGTAAAGTTACTGGTTAGTTTTGTTTTGTGCACATCAGAAATTTAGTGGTATTTACCGAAATTTAAGGAAATTTTGCTTGGAACTTAGAGGAATTTTAAGTAAATTTTATAGAATTTTGGTGTACACATTTCATGAAGTAATTTTCCTCTTGGTATTTTGGTAGAAACTGACTTGTAAAACATTGCAAATGGCTAGACCAACATATTGCAAAGTGTCAACTTGTGCAGAATTAGAGAGTAGGTCAAGGGGTATTTTATGAGGCAAAATTTATACACTTACTGCCAATTTCTGCTGTACTGCGAACTATTGCTTATTACAGCCGAAAACTGCTGGGTAATGTCGATACTGCTTGATACTGCCTGTAGGCAGTATCGACATATATGGCTTCAAATGGTTCATTTGTAATATTTAATGCCTATCAAGTAATTTTTTGCTTGAAATTATTTTGGTTGTCTAAATGAGAATTAATTATATTTATTATGAACTTGTAATGGAGCTTTTTAGAGCCAATAATGAGGTTGTGAATAATAAAACATACTTAGTTACTTTATTAGGATTTAAATTGTCCTTTTTTTTTATAATTACACCTGAGTGATGAACAGTAATCTGAACAACACCCGTATCTATTAATACTATTGTATTTGTATTTGATGTTAGTGGACCTAGGTACAGTCTTCCACTGCGACCTACGGTCTATTGTGGCTCCTGTTAATACTAACATATGTACGTAAAAAAATGTTTTTAGAAGGAAAAACGGAAAATGTGTTTACCTAACTTCTAGAAACACATTTATATGTATTTTTTATTTGTAATAAATCATTGCGCAATAGCTGAAATGGATATACTTGTACAAAATTAACTGAACCAAAAAACATAATAAAGTCTTTTGGAAGTGTAGATAGCAGGTGTAGGACAAATAAGAAGCTACTTCACAGTTGCGAATATGCTAACATTTCAATCTTTATTTAGATCTTCTTCAGGGCTTAATTCAGTTTGAGAAGTATGTCACCTAAGCTATGTATGTCTTTGACTGGACATAATGTAAAAAAAAAACAATCAATCCACAAACAGACAAGGACCACATGAGTTAAGGACAAATGAAACCCTAGCTGCAATCACAGTATAAGGATAATACATTATATCAGTAAAGTCAGTCGGTTGAAAAATTGAAACTCCCCTCCCCTTGCCCCATCTGGGGCGTGCAGGTGAGCGCGGCAAGCTTTAGTTTTGGAAAAGTCAAAAGTGCCACATGAACTGAGGATACTGTTATAACGTATTATTCCTTATACTGTGCCGCATTGAACAAAATAAACACTGTTTATTTTGTTCATGGTATAGTAGCTTCTTGTAGCTTCTTATTTGTTGTACACCCGCTATCTACAGTTCTACTGTACTAGAAAGAACACAAAGCATACATATAGGTAATAAACTCTTTTTTAATGTCCTGCACATCGTCTCTTTTGGGCCAGGAAAACGTTTCTAAAAATTTTCTAGATACTTGGTTGCATATATATTTCTTGCTGTGTCATGTTTCATAATTCTGCTGATGTACCAACCAGAGTCATAATACATTTCATAATATTTTTCCAATTCAGTGGTAATGTTTGGCACTTGGTTGCTTGGCTCTGAAGTATTCTTGTAGATACTAGAGCTATCTAAATCAATTTCACCAAAAATTTCACTGTCTGACGATTCTAGTTCAATTCAATTCAATTCAATAATGCTTCATTGTCAGTAAAAATAAATTTTTGTAGACAAAGTCATGCTTAAATTAAATTTATCCAAGAATATGCAGCAACAACAAGCTTCAGTCTCAACAAAATGGTTCCTCTCAAGATTACAAACACTGGTAACAAGGCACAATATGTCAACATAAATATATAAAAAAAACAATGTATTTAAAACCTAATATTATAAATTACAAGAGTAGGTACCTACCCATCATGCAGTCAATTACCTATTAATAGTCACATGATTAAACTTATCCCTATAGTGTTTTTATAAAGAAAGAGACCATTACAAATAAAAGCATCTTACTAAGAGCCATCCATACTACCATTCAAACAAAGAAAACTGAAACTCTAATCCCCTGACTGCGCAAAATACTCATTCAAAGAGTAATATTCTCCTTTGAAAGGTAAGCCTTGAGTCGGCCTCTAAGTAGCGTGTAGCTGGAAATGCTTCTTAGAACAAGCGGAAGGCTGTTAAAGATCTTCCTAGAAACATAAATAATAGAATTCCACGTAAGAGCAAGCAAAGGGATAGGGAGAGGAATCAAGAAGCGAGCGCGTGTGGCAGAATCCGCACGCACATAGATTGAGTCAAAATTCTTTTTATGCATTATGCATGCTGTTTTCAAAATAAATAGTGAAGGGAGAGTAAGAATCCTTTGCGCAGCAAAATGACCCCTACAAGAAGAAGTTCATCAAGAGCTTGTTTAAAGTTTCTTGTGGGTTTTAGTTTGGGTTTCTTTGCAGTTCTTGATGGTGAGAAATGCATATTTCTTTTTAATGTTTCTTGAGGTGTACCAGCACTTCTAACATGGTATATTCTGTCTGTGGGTAATCTGGTATTATTTTGTGAAAAGAACCAACACAAAGACAATTTTTTCACTGTTACTTCTTTTCCATTTTTTAAAGCTTGCCTACTTTTAAAAACTGACTGTTTTACTGGGTTTTCCTTTTGTAGTTTGATATTGCTGCAATTTGCAAAAAAACTTTTTGCTTTTTGTTACATAATATCTATACATCCTGTATGTGATAACTAAGTTGAAAATTATAAATCAAATGAAATAAAATTTTAATTCTTCAATTGAAGACACAATTGATTCATCTTCTTGAATTTC
This sequence comes from Taphrorychus bicolor, assembly GCA_951812265.1. Lineage (NCBI taxonomy): Eukaryota > Metazoa > Arthropoda > Insecta > Coleoptera > Curculionidae > Taphrorychus > Taphrorychus bicolor. The sequence goes on along the minus strand of OX638298.1, from coordinate 44,623,688 downwards.
AATTAGATCAGTCACTGATGTATAGTCAATATTTTCTTTACTCTCTAACAAGTTGTAAGTTTCTTCTATTTCTTCTGATAAGAAAGTGTTTTCTGAAACATTTGTTATAATATTAAGATTTGAGTAATTTCCATGTATTCCCAATTTTTCGGCGTCGCATTTCTCCTCACAGAGCAATATTTGTTGAATGCAGAGGTCTTAAAAATTAAATTGAAACCACTGGAAATTACTTAAAGTAAGGGAAATTTTGACATGCGGAAATTTCATTTCTGATGCAACAGAAATAGCCAAATTTTAAAAACTGACTATGAAAGAAAATATCCGGAATGAGGAATGACTTCGGCATAGTTTAAAACAATTCAAGTCTTGAACTCTATAAATTTATTAAACTAAAAAAGATTTTCTTTCTTCAAGGCCAAGTACCTAAATGCAGAATATATGATAACGGAATATTACTCTTAATTGAAAAATAAAAATTTTTGAGTTACCCATACACAATACACAATCAGCCTTATGATGGAACATTCTCGTTAACTTAACAGAGACGTTATGTTAGGCTAACAGGGCTGTTGTAACATAATATGAGGTAATTTATGTGGATACTTCGACGGTATCTAAAGACTTCAAATTGGTCGCGATAACATTTAAACCACTGTGAGAAGATCGATTTTAGTAGCCTTCTTCAAATGTCTTTTGAATGATTTTAAAATGCTTTGCAATTTATTGTTCGGTGGCTCTAAGGGAAATTCTATGTCTGATGGCAACATTCTGTTTTTCAATTGAGCCATTATTGTGTATTGAAGTAAGAAATGTTTCTTTTTTAATTTAATAAATTTATAGACTTCAAGACTTAAATTTTAAGTAATTTCCAGCTGTTTCAATTTAATTTTTACGAACCCTTCATTCAACAAATCTTGCTTTGTAACCTCTACAGCCATTGTGATATTGTTTTTAAGCATTGGCTATACTAACCATATATTACTGTCAAGTTCAATCCATGCCCTACTAGTAAAAACTAAATTTTTCTTGATTTTTTAAATTACTCTAAAATCTTATTAGGATTGTTATACATTATTGAAATGCATTTCTTGTCTCCTGTAAAAAGTGTAAAAATCCAATATGGCCATCATAAGAAAAATGGAAGTTGATGGTTCCAGAAAACCAAAAAGTTAGAGTTAGGACACCCAGTATAATTACAGTGCCCTTAAAAAAGCACTTTTATACAACAAATTAATCAATACAATAAAATCGAAATCGAAAATAAAATCTCTGTAACCTATTACCCCTTATTTCATTTCAAATTTGTCAAACATGGACATTACATAAAATAAAAATTGTTTGACACTTCTATTTCTTGCACCCCTTCGCCTGTAGGTAGGATTGTACCTGAAAGGGTACTCATTCTTGGAATGGAATTGATTAAATTTTCTAAGAAGGCATGAAGTGGTAGGTTTCTCAAAACTTCTGAGTTGTTATTCATCACTACTTGTTTCTTAGGAAATTATACAGATTGTGTTTCAGATTGACTTTTGAAAAAACATAGTGGCACTTAATTAACTAAGTTGTATCTATTTTTTTATTTATTTTAATTACTATTAAGATATAGTCATCTACATCAAAAGGATTTATGACTATCAACTGTAAAACAAGACAAAATATAGATATTTTCAACTGCATCCTCAAATAAATAAAATTCCAAGTTTGTTCTTATTAGTCTAAACAAAGATTAGATTGTTCCACTTTTTTTTTGAAAAGTGGTTTGGCCTGAACCAAAGCAGAATTTAGGAAATTAGGAGACGTAATTTGAACAAATTCATGTGATTTTTATTAACAAAACTTCATGTTTAAAAGGAGTATTATCAATCGCAAAAACTATGTTCAGGTGAAGAGAGCTTCTCTGTTTACCATTTGTTCTCTGTTACGTTTATGAAAGGAAAGGTAGAAGGTAGCAGGTATATACGATATGGAATTAAGGGCGGCTTTTACAACTGTCAGTAAAACTTCAGTTTGAAGTTAAAGCACCAGATATGACGTAGATTGCATTGTTTATCTGTTTGTTACCTGACAGATGAACAATGCAATCTACGTCATATCTGGTGTTTTAACTTCAAACTGAAGTTTTACTGATAGTTGTAAAAGTCACCCTAAGTTGGTATTAGTTCTGTTTTTTGTTGGTTTTGTACCTATCATTTTCAAGTTACAATCTTCGCACAAAATAGTGGATAAAACTGCCTGTTTCCTGAACTTGAATCAACGCAGCATAATAGTTGGTTAACGTGAATTGAACCAGAAATTAAGTTGATTTAACTACATGGCGAATGTATGTATTACTTTCAGGAACTCCCTCAGCATCACCAGTTGAGCCGCCTGAAGTGGACGATCCGCCGCCCGTTCCGCCCGCATCGGGGAACGACTCCAGCCCTACTGGTGTGGGTGGTACTTGGGAGGATGTAGCCGATGAAGATAGTACTGCGTCTGGTAAGAAAAAAATGCGGCTAATTCTTAACTCAATTTTATTGCTAACAATACTAAGTCCTGAAGTTAAAGAGTCTTACATATTTCTTTGCATTGCTCTTTATATATTATATAGGGGGTGTTTATTAAAGAAAGTTATCAAGTTGGCTGTGAAATGTCAATAGAAAAAGATGTGTAGCGTGCAGCTGAGGAAAGGGTTCCTGTGTACCTATATCTTGGTCTAATTTGATGAGGAAAGGTCTCGAGATGAAATTCTCTGCCAATATTGTGAATTTAAGAGTTTTACAAGAGATTCCAATTTACATTCACCTTTATAACTGCTTTACATGTTTTAAGCAGTTCTTGAAATTGAAAAAAAGTGCAATTGAATGGTTATCTCAATGGTACCACAAAAGAGAAAGTTTTATTAATGTTTCCGTCGCACTTTTTTGGAAATAACTTGCATTCTTAAGATAAAGGGTATTCACATTGTATTTTTCAAATTACCTATGTGTTTATTAAACACGTAACTCCGAACCGGCTTAAGATATTTAAATGAAGTTATGTTTTTTTTATGCTACCAGGGGCGTGCTGACGCGACGGACTATATGTGGGCATATTTCTAAAGAAAAGAGAAATTGTACGCCATTGTTTTTCTAGAAATATGTTTTCAATTTTCCATTGCACTCAGAAAGAAAAATCTCTGGAGTGTTACTGAAATAATGAATACTAATAAAAAAGGAATAGATGTGTAAAGTTGTTTGGTACCATAGAAATTGATTTTTTCTCACTCTTTCTCTCTCTCTTTCTCAGAAACCTGTTATCAATTAATGATTCTTGAATAATCGAAGGCTGATACCCATTCCAGTCCAGTTCCAGAATCTATACTGTCATCTTTGTCTTCACCTACTACTAACTAATTTTCGTGACTGAAATGTTTTTAAATATCATGACCATTTAACATCCTTAATTGCAGGTTTCATTAGTATAATAATTATATAAAACTTTCAACCTGATGACTGCACAAGTTTTGCCTAACGACCATATGAGCGTCCTTGTACAGAGTGATTCAAAAGTATGTAAATGTAAACCTTTAAGTGGCGTATTCCTGACATAAAAATAAGAAAAAAAGTTCATATTGACATGAGTCCAGAAACGCTTTGTTTCCGAGCTACAGATCTTTCAATATTGAATAATAAAAACGGTTTTTATTTTATTGAAAAAAAAGTGGAACTCAATGAAATTTGGTTTAAAATTAGAAAAATAGGGTGGGTTTACAGGGGAAAGAGAGGGATTTTTGATGATAACATTGTTGATGGGCATTTAATTGAAATTGAAAGCTAGTAATCAGATTTAATGGACAATTTTTAGGCTTGTCCTCAATGTTTAAACTCAACCATTTTTGAAATACCGAACATAAACAATCATGCGCTTCTGATGAATGATTAATTAAATAAAACCGTAATTCACACACACAATTTAGGTTTGAAATGAGTACCACTGGCTTCAAGACATACTGCTACCCTTCTTATTAAATTTCCACTCACATTTTGTAAAATGGGTGGGTTATTTCCGATGTTGTCAAAACCAAGAACTATAGCTCGGAAACAAAGCGTTTTTGGCGATACAAACTTTTTTCTTATTTCTCTCAGGAATAAGTCTTGTAAAGATTTATGTTTACTTTTGAATCGCCCTGTATAAGTTAGGTAAATAGATTTTTGCCTTGTTTAAAAAATTATGCTATCGTTATTGAGATGCAACCCGCATGAAGCCACTATAATGTGTAAAATTATTTGTAGGTGCCGCCCAAGCTACAACTCCTGAAGATGAGGAAGAAGAAGTGTCCGGAGAAGAAGTACTTAAACTCGCGAAAAAGAAACCCGCCAAAAGCGTGGAGGTAGATGAGAAGAAGGAACATATTAACGTTGTTTTTATTGGACATGTTGATGCCGGTAAGGTTATTTTCTTAATATTTAGGAAGTACAGAGTTATTGAATTTTTGTCTATTCAGGTAAAAGCACTATCGGGGGTCAGATAATGGCCCTGACAGGGATGGTAGACAAAAGGACGTTGGAAAAGTACCAGCGGGAGGCGTGCGAAAAGAGCAGGGAGAGTTGGTACCTCAGTTGGGCCTTGGATACTAATCAAGAAGGTAACTATTCCGCATTATGATTGAAGAATAATTACCTTCTTAACTTAACCTTTTGTTGCGTGTAGAAAGGGACAAAGGAAAAACGGTGGAAGTGGGACGAGCCTTCTTTGAGACTGACAAAAAACATTTTACGATTCTGGACGCCCCCGGCCACAAGAGTTTTGTGCCTAACATGATCGGCGGTGCAGCTCAAGCCGATTTAGCCGTTTTAGTAATTTCAGCTAGGAAAGGTGAATTCGAAACTGGATTCGACCGAGGAGGGCAGACCAGAGAACACGCGATGTTAGCCAAAACCGCCGGTGTCAAGTATTTAGTCGTTTTAGTTAATAAAATGGATGATCCTACGGTCAATTGGGACGAAGTTAGGTAAGTACACGACATATCCTTGGATCAAAAGTATAGCGCTATATTATGTTTATGTGTTTCCGAAAACAGGTACAACGAATGTCGAGACAAAATCCTCCCCTACCTTAAAAAACTCGGTTTCAACCTCAACAAAGACCTCTTCTTCCTGCCCTGTTCGGGCCAGCTCGGTCAGAATCTCAAGGAGCCCGTAGACAAATCGATTTGCCCCTGGTTCGACGGCATGGCCTTCATCCCGTTCATCGACAATTTGCCGCAGATCAACCGGAAACAGGACGGCCCGTTCATGATGCCCATCGTGGACAAGTACAAGGACATGGGAACGGTTGTGATGGGCAAGGTGGAGTCGGGCGAGTGTCGCAAGGGACAAAACTTGGTTATTATGCCCAATAGGGTAAGTAGAAATCTTCTATTACACAGTGTTATGAACACAATTCTTGGGACAACAATTATTAATCCATAATGAACTCCTAATCTTTCGGTTAGAACTTGTCTAAATAAGTCTAAATTCTTCCATAGTAGTAGGCTCATTAATTTTGTCCCCTTGAAGTTTTTTTCTTAAGAGTAAGGTTTTGATCATTTTTTTTTTAAGACGCCAGTGATCGTAGACATGCTCCTGAGCGACGAGGATGAAGTGATACGCATAGTGTCCGGCGAAAACGTCAAAGTCAAAGTAAAAGGAGTGGAGGAGGAGGACGTCAGTCCGGGATTCGTGTTGTGCGACGCCGTGAACCCGGTGCACACGTGCCGCGTGTTCGACGCGCAGTTGGTCATCATCGAGCACAAGAGTATCATTTGCGCAGGTTACAGTGCCGTCATGCACATCCATTGCGCTGCCGAAGAAGTTACTGTTAAGGTAAGTCAATTTTTTATTAAACACTCCCTTAGCACATTTACTAGGCTAGCCACAATAGACCTACGTCCACTCACATTGAATACAATAAAATACATTTACTAGGTGAATAAAGTTTCTGCTTCTAATTCTTGAATAGAAGACAATGATTCCGTGCTAAATTACCACAAAAACCATTTTGAAGTTAATTAATTTTGCGTTTTGGGCTCAGTAAATCAATGTACTGGCAACTAACTTTATGGGGAAGATAATTTCAGTAGACATTATGAAATGGAAGTTGAACATTTTTTTTTAATTTCCATAACAATAACCATTTGGCAAAAGTTGCCAAGACACTGATCCAGTGGACGTTATTGTATCGATGGTTAGCTGGTGTAGGACAAAAACAGACACTTTACTCCATGGGAAAATCGCCAAAGTTTCGATCTGCATTGAAACTTCTCTAGATTCAATTAGTGGAATGAATAAATCGTATTTCTAATCTACATACACCATCAGAAAAAACCTAGAAACGGCCGTCGTTGCAATCAGTTTTTTGTGTTATTTTTCTGTAGAAACTTGACTTTCAATTATAATTATTTTTCTTCATTCTATACCTTCTATGAATGTGCAAGAATTGAGCTTTCAGAAACTTCTTATTTTTATAAAGTCAAAATGACGCCACAATAGGTCTATTTATAGTCACAGCCAGCAGTTAAAAAACGGTTTCGAACGGGGTTTTTGCACTGTGCAGGTGCTATTCAATTAATTTTGATCTTAAATACGTAACTATAGAATTTTAATTTTTTTTTAAATAAGTTGTTATCGAAAAAATACCTTAAAAGTAACTAGTGACGAAGTCTAACGTTTTCAATAACGTTCTGGGTGGAAAATTTCATGACCATTTTGACTCTGAAAAGAAAAAGCAGCTATTGGTGCCTCTCTCTCTCTCTCTCTCTCTCTTATCAGGTTGATTGAGTGGAAAAAAAGTTGGGTTAAAAAAAAACAAACTGCCTCTGTGGTAGGGTTCTTTTCTTACCAGTTGTTTGATATAGGTACAAGGCGTTCCCAAAAATATCCCCACTTATTCTTATGCTTTGAAAACTTATTAGCTTTCTGAATTTCCAACTTATCGCAGCTGTTACAACAACTAATATAGGAACTACAAATTTGCAAAAACTAGCTAATTGATATAGTAATGTTTATAACATTTGCTCATCCAAAATTTGGTGGGTGGCATATATAGTTTATCAAATCATCAAATGATAACACTGACAGCAACGCGCTCACACTAATGTCATTGCAGTAAGAAAGGAGAAGTGTTATTACTTACACTTTGAAAAATGGCTTAAATTTATAGTAATTATATTCTTGTCTTTCTGCTATTAGATATGAATCATCCAGCAATTTATTGATTTCATCATATGCAGGGCTGGATTAATCATTAGGCAAGATTGGCAAATGGCTAGGGCCCTCGCACGAACTAACCGAAAAAACCTTTCATCAAATGAAAATTTTTTTTGATATTTTTTTATTAAATTGGGGGTTGTTGCCTAAGGGCTCGGAAAGGGTTAACCTGGGTTCCAAATGTGCATTTTTTTAACAACTTATGTCCCTACAGGGATTGAATTTTCTCAAAATGCCTATGACCAAATTGCTGTGTTGTTAAGGTAGATCATTTGGACATCTATCTGCGGGCGATGTGGCCAAAATACTGTTTCAAACTGGGGGTTTGAATAGTTACAGTGTAACAGTCTTTAATTAAAACTGTAACGATAAAATTTCATTTTAAAACATGCTCTTTATAGCTTCCGAAAATTTTGGTCTTGATGAGATAAACTGCAGTACATTTAGGCTTTTCGTACAGCTGACTGTCACAGTTTTATTTACAATAAACTGTATATTTAAATAAGAAGACACGCACTAGCTATGAGGTATTAAAATGGTTTTCATTCTTGAATTTAAAGGATTACCCGCACTTTTTCTGAAACAAATTACTTCCTTGAAGGCTTTCCAGTCCTCAAATTTGCCCATGTTATTGTGAACCCTCTTTTGTGTAATAATAATGCTGTTTCTATGATTACTTGATGAAGGGGAAATATTCACATCTATGTAGAAGGTAGATATCATGTTTATCGAGTATTTCTACAACTATTGATGGTTTTGGGCTTTGTGACACAAGCAAGTTTGGCTAGGTTGTCGGTTGATTTGAGAGTTTACTTCAGCCGACTATTTGCGTTTCATTGGGCTTTTCTGCAAGGAAAAGATTGCATTTTAACCACTCACTTGACCTATTTGTAGCATAACTGCGTTGGCCACATTACACTTGTAAACATACCTTGAGTAGTGGTGCTGCCTGTCGTTGGCTGTTCTTTCTGTTATTTACGTACCTCGATTTCCCAGGACTTGTGTTGGAAATTGACTATTTTGTTGCTGATTTATCTTGGTTATGTTTACGTTATGGAATGTCTATGTCAAGCTGCATTTGGCGATAAACGAGTCGTTTGCGTCCCGAGCGTTTAGGGTAGGGCATTCGTTATTTGTTGTCTCACTCCGACTTGTTGATATGTCAAGAGATGGCCTGTGTGGCACTTTATATACTTAGTTGATCTATGGCAGTACTGTTACAATGTCAACCGTACTTTGTTGACGGATCTCGGCCGCGAATTGGTTACTTGCTGTGTTGCCAGAGTGTGCATGTTTTCAGTTGTTTTTATTATGTCTGATCCCATTTGCTTCCTGAGTCCTTATGAATGAGATTTTCGGTATGTATCCGCTTTTCCCTTGCATTTCTGAATATTCTGTATCCCTTGCATTTCTGAATGTCCTCAACTATTAATATTTCATTGTAACAATACCACTTCACAATTTATCGTGTCATTGTTCATATAGCGTCGTTTTGCCCGTATTGCGTCGTTTATGCAGTATTGTCTTGCCTATATTGCGTTGTTTATACAGCGTTTGGCCAGCATTGTAAAGTGATATGTAAGAAAGTTCAAGGATAAATAATACTCACTTAGTTTGTGGTTGGGATGATACATGTTAAAACTATTTACTTGATATTATACTGAGAGTTGATACCCATATTGATGGTTTCAATTTATTTTATACTGGTTATAATTTCGTGGAAGGGTGAGTATAGGGCAGTTGTGAGCCAGGGAGGTTTGGTAGTTCGTGGTTTGTACCACCACCCGTACGTTCTTATCATCTTTCAGGACAAGTTGTACTTTAGATCACGTGGCGCTCAGGCATATATTTCCATAACTCGACCCGTCTTCACTTTAGGTTTCATAATTGCTGCTTGCCTTGCTCACTTAATTATTGTTTTTTTGTTTTGCTAGATATTTTCTTGAGGGTATTTGATTAATTTATTTCTAGTACTTAGTTAAATTGAGCGTCACAAAACACTATGTATTGATTCAATAAACAAACTACAAGAACAATTCATTTACTATCCACTATTAGCCACTACACTTTACTATAGCTCACTATTAGTGCTTTATTCTATTAGCTTGCTTAATCTCAATAAAGAATGACTCAAATGGGTGAGGCTGGCTAAAGCTTTTAATCTAGAAAACTCCCTAATCCTGTAGAAGCTTATCTTGGTTTTGCAAATTCCGAAAACTTCTATTACCTTCTGGAAAACAGCCTTTTGAAAGTTACGGCCTTAATCCGAATGAAGTTTGATATGGACTCCAAATCTGCTGAATATCTCATTTACTAACACCTGTTGTCGCTTGAACTTAACGTTGCCATAGTTGTCGCCTCTTGGTTAGACAGGGCGTACTCTTCATGCCATTTGGTGAAATAATCCATCGCGACCAAGATGTATTTGTTGCCTGCCTCAGTTTGTGGAAATGGTCCGGCGACATCAATTGCTACCCTCTCGAATGGAGCACCTACAGTGAAATGCATCATTTGACCACGTGATCTTGTTCGAGGTCCTTTTGTATCACAACAAAGTTCACATTTGCGGCACCAAGACTTTTTTACGTTTTTATGATATTTTACCCAGTAGAACCGCTCTTTATTTTTTGTCCATCTTATTCACTCCAAAGTGACCCCCCCACTTACTCCGTTGTGCATTTCCTTTAGTATATCTGATTTCCCTGCTGTTAGGAACAAGCAATTGACTGACTACGGTCCTGTCATCCGGAGGCTCCCATGCGTTCTTCAGGGGCTTTCAATTACGCTTTCAAATTTGGACTCTTATCAGCAATATCTTTCCACTCCGGGCTCTTATCAGTTTTTGCTAAGAGTATGGGTCCAATGAGGAGTCGTTTGTCTGTTCATCCTTAGTTACTGGGTAATCTATCCATCATTCAGTTTCACTGATCAATAATTTCTTACTGAAGAAACTCCTTCATGCAGTTCCGTCTTTTGTCAATGCCGACAATTTTCTTTACACTGCCTTCTAGACAATCAACAAATCGGCGTTTCCGCGAGATTTTCCTGGGAGATGCTCAATTTAAAAATCGTACCGCCGTATGCGCGCTATCCATCTGACTATTTGACCTTCAGAGTTTTTCATTTGCAATAGCCATTGCCATGCTCCGTGGAGTAGGAACCTTCTTCCATATTAATAGCGATGGTAATATTCGACCGCCTTGACGATGGTCTTCTAGTGAGACAGTAGTTCCTTTCTGGTTTGCTCAATGTCTTACTGCAGTACCCGATAACCTTCTCTTGCCCGTCGTTCATTTGAAAGAGTACTGCACCTAGACCACAGTTGCCGTGTTCAAAATAAAGAGTCCTTTCTTTATAGGGTAAGCCAAGAACGTTGTTTTATTTTCCGTTATTTGTGATGTCCTTCAACAAAACTGTAGTAGGTACATAGTCCTAAAAACTTGTTACTTCGTGTTTATCTAGGGGCACGGGCCAATCCATAATGGCAGATATTTTACCCTGGCTGGTTTTAATGCCTTGCTCTGAGATGGTATGCCCCAAGTACTCGACTTTCTTCTGGAATAGGCTGCATTTTTTGTAGTTCAATTTTAAATAAGCATTCCGTAACTTATCGAATATTTCTTTTTTAAGTTCTCCATATGTTGTTCAAGTTCTGTCTCATGACAATTTTGTCATTTAAGTAAAAAAGGCAATTTCCACGTCAGCCTTCTCAAGTCAAATTCCATCTCGTTTCAACCAATTCCAACTCGTAGAAAATGCAGTCTTTTCTTTATCTTCAGGAGTAATCTTCACTTGCCAATATCCATTTTTTAAATCCAAAATAGAAAACCCTTTGATCCTGATAAAGTTGCTAAAGTATCATCTACACGTGGCAAGGATAGCTGTCCTTCTTGGTCACATCAATAAGCTTCTTTTAGTTGACGCAAAAACTTGTTGAACCACTTTTCTTAACAAGCCCCCATATGATGCCCTTCTCTAAGATTTCCTTCAGCAAATTGTTGACTCTTTGTTGTTTAGCCAGAGAAACCCTTCGTGAATGTTGACGTATTGGCTGAACATCTTCCGTGTTTGTCTTATGGACAACTAAATCAGTTTGAGTGTCATTGCCTTTGATGTTAAAAATATCAGATTCTACCAACAACAAATTTAATGGCTGTTTGAAGCAGCTCGTTTGAGAGGTGACGGTGACTCCAATGGCGTTCGAAAGCATCAACAATTTCTGGAGAACCTTGGTTAGAGGCCTTTTGGATATTTTTTCTCCCACACGCTTGCATACAACTATGACGTTGGCAAGGGCTCATAGTTGACAAGAACTATTCCTTCTTTGATTCTGATGTTCATTTCCCCAATATTTGCTCCTCGAACTGGCATCGTCTTCTTCGCGTTGATCAAAGTTCGTGCTACTGTTCAGAATCATTTTCAGGAGTCCCTGTGATAAACTGTTCTGAATTTGGAGGCATTTTCACATCTTCAGCCACCGTCGCCGTAATCATATATCAAGCTCATCCCCAAATAGAATATCTCATTTACGATCATAGGAGAATTCGTGTTTCCTGATGAGATCCGTTCCCAAAATAAATTCGTCCTTGATCTTGGCAACTGACACTTTATGCTGAACCTCAAGTCTTTCTTCAAAAGACTGTACAGTGACTGATTTTTATGTAATAGGGTCGTGTGGTATATCCCACAAGTTTATCTGACCTTTCAACGTCCGGCCACTGAAACCGGCCTCCCAAATTATTGACCTGAACGATCCTGGGGATCATCATGAGCTCGGTCAGTTGCTCGCTTATATTAAACAGAATTAGTTTTTTTGAGGTTTGCTTCGGTCTTGGTCGCCGTTCGGTCTTCTAAACACTGACTTCGTACCCTACTGGGGCGGCAGTTATTCTTGATGTGTCCCAGTTTGCCCCAATTAAAACACTTTATGCCCCGTTTATCTTTTGATCGAGACATTCTTTCTCACACGATTGGCTTGCACATTCGTTGACACATCTTTGAGCACTTTATGTAAATTGGTTGTAGATGTAACCTCCTCCTCGGCCAGTTGCCATTCTTAAGTGTAAGGAAGCACTAAATATCACCCCCAACGCTTCGAACTCAAGACCCCGAATTAGCGCCTCGCTGATATCCCTGGACTTTACGAAACGTAAGTGGTATCTCATATCGTTTTCCCGGACTCCTTCGATGACTCTTTCGGCCGCCAACTGCTTGTGAAAACAATGCAAATTAACCCCCTTGAATTCTTGCAAAGATTTACCTGACTTTTGCTGCCTCATTCTTAGCTGGGACATGGTTTCCTAATGTTCATTTCCAAATTGTAGCTGCAGGGTGTGTACCAGAGCTGTATAATTATTTTAGAGCAACTTTTACAAGTTCAGTTTAAACTTCAGTTTCAAGATAAACGAAAGATTTTGACAGATAAACAATGCAATATATGTCAAATCTGGAGTTTAAACTTCAGGTACTTTTCAAACTTGACTTGTAAAAGTGATACTTAATCTGCTTCAGACAATGATCGGAGTAATTTTCCACGTGCTACCTTCTAATGGTGGCCTTCTACATTTCGAACCAGTTGGCTTTTGTAGCTGCCTCAAAATCGGTTTTATAGATTTCTCAGGCTGTAGTACCGTCATAATCAGGAGGCTTAATTTTAGCGATGGACGTGTCAAAACTCTCCGTAGACACGTGGTCGTCCTCATTATGTTGTTCTTCTAATTTCTTTTCCAGCAAGAGAATTTTCTGGTTAACACCATTTAGGTCGAGGTTAACACTTTTACTGACAGATTGTAGTTCTTGGTTAACGGAATGTACTCCTTCGCTAACAGATTGCATTATTCGTTTCTCTAGCTGCTCTTTTCTTGTTGCTAGAGACTTTTCCTGTTCTTCGTGGCGTCTTTCCTGTTCTTCTTTCGCCTCTTGATAACTTTTTTCTTGTTATTGATGGCTTCTTTCCTGTTCTTTTGATGGCGTTTATCCTGCGCTTTCTTGCTGTTGCATAATGGTAAACAGAGCGACAAGTTAATCCTCCATTGCTTTATGCTGGCTCCTAGTCACTGGCATAAACACGCACTGTCGAATCCCACTGGAATCGCAGTTCTATCACCAATTGTTGCAAACTCGGGGTTCAAATAATCCCAATGTAACAATTTAAATTAAAATTCTATTTATTTATTCCAAAAACAATCCGTTTACTTATAGTCTACTATTAACTGTTAACACTTCACTATAGCTCACTATTATTTCTTATAATTGTTTAATAATTAGACTGACTCAACCAGTCTCCGTATCTATCTTTATTTACCTCTTCTTCTTTTCTGAATCCTTAAGGCTTTTTTTACCCATCCATTTGCTCCTCTTGGGATGTCGACGACCAGCTGTCCTTTCCGCCTGTTGGGAGGCCGTCCTGGTGGTCTGCTGGATGCTGGTTTTCTGTTTCTGGCGATTTTTGCCAGTCTTTGGTTTTCCAACCTGGATATGTGTTCGCTTCAGAAGCGTCTTCTGGCACAGGTCCATCTAACCACGTCCTCTAGCCGGCACTCTTACCTAATTTCGCTACTCTTTTTTTGGTCCCAAAGTGTGTTCCCTGTGATTATTTTTAATATTCTCATTTCGCTAGTTCGTGCCATCCTTTTTGTCTCCGCTGTGTCAGCTCGTGTTTTTTGCCGTGTATGTCATTACGGGCCTGACACATGCTTTATATATTCTAACTTTGGTCGAGATTGATATGCATGTGTTTTTCCATACGGTTGTTCGTAGAGCTCCTGCTATCTTGGCTGCCTTGTTTATCTGGTTTCGCAAACCAGTAGTGAGTTCACCATATGGTGATATTGTTGTTCCCAGATAGTTGAATTCAGAAGTCTGGTCTATTGTTCTGTTGCTCAGTTGTAGTTTGCATCTGCGTGGTTCCCTGGCGATCACCATGTGTTTTGCTTTGGTGGTTGATATTTCCATGTTGACCTTTTCGGCCTCTTTTTTAAATGCATGTAAGAGCCATTGCAGCCCGTCTTCCGCGAATAGCGTTACGTCGTCTGCGTAATATATTATCTTAAGTTGTTGGTTTCCCATCTTGTATCCCTGGTCTACCTTGCGCACTTGCTCTATTATTATGTCCATTATGATGTTGAACAGCAATGGGCTGTGGGTGTTTCCTTGTTGTATTCCTGTGTTTTGCTCTATTTTTGCTCTTGTTGTTAATTTTGATCTTACTGTGGCGTTGTTTGTGTTGAGCTCTCTAACCGTCTCCGTGATGCTTGGGGGTATTCTCGTGCGGTTCAGCTCGTTCCTAACTTCCTCCAGCCTTATCCTGTCGAACGCTTTCGTCAAATCTATAAAGTACAGGTATGCTGGTTTGTTATACTCTAATTGCTTTTTCTATAACCCGCCTGATAACGAACGCAGCGTCAATCGTCAAACGGTGCTTCCGAAAACCCTGCTGCTCCTCGCTTATCGTGGTGTAGCTGAGAATACGTTGTAGCATACGGGTGAATTTCATGGTCGTGTCTAGAAGCGATATTCCACGGTAGTTCGCCGGATCTGAGGTTTTTTCCTTTTTGAATATAGGGATTGTGACGCTGTGTCTCCATCTTGCTGGTGTTTTTTCGTCCTTCAATATTTTGTTGAATATTTCGGCCAGCTGTCGAGCCAGAGCTTTTCCTCCGCACTTCAGCAGTTCGCTGGGGACGTTGTCCGGGCCTGGAGATTTTTTTTTTCAGTTGGCTCATCTCGGATATCACTTCCTCCATCGTGTATCGTTCTACATCCTCGATGTCTATGGCTTTTTCTAGGTTCAACCTCCCCCGCTCTTTGGGCCTTCGTTGTTCCTGTTCGTCCCTGTTCGTATACAGACCCTGAAAATAGGTGGTCCATTTGGCTGGTGAGATGTTATTTAATTGTACTGTCTCATTTATGTCCTTCTTTGTTGTTCTGAGCATTTTCCATATGCGTTTTTGGGTTCCATAGAGTCACTTTCCATTTCTCTACTGAAGTTCTCCCAATGCTCTCCCTTAATTTCCCTTACTCGCGTTTTTCTTTTCACGGGCCAGTATCTTCACCTCTGGCTTGAACCATGGTTTTGTTATTTCTGTGTTTTGTCGTTGTGTTGATTGTTCTTTTGCCTAGTGCCTCCTCTGCTGCTTGGTTTATGTTGTTTAGTAGGATGTCCCATGCGCGGTCTACTGTGTATTGCTGGAGGATGGGTCCCTTTCAATTTTTTGGGATATGCGCCGTTTGTACCGATCCACCGTGCTTTCTGTTTTTAGTGACGCGATATTGAACTTTGTTGTTGGGTTGTCCTTTTTCTTCCTGTTGTCTGGTGCTCTTAATTATTCCCATTACTAAGTTACGGTCTGATCCGATGTTTGCCGGTGTCTAACATCCTGTATTTGTTCTGGCTTGATGGCTCTATTCGTTATTATGTAGTCTATTGTGGACGTTACCCCTCTATTGCCCTGTAACGTGACTTTGTGTTTAAAGTATGTGTTGTTAATCCTTAGTTTCTGGTAAGCGCAAAATTCAACAAGCTTCTCACCTCGCTCGTTCGCTGCCTGCTCATTGAATCTATTCTTCTCTATTCTTGACTCCAGGTATTACCTCGTTCCCTACTCGTCCGTTCAAGTCGCCCATTATTAATATGCCTTCATGTTGGGGTATTATTTATATCAACATTTGAAATTGTTCCTAGAAATCGATGGTCTCCTGGACAGGGTTTCCAGTATTCTGGTGCGTATATCCAGTATCTGGTGCGTAAACGGATACTATATGAAGAGTTTGTTTTTTTAGTTTCAGGGTTACCTTTATTATTCTGTCGTTTATGTACTCAATTGCGATTATGGAGTCCCTGAATTTTTGTTTGATTAGCATTCCAACTCCCGACGCTGCTCTTGTGTCTTTTGGTTTGCCTGAGTAAATCAGAAAGTAGTCTTCATATTGTTCTGTACCCTTTCCTCTCTTTTTTGTTTCGGATATGGCACATATGTCTATTTTATAGTGCTGAAGTCTTAGTATGATTTCCTTGTCTTTTCCACTGAATGATCTTACGTTCCAGCATCCCAGCCGTATCTGCTTTTTGTGTATATTCCTTCTCATTTTCCTTGTTCTCGCTTGTGTCGTCAACATTGAGTCCGTCCTGTTCCGAAGCAATGTTTGAGTTCTATGAGCATGGCGGTTGTTTTATGGAGGGTAGATTGCGGGCTTCGTCCTTCAACCCTCCTCCTTTATCCGGGCTTGGGACCTACAGTGACTACCATCTGAGCTACTCAATTCACCCAGTGATACCCCAGGCGGAGTTTTTATTTACCTATCGGTTATAATCTAGAAAATTCCCTAATATTCATCGAACAATCAAAGAATTCTGCTAAACGTTTAAATACCACTAAAAGTCAAGTAAACAAGGTAATAAATCACGGTCGTCGACGAGCCGCGGTAACGATCAAAGCCGCCTGGCGCTTCTAAATAGATATTTAGAAATTAAATTTTGTTGAACTGTTTTCAGAAAAAAAATTGTATTTTTTGTCATTGGGAACAATCGGAGCTGCGAAAAAAGCATAATATCTCTAGGTACTTTTGTATTTTTTTTTTAAATTTGGCGTATTTCCCGAACTTAAGAGTGACTTCCTGAATTTTTTTGTATTAAAGTGAAGGGCATCAGGTTTGATAAAACATATTCGAGGGCAATTAAAATTAAGGCCTTAATGCATAAGGTTTGAATGTAAGTAACAATGACATTTTTATATTGTTTCAGGCTTTAATTTGTCTAATCGAAAAGAAAACCGGAGAGAAATCTAAGACTAGACCGAGGTTCGTGAAACAAGACCAAGTAGCAATTATGAGAATAGAATGCGCGGGCGTAATCTGTCTCGAGCCCTTCAAAGAGTTTCCTCAAATGGGTAGATTCACCTTAAGGGATGAAAGTAAGTATAATTAAAAATATTCATTTTTGTTGGATTTAACTTTCTTAATTACCGTTCACGGTAATATATTTCCTTGAAATAATAATAATACATTAGGTTGCTATTTAGTAAGTAGGTACTAATTATGTATAATAGTTCACCATGTTTGGTAAACTAAACGAAAATATTCCGGTTTTAAAGTACTCCGAAACATATTTTTTTTATTAGATTTACTTTACTTGAAAATTCCAAATAATTTTATTTATTATTTATTTTACTCATTACAACATTGTTCTTTATTTGTTAGTTACTAATATATGGTGTTTCTCTTTTGTTTTTTTCAGATAGAACAATTGCAATTGGGAAGGTCCTAAAACTCGTGGAATAAGTTGCCACTAAAGACTCAAAATAGGCGGTAAAAAATTGATTTTAATCCGACTCGGCGGTCATGGACAGGGAGCCCGGATGTTTTGCACCACACAACAGGAAGTGTGTAAATAGTGACAAAAGGTCGGTGCGTGTGTAGTGTAAATTGCCTTTTAGCGGGGACCCGCGCCGTCCATTTCCACAGCGATTTTTAAAAGTGAAAATGGACCGCGGAGGATGTTTTTTGCCCGCCCTTCTTGGTTTTTATTTAGTCAAAAAAGTTTTCGGGTTTGCTGTATATATTTATTGGTTTTATTTAAGTTATTTCTGTTCGCGAATCCTTTACGACCGGCGCGAGTGGGCCTCGCTTCGCCAGTAAAGCAGATTCTGATCGGAGCTCAACGCCTTAGCTGAATATAATATTTTATTTTTTAACATCCATTATTATTGATATTGATTATTGCTATTTTTAATATTATTAAAGTTACAAATGTATTGTTTAGTCAACAGCTCAATGATTGCAGCCTTGCCGGCCTGCGTACTTTAGTGTACGCAGAAATCGATGAGATTTTCGGTTCAGTTCATCAATTTTGGGTGTTGTGTGGTGCGCAACAAGTCACTAAACTACAAGAGGGAAAAGTGATTATTTTGCATGGTTGTTGTTTTTTATGCAGGTGCTTACCTCGAAGAATGATTATAAAAGTTGGGGGTATTTTTATACGAATTTCAGTAGGAGTGTTTCTTAATTAATTAATCTATTGTTTTTTTGTGAGACGCAGGCCACCGCGAATGTGGGAATGCTCGGGGTTTTTCAGCCAGCACTTCAAGTTAATCTATTTCAAAAACAGGAGATTCAACAAACAAACAATTCTTATGGGAAAATAGTTCCGTTTTAATAGCAGTCCACGTTTGTGACTCTGCCACTTTTTCTTGATAAACTTTACGCAACTGCCATTTAAACGTTAGTACATCAGTAAGGAATTGCAACACACATTGGTGCTAATCTAATGATCTGCTAAAGAAAAATACCTTCACCTTTCCTCTGATGATATAACAAGTGCCCAATCTTTCATTTAGTTTGTCTTTAATGAGCTATATGATCTAAATTAAAACGAAAAATAATGATTGTGATATTTTATAATGCTCACTTAAAAAAAAATAGTTTCGTTCAATCATTGAACATTAAATCAGATGAAAATCGTCTGATTTGACGTTAATGTTCTATAATTTGGAAGATTGGGACATATCTACTGAACGCATCATGCCTTTAGCCACTAGCCGATTTTCTCTACGGCCGAAGAACGAGCGCGGAGTTCGAGAATAACTCAAAGCGTAGCTTTTCTTTGACGAGTTCATAACCGTGTAAATAATTCAAAGAGAGTTTATATTTCGTTACTGGTGTGACGAAAACTTTAAAATTATATTTAGCTTACGTTGTAATATTTGCAAGGAAACGTTTTGTTAACTTAAGTTTTGTTTTTTAGTCTTTTATAATAATTATACAATTATTAAGTAATCGACAGAATAATGTTGCTATCAATTTTATATATCAATAAAATTTAAAATTGTATAATTTGCCTTGTTTTATTACAGTCATAGAAAGAATAATACACCAACAATTTGTTGTAAAATGGAAACTGCATCACTGCAAATATATTAGAATAAAATCTACAGTACTCTTGATGACGTCATTTTACGGTTCTCATGTTGAAGTGTCATTGAGTGACAGTTGACATCATCTGTCAATTTTTATAACCTCAAAATGGCCGTTGTTTTTGTTTGAATAATTTTAATTCCGAAATTGTTTTGCTTTTTTTTATCGACTTCTGTACCTTAATGCATGATCCAACTTTCCAAGTTAGTGCAGTTGGTGCGTAAATTAAGACCCCTACATATAAATCTTTCCATCATCTTTATGTTCTGGATCAGAAACATGCACTCCAAATGCAGAACCGAAGTATATCCCATGAGCCAGATAAAGCGTCTACTATTTCCAGACACTCTGGTTCCATGGGATGTAACCTTTAACCAGTACAAACCTCCAGAGTATGAGTCCACAGTGTTATTGAACAAGCCTTGGGCAGATCCACCACTAAGTAAGTGTACAGATTACTGATGGGATTACTTGATATCCCAATATTACCTGTACACAGAGTTATCTTAAGCTGGGTCCACATTGCTTGCAAGCAGCATGAACAAGCACAACAAACAGAGTGAGCAGCATGAATGTAAATGAAAATCTTGTGTGTTTGGCATGTTTGCATCAAGCTTACAATCACCCAAAACACCTGTTTCAACTTTTTAACAGAGGTACATCAAATGATGCAGCATGTGCTTGCAAACACATTTGACAGTGATTTTTATGATTGTGACTTTGAAACCTTCACTGGGATAGCTTTTCTAAAGGTGGTACTCTTTCTTTTGATGCTGTGATCAACTAAGTTAATTAGTTTTTAAAAGTCCATACTACTGATGTGACAAAAAGTATTAAAAACATCCCATCTGTTTGCAAATCATGGAGAAGATGACTTTCATTGCATTTGATGATACTGACTTTTTGTCACTTATTTCTTGTTCTGCCATTTCACACTAACAGCCGCTGTTATAATCATTAATTGTCTATGTATGTATTTGTATAACTGGAAGAGTGCAAACATAGAACTACAATGTGGAACCTTTGCCTGTAAATGCACAATCTTGAAAAATAGTACAAACACAAAAAGCAATGTCCCAGAAAACGGCATAGGAGTGATCAGGAGTACGGGCAATGAGCACAAACAGGAGAAATGTGAACCCACCTTTAGATTCTTGAGATCAAATATGACGATTTAACCATATACCGGGTGTTGCATTGTTGTGCAGGACAGGAAATCCCATTTAAATTTTGAAAGGGTCTATTATTGGCTTCCCTAATTATTTTAGAGAAAAATTATATTTAGATTTTTTAAAGAACATCAAAAACCAAAACTAAAAGGGCAACTTCAAGCATTTTTTTATTAACCCTTTTATGAGTTATTCCCAATAAGTTTTTGAATATTTTGCCTTTCTTGTCGCCTGGTATTTATGTACACCTGTCAAGGTAAGAGTTGGCTATGAAATAAGGTTGTCATTTAGAAATTTGCTGCTTTCTTATTATCGAAACTTTGACATCGAAATTCAGGACAGTAGCCATGAACTACTGTCCTGAACAAAAAGTCCCCTTAGTTGTGGTTTTTGAAGTTCTTCAAAAAATCTAAATAGAATTTTTCTCTAAAATAATTAGGGAAGCCAATAATAGACCCTATCGAAATTTACATGGGATACCCTATGTCCCGCAGGACAATGCATTGATTTTTATTATAAGAAACAAATAAATCAGAATACAGTGAATGAAACATACAATAACACAGGATTGCTACCACTGCGTATAAAACTCATAGCTAAAAGGGAACATTTTTGTCTGTTGTGTTTTCTGAAAAAGTGGTAGGAAACCTTATAGCCCTACAATGGTAGATTTCACAAAGAACATTCATAAGATTTAAAAACTTCTGTCTACATTAAGACAATTTTTATGTGCCGTACGTTGTTCAGAGTTTGTAGAAAGAGTGTTTTCTATGTTCGGATTGTCATAAAATCTTAGGACTAAAATGGAGAGTAGGAAAATCAGGAAAACCGGTTTTTGTACAAATTGTTAAATGAAGACGAACAATAAACATTTTTGTCCACGACCACTTCATAATATACTGATATTCAGCTTGTTGACAAAAGTTAAATAGGGCTCATATAGCGTCAGAGGGATATGAGTTGAAACAGCGGGAATAATGATATTATTCCCGCTCCCCATTTAAGTTATATATGTTGCCTTGGCAACCAGTAGGAGTAGGTAACAACGCAATATCAAACGCCGCAGCATAAAAAATGCACTGGTGCCACCGGTTTTGCCGTCAAACGCGAGTGTCACTTTGACATTTCAATAATTTTATTTACACTACCTATAGATTTTATAATTTGTAATTATTATTGGACAATGGCCGTGGACAAAGTATAGTATTATACTCGCTTTTTATGGCCATTATTCCCACGGGAGACTTCCGCCCCTCGCCTACGGCTCGTGACGCAAACGTCCCCCTAAGGGAATAATGGCCATCATAAAAAGCTCGTTTAATAATATACTATTATGAAGCAGTGGTGCATTTACTTCAAAGACGTTGGATTTCAGTTACTTTAATGATTTTATCTATTTTGCACATAATAAAAAAGTCTATGTTTTTAAATTAAACCGTGTTTTGATTTAAATCCAAATAAAGTAAAAAAAATGACAAAATTAAAATCATTGATTTAATTTATGATTTAAATAAATATGTTGATTTTAATTTGCTGAACCCTGTTCGATACCTCCTCAATTCAAAAGTTAATAGTTACACGTTAGGACCAAGTTAGGAAGTATTAAAGTGTTAAAAATCTAGAATTTTTAGGCATAATTATTAAATCGAACAGGATAGTCTCTTGAAATTTACTATTTGGGGGTTCTTCAGGATGGGGTTCTCATGCTATATGCTCTATGCAATTTGAGGTTTAGTATCATGCTGCTTTTTTTACATTAATTTTACTTTTGAATTGAATAGCATATTAGCCTATTGTTTTATGCTTAAACAAAGGTATAATTTGATCATCAATTTTTGAAAAATATGTATTTTATTTTAAGTAGATGCATGCGAAAGTCAGTTTTTAAACATGACTAGGGTACAGTTTAAGAATAAAAACAGTTCCAGCATTCCTTTCATATCTTCGAAATACCGACAATTCCCTTGCTGTAGCGTTTACGGACGAGGGTCTGAATTCCAAAGCTAACGTGAGTGATGCGGGTTTTACGTAAGGGCAGGTCGATGTCCTACTTATCGCGTCAACACTGTATACTACACTGCTAGCCACTCATTCAACTTTTACTCTCTGTGGTTCTATAACTATCAGTTTCTGGATTAAAGCATATACGGTTATACTGTCATATTTTGAATCTTACGAAATATGTGAACTCTGTGTGCACAGAATGTTAAGACACCCGGTATAAGCTTGTTTGTTAAAACAGAAACTCATTCCTACATACATAGTTGTCATAACCAGGTGATCCTACATTCAAACCTAAATGGAATGAATTGGATGGCAAAATTAATCGTCAAAGCCATTTGGGTCCTTATGTTGTACATCAAGGCAGACCTTTGAATCCTAGAGGAAGAACTGGCCTAACAGGCAGAGGAATTTTAGGAAAGTGGGGTCCAAACCATGCCGCAGACCCTATAGTTACTAGATGGAAGGTTGACAATAAGTTGCAAAAGATACTGAATGGTTGCAGTAATAAGTAAGTAGTTGCATGGTGTCTCAGAAGTTTTTTCCAGAGTAGGTAATAAATACATAATTTGTTTTGAGCAGCCCATAATTATGTGGTATTATGAGTGCCAATGATTAGCCATCAATAGTAGTTTATTGTAGACAAATATAGAAAGTGCTACACTAGTATCATGTTGACCAGCATTCGAAAGTCTGTATTCACTCTTCAGAGCTAAGTGTCCTTTAGGCTTTCTAACCTACCATTTCACAGTCCAAGAATCTTTGGTAGTGAGCTTATCTTTCCTTATAGCAATTTCTCTCTTTCTAAAACCTCGAGATAAGCTCGACTGTTTGGTGTAATCCTTATATACTAAAACGATGATATCAATTGACATTTATACAACTTTTTCTCTGGCCATTTCACTCGAGGGCTTAAATTAGTGATTAAATAAATGTGAATCATTCTTATCTCTAATTTTACAAGTACATTTTAAATGTAAATTGAAAGATAATTAATGGATCTTTGCTTCGTTTTATTGAAGCGGTGTCAGTAAAGTCACCATCAGATTAATAATAATTCGGTCTTTAATTGTGCAAATATAACGCACCTATGCATATGTTAGATAAAATGTATCTCCTTCAGCAACAAATTAGAACCAGACTTACCAGCTTTTTAGAAGAAAAGCCGCCATTACCATGTAGCTACTGGAAAAAGTTTCGGGGACACATTCAGTGGGAAACATTCAAGGTTTTTTCAAAAGACCTGTTTTACAGTTTTGTGCAATCGAGCGCAGGGATTGCGGCCAGTGGGCTTTGCCAGGCGGAATGGTAGACCCAGGAGAAAAGGTTAGCGAGACTCTGAAGCGGGAGTTTATGGAAGAGGCTTTTAACAGTCTAGAAGCATCTGAAGGTTAGTTGAGTTAGTTCGATTATAAAGGGATTTCCATCGCAATGCGATGTCGGCATGTTATAACAAAGCAGCATTTGATGGCGGGAAAAACACTTTTAGCGAGAGGTAGCTCGGTTTAGATAAATGAAAAATATCTTTGTTCAGTAGTGCAACTCTCTAGAGGTTTAAAAAAAAGTAGACGAGGCAAATATCTATGCTAAACCGAAAGTAGGCGAACCTGAATAAAACAAACAATTTGCGACACCTGCTTTCGACTTTTTTAGTAGTTTTTTTACTAAAATTTTAATATGATAATGATACAAAATCGCACCACGTATATAGAAGTCATTAAGTGGGTGCGAGAAACAAAGGGACGTAGTAACAAAAGGGTCATCTACATTACTCCGTGTTTTTCTGTCAAAAATTGTCAAACAAATCAACTTGAAGAATTTTCAGAATATCCGATATATTTGGAATCATTAAAAAAGCTGATTTAATAGAATTTACTATTTTCATCCTAGTGCAAGAAAGTTCTATTTTCTAGGGGGAGAGCCTGGGATAATTACAAACTACCCAAAAAACTTTTAAAGCCGATTTTTCACTTTAATGAAAAATCGGAGAAAATCTCTTGAGAAAATTTTTGGTAGAGAGAAAATGGATACGTACACAAATTCTTGGTCAACCTGAAGAATTTTTCAGTTGAATTCCTGATGTATTTAGAATCAACAAAACAGCTGGTTTAATAAATTCCACTATTTCTGTACAAGTGCAGGAAAGTTCCACTTACTACACTGCTAGCTTGGAGAATTACAAACTACGGAAAGGACTTTTAAAGCCTGTTTTTCACTTTAATGATTAGTCGAGTCTCTCAGAACCTCTTTAGTAAAGGAAAAATGGATACGTACACATACTGGACTTGACTTTCTTAGAGACCTAGTTGATAATGTTCCTGTATGTGGGGTACCATTATTGGTTTATCATTTTCTTCAAAGTGTGAAATTGTTATTACCTAGAACAAAAATGACGGAATAATAAATTGCAAAAAATGAATATAAAATGGCATTTGATGCGGTTTCCATTACGGCCAATTTATTTCATAAACAAATTTAAAGTCCCTTTAACTAAAATAACTCCTAGCATGTGTCATTTTCCTGATATAAGTTAAATAGACGTCACATCTTGATGTCACTTTAAATTAGAAAGAAACTTTAAATAGAAAGGAAAAAGGGCATAAGCAACAAATTTTGCAAATTTAGGTTTTAATCGCCATTAAACACCGTTTTTCTTTCTGAGTAGAATGATCTGACTTCCAGCTTTGCTGGTAAATTATTTGTTGCTTAAGCCAACTAAACAATGGGGTATTTTAAAGAGTAATTGAAACTTTAACTCGGTCTACTGTAAAGTTATTAATTTGTCGGTTATAACTTTTTGCCTTTCAACAATCGATATGATTATGATATTGGCTGTTAGTCTCCAAATCCAACTTTTCTTGTCCGCTTTAAAATCAGACAGAAAAAGAAACAAAACAGCAACGTCGGATCGACTTTACCTTCAAAAACTATGTGTGAAATGTTCCAGTTTTTGTTTCCCTCGCCTCTTTGCTAGAAAATTTGATTTTAGAGTCTCAAGTGAGCAATTTGAATTATTTTGAAAACATTGTTAAATCTAATTTTTGTTAAGAATGCATCGCAAGCTTTTTTATAGAAGAACGAAAAAATGATGAAGAAATGATCCGAAACTTCTTCAAAACCGGAGTGGAAATCTATAAAGGGTACATAGACGACCCGCGGAATACGGACAACGCTTGGATGGAAACTGTCGCCGTAAATTTCCACGATGAAGACGGAAGACACGTCGGTAAGTTCAACTTGCGAGCCGGAGACGATGCAGCCAAAGTTCGATGGTTAGATATTGACGCAAAATTAGAACTTTACGCCAGTCACTCTGAGTTACTCAAAGCTGTAGTGGAAAGGTTAGGAGCTCATTGGTGAAGGTGTAATAATAATGAAACGCAAGTGTAATTTATAAATTAAAACTTATATTCTACTATTTATAGGCAAGTCTTATATACACGTATAAAATAACTAATTAATAATTTAATAATCTGAGTTTTATAAATACATATACAGGGAATTCAACTAATATTGACACCACAACTTTGTATCATTTGCGGTTGTGGCGATGTACAAAGAAAAGGGTTGTACTGTATCAAATAAAATACTTGCGATTAGCTTTTGAATCCAAAATCTTGCTATACAAACTTCAGTGGGGATTTTTATTTAAATGATTATTACCCAATCCAGTGGCAAATCTAGCAATAAGGTTTATTGGCCAATTGTTTATTTTTCAAGTGCGTGGACATCGAATATTAACTAAAGATAAGAAGATACACTGAGCCTCTTTCTGGGGGCTTCCTATATCACCATTTAGTAATAGAAATAGTTCGAGCGCTCTTTTGATATTTGTGAAATACTGAAAATGTTTTGTTGTCTTTATATGTGCTCATATTACGGTGGCTGCTGAGGTATATCTGGGTCGTTTGCAGGGTGACGTCGAGCGTTGTAGGTTGCAGGTATAAGGAACGATGTAGAGATAATTCATCTACTTATCTAGGTACTTATTGTAGTATACGTGTATGCTGTTGGAGAAAACTACTGTCTGCTTAGTAGGGGATTTGGCTAGAAAAGAACCTAGAGACGAACGGTGGAAATTTTAGGCCGAGTTATGATGGTAGGTATTATGCTGTGCTATGCTATATTGCGGCAAATCGCTTTGCAAGTTCCCACATGAAGTAAATCTTCTTATCTTTAATTGATATTCGATGGCATTGAGTGCGATACATAATCCTTCTAATACGATTCAGATTTGTACTCTGTAATAAAAGTGGTAGGAATTGTAGTTAGAGGGCAAGGAATAACACTCTTTCTTATATCAAAGAATAGCTGACGTTTTAACTGCTTATTATTATAATCCTCTTGCGAAGAAAAGCAGTCACGAAACGAAGAAGAATTGACGCGACATTTATGACGCTCAGTCTTCAGCTTAAACTATTGTGATGTAATATTAACCTCATAAAAATAAAGTCGAAATTGTCATTTTTGGAACTTAGAGAACAATAACGTTTGATTAACTGTGAGTAAAATAATAATTGTCAAAAAACAGGAGCGCGAAGAAAAATGGTATTAAGAAATTATAGCATTATAGACAAATTTTGTGAACAATAAAGTCCCAAATAGAAGTATTTAATGGGATGTTGCAAGTCATGATCATTCGCAAATTTAATGACTCAACTAGCTATTTTGTCCCAGTGAGACTCTACTTGTTGGTTAATTTTTCGTTGAAACTTTCCTTCCCTAGTATAGCAAATTTGACAATTTTTACAAGTTTTATACAGGGTGTTTCAGAAAGGTACTGACAAACTGTAAACGGTTATTGAGAACGCCAAGCCATACAAATTTTGCTTATCAATTCCTATCCGCAAACGCACCGTTTTCGAGTTACAGAGTGCTAAAAAAACAGGGTACTTATATTATTTCTTTTATAAGTTGTTTGGTTATATTTCAGGGACTAGTCGAGATGACAATTGAATTTTTGTACACGGTCTATCGTTACTTGAACGTACTTTATGAGTGTTAAAGCACGTTTTTTTTTGTGCCGGTGGCGTAGATTTTGGGGTCGCCTAGGATTGTTTTGCCTCTAGCGACTACGCCACTGGAAAAAATTGCAATTTGAAAACACATTGTGAAGGGTGAAGGGCCAATATTTTCTACACAAAAAAAGTACTGTTAGCCAAAGCGCTAATGTGCGCCATTTTTCGAGTTAAATGGTATTTATTTTATGTGGGTGAAGCGACAAAAAAATTAAACTAAAATTTTTATTTTTTATAAAACTAGTTACAACAGTGGCTCAAAATGCCGACCACCGACCTCAGTGCATAAATGTGCCAGTCGAATCATGGAGTGACGCACCCGTTGGAAGATGTGTGGTGTCTCTTGAATAGAGAAACATGCTGCCATCACTTTTCCTAGCAATTCCTCTTGGTTGTCAACAGGAATTTCATAAACCAAAGACTTGACATAATCCCACAAAAAGAAATCCAACGGGGTTAAGTCTGGGCTTCGTGCTGGCCAATGTACAGGCTCCCCTCGTCCAATCCATCCATCAGCAAATATCTGATTTAAATGGTTGTGCACGGATTGGGTAAAATGTGCCGGAGCACCGTCATTTTGAAACCACATTATACGCCGAACGTCCAAAGGAACGGTTTCCAGTAATTGAGGTGAAACGTCTTGTAAAAAGTCGAGGTAAATGTTGCCATTTAATCGAGGAGGAAGCAAGTATTATTGAAGATTGACTGATTTGTTCTAATCCAAGTGGCATGAGGATTATGATCTTCCCATATGTGACTGTTATGGCTACTGAAAAATCCATCTCTAGTTGAACAACATTCATCTAAAAACATAATGACCGACCCAAAATCCCGTTCTAACGCACAATGTTGAAGAAACCATCGACAAAATTGTTGTCTTGGTCCTAATTCTTGAACTTTTTGACTGTGTAAAGGATGTAAAAGCTGTTCTTGAAGAACATGACACACAGTTGAAGCAGAAGAATTCAGTTCATGTGCAACTACTCGCGTGCTGGTAGACGGTTGTTCTTCAAATCGCTGCAAAACTTTCCTCTAAGGCCACTTTCAGGAAGTTGCCTTTTCCTTTTAATCGACGGTAGATTGTTGCAAATGTCGAATGACAAGGATTCCGACGATTAGAAAAACACTCCGCATAAACCCGTGCACCTTCTCTTCCGTTACATTTTGCCTCTCGGTAAATAAGGTGAATATTCGTCAGTTCTTCAAACGTAAAAATTACCATTTTGTTTACAAAAATAACGTAAGAACGTAAGAAAAGAAAAGACTCACAAAAACACACGTTTTCAATAAAAACGTCAATAATGTACCTGCATGCTTGCATTGTACCTGCATGATTTTTAAGAAATGCGTTTGCGATATTAAATAAACATTGTAGGAAATAATTTTTGGTCTTTTTCACATGTTATTATAAAGGAAATATTTCTTTAACATCCTGTATCTCGAAAACGATGCGTTTGCGGATAGGAGTTTACAAGCAAACCCCCTAAAGTTTTTCATGTTTCACGTTCTGAAACACCATGTAGAAAGCCTTTGCTAGTAGCAAATGAAGTTAATGTTAAAAACGATTTTTCTCTATCTCAGTATTTAGATGATTAGTGAAGGAATAGGCTTTCATATTTAAGGTCCAGTAGTCCGGCATTTAAATGCTCTGCAGCACAGACCCGCTCTATAATCAGGCACGACGGCCGAATTATAGAGCGGGTGGTACAGGATGCGATAAACGTATATGTAAAATTTGCTCTCGCGCTCAGTCTCGCCCCGACTTTGAGAGAAGAAACACATAGAAATCCAAAATCCAGTAATCTGGCACATGCAAAAAACTTTGAGTGCCGGATTACCGAGCGCCTACTATATATAAAATGTTCTTATGAAAGACCGCTTTCGGCCTTCGGCACGTTATTTGCTCCGACCGCACCCTTAATACTGTTATTACTCAATGTTAAAATCTCACACCAAACATAATAAGGAAAAGGCGGACTATAGAGTAAACAGAAGCTGCAGTCCATTAATTACTATTGAACAATAATTTCCTACATGCAAAAATTTCGAGACCAGTAGACCATCTTTGCGTGACCAGATGCGTCCTACAAAAGTCATAATTGAGCGTACCACATTGAGCGAAAGAGGGAGTTTTCTAGCTCTTCTGGCTGGGCCTCACTAGAGCTGCCTCGCTATGTACCCGGCGCTCCTTTGCTAATTTGGTAATAAAATAAATGGTTTAAAAACGTAGTATTTTTCTGTTTTGTGAACTACCGATGTCTCACACAACGAGATCAAACCTCAGGTTAGTGAAAACACCTCTGGTTTGTGACGACGTATTTATTAGCAGAGATATTTATTAGATTCAACTTTCCTTTCTGCCCCACTGAAAATGAATGTTTTTATAAGAAAATATACAGTATCCATGGAACCAAATGCGTTACATTTACGTAGAAAGTTAATTTGATAAGCAATAAAAGAAAATGGTGAAGCTAACAAGTCGTGACAACGTGGCTTTGTTAATAGTAATTTCCAACTCCGCCTTACTACTATGAATTATATTAGCGTCTTCTTGTTTAGGATATGAATTAAATAAGGTAAATTTGAATATAATTATACTGCAATGATTTGATCTATCCCTATCATGAACTACCTGCGCTCCTCCAGCTCCCGCGTTGCCTAAACTTTGTTCAAAAGCGTAGAGAACGATGTTGGAATATCGGTTATGACCGTTTTTTAAATTTAGGAGAATAATTGTTTTCTCTATCCTTTGGTTTATAATCTCTTTGATCTCACACGTCAATGTTTGAACCGATTTCAAAATCATCTATACTTGAACCGGGTTAAAACAGTGAAGAGCGGTTTGAGAGCATGGCTGGCAAGAAGAAACGACTTATGTTTCTTCGAAACATTAAAAAATGCTACACGGAAACACCACCAAACACCGAGAAATTGCAGCTCCAGTGCGGGCCTAGTTGAATTAGCTAAGTGATAAGATTATAAATAATGGTCACGCTTTCAAAATTGTGATTGGCTAAACAAAAAAAATAGGCGTCACAGATGATGCTTATCACAACCAAACAAACTGATCATAATATGGCGAATAGTTTGGTATCCAAAACCCCGTGGTCTAGGGTTGATACTAATTTGGTATTACAATGCTTGTAACAGTCATGTACTTCGACAGTAGTCATTTAGAAAATTATTTACTTAGCTCCGATTGATCTAATTTTTTTAATAATCTAATGGCCGTTTCCGCGCCATCTCCATAAAGTTCAGCTAAGGCAGATCTTTAAATTTGCCATATAAAATGCATTGCTTTCAAAAAATTAGGTGACAGATCGTTTTGGCAGCAATGTATTCTATACCAGAAATTATAAGGTCCACCTTAACTTAGCTTTATGGGAAGATGTACAAGCCGCCCTAATTGTTTCGATCATAATGAGTACCTGACGCCCAAACGTACTGTTTAGTTTTGCAATTGGGAAGCCTTTCATAAAGACACTTAGAACCGGTCTATACAGGGTGATTCACGTTATTCGACACGGAAGATTATGGCTAAACTTTTAGATTTTAAAAAAGTTTTGTATATGGAATGGATGAGGGTCTATTGGAAGTACATTTTAAAATTATTGTCATTGTATACAGGTGGTCCCAAAAGTATAAAATTGATTAGAGTTGTATTTTTTTAAATGAGACACCTAGTATATTAATGTCTTTTCGTTATTAAACCGTACCGTTCTTCAGATATTCGTGATTTTGTGAAAATGCAGCATCAAATTTAATGTTTAAAATCTCAGCACTTGGTTTCTTTTCAACCACCGAAATTGGCTGGTGGGCTACTAGTACATTGAATTTTTTGCGGTATGTATTAAATATTAACTATTGTGTACCAAATGTTAAAAAAATGAACACTAAATTATTGCAAACTTCAAACAGTAATAACTCGTTTAATTTAAATTAGACACCCTGTATTTTATAGTATCATTAGATGCAGAATTTAGTTTCCTATCAAAAACTATTAAACATTCCTATAGCTTGGTCGTTGCATTTTCTTGGAAAATTGATTTTTTCTGAATTTGCGCTGACATAAACGAATGTACTAATCTAATTTACCTGTTCAGGTCTGTTCAGGTGTTACCTGATTTTGACAAAGCACAATTTATTGTCATTTCTAGTTGTCACATATTAATTTAAAGTTAAATATTTTTTACTGTTATAATTGGTGGTTAACAGGGAGTTTTTCATTTACTCAAAATGCTGGTTTACACAACAGAAGAACGCGTCGAATGATCTTCATTCTAGGAGAATGCTTGCAAAATTGTCTTTTAGCATCAAGGGTTTATGCTGAAAGGTTTCTTAACCGAACTCGACCGAATAGAGCCGTTTTTGAAAGACTATTGGTTCAATTTAGGCAAACTGGTAGTGTTCAGTATGAAACGACTGCCAAAACGAGACCAGTTACAGAAAACCAAGAAACTGAATTAGCCGTTATTCAGTAGTTGAAAGAAGTTCGTAGTTGAAAATCCCCATGTCGGACAACGAGAAATTGCACAAAACTTAAATATTAGCCAAGCAAGCGTATCAAGGATTCTTCAAAAACATAAATATCACGATTATAAGATACAACTACATCAAGAACTCTCCGACAACGATTTTGGCCAACGAGTGGACTTTTGTATGTGGGTGTTAGAAAAAGTTGGAGAACAATAAGATTTTTTTGAATCAGTTCTATTTAGTGATGAGTGTACTTATCATAACGATGGTTCTTTTAACCGACACAATTTTCTTTATTATTCTGATTTTAACCCCCATGAATTTAGAGTTATTAATAACCAACATAGGTGGTCAGTAAATGTATGGGGGGGCATAATGGGACAGTATGTGATTGGACCTTATTTTTTTGACGAACCTTTAAACGGAATGTCGTTTCTAAATTTTTTGAGAAATCAGCTTCCAGTTTTACTGGAAGAAGTTCCTCTAGATATAAGAACAACCATGTGGCTGCAAATGGATGGGGCACCTGCTCATTATCATGGTGAAGTCCGGGAGTTCTTAAATGTTCGTTTCCAAAATCGATGGATTGGAAGGAATGGAGCACAACATTGGCCACCAAGGTCCCCTGACATAACGCCTCCCGATTTCTTTTTATAGGGATATGTGAAAGGAATCGTGTATAATATGCCACCAACCACAAAAGAAAATATGAAAGAACTAATCAGAGAGGCCTTCAGAAGCATAACTCCCTATATGTTACGCAATGTGAGTGAAGGATTTAAAAACAGAATACGTTTGTGTTTAGAATCACACGGTCGTCATTTTGAACAAATTTTATAACTGTTTGTTTTACTCTTATGTTGACTTGTTATTTATTGTATTTCAAATTGCCACTATTATTGCACTTAATTTTTTTGTAATAGAGATGCTAAATTTTATAAGAACTCTTGTAATAAAATGTTTTATTGTTTTATTTGATATTTTATGCTAAATAAAGACACTTTAACATTCAGATGACTGCTAAATTATCTGCATGACCATAATTTTGTAACATATAAATTTATATCTGACAAATACGGGGTGTTCATTAGAAAACTTCGTCTAGTTGGTTGTGAAATGTCAAAGGAAAAGAATGGGGAAACAAAAGTCCATTTACTTTCATTATGCCATCCTTTTCTGTAAAAATTTTATAGCTTCCTAAATGAAGTTTTCTAGTGAACACCCAGTACTAATAATAATAAATTTTGCTTTCTCAAAATCAGGTATTGTAACAGGTAAAGTAGATCACTTAATTCGTTTATGTCAGCTCAAATTCAGAAAAAAATCAGTTTTTCAAGAAAACGCAAAAACCAAGCTATAGGAATGTTTAATTGTTTTGATAGGAAACTAAATTCTGCATCTAATGATACTATAAAATACAGGGTGTCTTATTTAAATTAAACGAGTTATTACTGTTTGAAGTTTGCAATAATTTGGGGTTCATTTATTGACATTCGGTGCACAGTAGTTAATATTTAATACACACCGCAAAAAATCCAATGTACTATTAGCCCACTAGCCAATTTTGGTGGTTGAAAAGAAACCAAGTGCTGAGATTTTAAACATTCAATTTGATGCTGCATTTTCACAAAATCACGAATATCTGAAGAACGGTACGGTTTAGATGCCATAAACCTTAATAAAACTACCTTTACTTTTGTCCGTAGGGACCGAAAATACGTTAATATACTAGGTGTCTCATTTAAAAAAATACAACTTCAATTTTATACTTTTGGGACCACCTGTATACAATGACAATAATTTTAAAATGTACTTCCAATAGACCCCCATCCATTCAATATACAAAACTTTTTTAAAATCTAAAAGTTTAGCCATAATCTTCCGTGTCGAGTAACGATGAATCACCCTGTATAAGAACGCACTGAAAAACCAACGCGATGCAGCCGTAGTAGAGTATTTTTTGGGCAATTTGGTTTTGGTCAGTTATAGATGAGAAACTAAGGGCGGCTTGCACATCTTTCCCATAAAGTTAAGCTAAGGTAGACCTTAAAATTTCCCTTATTGAATACATTGCTGTTAAACGATCTGTCGGTTACCAACCTTTTGACGGCAATTCTTTTTATATGGGAAATCTTAAGATCCACCTTAGCGGAACTTTATGGAAAAGGTGTGCAAATGGCTCTGAATTGTGAATGCGGGAACGCTTCAGTCAATCTTCACAGCCCATATAAATATTTCTGCTTATTCACTTTCTCTTTCTAAATTGAAATATTTCATTATCCAAGAAATTAGAATCCAAAAGCTGTAATAATTTCGTCTAGCTCTCTTCAATAGCGCGTTATTCACGTAACCGGAGCACACCGACCTTGTGTGACCACCCAAACACAACCGTTTTTGTTTTCGTTAATTTAAGGCCTATTATTGTATAAAAAAAAATCCCCCCCCTCATTTTCCTAATGTTACTATGCCCTCGTCCATGAGGTCCTCGTCTCCCAGACAACTGGAGCTTCTGCTCGACGCCCTGGAATTGACGATGTGGACGCTTACGGAAGGCGAATGAGGGTACGGGGGCGCCTTGCTAAAGTCTAGCGCCTCCGTGTCGATGGTGGTTGTGGGCGCGTATTTCGAGGCCAAGTGGAGGCTGTGCAGGGCTTCACTCGCCGAGGGATAGGGGTTCAGAGGGTCGGTGGTGAGGAACAGGTCGTCATTACCTAATTTAATACATTGTTTGGGGTTACAACTCCATAAGCAGTCTATAGATGGTTGGGAGAAATGTTCGTATTCTTAATGTAGAAAATGTATTATCTTTTTAGCGTGAACCAGTTTCGGCCTCGAGCAATCCTCAGCGCCACAAGTTGGGAATTCAAGTCATCGACCATGTCTACCGATTGGAAATTTAGGTTTAAATGCAATCTGCGACCTTAAGAAAAGTCTCAATGCAACAGCAAACATTTTGTTGAGGAGTTGAAAGGTCTGTTTTCGCGTAGTTTTAAGTTTTTTTTTTGTGAGAAACAACCACCGAGACCCGCCGTAGGGTTATTTAAGATGCTTCTTGATTCTCACTGTGAATTTAACGCTGAGAATGGCCTGAATTTCGAAGGCGGTTCAGTGATTACTTGATAAGCAGTTAATATTTTACACACATACCAATAAAAAATCGCACAAGTGGATGATTATGTTAGTACAAGAATAAGTTAAACCCAACACCAAATGTTAGTTAAATGCCCACTGTGCACAAAATACTTACAATTAACATATATTATCACAATGAAAATTGGTTTGATTGGGCAACAAGTTCAATTTGAGGATCCTGTAAGAAAATAAAAAAAAACTAAAAACTAAATAAAAAACAATATATAACAAATCAAAATAGTTAAAAAAATAACGGTAGTAAAGAATATTCTAATAAATGATTTGCCTTAATACAGTTGAGTATCATTCTGATGTATTAAATACCAGAGTGTTTTCTATTATTTAAAACCGAAAATTGGCATAAGCGTTTGACATGGACAAAAAAACTAAAACATCGAATTATCAACGGTATGCATTATCAACTGTACAAAATGTACGGCAACAGTGAATTATTCAAAATTATGTTAAGAAATACGAAAAACTTTATTAAAAAGCTTCCTGTACACGAGCTCAACAATGTTTCGTTTGGTGATGTTAGTAGGAAGGAGTTGAGGTTTTTCTTCCATAATGAGTGATTTTCAATTCAATTTTGAATCAACCTTCATGTTTAACTTGATTTCTAAACTAACCTAAAATGATTTTCGTCCGACGTCCCCACCAGTGTTTCCATACTTCGCTCGACGACCGAATTTCAATATTTGCAACTATTTTATTTCTCGACAGTATTTAAATTTTGTGTCTGTATTTTAACTTTTTTTTTGGGAGATTGCTGACCTAAAGTTCAATTGTTTTCGATCTTTGATTTCCATCGTGAGAGAAAAAAAAATATGATATTTTTTTTAAACGATTTTACGAAATTAATGTTTATTCCCGTTGCTGATATTTTTTACATTTAGAATGATAATATTAGTGGTGGGAGCATTCAAATTGAACGAACTTGTGAGATTGGTATTCAATTCATCTTTGAATTCGAACGTTGATCAGAGGGCCAATTTATATCAAACTAAATGCATTTACTACTAACCTTCCAACAACTTACCAGACAAGTTCTGCGGCCCTTCCTTCTTCTTGTCCTCGATTTCGTCCGTCTTGCCGGTGCCCAGCATCCCCATATTATTCCTAATCTTCTGATCCAATGGGTTCATCGCCGGTATACTAAGTGGATATTTAATGTCGTTCTTCACCATCATGTCAAATATCTTCGTGTCCACCGTACTCCTATTTACGTTGTTCATTTCGTTTTTCTTCTTATCCGATAACTTTGGAATTTGGAAGCTCTTGTCCAAGGTCTTCCTCATTCCTTCCATCATCAGAGCGGAAGAATACGGGTCCACCTTCGGCTGCATCTTGATTAGGCCGCTTTCCAGAGAATCGTTGGGGGTGGGGCTGCCTTTACCTCGCTCTTTAATCGACGAAAATATAGATTTTTCTGAGGAGCTCTTGCTGGGCTTAAAGCGGTCTTTGTTTCTACTCAAGTCTGCAATAGCTCCGGAACCAAGTTTCGGAGAAACCGACGGCTTGGAGATTGACTTAGGAGGTCCACTACCCAAGGGTTTGTTCGAACTACTACTGCTTGGCGGTGGCGGTTTATTTGAGCCTGTTGAACTCTTCATTCCGCTGGATATGTAAGCGGCTGAAGCGGAATTGGAAATGCTCGAAGAGCTACTGCTTTTTTGCAACTGCTGTGGCTTCTTAGAGGCAGGTCCGCTCGTAACGCCGGGTTTCAGTCCGGTATGGACTTTCGGTGAACCGGATAGATTTAAATGAGGTGACTTAGCGACATTCTGGGAATTCCCACTCAACAGACCTCCGGACTTATTCTCCTTAGTTCGGGGCTTGTTGATAGTGAGTTTCATCCCATCTGAGCTGGTTTTTACCATGTACTCGGCGCTCTTCCCATCACCCGTCATTTTGGCACCGCCTTTTCCACCGTCTTTCGTCGGCGTCTTACTACTACTACTACTACTACTGGACTTGGCACTCAGATCCGTGGGTAAGTCGCTGTGTTGCGCGTTCACTTTGAAGTTTAACTTATCCACTATGGCAGAAAGGGAGCCTTTGCGGTTGCGAAGGCTGTTCGGGTTTCCTTTGGAGTCCGAACTGGGCGACGGCAGAGATTCTAAGGATCCACTTTCGGAGCTGCTGATGTTCAGATCCAACGGTTTCATTTTGAATGAGGACGACGAAGAGGTAGAGGACGAGGAAGATGAAGAGCCGGATTTAGTTTTGTTGCTGCTGCTGCCGCCGCCGAATATGTTTCGTGCTTTGTCCTTGTCCCTGAAAAAGCGGGTAAGGTCTAACACCGTGAAGAAACTAACCACTAATTCATTGTTGTAATTAGCGTCCTTAAGTTGTAAGTAGTTGGTGAAGTTAGCGGGATTAGGACAAATAATGCACCTCTTCTTTATTCGAAAATGGCTATTTCGCTAACTTCACCAACTACTAACCACTAATATAAACATTAATCTAAATGTGGTTTTGATTTTTGGGTTGTGGGGTCAGGGGTGTTATTCAAAATCAGTTATGAACTTGTCGACGTTTCGCCATATATTACAGCATCTTCAGGACACTAAAAGTTGTTATAAAATCCTTTAAAATCATATAAATAAATAGAACAATACAGTTAAAATAAGAGGGGACGAAACAAAGGTCACTTTAAAATGTACACAGCTAAATACTCACAATTCGGATAGATTTTGAGAGTCTTCGCCTTTCTGTTTAGAACCTGAATTGTGAGTATTTAGCTGTGTATATCTTAAAGTGGCCTTTGTTTGGTCCCCCCTTTTTTAACTGTATTGTTCTATTTATTTATATGATTTTGTAATATATGGCGAAACATCGACAAGTTCATAACTAATTTTGAATAACACCCCTGATCCCACAACCCAAAAATCAAAACCACATCAGAACAAATTGTTTGTGATCTATTTCTAAATATATTCTATATTCTAAATGAAACTAAGTCTTTATTAGATTTGATTATTTCTAGCCCTGTTCGATAGGACAGTGTTTTTATAATTTCTAAAGATCGTAACGTTTTTCAGATAATAAAAACACATTTTTTCTAGATATTTTGAATACCAATAGCAACAAAACCAGGAACTTTTTTTAATGAAAGTTTGATCAAATTGCTTTTCAAAGAATGTCGCTGTACTCAATTGATCATCTGCTTACGGGCCACCCTTTATATTTTTTACACACACTATTTTACTTTCACTGAATTAATTCATTCTATCAATTTTTGTCAGTACCTACTTTAGGACCTAAGTTACTAAAAATTGTATTTCTCATTGCATTCCTGAGTCAAAAGCAGCCGAAAATGAGGTATCAGCATTTTCCTTCAAGCATTTTATATTAAACAAAAACTATTGTGTTGATGCTC
Source organism: Taphrorychus bicolor (assembly GCA_951812265.1). Classification (NCBI taxonomy): domain Eukaryota; kingdom Metazoa; phylum Arthropoda; class Insecta; order Coleoptera; family Curculionidae; genus Taphrorychus; species Taphrorychus bicolor. Next base: position 44,585,392 of record OX638298.1, on the reverse strand, counting down.
TGTAAAATGTTTCTGCTAAGGGTTATTGTTGCTTTTTTACTTTTGAAGGTTTAAATATATATTTCTTATAGTTTTATAGTTTATATGTTAAAACTGTTTGTGATCAAAAAATCAACAATATTAATCTAAATACATGGTGCTAAAATTTAACAAAGAATAAATAGTTAGTACTTTGAAATCTGTTAGAAATACAAATGTTGTAAGATGGAATCCCCGTGTGGGGTTGCTAGTCCCCCACCAGGCGCCTTCCCAGGTGGCGGATAGGGGAAAGCCTCCCAGATATGAGTGACACCAGAGAAATGAAATACCCGGGGCGGACCAAAACTAGCATGGCGTTGGGCAGCAGTTACGTCGTTAGTGCATCGAGGCAGGGGCGGATTAAGTATAGGGGCAAAATAGGCGATCGCCAGGGGCGAAAAATTAATGTGGGCGAAGTTAAAGAAGAGGAAGGAAAAACGAAAAACCTTAAAAAATAAAAATATATAAATTACTTATTAATGTTCTTTCGTTGACATATTATGTATTTATTTATTATTAAAAAAGCAAAATTAGAAATTTGTTTAAAGTTAAACAGAGTACCTGTATTTTTTCTTTCTTGTAAGAACAATAAGAACATAATAGTTATTTTCCTAACAAGTGCGTAAAGTAACACTTTCGCGCACGCGACTGCCTTTGCCCGATCGACGCGAAGCGGAGTTCGAGCAGCAGTCAAATGCCCGAAAGACACTTTGCGCAAGAATTAGGAACAAAATTTTTTCTACAACCGTATAAAAGTCCACCTGCCACTAATATGGGATATCTTTAACGATTTTATAAATGATTAAGCTTCACAGTTCTTTTCTGCTACCCCTGTATTGAAGGCGTGCGCGAAAGACTTTTTTCTACTTAATATATCACTTTCCCGCACGCATTTTGTTTTCGAAAGCTTTACTTTCCCGCACGGCGTGCGTGAAAGTAAATTTGGCGTGCGGGAAAGTAAAAATTTAAAGAATGACTGATTTATAATATAATTTAGACTTTATAGTCTGTCTATCTAGATAGGTGCATCTGCCTTACAGCCAGGCCAAACATTTTTATCTGTTTTAAGGAACTATTATGCTCGCTTTTATTGATTTTTGATACAAAATATATCTATAATATACGTACTTTTTATTCCAATGTCACCAGTTCATGCCTGAAACATTACGTCACGTCAACAATCACACCAAGTTTTTGTCATAACAACCAATTGATTGTTGATTAATTCAGCTGTCATACTGTTGACAAAGATAACGTTCTATCATAAGGCTGATAAAGTGTCTTTCCCGCACTCGTCAGCATCGGCAGACAGCGTGCGGAAAAGTATCACTTTCCGCACTAGATAGAAAAATAACTATTTTTCACGTGTCCTATGGCAACGAGTAACTTTTTTTACGCTGCTAGGGGCGACGTGCGAGAAAGATAACCGTGGAAATGTGTCAGTTTGCATACTGTCAGTAATGCACGAACCGTGTCATATTTCGACGGTTGCAGAAAAACATGTGTTGATGTTTTTTTTTATAAAAAAAAATATGGTAAAACCAGGAGTGGTCGAAATGGTTTTGATTGCCCAGGGGCGAAAAAAGTCTTAATCCGCCCCTGCATCGAGGTTATTGTAGAATGACTACCCTAAAAGCTCGATACCATATAGGCACAGGCGAGTAATCAATATAGTAGATTGCTTCGGCTGTAGCTCTGCAGAAGGAACAGGGGCCCCACTGCGTTCTTTCTACCTCAAGAACATTCAGGAGTTGTATGGACACGAAGAATGATATTTTGCCGAGCGAACCAACTAGCAATTGGCGCTGCCCGGGGTCCGTGCCTGGCCGTGTGACTGTAGGAGGCCAGGCATCACATGGAAAATCAGCTACTGGAATAAACATATGGGAAACAGTGAACATGCAACATGGAACGTCCGCGGTCTGATTCAAGCAAGGAAACTGGCCATAGTGGAAAAAGAAATCAGCAACTATCCCGTTGTCTGACTTGCAGAGACTCACTGGAGAGGTTCGGGTCATTTCGATACCCGAAACAAAAACATCGTCTTCTACTCTGGCAATGATGACTCAGCTAGGAATGGCGTTGGAATAATTGTGAATAAATAACTCGAACACGCCTTAAGAGAATATAGAGCAATCAATGACAGAATAATCATCATAACGCTGCAGTCCTCCCCAATCAATCTAAACATAATACAAGTCTACTTCCCTACGACGGATGCACGAGATGAGGATGCAGACGAAATTTATTCACAACTAGAATAACTACTAATCACTCTTCCAAATAGACAAATCACTATGATAATTGGTGATTACAGCGCTAAAGTATGCAATGACGCCGAAGGTAAATTGGCAGGTATGGCCTGGATACAAGGAACGCAAGAGGAGAACGTCTACTACAATTCTGCACAGAAAACAATTTTTTCATCTCTAACACAGGCGCCTTCAACACCACGCGAGAAAACTACACATGAACATCCCCGGGTGGGCGATACAGAAATCAAATTGATAATATCCTAATAAAATCGAGACGGAACACCTCTATTAAAAACGAATTAACGTTCCCCAGTGCGATAGCAATAGCGACCACCAGTTCCTTGCGGCACAACTCCGCATCAAAATCAGTAAACCAAAGCCAGGCAAACCAACTGTAAACATATGGTGTCTTAAAAACTCCGACAGCTATAAAGCAAGGGCCTAAACAGAAATCGCCTTAATCAACTCGAGCGCAAACACAAATGAGACTGCTGACTCACTGTGGACCAGAACAAAAAAAGGCAATAACTGACGCTGCAAAACAAGAAAAGCAAAAGGTGGCGAAACAAAGGAAGGCCTGGATAACCCAAGAAACATGGGACAGAGTAGAGCGGAGGATGAGTAAAAGACCTTCGAAATAACGATGACAAAGAGGAATACGCAGCACTGAGCAGAGATATCAGACAAGAATTCAGGAAAGACACGAACAAGTACTTAAAAGACATGAAATAGAACAACACACACACACAAATGAAACGAGGGATAAATTCAAAAAAATTAAACAAATAACGGTCAGCTTCACTCCGAAACACACAGCAATAAGGTGGTACACTGCTGACTGACAAATCCCAGATCAAAGAACGATGGAAAAATTATTGTAAACAACTAATGACAGACAATAGCGACCGAGATAACCGACCGCAAACAATAGAGTTAGCTGAAAGGGAGCCCTCAGACCTGAGGAAGTAACTGCTGCAGTCAGGAAATTGAAAACCAACAAGTCGCCAGGCGAGGATAACATCGTCTCGGAAATGATAACAGCTTTGGTCGATTCGGGAATCGATGTTCTGCATAGGATCTGCCAACTGGTGTGGAACGAGGGTAAATTGCTCGAAGACTGAACTAAATCAATTTATGTCCCGCTCTATAAAAGAGGATCGCGAAAGCACTTTCCTTCCACCACTTGCACCACTTTGCTTGCACACAAGCAAGCAAAGTGCTGCTCCAGATTATATCAGAACGTATAGAGCCTCACATCTTGTCTCAGCTACCAACAGAGTAAGCCGGTTTCGTGCCGAGATGTGGTACGCGTGAACAAATATTGAAGATCAGGCAAATTATAGAAAAAAGCTAAGAGAATTCAAAGTGCCAACATACTTGTGTTTTATAGATTATACCAAGACCTTTGACTGCGTTCAATGGCACAACCTTTGGCGTATTTTAGATGAAATGGACGTACCAAGGCATCTTATATCTCCCATCAAGAGTCTCTATGAAAATAACAGAGCGTAAGTAAGAATGGAAAATGAGCTGACAGACCCATTTCAGGTAGAGAAGGGTATCAGGCAAGGATGTGTAGTCCTCTCTTGTTCTACATCTATAGCGAATGGATTATGAGGAGAGCATTGGAAGACTGGGCTGGAGGAATAACACTGGGCGGGAAAAAGATCAACAACCTTCGCTACGCTGATGACACTACAGCAATTGCGTCATCAGAGCAGGAACTCTGCGACCTGATCACGCGAATAGAGCATTTCAGCAAGGAGATTGGTTTGACAATAAATAAAAAGAAAACCAAAATTATGATAGTTGACGGAGCTAACAACAATAGACCAGAAATAAAGGAAATAAATAACATCGACACAGTTAAAACTTTCATTTATCTAGGTTCAATAACATCCAACAAGGGCGGATCCAGTGAAGAGATCAAAAGGAGAAGTTCCTTAGCAAAGGAAGCCATGACTAAACTAATAAACTTATGGAGAAGTCATAAAATTTGGCAACAAGAATGAGACTGGTAAGGAGTCTGGTCTTTTCAATCTTTCTCTATGGGTCAGAATGGTGGACACTCAAAGCAACGGACAAAAAGAAAATTGACGCCCTGGAAATGTTCTGTTGGCGTAGAATGCTGAGAATCTCGTAAAAGAAGAAACAATGAATCAATAATTCAACAAATAAAACAAAAAAAAGAGACTAAGAACAATAGTACCTGAAAACCAGGGTTGGGTAATTACGTGTAGAAAACTGTTTTCTACGTTACGCGTAAAAAAAAAACATGTAAAATACGTCTCAAACGTAGAAAATAAGTAAAATATTTGAACATTGAAATTGCGTGGGGCCATCTTTGAGTAAGTCAAAGAACAACTACTTTTAGGTTATGTTGTTATGTTTCCCATTCTTATTCTTAGTGTTTACCAGATTAAAGTACCTAAATAAATAAAATACAGGAAATTGCACTATTTCTTATTAATTAGATAAGAAAAGTAGTCTAAAAAGTAATGTTTGCAGCTAAACAAATAACTTTTGTTTAGCTGCCAACTTTCTTCATCCTAAGTACCAGGGCATGAAAGTAATGGAGAACTGTTATGAGTCTCTACTAGTATAGTATACTCGATTAGTTACCTTTTTTAGTAAATTATCTGCAACATAAAATGGTGATAATATCGTAGAGAATTTCAATTTTAGAAAGAAAAATGGTCATAGGTTCGCCATTTTGAAAAACAGCTGTCTACTTGTTGGTATCATTTTAAAGCTAAGAAAGATACCTTTTTAAATAGGCCATATCCAACTATGCTTCCCATTTAAAAAAATGTAAGTTTATGTTTATATCTCACAAATGACAGCTGTCAGAAAAAACCTGATTAGTCTGCCTTGTTCGGGGAAAAATTCTCTACTACTGTCGTATACAAATCTTTGGTCAAGATCCAATAATAACTCAGCTAGATCGTTTTAAAGAAAGCGTCAATAATTGTTTGCTGAATATCTAGTAAGCTATGAACTTTTTCAAAAAAACAAAAGTTGTTTTGAATGGATCTCCTAAAACTGCAATTCTTTCCCCATTTAACCGAAGTTGTATATATAAATAAAAAGAACAAATAATAACAATATAAACTGTAACCATTAAAATAAAAAAAAGGGCGAGGACGTGGCGAGCGTGATCCGTAACCAATTCGCCAAGATTAGGTACAATATGAAGAGAAAAATTAATTGGAGGCTTATGCGACATAATCTTAAAAAATTTCACTTTTGTTATGAGTTCTAATTAGTCCTTTACATACACACAAAAATTCTTAGATTTACTCACCTGGACCCATCCTTGCTTTTGCTCTTCTCGCCCGAACTCTTACTCGACGGCGAACTGGCAGCGTTTTTTAACGTCGACATGCTTGGTTTGCCGCTCCCGCTTCCCGACGGATGCTTGGGACTGGACACGCCGGCTAAACCGTGCTTCGGGCTGGACGGCACGTGCGCCGGTGAGCTTTTTGGACTAGGACTGTGATGTGACGTGCCGCCTGAAGACGATTTTGGCTTAAGCAGGTTCGGACTTAACTTCCCCGAGAGCGACAGCGGCCTGCTCGATGTCGGAGACTGACTGAACTTCCGCATCAGACTCGGAGAAGTAGGAGTCGAATTTCCCGATAATGGCGGACTTTCCGCGGGCTTAATGCTGACGGACACGGGCTTGGATAGAGGGTCTGGCTTCATGGGGACTTTCTCCGGGGGACCCATAGGACTGTCGTCTCTTTTCCTTTTTCTTTTCTTCTCTTTATCGTCCCTGCTACTCCGACTGCTCTTTTTGTCTCTACGGTCCTCCGAAGGCTTGACACCCGCGGCTATAGGCGTAATCGTGATGGAAGTGGACATCATAGAGGGCGCTGACTGAGAGATCGGAATAATTTCGATGCCCATCCGCTTCTCCGAACCTAAGTACGTTGGTGAAGGTGAAGAGGAAATTGGGGTGATGCTCACATTAGGAGGGACTACAAATTCTTAAATAGAGACGTTTTGTTGAGCTGGAAAAGCAAGCTGTGTTACCTCCTAAGCTTTTTGTACTAAAATCAGAGAGTATGCTCGAGGTGCTATTGGGTGATGGTTCTGGGGGAGTTTTCCTCATGGGCAAAGTGGACAAAATCTCCTCCATATCCACAGTACCCGGTTCGCTTAAGGAAAACTCCCCCGCGGCCTTGTCGATGTTACCTAAAAAATCCGACGAGTCTACATTGGACAGCTCCAAGTCCGATTGGGACCTATAAAATACCACAAACTGCCAAACCGGTCCATCTAGTACGTGAAAGGCGAACTTTACCCAGAATTGGGGGTTGCCACCTCGGTTTCCTGAGAAATTGGCGTGCTGCGCGATGTAGAATCGCAACTGGAAGTTTCAATGAATTCCGAATCTTCGTTATTCGCTCCCACCTTCCGTTTGCCACTTTTCCAGAGGTCGTCGGTGGCTCTGCGTTTGTGTTTTTTACCTAGACTTGGCTTCTCTGGTGAATCTAATAGAAAAATCCTTAGATATTGCCCAGATTTAAATAAATTTTAAACTTAGGAGTGTAAACGGCGAAACGAAATGTACCAAGACAATTTTAAAACCAAATTAAAAAATCCGCGACAATGCAATTTTACTCAGATCTCTTGAACTGTACAGTTTTTTAATTATTTCTATCGGAGAAATTTAAATTTGTGTTATTTTCTCTGGACAGTGCAAACAAAAGTCTGACTAAAATTTCCTAGTTATGGACAGTTAAGTTTAGTAATAAAATAGATTTTGTTTCACAAGCAGTTTACACACTTCAGAGTGGAGTGTTGATTACAGTTTGCAATAAAATAGAGACGTTGGTACTTTTCCAAATAGCAAATACTATTATGCGTACCTGCCAGAATGTTGGCCAATTCGAGGTTGGTTAACGCTCTATCGGAAGGTGGGATGTTTGGAAAATTTGAAGTTATCATTGACTCATTCCACATTGCTTGCGATTCCTAAAAAGACAAGTTTTGCAATATACAGACAATAGTTCAAATCGGGTAAGGTAGAATTTAAAATTTTTTTAAATAAAACGTGAGAGGTTAATAAGGTTCTTATTGTCTGAGAAAAATAGAAGCTAAAAAATTCTTTATTTTTTATACCAGTGGCGCGCTTACAAGCAAGTTGACGCATATTATTTGAAGAAAAAGTGGTACGCCACTGGTTTTCAAAAAAAAAATTAAATTTCATTTTTTTAAAAACACTTTTTCTTCAAATAATATGCGTCGATGTCATCAAACTAATCTGGAAACCTCCTCCTGTTTTACAGTTTTAACCCCCTTTTTAGCAGTGGGACCCTCTAAACTGGTGACGATATCCGCCGGAAGTGACGACTCGCTGACATCATGAATCATGCGTTAAATTATTGCAAAACAGTTGTCACTCATTATTTTTATTATTTCTTATTTTCAATTCCATCCAACTTCGAACTTATGTCCAACTCCCTGCTAGAGCTCTAGGGCTCCTAGCCCTTAGCTGACCTAGCTCCAAGGTTTCTAAAACTTAAATTCCAAACTAACAAAAAACAAGAACAATCGACACAATCAAATTTGATTCGGGTTTAAGTTGATATGGCGCTTGTATAACGTGCGCTGACGACAACAGTACGTGGGAATTATATGGGAACCAGGAACAAAGAGTGCCGGACTTCCAGCCAAAAAAACGGGACCATTTTTTAGGAAAATATCGACATTTGTTGGCTCAATATCATCTACGGAAGAGCGGTGAGATGTTGTACAGAGCAGGAGCAGGCGACATCCACCAGCGTATTAGATCTAATACTGCATGACAGATGGCTCACTTTTCGAGAAGCAGCCCATATTGCTCTGTGCCTCGAAGGTTATCGGAACCAGAACGAAGCGTAAAAAGTAGATGGTCACCAATTTGTCGATCAACCCATCTGCATACTAGTTTCGGGGTCTACCCCTCATAAGTACAGCTTTGACTGGTAAATTGGAGAGCGTGAGTTCGCGGCTTAAAGCCAAAAATCTACGGAAGAGCGGGAAGATGTTTGAGCAGGATGAATGAGCAGGATCAGGTGACATCCACCTGCGTATTAGATCTAATGCTGCATGGCAGATGGCTCTCTGTTCGAGAAGCAGCAAAGATTGCTCTGTATCTCGCAGGTTATCGGAACCAGAACAAAGTGTCACCAACCACCACTTACTACAACAAAAAATATCTTCTAGGTCATTGGTCGATGTGCTAGTTGGCGCGCCACTAGTGGAAATAAGATAATAAGACATTGCAAAACGTGCGCCTTCTTTCTTCTTCTTCGTCGGCCTTAGCCGTTCCGGACGTTGGCTATCATCATGGCAATGCGCAGTTTGTTGGCTGCAGCGCGGAACAGTTCAATGGAACTGTTCCGCGCGTTACGAAAGTGCCAAACCACTTTCGTAAGTTCTACCTGGGTCTCTTCTTTCCTCCACTTTACCTTGCAAGAACATCTGTAGTAGACGATACTTGACAGCGTTTCTCATGACATGGCCCAAATACTCAAGTTTGCGTTGTTGATGTATGGTATTCATGAGGGTTAATTGGCAGTTCATTCTTCGAAGGACCTCTTGGTTGGTGACTCGATCAACCCAGGAAGTCCTTAGGAGTCTTGGATAGATCCATGGTTCAAAGCTATTGATCCTTTTTTCTGTTGCTTCGGACAACGTCCAAGCCTCGACACCATACAACAATACTGAGAAAATATAGCATTTTATCATTCTCTTCTTGACCGTCATGTTGAGATCTCGACAGCAGAGGAGGTGTTTTATTTGTGTGAACATTGTTCTAGCCTTTTCTATTCTGCACTTTATTTCTTTAGAGTGGCCCCACGAGGTAACACCCAAGATAAGTAAAACTACGCACTCTCGATAGCTTCGTTTTTACTTATAACCATGTATTTGGTCTTCTTGATATTCAGTTCTAATCCGTATTGTTCGCTTGTGTGTGTAACTCTGTTGGTAAGTTCTGGTAGCCCCTCCAAGTTATCGGCCAGTAAAACCGTGTCGTCGGCATATCTGATATTGTTGATTAGCTCACCACTCACCTTAGTAGAGATTGAACAGTAAGCGTGATAAGATGCAGCCCTGTTGGACTCCACATTTGATTTCTAAGGTGTCTGACTCGTTATTTGATTGACTCGATATATGACCTTTAGCAGTCAAAATAAACCAAACTTTATTAAAATATCTCTTAGGTTTTTGGAATAATCAAGACACACGCTTTGTGAAATTTCAACTTGTAACACCCTGTAACTTTTTAACGAAGCTCGATAGGTAACACAAATGTATGCAGACCCTCTTTAAAATCGACCAAAGAATATGAGATTTCATTTTCGACCACTCATTAGGACTCACCCTGTATAAGGCACTTTATACTGGGTGTTTCAGAAAAGTGCTGACAAACTTTAGGGGGTTACAGAGGATGCCAAGTCATCCAACTTTCGCTTATAAACCCCTATCCGCAAACGCAAAGTTCTTTTGGGATACAGGGAGTCAAACATTTTTTATGAGTTTTTTGGTTAAATTTCTTGAACAAATAGACAATTGATTTTTTGTACACGTTTTACCATTACTTTGACGTACTTTATGAGAGGGCCAGAGGCGTACACTTTGGGGTTAACTAAAATTGTTTTATGCCTACGCCACTAATTCTTAGGATTGGTGCCCCCAATGTCCTATAGGTTTTGCTTTGTTTACTGTTAAATAGAAAGTTAAATTATTTGATTCCTACAAATCCCTGGATACAATCTGCCCTGTTTAAAAGTTACCTTAAACGCAACAGCGGTCCTTTTGCCTCATTATAAATTCCAAAGTATGCCCGAACAAGATTTTTTGAAACAGGACGAGTTTAAAGTAAGCCTCGGCAAACTTGAAAAAAGGCGTCGAATTTTTTTTTAAATTACGTTTACCTGCATCATGATTTGATGGTGTCCGTGGCCCTGCGGCCCGTTTACGCCCGGCTCCTGCTTGATCTTGTCCTGCAGCCCCCCGAATTCCGTCAGGCCCGGTCCTGTGCCGGGGCCCTTGTGGTCGCCGGGATCGATAGAATCGAGGGGCAAACTAAAATTTTCCTGCCCGTGATAAACGCTGGGTTGGGCCGCCTGTCGTTCCCACATTTTAATTACCGCCCTCATTGTCACCTACAAACCGTGTGTGTGTCACCTACAAGCATTCTTTTTCGCGTTGACCTTACCGGGATGGAAAAACAAGTATTAAGGACTCTGGTGGCCAACTCGGAGACTATATCCGGATTCGATGGAGTCCTAGGCCTGCCAGGATACACTCTGACTTGCAGGTTGGAAATATCGGACAGGTCAATATCCGCGGTGGCCATGCACTCTTGTAAGGGATGTTCTAGTGCTATGGAAATTTGCGTAGAAGATAAAGCGCTGACTTCAAACATTGTCATATTGTCAAAACCTGTAACGTAGGTATCATTGAAAGAGATGTCTCTAAAACATTCAAATTATGCAACTCACTCTGTCTGCTATTAGGCCTAACACAGCTACCAATAATAGTATTAAATAAAGCCTGCTCTCGAAGGACCATTAAGATATTTGCCACATGAGCTGGATGTGTAAAAGGAATGCTTGTTATAAAAGCTCCGTTCATGTTGCGGTTTTCAGTCATACAGTAGCAATGTGTTTGATCAGGGAGAGTCTAAAATATCCACCTAACTAAAACAATCCTAAGAAACAATTTCAAAGCAACCAACCACAAATAGACCCTTGTTATTGCTACAGCTCATTTTTCCCTCGCTAGTGTGATTGACAATAAGGTTAAGCAAGGGCTGAGGTGTGCAATTATCTACTTCGTGCCACTGTTGCACTTGCTGAATTCGTCGTATTAGCGACAGGCATATAGGCATTGGCTTACTGAGTTTTAATGTAAAACACGCTGGCAGTGTTGTAGTGTTTTGGTTTGTTATCTGATTATACAATGGCGTACTGAAAGAGAAAAATTAGTGCTCTTAGTGAGGCGGAATTGGTATAGTATTAGAAATTATTTACAGAAACCGACAGGTTGAATGGGTATTTGTGCTATTTTATAAACCCAAACTTGGACTTAGAAGGAAGAAAATGTATGTAAAATGTCATGAAGCCCTTTTTTAAACATGAATGATTCCGGATTTCTCAAGTTTTTTTTTATACAATTTTGGACGAAAATAGAAGTTCCACATCGAGGCAAAAATCGGTGATTATTGAGGGAATTATGGCCCGACTAAGGATCTCTTTTAGAAAGCTTTTGAAAGTTTGTAGGTGATTTTGGCCCACAATTAGAAATATTTTAAACTGTGCCCCTAACTATTTGCTACTTTTGGACATATTTTTTCTTACAATTTTGTGGTTATTTCAAGTTTTTTTACTTTCGGTTATTCTGCGGTGCTGGAGCAGGCGACCCCGCTAAAGAAACAGGCAATCCCTCATGATACCTTCATTTATATTAATTTTTAGTAGTGATAGACCGATAAAGATATATCGACTATGTCGCCCACAAGGCTGATTATCGGTATCGGCCGATATAGGTATCAGTAAAATATATCGGCTAGAAAACCGATATATTTTTATAACATACAGGGTGGCCCATCGAACACGATCCACCCCGTTTTTCTTCCAACTGACTATATACATAGAAAATCGCACAAACACGTCGACTTTAGTTTTTAGGGGAAATAAAAAAATTTTTGAGCCGTTTCAACCCCCTAACCTGGCAGGAGAATGAAAACCAAATCAAGTTACTTAAATTAAAGCCTGCTAAATTTACAAATTTTCAAAGTTTAACCGGCCGCCATTTTGGATTGGCTTGATCAAATGACTTGAAATTTGGCAAATGAACAAACCTTGATCCGACCTTCAAATGGAGGTATCACTTGACCTCTCTTTCCATTTAAAATTTTGAGGCCAGGGCTTACCCCCACTTCCCACTTGGAGGTTTAGGTTAGACGGTTGAAACTGCTCAAAAATGTGTTCCCCTAAAAACTAAAGTTGACGTCCGTGCGATTTTCGATGTATATACTCAATTGCAAGAAAAACGGGGTGGATCCTTTTCGATGAGCCACCATGTTATATATATATTTTTTTAAACTGGTATAAATTGCGAATACTGATTAATAAAACTTATGGCCTACCGCAGACAAGTTTTTGTATGGTATAATTTATCACATGCTGATGTTTTTCACTTTATCAGAATGCAAATTTTTTTTGTGACCTCTGTGGTTGTGGAGCTAGAACCTTCTGCAAACTCCTCATAAGTTTTCCAAAAAAAAAAACTATCCCGATACTGGTGGATCACTAATTTTTAGTATAACATTATTTAGTTGCATTAAGAAGCAGTTTATTATTATTGTTTTCAATGTGAGTGGACTTATACAGTCCTCAACCGCGACCTGCGGTCTATTGTGGCTCACTCGAAGTGTTACCAGCAAGGTTTGCCCCTACTAGCTCCACTAGTTGTCACCCCTTATGCCTAGACCCTCAACGAATCTGATGAGTCTCTCGGGCGACACTGCGTTTGTATCTTGAGGTTCAATGATCGTGTCTCCGAACAGTGAGTATCTCGATCTTGCAATAGCCGGGCAGTCACATAGGACGTGCTCAACTGTCTCGTCGTCCTCCAAGCACAGCCGACACTCCGTCTCTTCGGACAGTCCGAGTGTGCGCATGTGAATCTTAGGTGGCTATGACCTGTGTACAGTGCAGTGGTTACTCTGATTTGTCTCCTATTTAGTCTGAGAAATATTGAGGCTTTTGCCCTCCCTTCTCCCGTGATACATTTTTTGGAGTGTGATAGTGCGGGTAAGTTCTCCCACCAGTCCTGGGACTTGGCATTGCTCTTCCAAGGTGCAGCTTTGACCAGAGAGTATGGGACTCCCAGTGCCGGCTCGGGCCCTACGATTGCAGAGCCCGCCGCCCTCCTAGCTAGAGAGTCGGCCCTCTTATGGCCTTCGTGACCACCATGGTCCCGGATCCATACCAGTGTGACGCTGTTCTCCTGCGATTGGGTGTTCAGAGCCCTGTGGTTGTTCCAAACAGTTTTGGAATTGCAGCGCAAAGACATAAGCGCTAGAACCGCTGCCCGACTATCCGAGCAGATCTTTATTGATCTATTGTGTCCTTCCTCTAATAGTTGTCGGGTACACAATTCAATGGCATGTATCTCTGCCTGAAACTTGTGGTAAATCACCCAGCCCCTCTGCTATGAAGATGTCATCCGATCTCCCGTACACTCCGGAGGCAGCCCCTTCGTCTGTTTTGGATCTGTCCGTGTACCAGGAACTTCCTGCCAGTTGTAGATCTTCACCTCCTTCGTCCCACTCAAAAAAAGATCTTCTTGAAAGCGCCACCCGAACAAAGATGGCGCTTTCAAGAAGTCCAGCCTCTTCCTTCGGGTAAATGGCACAATCACCGTTATCCTAGGGTTTATTGCTAAGTTTTCTTTTTAAACACCAGCTGTGCACAACATCCAGCACTTCTGTGGAGGATAACGATGTCATCCGCGTATGCTTGGACCTCGACTCCCCATAGTTCCAAAGTGGTGAAAGGATTCCGCCCTGTGGACAACCTCCCCCTGTGCTGAATCTGATAGTGTCATCGGTTAATGATGTAGTGATCAGTCTGGATTCTAAGATGTTGCGAATCCAGTTGGCTACCGTTGGTTCGATCCTTCTCGCTTTACTGGCGATGAGGAGGAAGTGTATTATTAAAGGCCCCTTGGATGTCTATGAAAATACCAACTGCGACACCATTTGAATCCAGGATATCTTGGATTTTCACCACCAGGCTATGGAGTGCTAGTTCTGTTGATTTGTTAGCCTGGTATGCATACTATTCCGCATTAAGGGGGTACGTTGGTAGAGCTCCCTCCCTTATGTAGAGGTCTAGCAGCTTTTTCAAGCTTTTCAGCAGAAACGAGGTTAGACTGATTGGCCTGAGCGATTTAGGATCTTTTCCCCTACATCCCATCGTTGGTATGTAGATGACCCTCACCCTGGACCAGCAGTTTGGAATAAAGTTCCATGCAAATCTCGCTCTGAAGAGCTTTTGCTATTATTGGTGACCCTCAATTAAAGGAATGTTAGGATATGATACTGTGAAACAATGCGGGCGATGAGGGGTGAAGGCATCAATCGGACGGCTTTTCAACTGTAAGGGGGCAGTGTTTGACATTACATGTGATTGGTAGTTTGTGAATTGAAGGATAGACTATGTGAATCTAAGTAGGTAGTTAAGTAACTAGTATAGAAGTTTGTAGTAGTATAACTCTTAATGAGAAGTGTATACAAATTTACTTGGTATACCAGACTGGACAACACCTACGGCTCTTTGAGGTAGGGCTCTTCATGAGAGGTTGAAGTGTGTGCAGGACACTAATCATATTATTTCGATACCTATTGTGGTATACCCATAGAGGATTTATCAAGGTAGATGTCTTTATTTACATTTTTCAATATTGGCGTGATAAACAAACCCTCCATACAGTGTGGCTAGGACTACTTTGCTAGTAAGTTGGCACATCCTTTTTTTGAATGGTACCTTTTTTTGAATGGTACCACGAGAGTACTATAATATCTATTGCTGTCCAAATAATTTTTGATTGGTGATTTATAGAACACTTATGGCGATAAAAGAAAAAAAAATATGTTTAGGATGGCCAAATGGTCACAATCGGCAACATTGCAGAATCCTGTGACACGTGGTTTATGTCAGTTTATGCCAATTATTTCATGGATTTTTTTCTGGTTTCCTGAATGTTTTAAGAGTTTTCCGTCGACTTTTTCGCTTTTAACAATCGTTTCTGTGTTTTAATTTGTTTGTTAGCCATGGTGAGACAATGTTTTGTGTGTAAAATCTAGGAAATTCTGTTTTCACCGATAAGCTCATTTACGTTTTGTGGTTATGTTGTTACTCGGCTCTTGGCCGCTAGCCATTAGCGTCGTTTGTAGTTTTTTTCTATTATTAATTTTTAATCTAAAAACTCAATAAATGGGTATAGTAGGTATGTATCAAAAATCATTTAAATATAAAAATATTTGAATGTTTTGGTCTGCATAAAAATGCAGACGCATGCTGCGTAAAAATCGTATACATGTTTCCTTGAAAAATAATACGCCTATGTGGGCTTATGTCATCTAGAGATGTGTCCTTGGAGATTCAAATTCTGCCATATTGTTTTTAGCATTTTCTGCTGCTCCTCTACCCGAACAATCCGCAAGCCTCCAAGTATGTGGTTTGTATATCATGCCAAGTAAACAAATACCAATTTATGATTAACTCGCGGCGTCTATTTATTTACTCCATTGTCAATGGGTATACCCCATTAATGCAAATCGCCGTGAGAGGTTATCTCTTCCACCTGGCTACGCCAGCTGGTACCGGAGGTCAGAAGTCGATAAATGGGACAAGAGCGACAAAAGAAATAAATCATCATCGTCACCGATCAAGACGAAGCTTTGTAAATTTTGTCTTGTAAAAACCCCATTGAAACCAGAACGAAAACCCGCGCGACCCTATCAACTTCCGGTTTAAATTCAATTAAAAGTTTTCCGGTAAAAAACGTTATTTACGTCCGTAAGTGGTTCAAATTTTGTTTTTTCGTTTATCAACTCCCGGCGCGAGTTCCTGAGAGAGAAGTCGCGAGATCATGTAATGGTGTCGCCTCGACCCAACGACTCGATAGCTGCTTGATCATCAATAATCTGCGACCTGATGGATTGCCGTACGAAACAGCTGCAATCTAGCGGAGCCCTCCCAAGAGCTGGTTGAAGTTCTTCATGTGACTGTGCTTCCAGATCCAAGCGTCCTCCGATTGGAAAGGTCAGGTAGCTTTAAGTTTTTCCTGCCATATTAGTAACTGACCAACAAAGTTCGTTGGTAACTACTAGGGCTCAAGCCTTAAGTATCCGTAAAAACACTTTAACGTCAAATCCGAGGCCTCACAGGTCAGTCTCTGTGTTAGTATGGCACTGGCTGTTTATAAATATTTCTTTCACTAAAAAATTGCATACAACTTGTTTTCTCCTAGGAATATTGTACATAGTTTTAGTTAATCCAACTTGTTACGGGTGAGGCCTTGAAGTGTTCAACTAATAATTTATTTGAAGTTTCAACTAACTACCAATTTATCTTTCAATTCAATGAACCTTCACTTATTATAATTTTGTTCAATAAATTGGAGTTCACTTAAGGTGGATAAGTTTGATTCTGCTTCGACGGTTTTCAAATCGCTGGACCATATATTTTAATTTTTTTTTGCCTTAGGAGAGGCCGAGAGATTGCAGCTGGGCAGCGACAAAGAAAGGTTTAAGGTTTTTTTTTTATAAAGTTTTTGTCATTGATCGAGGTCACACCTGCACTTGACCGGGGTTCCGACATAATTGTTGAAATGTCGGAACAAGGGAAACCAGAAAGGGGATACCCTAGTACATCTCTTTTATTTCACATTCCGGACGGGGATAAAACCGTGGCTTCGGTAACTCAGTCTCTTTTCCTGCTGCGACTATCGTCATATTCTTTATCAGCATTAAATCCGACCGAATCTCACCCTCGCTTAGATCGCGCCCCCGCTTTTCGCGTTCCCTGGACGACGCGACGCTACATGGACCAATACAAAATATTGATTCTACATGGTCGGGCGCAGGTCCATCTTCTCGGGCCATTCCGACCAATACGAATCTTGCATCATATATTTTAATAGTTTTTTTTTGCATTAGGAGAGGCTGAGACATTGCAGCTGGGCAGCGACAAAGAAAGGTTTTTTTTATAAACATTTTGTCATTGATCGAGGTCACACCTGCACTTGACCGGGGTTCCGACATAATTGTTGAAATGTCGGAACAAGGGAAACCAGAAAGGGGATACCCTAGTACATCTCTTTTATTTCACATTCCGGACGGGGATAAAACCGTGGCTTCGGTAACTCAGTCTCTTTCCATGCCGCGACTATCGCCATATTCTTTATCAGCATTAAATCCTACCGAACCTCACCCTCGCTTAGATCGCGCCCCTGCGTTTTCTTTTTCACGTCCCCCCAGGTAAGCTCATTGACTTACTATTCCTTGTTATCATATTCAAAGCAGGGATTTTGTTTGTTTTATGGCTCACTTTCTATTTAAATTACTGAGTGGCCACCTGTGCAGTTTCTTGACAACCACATATAGAACTAACATTCTCATTAATATATTAATTTCAATTATCAATTATATATCCTATTTGATATTCCAATATTAACACTTTTTATTCCTTAATGAGACAATGTTCGTTTTTCGATTAAGACCAAAGATTAATGGCCTAGCAATTAAGATAAGGCTTTTTTCAGTTGTTTTGATAAGTTTGTTATGAGTACATTTCGGAATTCTTTTGAGAAAACTTGCACTAATAATAGTTATGATAAGAAGCCTTTGTTTGAAATTGGGAACTAGCATTATTGACTGTGTATTATATACTTCTAAGTACTAATTATTGTGAGCTTTTGTTTACACGTTTAATAATCTGTTCTGACTTGCGGATGTATTCCAAGAAGTGGCAGCCCATGGAACGTATTGCGCTGCTGCAGAGAAGAATGACAAAAAAAAATAAGAAAAGTCATCTAGAGGAGACGTCGCTGAAGAGGAACAACATAGAATTTAAGTCTTAATTTCGTCAAGAATTTACGAAATCACCGCGGAATCAGTTAAAATACAATCTGTAAAATAAAAGATTCTTGAAGTGGAAAGACAGCAAAGATATGGATGACAGCATGTCTGTAGTGAGCGTTGACACTTTGTCAGTAGGTGTAGACACCAGTCATTTGGAATAATAACCAACAGTTACAATACTAACAGCAGACACAAAATCGACGCTTTTGAGCGTTCTCACGTTTTCGAACGTCGTCAATGCAAAGGTACATTTTCTCTACCATTAGTTCACTCAAAAATGGATAGTTTTCAGGGTGGCATAATGAAAAAGTTTTTCTCAATTTCAATTTCATACTTATTCTGTACACTTTTCATGGGTCTGACACATTTGAATTGTCATAATCAAATATGTAGCTAGGAAAAAAAAGTTTTAAAGCCCTCTGTAATTGTTGTTTCAGAATGCAGCTTATGCTTCTTTGACACAAACCACACAAATCTAGAGAACCCATTATAAGGCACCAGCTGTCATGTGCTGTAAAAAAATAGTTAATAAGTTTCTTCAGCAATGTTCCATGAGTAGAAGGGACCAATGATATTGACTCGCTGTCAGGCAATTTTGAAACATGTTTTGAGAAAATGTTCATGAATTTAATAAAGTATTCTTTTTGTTGGAAAAGTTTGTTAGCAGTTAAAACAGTCATCACTGCCACGCCAATCACAAAAAAAGGTTAATGCAAACAAAAAAAGGTCATTAGAATGCCACTAAGATGGTGGTGATATTACATAGTAAGGTAGTGGATTTACTCCAATAATTGTAAGCAAAGGAGCAAATAGAATATAATACGTTCCTCCAGTAAATTAGAGCTGATATTTCACAACTGACAGCTGTTTAAGACCAGGTACGAGTAAGTAACAATCTGCCATGTCCATCAATGTCTGAACAGTTTCAAAAGCAATTGTGGCAGTTGTTGCAAGATTTATGCAAGGAGTTGTAAGTTGATATAAGTTACCATCTGCTTGATTAGGTATAAAAAAAGGATTGAATTTTTCCTTAATTTTTGGAATGAAAATAGTGATTAGGTATAATCATGGTTTTAAGCAAATTGCTACAAGTCTCTATCATGAGGAGAAACAAATTATGTCACCTCTTGGAATCCATTGACAAATGCACCTGCATTTTTTCATAAAAAATGTTTATCATATAAACATCAAATGTGCCTGAATAATTCTAGTGTAAAATATAAAAATTTCCACTTACCTCTTTCCATTCATACTCCTATTGATGGTAATCAAAGATGCTGTTTGCAACTTGTGTCCTGCTGAACTTTCCATACACACAGTGACCCACTGTCCAAGACCCTTAGAAACTACATGTTCTATGCTAACAGCATCCAATTCATGCTTTTCTACATTAAGAAGGTCATAAGGTGATACAAAGTATGTAAGTTTCATTGGGTGCCCGCCCCTTCTTTTCTCTAACACTCCTACTGGTGATTTGTGTATGAGATTGAAAGGCTCTTTCATGAAATTTTGCAACTGAGCTAGAACACACAAATCAGCCTCCAGAGCTTCCAAGGCTGTAAATGCTTTAGATTTGATTTTTTTATCAGCATTTAGTTGGTATATAGACACAAATCCCTCAAGCTGAGTGGTGAAGTCCGTGAAATCACCCTTGGACAGGCAGTTGACTAGCTCAGTGCAGCTCTGCTGCTCCATCTTTCCTTCATGATGAATTTTGACATCTTTTACCGCTCCTGTGGGCTCTAGGATGATTTCCAAATAGAACATGTCAGAAAATATGAACACTCCAGATGTTTCTACAACAAATCTCAACCTAAAAGCATATGGACACCATAAAATGAAACTACATTATAAGTAAGAGAAAGCTGCTAACCCAAGCTGTCTTGTAAGGCTTTCCAACCTTTCAATCATACTCTGCAGTCCAGTAACTTTAATAAAGTGCTGTAAGGTGTCCAAGCACTTTTGATGCTGGCTTTTTTCAACACTGTCCAGAGCATATCGCTTTTCCTAATAAAAATTCTTTATTTAGTAAAGCAAAGATTTAAGAACATAAAAACATACCAGTAAGGTCATTCTCACATGTTTGGAAATTTCTGGCAAACTCTTGACTTGCGAGGCTTTGGAACGCAACTTTTCCATGAGAATTTCAAGTTGCCAATCTTTAGCCTTGTCTTTAGTTGAGACAGGCATGTTTAGGCAGTCTACAAAAAGGGAAATTTTATTTTTGGATTTTTTTGATAGCTTCGTTCTGCTTGGCATAGTAACAGTGTAAACTTCGTTAATTAGTAAGTTTTAATTTGATGTTTTATTCATAGATTCGTAAAATAGACAATTTCTCAGAAAATGTATAAAAATTGGTAAAGGAGCGCAAGGAAATGTCAAAGGGTCAATATGTGCTAGGAAAAGGAAAGCTCGCAGGTAAAAAACTCGTCCACTTACTGTTTTGCAACTTGCTCATCGCGTTGCTGATTATCGATGCTTTATCTAATAGATAACAAACTCATTTTAGTATGTTTATTTATGAATTAAATAATTAATTTAATTAACGTTCAGTTCTCAGTTCTCATTAGCACCAACCAAAACACATCGCTTGGCTTGTTGTTGACGCTGTTGACACTCCGCCATCATGCATTGGCATATCAATGACAGGTGACAAGTTATTTACAAGAGTACGTTCCAGATCTGGTTCTAAGTTCAACAAAGTTGATGAAAGTATTTTATTTACATTTATATCTTTAAAACATTACTGAAAACGGCATTGTTTGTTGAAGTTAATACTTCAGCAAAGAACTAGTAGGCTCTTTTTTATACAATTAACCTAATTTTCTGCTGCACTATATGATAATTTCTGACCGCGAGTTTCACAGTTGACTGGTTTGACAAAACAGCTGTTTTGATTTGACTTTTGGAGGTTTGTTTTGTTGAATTTTTTCCGACAAAAAGTATTTAGAGTTTTTGGAAGAAAACGTGAGAAATTGGGCAAACTCTGAAGATCTGTTTTATGCTCTGAAGTGAACAGGTGAGAAACTAAAACACTTTATTAAATCGACCATTTAATGTCTAGATTAGCGACTTTATATGTCAATGTATAAATCTAGATCTAATAAACAATAAACATCCATGCTTTTATGATGTAGATATGTAAAGAAATGATAAATCCTCGGATAAATCAGTATCAGATCAGCCATTTAGCACTGAATTAAATAGTTATTATTGTTTATACTGTGAAGCAATTTGCTAATATTCATATAAACTAAAATCTCCGTAAAATAACACTTTAGTCTTGTTGCTTGCAGTGCTCATATTATTATACTGGTACTCTTTCATTTAGGTGGCTAAGAATTCCAAGAATCTTTTCACTACCAGTTATAGCTGTAGTCCCTCCCTTAACTATTCCTCTGTGTGGCTATTGTATTCAAGTAATCGCATGTGTATATTGTTATATATTTTTTTACAACTCTACCTATCTATAAAGACTATGAAAGCCTAGTTTAGGGGTTAGCAGAGGTCAAGCAAAATTACAAATCTTTGTGCTACAATTATCAGCTACAAGGGATCAGCTCAGCCATAATATTGCACACAGTGAAGGTGGAGCTTGAAGCAACAAAGTGGTTAAGTGACACTCACTGGGATCTTTAATATAGTTATTACCTCCAAAGTTCAATATTTACTGACTGTGTCATTTTGTTAAAAATTATGTTAAGATTCTTCCAGTCATACTAATCCATATCTGTGGTGATCAAATATTAAAGCAAACTTCATGTTTTTATCACATTTTGTTAACATATCTATAAAGATATAGTGAAGGGATCGTTTAGGGGTTATTGGAGGTTAAACAAAATTATAAATCTTTATTATTTTTTCAAAGTTTGGATATCTGCTCTGCCAGCAGAGCAGATAAGTAGACTTCTAAAGGTTAAAAGAGGGGTTTAAGTTAAAGATATCAAAGTAGTCAAGCACAGCAAGGGTCAGACTTTGGAGTTAAAATCAAAGTTTAACTGTTGTAATTCTTAACAGTTCTTTTAATCTTATAACACTATCTTTGCCATAAAAAAGCTCCAACATTTTATCTTTGCTTTGGCACTGGGCTACAAGTCACAAGCAGAAAGGGTGCCAGAAGAGACAAAAATCAGAAATGGTAATGTAGAATGAGAAGGATAAAAAACAAGGATGTTGAACATTTTGACAACAGAGTTTGTACATATAAAGCATTCCATAAAGTTTTTCCAAAGGCTATTATTTGAATGACCCCTATATAATTTTTGAACTGTGTCAATGTTAATGGTTATGTCGCAAAAACCGTAAAGGAAAGATTCCACCAAAAACGCGACATACTAGTTATCCATTCACTGATTTGCCAAAAATTTGATTGACAAACAAATTTTAACCAGTAAACTAAAAGCAGGTGAAGGTAAATGCCAATAACAACTTCCCTACAAGTTGTTATGATGGTTTAATGTAGTTTTACTTTAATATCTGCCATCAGTTTGACTTTGACTAAATCAAATTAATTTCCTCGACGTTGCTCGCATTAGATTAAAAAAACTTTTTTATCACCCAGCAGAATTTAGACTTTCGACAAAGCAAGACCACATTGTATAGAATTTTGAAAATGATGAGGTACAAACCTAAATTAGTTAACGGACGCAAAATTTTATGTGAGCAGAGGCATATTGTAACCGCCAAATTAGTATTTTTACGACGATACATACAATTATTGCATACTACCGGACAAAAAGTCAAATTCGTGTACATTGATGAAACGTGGCTCTATCAAAATGGATCACAGGTTCGTCGATGGCTACACGATAAAAGTAACCCCTCTACAGTTAGACAAGAAGGTAAACGATTTACCATTTTACTTGCACGCTGGGACTTCTTCAGGGTTTTTCGAGGACTGTGACTTTTTTCTAAATTCAAATATCAATGACCGTGACTATCACAAGACAATAAACTCCGAAATTTAACAAAATTGGGTGACTACTCAATTCGTTCCAGCATTGAGTAATTTCTCAGAGAAATGCATGGTTGTTATGGATAACGCCCCGTATCACTCAGAACCGTTATCAAAACCACCCACACTCTCTTCGAAGAAAGAACAAATGCAGGAATGGTTAAGTAGTCATACTGTAGACATACAAAACGCACGTATTAAAAAACAGTTATGAGATTTAATAAAACCATTTCGGAGATGACCAAAACAATATGTAGTTGACTGTATTTTGGAGTCTCATGGACACGAAGTATTGAGGCTACCTTAATATCAATGCCAATGTAAAATTTGTTATCCTAAGAATTACTTCTGCCATGTATTTGATCTGAAAAACGTAGTAGCAGCTCTAGTACATGGATTTATTATTTTCGCTTACAACTATTATTTTTGGTAAGTTCTGGCAACAACATTTTTTTATAACGGCAGCACTTTGTAACCTTTAAATTATGTCAATATAACCAATAAAACTGGCACAGTTCAAATATTATATGGGGGGCAATTTGTCAAATTTCCATGGCCTACTTTTCCGAAAAATATAATGAAAAGCTTTATATGTACAAGTTTCTCTGATGCATCAAATGAAATAACCTCAACTACACAATGACCTCAACTACATATAATGGCAATTTAGTCACTGCCTTATTTACCACTGTGCATGCTAAAGCAAGTATTCAATTCAATTCAATTCAAATTTATTCATGTTTACAATCACCAAAACAACATATGACAAAAATAGAATAGTCTACAAATTAAGTTTAAATAAATTCAGTCCAGATGCCATTATTTACTTAATACTAAAAGCTTACAGTCAACATCCTAAAATAGACTATAGAGAGAGAAGAAAAAAAAAATAATAATTTTGATTAAAATACTTAAAATACTCTTCATCACAATAAAAACATTTACCATTAAAATTTGCTTAATTTCTTTTCGAAAACTATCCACTGTCAACGCTTTAATTTTTATGGGCAGTACATTGAAATATTTTACCGCCCAGTAGCCAGGGCCATTCTGACACCTTCTCAAACGACAAGATGACGTTATTAAATTTTTCCGGCCTCTAGTAAGGTAAGCATGCATGTCCTCGTGAGCAGAAAACAGATACATGTTATTTCTTCACAAACAGCAAATTCTCCTATATAAACATGGAGGGCAGGGTTAGTATACTCTGTTCAGCGAGGGTTCAATATTACGTCATAAATTGTGACGTCATACAAAAAAACACGTCTGTCTCTGATAAAAAAAAGGTCAGTTGAACAAAAGGTCAAGTTGACACAGGCAGGTATCAGTTTAGCCTTTTGTGCAAACATTCCAAAGTTTTCCCATTTCTGGTATTAATTCAGAAGGAATATCCGCAGCAGCTTTGCCATAGACACCTGCTAAGATTCACCCGGCCATGGATGTAGATTATGAGATATAAATAAAATCGGCCCAAGATATTCTGAGTATTTTTGTGTGCTTACCACTGATTAGACACACACTACCACAGTCAAACACCTCGCTAATTTTGATTAAAGTTTTATTCATTTCCACAGAAGCGGATCTAGCCTTTAGGTGACACCTGTGAAAGATATTTTTGTGGACCAGGTGGTTGTTCAGGAACAGGGGCTTCTTTTCAACTATTCATAGTTCCTTCGGAACGTATGTTGATGGAATTTCTTCCGCCGCTTCATCGATTGTAAATCCTTGTTTCTCGACTATTTTGGAAGGTTTCTCCGGTTTTTCTTCACATAGTGGCTTTTTCTGCATGATCCCTTAAAAGCGGTTCTTTTGTTTCTATATTTAGTTCCACAAAAGCTGGACTTGGATTTCTAAATTTTGACGACATTTTGACATTAAACGTCAAACTGACTTTAGCTGGTGGTTTTATTATTAATAAGAACTAATAATACGCCTGTTTTTTTGCGTTCTTTTTCTAATGAAATGAGATGAGTAATGTGACGTCATATTGAAACGCTACATCCCTGTAGCCCAGGCCAGCCAACAATCTGACCACTCTTTGCTGAAGCCTGAACAAATGCTTAGCCTCTGAGGCATGGCCCCAAACAAGTACAGCATAAGAGAGCCGTGCATGAAAAGATGCAAAGTAAGCCGATCTAAGTACCATACGAGATATCCCATCTGAAAGCTGACGTAACAGGTACAAACGTGTATTGAGTCTTGAAGCCAAGTTATCAGTATGTAAATCCCACTTGGCGCTCTCATCCACAAGAACCCCAAGAAATTTAAGCTGGGATACGTGGTCATTTACGGTTCCAATCTCCCTCAATGCAAACACCATCCTCTGTGTCTTGCCCATATTCAGCAGCAATCGATTGGAATGAAACCAATTTTTGGCCAGTTTTTCAGCCTCAAGCGAAGCCTTGAGGGTCTCCGCCGTGGCAGAGATGGTGGTGTCGTCCGCAAAGAGAGTGTACCCGGATTTTTTGTCAATTAAGGGAAGATCATTAATGTATATAAGAAAGAGCACTGTGCCCCTTGTGGCACTCCAATCGTTATTTCTTGCTCGGGCGATGTTACATCATTATACCTCACGGATTGGCCTCTCCCTGTAAGATAGGATTTCAAGAGCTAGTATATTAAGAGCAAGACTAAAATATATTTTTGAGGATATTTTATTATTCAGCTCTTCTACTTTGTCCTTTCTTTGCCTACAGGTTTGGCCTATTAAATATCTTTACATTTAGAGTATCCCACCCAACCGACTTGCCAACAGTGTGTCAAAGTTTAAGATCTTACTTATTGCTATATTTAGAGCCACATATTTATAAAAATCACATTGTGAAAATGAATTACTGACCTTAGGTTTATATGTTTGGTGAGTCAGTGGTGTCTTACCCCTTATGTTGTTAATATTTCTGGTCCTAGTGTATTGTATTGTATTCAATGTGAGTCGAATTATACACTCGTCCACTGTGACCTGTGGTTTTTTGTGGCTCCCTCGAAGTGTTACCAGCAAGCTTTGCCCCTGCTAGCTCCACTAGTTGTCACCCGTTATGCCCAGACCCTCAACGAACCTGATCAGTCTCTCAGGCGACACTGCTTTGCATCTTGAGCTTCAATAGTGAGTATCTCGATCTGGCAATAGCTGGGCAGTCACATAGGTCATGCTCAACTGTCTTGTCGTGATCCAAGCAGATCCGACACTCCGCCTCTTCAGACAGTGAGAGTCTGTGCATGTGAGATCTTAATAATAATAATAATAATAATAATAATAATAATAATAAACTTTATATCAAATCAGGCCTTAGAAAATAAATCCCCAGCCTAAAGGAAATAGTGTTACAATCAACAAGGGATACAATACAATATAGTCGAACTATATTAGAGAATTATAGCTTTCAACAAGATTTCAACTAAAAGAATTTACAATTTTCTACCTAAATTTAGTACTTATTATCTAAAGAAATCGTTAACGGAGTACCTAAGGTTCTAAATTTATTACAAGTGCCTTCATATTCTGTTTAAATTTTACAAAGCTTGGGATACGTTTTACATTAACTGGGAGCTGATTAAATAGTTTAAGACACATGTAATATGGATTTTTTTCGGTCAGTGTCAATCGATGTCTAGGGTACTTCACATTTACAGTTCTTTTGTTATAATTGTGATAAGTTTGAAGGACAAAGAACTTCCTATTTTTAAAAAAGAACATCAGAGCTTCTTAAATGTACAGGCCAAACTCTGTCATGATGCGTTCGAACTTAAAAACTTTCCTGCAACTCTCCCTAAATTGCGTTCCCTTTACACACCGAACCGATTTTTGTACAACAAATAGTTTTTGCATGTCACTATTTCTACCCCAAAGTATTACTCCATATCTAATCAGTGCCTCAAAATTTGCAAAATACATGATCAAAAAATGCTTGTTCATATATCGATTTACTACCCTAATACCATAACACACTGCATTCAGCTTATTCGTCAGTTCACTTATATGACCAGACCAATCCAAAAATTCATCTATTTTTACAGCCAAAAATCTTGTCTCCTCAGCAATCTCAATATCATTCCCAAGAATAGCAAGACTGTGTGGCTTATCAACTCTGTTGTTTCTGGTGCGAAATAAGATCATGTTTGTTTTGTTTCTGTTTAAAATAAGCTTATTCTCAGCAAACCATTCATCCGCCTTTACAAAAAGTTCCCTACCAGCATCTATTATACTATTTATACTTTCCCCTCCAATAATTAAATTTGTGTCATCAGCATAGCTTACTATGCTTGCTTTACCCGTAGACACAATACTGTACAAATCATTAACAAAAATTATAAATAAAATTGGACCTGCTATGCTACCCTGTGTAACTCCCAATGTATTTTCTTTGATCTCTGGCAGATGTGTACAACCATTTTTGGTAACTTTTACCATTTGCTTACGATTTGAAAGATATGACCTAATAAACTTCAATGAATTTCCCCTCACACCATAACATTCCATCTTTCTGATAAGCAACTCTCTATCAATACAATCGTATGCTCTGAATAGATCTAAGAATATTCCAAGTGCAAGTCCATCTTTTTCTAGATGTTCCAACAAAGCCCTGGTAAAACTAAAAACTGCTGTATCTGTTGATTTGCTACTTATATACTCATGCTGATGACAGTGAAGCAAGTCATACTTTCTAAAAAATGATATTAATCTGTCGCACAATGCTAGCTCAAATATCTTTGAAAAACCAGGCAGAAGTTAAATTAATTATTTTTTAAACAAGGTCTATAATTTTCTAGTTTTCCTTGGTCACCTTTTTAAAAAAAAGGTTTTATTAACGCAATCTTTAACCTTTCCGGGAATATTCCAAACTTAAAGTAGTTGCTTATCACAAAGCTTAACACATCACCAATGTAGGGAACTATCGTCTTTATAACACTAGTAGGTATTTCATCAAATCCACTACTGTGGAACAATTGATATCAAATAATCATTATATTGGTTTGAAATTTCCTCAGCTTTACCATTTATTCCGATATCCGGGTTTTTACAATTTTTTCCTAGAATTTCATTACCTATTAACCACATGCATTTCATCTTATTATCAGAATGTTTTAGTCTATTACCGTATTCTTCTGATCGTGATGCTTCAAGAAGGTGATCATATTCTTTTTTTATCTTTTTATATAGTTCTTTATACCGACCATCATTACTTGATAATGTAAGCAAAACTTCCAGTTGATTTTTGCAATTGACTATTTGCATATTTGGGATAGATGCTTTTCTCCTGTCTGCGTAGTTTTGTAACTTTAATGGAAAACAATGATCAAAAAGACTAGTAAAACATTTCATAAAATTATTCCACTGCTCCGCATTCCACCGCTCTACATCAAATACTTCTCTCCAGTCATGTTCATTGATACAGGTTATAAAATTTTCCATATTTGGTTTTGAGAATAATCTTCTAATATTGTTATTGTACATTGAATTGTTTTGAATATTTAAATACTATCTTCTGAGCAGCATGATTGGATATAAAAGCATTAAAAACCAAAGATTTGGAGTACTCAAAGTTAACAAATATATTATCTATACAGCTTATAGTTTTATCAGTGATTCGCGTACTTTCAAAGATAGTTTGTACCACGTTAT
The DNA here is from genome assembly GCA_951812265.1 of Taphrorychus bicolor. NCBI lineage: Eukaryota > Metazoa > Arthropoda > Insecta > Coleoptera > Curculionidae > Taphrorychus > Taphrorychus bicolor. The sequence continues at coordinate 44,556,893 of OX638298.1, read as the reverse complement.
ATGACGATACGAGGGACAGAAAGTTAGTTTTTTGTTAACTGTTTTCAGCAAGCCTATGTTAAAGTCTCCAGCCAAAGCAATCAGCTTATTTTCAAAAACAACCTCAGTGAGAATATTCTCAAGACACATCAGAAAATCATCCACACTCCCCGCTGGTGGCCTGTAGTTTGAAATTATGACCAATTGTATGTTTTTTACTATTCAACCGCGGCACATTCACATACATTTCTTATAGATAATTATCTCAGTCTAGTTCCTGTTGTAAACTTTACAGCAGTGTTAGCTTCCAGTGTTCAGTTACACATAACACTTTAGTAGCACACTTACTTAACACTTACACTCTGTGTTGCTAGCTAACATTACATTTATTGTGTTCACCGAATTTCCTAATGACTGTACATTCTGATGAATTATACCTATTTCATAATATATTTTATTGGGGATGATATTACGGATGTTTTTATGCTTGTTCTTTCGCAGATTGTTGAGACTTATCGGCTTTAAGTCCCGATGTTCTGCATCTATAAAAAAAGTATCATCATTGTAGTTAATTGTGGTTTTTAAAAAGTCTCAGTCTTCTCTGATACACCGGACAATTTGTATCTCTTGCTGAGTGTTTGCACTTTTCTGGGCTTAACTTGAGTTTAGAACAATTAGGACACTGCAGTTCTAAAGCATCACAATTCCTTCCATCATGGTCTGCTAAGCATTTGTGACAGCACGCCTTTTCATTGCAGTATTTTCCAACATGTCCAAAACCAGCGCAGTTAAAACATGTCGCCAAATTTACATGTTCTGGTACATACACTTTCATCAAATCAAAGTTAACTGTGCCCTTCTTTAAAAACCATTTGGCAATGCTAATTTCTGCTTGCAAGATTACATTTTCTTTTGCTGGATTTCTACACTGCCTTCTTCCATCAATGGTTATTTTGTTTTTGACATTACCTGCTGGAAGCAGCTTTTCAACATCGTCATTCAATTTTATCAGGTCTTCAATAATCTCTGCATTAGTCATTCCCTTCAGAATACCTGTGAGTAGAAACATCGGGTTCATACACTCATTTTCCTTTAGGGTTATTTCTGTGTTACTCTCGAGTGAAGATTTTAGTTTTCCTTGTTGACTTTTATCGCAACTTTCAACAACAATTGCTCCGTTTTTTTAGATATCTTAAATTTTTAAAAACCCCAACCATGTTTTTTTGTTGTCATTTCTTTTCTTAGGTATTTTACTGTTTCTTGAGGATCAGAGATATTGTTAATCTTAGTTATAGTTTCTATTTTCTTTGATGTGTTTGGCGTTGTCCATGTATCGTTTTCATTTGGCTTGTTAGCTATTTCTGTCAGCTTAGAGCTCTTTGTCGCCATCGCGTAGGTTTTTGTCCCAAGAGTTCCTATATTATATTTATCTTGAGATTCCATCGTTTTTTTTTGATATTTCTGGTTGTGTTTGCCAAACAATTTTCTGTTGCATCAACATGTTATCAACTTTTGGAGTCAGCATTGTAACACTTGTGAATTGCCATTATCGCATTTGTCACTCCTACCTGGTCCTCACTTGATATGTATGGAGTATCATTTACTTTTTTGTTTGTTAGCGTTGTAATTGCATCTAATTCTCCAAAGATGTTTTGTATAAAGTCCTGAATTTCTAACTTATTCGTAGTTGGTGACTTCATGGAATTTTGCTGTATCAATTATTTTTCTTTTTTTTTTGAGATTATTACACCTTTTATTGTTTAGGTTGTCAAAATCCGGTGATACCTCAGATCTCCTTCTCATATTTGAAACATCTTCTTCGACATTGTGGGGTGGGGAAGTGGGGTCCTCATGCATTTGTTCCCTGATGGTTTAAAAACTCTAAACATTTTTGTCTCTTCTCCGAAGTTGCCTTGGAATTTGCTATATAATAATCTTCTTTGGACTTATGGATAATCCTTGGTATATCGGAATCGTCGGATTTCTTATCTCCGGTGAGTTTATTTTGGTGTTTGTTTACAATATCCGATACATTACCTGCAGTTTTTGCTCCAATAATGTCGCATATTTCATCGGACGTTAGTTTTCCTGTTCCTAATGAATGGCTTCTAGTTTTCTTTTTCTCACTTACATGTTTGTCTGAAATTATATTAAACAACTCTTTCTTTCCACTACCTCTTTCACCCATAGGAAAAAAATAAAACAAGAAAGTTAGATCACTTTAACTCTATCAAAACTTTAAATTTTGGGAGCAACAGAAATACGTGTTTACCTCTACGTGTCTACACAAGAGATCTTAGGTGGCTATGTCCTGTCTACAGTGCAGTGATTGTCTCCTAGTTAGTCTGAGGAATGTTTGGGCTTTTGCCCTCCTTGATCCCATGATAAATTTGTTGGAGTGTAATAGTCCGGGTAGGTTCTCCCACCAGTCCTGGGACTTGGCATTGCTCCATTTCTGGAGTTTAGCCTTGACCAGAGAGTATGGGACTCCCAGTGCTGGCTCTGGTTCTACGAATGCAGAGTCCGCCGCCCTCCTAGCTAGAGAGGAGGCCCTCTCATCAGAGTGGAGCATGCGCTCAATGGCTGCCATGGGCGTCGTTCTTATTGCCCCCGTGAGGCAGAGACATATTTGGCTGTGCAGAAAAGACAGTTTAGCTTTGATAGAGCTCTGTCTGCTCTTTCGATACCAAACTATGGCTCCATACGTGATTATCGGTCTTATTACCGTCTCGTATAGCCACATAGTTTGTTGGAGTCCCATCCCCCGTGATTTGCTGCACAGGTTCTTGCATGACCAAAGGGAGAGCTGTGCCCTCCTAACGGTACGAGTCATATGTGGGGTCCATGTGAGTGATTTGTCCAGGATGACTCCTAAACATTTTACTTCGTTGGTAAACGGGATTGTCGTCCCGAACAAAGATGGCGCTTTCAAGAAGTCCAGACTTTTCCTTAGGGTAAATGGCACAAGCAACGTTTTCCCAGGATTTATTGCTAATGTTTCAACTTTGAACGCTAGAAGTGTACAAAATCCAACACCTCTTGCAACGTGCTGGAGATTTGTTGGTATGGGTGGTTCCTTATAAAGATAACGATGTCGTCCGTGTATGCTTGGACCTCGATTCCCCATAGTTCGAAAGTAGCCAGAAAGTCATCCACTAGTAGGGTCCACAGGAGTGGTGAAAAGATTCCGCCCTGTGGACAACCTCCCGCTGTTGTGAATCTGATAGTGTCATTGTTTAATGATGCAGTGATCTGTCTGGAGTCTAACATGTTGCGAATCCAGTTGGTTATTGTTGGTTCGATCCTCCTCACTTTACTGGCGCTGAGGAGAGAGCCTGTAGGTGCATTATTAAAGGCCCCTTCGATGTCTATGAAAATACCAACTGCGACACCCTTTGAAGGTATCTTGGATTTTCACGACCAGGTTGTGGAGTGCTAGTTCTGTTGATTTGTTAGCCCGGTATGGATACTGTTCCGAATTAAGGGGGTACATTGTGTTAAGAGGATCGATTAATTCACTTTTTAAACAGCGTTAGTGGACTGTATTTATTATTTATGTGTTGTTACTAGTACATTAACAAATACTAAAGGGTTTATTTAACTAAAAAAAACAACAAAGAGATGGCTTCGGCTGGCTCTCGTCGTCGCTTCCTTGTCCCACATGCCGAATCCCTCGTCCCCCTCCGCTCGTGTACGGCTGCCCCCCGTTTCTATTGCTATGTTGCCTATTTGCATAGTTTTTCTTAACACATTGTTAGTGGTCCCTTTCTTATGTATAGGTCTAGCAGGTTTTCCAAGCTTTTTAGCAGAAACGAGGTTATACTGATTCGCCTGAACGATACCTGGGGTACTCATATAATAATTTAGCAAATAATTTCCTAATGGTGTAGTAAAATGATAAAAAGTGTTCCAACGGAGTGTTTATAGTGTTGTGATTTTCATTTTAATATGTGATTAAACATATCTCAATACAACTAGACTAGACAACTCAGACAACAAAGTGAAAACTAATGTTTTATAGCACTAATCCAAAATACATTGACGGGCACTAATCCGCATCATCCATTTTAATTTTGCATTCAGAATCAAGGCGACAAAGTCAAAGGAAAACTAAATTGAATAATCATGAATCAAAAAATCTTTGGGTGAAATCAGCTGAAAACTACATAGTAACGTAAGATAGAAATGTCTTAGGACAGTAGTTTCAAGAGAAGAAGTTCAATAGTTTGATTGGTATTAAATCATAAACAGTGATTTAGGTGTAGGTGAATTAAAGGAAGATTATGTAGCATATATATTGTCAATAATAATTAAATAAATAATCGCAATGACAGTTAAATATGATGACACTGCTGACATGTTCTGACGATTTATCTTTATCCTTATCCATGTCATACCCAATCATTAGTGGCTGTTGGAAAATATTATCCAAATTGAGATAATAAATGTAATTGGTATGCCAGCGGAAATCGACCAAGAATTCACGTCAAAGTGGACTTAAGGATGGGGGCACCTACGTTAGAGGTCTTGGTACCCATGTTCTTTTCATTTCACCTTGGTAGGCTCTTTTCACCCCTTAGCGTTACTTCAACCCGTCGCGTAAGGTATGTTATCATCTAATCCTCAAAAGTTTTTGACGAATTAGAGTAATTTATAAATGCCACTATGACAGGAGCAATGACTTTAGAAATTACTTTTACTGCCTAGAACTTTTTTGCTACTTTTTTGGTCTCAGAATTTAAAAAAACCCGCACTTCAAGTGTCTGTGTAGGGAAAAATTACTTACCTACTTTTAGACTGCTTAAAAAAAAAGGATTACCTGTAAATTGGACCAGATTTGAATCGTTTTTAACTGGCTCGGGTATTTTGTTATGTAAAATGTTTCATAACGAGCGATAGTCACTTTTCTGGCGAGGCTGTGCAATTTGATGAACAAACATAGTGACATTCTTGGCGACGAGCGGCAGGAAAGGATTTTGCCTGCTGCTGTGATGACAGTTAGGAACTGAATTGTTTTACCTTCATCCTATTGTGTTTGGCTAGTTACTGCTGTGTGCACGGTAGTAAACAAAAAGTAGGGGAATAAACGTAGTATACTTCGTACATAGATAAAAAGCGCCATTGCAAGCAATGTGGGAATTCTAAGTTTTATCAAAGTAGGATTAATAATTTTTGCGAAATGATTTTTTTAAATCGACATTTTTTCACTTTTTTGAGATATTTTAAAAACCATGACAGATAGGTCTAGTTTGTCAAGTCGGCTTCTTAAGGGCATTCAAATGCGCAATTTTTCCCAATTTTACCGACCCTGTCTTACCATTTTAAAGATCCCAATAGTGAGCATTACAAAAGTGACTACCCTGTAGCTTTGATTATTTGTCACAACCGATTTTGCGTGCTAATGATGGCACGTATAGCAAACTCGCTTCGCTATTAAAACGAATTTTTTTAAAACTACCAACTATATGTCATTTATTTTCCCACCATCCTACTTATTTTATTATTGTTTTTTGATTTCTTCGGATTCTTTTGATGTTGCTAATCACCTTTTAAAAAAATAAAAAGATTTCAAACACCCTGTATATATAGTATTATTACCTAATTGTGTTCTTTATATACTAAAAATTGAAATAATAAAACATCAATAAATAAAATATTACACAGAGTGCCTTCCTCTAGTCAAACTGGATGTGTCATTCATTTCATGGATTGACAAACTCTTTAGAAAATGCTTCTAAAGCTTCTAATATTTGAATAATTTACAGATCGGTTTGCAACATGGACGCTCCTAAAACATCCGACATCATTATAATAGCAGGCAATTCTCACCCCGAGCTTGCCTCCTTAATTGTGAGGCGACTGGGCGTTTCCATTGGACAATGCGCCATTTACCACCGGAGCAACCGAGAAACCATGTTCCAAATCGGCGACTCAGTCCGAGGCAAGGATATTTTCATTGTTCAAACCGGCACCAAAGATGTTAACAACAATATCATGGAAATGCTTATTATGGCGTATGCCCTGAAAACTTCATCCGCCAAGTCTATTGTCGGAGTCATTCCATATTTGCCCTACAGCAAACAGTGCAAAATGCGAAAGCGCGGCTCGATTGTCACCAAGCTGGTTGCAGAAATGATGGTTAAATCTGGGATGACTCATATTATTACCATGGACTTGCATCAAAAGGAAATTCAGGGGTTCTTTGATTGTCCCGTGGACAACTTGAGGTCTAGTCCGTTTTTGCTTCAGTATATCCAGGAGAGTGTAAGAATTGCGAAGATTTAGGTTTTTCTTTCGTTTAACTAACAAGTATGGCAATATTTAGATTCCAGACTACAGAAACGCAGTGATAGTTGCAAGGAACCCCGGCTCGGCGAAGAAAGCTACTTCATATGCTGAACGTTTGAGACTGGGAATTGCGGTTATTCACGGAGAACAGAAAGAAGCAGACTCAGATGAGGTATTAAATGCAGCGTTATTAAAGTGCCGCCTCGTGATTTTTTTTTTATTTTTTAGGTTGACGGGCGTTATTCCCCGCCGATGGTCCCTCGTTCTCGTACCATGGACGCCGGAGTGGGTGTCCCGATCCACATCGCAAAAGAAAAGCCTCCAATAAACGTGGTGGGCGATGTGGGGGGTAGAATCGCCATTATGGTGGTACGTTTATCTTATAGACGTTGTAACTAAGAGTTTTTTTTTAATAATGGGGACTGTTACAGGACGATATGATTGACGATGTAAAATCTTTCGTTGCGGCAGCTGAGGTTTTAAAGGAGCGCGGGGCCTATAAAATTTATGCGTTGGCCACGCACGGCCTCTTGTCTTCGGATGCTCCCAGGCTAATTGAAGATTCCCCTATTGATGAAGTAAGATTTTGAATTTTTTCTTTTTTAAATTTCCTAAACGCTGAATAGAAAATCTGTTTGATTTTTTTGGTTTGGTTTTGTGGAAGTGTTTATGGAAGTCAAACTATTTGTAAACTTTGTACTGGTTTGTAATATATATATGGTGTCCCAAAAATTGACGCCGGACGTATTGGGACTTGCTACAGAAGACTAAAATAAATCGAAAAACTGGATGGTATTGCAGGTAGAAGACAAAAAAAAACTCTCCATCTTCTATTGAAGAATGCCGACTTTTCGACTAAAATTTAGTCTTCTTCAAGGCTAAAAACACAGGGAAGATGCTTCAACTTACATAATTACATTGTGTATAAATAAAAAGGTATATATAGTTTCTAATATGACACACAAACCATTTAATATTAAATTCCCTACAATAAACACAAAAAAGAGGAAACGGTAACGCAAACAATGAGAAAACCCATTCGAAAAGAATGATGAGACTCACCTATCTTCTATGAAGGGAGATAGTCAATAATTGTTATATATGTGAACGATCCACCCAGACCCAGGACAGATGCCTTATTCGGCCAAACAAACATAGTACCGCCTCGATAGTAGGTTGTCTGAAACTGAAACCTCATCAGGTTTCTTGTGCCCAGTCTAGCAATACAAGTCTTTTTTGCTGTACAATGTTTCTCCTGTTGTTATATAGAAGCACATTAATTTTATAGATGTTTTTTACTTTTAACGGAAACGCTCATCCATTTACTGTTTTATTTATAATATAATAATTGTTGTTTATTTAGCATATGGCTAGTATAGAACAATATGCAATGATACAAAGTTTTGTAAACATAATACAAGTTTTTAAATTCTAATCTTATCCTAGATTAAACACTTAAGTCCAATTTATTTTTTAAATACTTGAAAACTTTATAATTAAACTCTATTAGGTTACTAGAACACTTTATAACAGTAGGAAGAGAATTGTACATTTGCAGTCCCTCGTAAATACAATAACCTTTGCAAAAGTGATGTCCGTACTAAGGCAATGTTGTAATCTGAACTAGATCTTACATTGTAATTATGCAAATTTGATCTGAGTTCTATAAAACTTTTTAGATATTGGGGCAACAGACCATGCTCTATTTTATAAATTATCTGAAGATTTGCCCTCTCAATATTCCGTTGCACAGAAAGCCAGCCCAGTGCATTTAACATGATTTTAACAGGGGTATAAATGTTACATCCAAGAATCACACGCATAGCCCTGTTTTGTTGTCTCTGAAGCCTGGTAATATCTCTCTGTGCACATGACGAACAATAGGTAAAGTGAGGCAAGACAATTGTATTATATATTAGTAGCTTGGTACTATAAGAAAGATGAGAGGAGACACGTCTAAAGAAACCAAGTTTTTTACCTAACTTTTTGCAAATATAATCAATATGAACTGAAAAACTTAGCTGCGGATCCAGTGTGACACCTAGATATTTAATTTCAGCAACAAATTCAATATTGCAGCCAGTCATGGACAAGTTTAAACCTAGATCTCGATATTTTTTGCAGTTATGTCTTGATCCGACAACTATGCATTTTGTTTTTGATGTGTTTAGTTTTAATCTATTTTGACATAGCCAGTTATATAATGTTTGCAATTCCAAGTTCATAGTATTGGTTATGTCCTGATACTCCTTTCCAGTTACACAAATCAGGGTGTCATCTGCAAAAAGATTTTCAAAAGCACTCTTAAAAATCACATTTAGATCATTTATGTATATAATAAATAATAGGGGTCCTAATACACTACCTTGTGGTACACCATATTTACTAATCACTTTGTTTGAAGTCTTTTCTCCTATCCGAGTTCTATGATGTCTATTCGCCAAATAGTCCACAATCCATTCCAATGCTCTCCCGACAACACCATAATTCCTCAGTTTTTTCACCAAAATCCCGCGGTCAATTGTTTCAAACGCTCGTTTCAAGTCGACGAAAACTGCAAGCACCACATCTCCCTGGTTTATAGCTTTTCTCCAGCTTGCATACACATACTGCAGTGCAGTCTCAGTTGAATGAGCATTCCTGAATCCTGACTGGCCGCAAAAGAGATGTTTACGCGTTTCAAAGTATTCCCTAAGTTGCTGGCATACAACAACCTCCAGTATTTTATCTATTACGTGCAAAAGATTTATGGGTCTGTAGCCAGCTGGCGTTTGAGGTATCTCATTTTTGGGTATTGGCACTATGATGCTAATTTTTAGGTCTTCTGGCACTTTCCTTGTATTCAATGATGTATTGATAAGATTTAGCAACGGGTAACCAATCACACAAAACAAGTCTTTCACCAGCTGAACATTTATTGATTTGTCGCTAGTTCCTTTATTTTTTAGGGAAAATACTATTTTTTAAGCTGCTTAATATCTAAGGTTTTAAACCCATCAAGATGACATGTTTCCACTTCCGGAATCATGTTTTTCCACTGTTTATCTTCTATACTATTAGAAATGTCAATAAGACTATCACGATAAAAATTATTGAAGTTATTTTCAACCTCTCTGCGCTATTTCCAAAATCTATTTGTGAAAAGTCTGTGTTCTTTTTTTTCCCTCCAATCAAACCTTTTAGTGTTCTCCACATTTTTTTTCCCATCCCCCTTGCTAATTTGTACTCTATCCAGTCTTCAGGTCTCCTAGTAAACTTAAACTTTTTATAGGATCTATCTCTTTGTTTTTGACCTTCTAAAACTGTACCTGTCATCCACGGAGATTTTTGGATAGTAATTCTTTGTAGTGGAGAAATCTTTTCAATTGCTGTTTGAATAATATTTGTAATATCGCGATCAATAACATCTACATCTACAGCCGTATAATTCCAGTTTGCGCTCACCAGTTCCTCAATAAGACTACCTCTGGTTACATCATTATACTTCCTGAACTCGGCATATTCTTCTCTTTTGGTCTTATAGTTACCCTGCAACTCAGTTCCAATGATTTCATGATCAGTTATAACTGGAAAGTCCCTTGGCACCTCTTTGGCCGCAAAATGATTTGTTATTATGTGATCTATTAGAGAAGATGATTTCTCTGTTATTCTGGTTTCTCTATTTACAATTTGGCAGAATCCCGCGTCCTGTATTATTTGTCGTAGTTTTTTTGTATCACCTTCTTTATGTAACCAATTTATATTTAGATCGCCCAAGATAAATGTTTTATTATCATTTATAGTTTCCTCATTTAACCTGCTTTCGAGATATTGTAGGAACTGAACACAGTCTGCATTTGGCGATCTATGCATAGCGTATACAAGAATAGTTTCATTTATTGTCTTTATTTTCAACCATACTGCCCAGTAGTTGTAGTCCACGGAGTCCACATAAACAACAGAAGATGGAAAACTTTGTTTTATATAAATAATTGCTCCTTCCGTGTGTCTACTGTTTGAAAAACTTGATACAGCCATGTATCCATCCACACAGTACTCACTCTCAATTATATCCGGTGTAATATGCGTTTCACTGATGCATTCTATATACGGTAACCTCTCTTTGATCAATTGTCTAATTTGTAATATGTGGGATAAAAGCCCTTGAGAGTTAATATGTAGCATAATTCCTGTGCCGGGGTTGACCCTCTATGTTGTGACCATGATTGCTATTTAGGGCAGGTTTGCATTTTGGCTTTTTCCTTCTCTTTCAAATAACAAGGGCATTTCCTATCAAAAACTGAGTGGTTAAAATCGATATCTGTAATTTTCACTATTTCCTTTGCATATTCGCAGTTGGTGCACACTTTAGATAGTGTAGGGCATGCTACATTTTGTTGGTGATCTCCGTTGCAAAATGGGCAAACAGGCGTTTCTCTCGTACATATAGATGACATATGACCATATTTCCAGCATTTGAAACATCTGAGTACACTGACAAACTCATAAATAGGGAAGCTCTCCCATCCCCTTGATACTCTTCCCAACTTTAGACGAAACGTATGGGCTCCTGCGGAAGTTTCCAGTATCACGTTCCACTGCTTCTTCCCTTTAGGTAAATATCTCTTTATTAGTTTTATCTCTGTACCGTAAACTTCAGGAATTTTTGCCTTAATTTCATCGAGAAATGCGTCCATATCAGCAATAATTTCATCCGATAAGCCAACAATGACCACCTTTGGCCTTTTCATTTCAGGCACTTTAATATCATATGTATCAGCAAATTTTTCGTACACAGCTTTTTTTAGTTTTTTGGTGGATTCTTCCGTATCGCACAAAATGCGAATACATCCTTCATTGGACTGCAATACCTTTTTTATATTTACATCTATCTGCATAAGATCAATATTTTCAATAATACATTTCTTTGTAGTTTGACTATTTTGAGTGCGATCTTTTGGTTTAACAATTAATGGCGGATTAAACTTCTTTACAACTTCACTCCAAGTAGTCGCACTTGACTCCGCAGTGCGGTAGTCCTTCGAGTGTACAGCCTTTAGACATTCGGTTGCTTTATTTAGAATTTCTTCAGTTTTCTCTTCAATAGAGGTTAGTTTTGCATTTGTTTTCAGGCATTGCAGCACCCCAGATATACAGTGATCGCAACAAAACATTATATTTGGTTGATCCATCGCTTTGCAGACATAATCTTTCATTTTAACACACACTGCATGAAATCTCTCATTACAGTATCCGCACTGAACGTATTTATTGTTTACAACAAAGTTGTTGATGCACACCAAATACACACGTCCGTCCACCATGGCACCCGACAATTACTTGTCGTTATTTGTGCCGAACAGTGTTGGATATCCACCCTAAAGTTCACGGTGTTATTTAATTTTATGTGGACCATCTCACTGATGTTACGTTTACGATAATGACTCTCGCGATCAACAACGGTTCCACTTGGAAAATTAAACGAATGGCCTGTTGAAAAATGGTGATAGGCCAGAGTGGTTTTTTCACTTTTTCCCCTATTGTATTCTCTGCAATCGTACTTATGTTGGTAAGTGCGGGTTTTTAAGTACTGTCTAGTTTGTCCTATGTAACACTTATCACAGTCACTACATGGGACTTTGTTTACGATGTTTGATTGTAACTGTGTGGGTGTAGTCTTTAAGATTGGAAAAGAGGGCTCCCACCACTCTGGTGTTGTAAAACGCCATTCTACATTGAGGGTTTTTATCTTGAAAATGTTGTTTTAACCTTTCTGACAAACCACGTATGTAGGAAAACTTAAAATAACTAAATTTTTCAGACGAGCTGTATGCAGAAAGTTCTTTATTTTGCATCTGGTGCTTATATTTATTGATAGTCCTATTAACTAAGGATGTTGGGTTATTATTTTGTTTCAAGATAATGTTAATATTGTTTTCATTCTTCGAACGATATTCAGGACTACTCAACTCAAGTTTTTTTTTGCCCTCTACCTGCAATACCGTCCAGTTAATTTACATAAGGACGCTATTACACTGATCATGAATAAATCGAAAACTAACAGTGAAAAATTTTTCGATTTACCTTTGTTGTCAAGTAATTCATTAAAAACGAATATTTAACATTTATTTTACTACAAATGAAATAATCAGACATTTGCTCTATGGATTTAGTGGCAATTGTTACAGCAACATAAATATATGCTATCACTTCTTCATGATTCATAACTGTTGTGCGGTAAACGTTTTCCTTCAAAAATCCCCAGAAAAAAAATATAATTGACTTAGATCTGGAAATGTGGGAGGGCATGATCTCGGATCACCTCTTCAAATCCATCTTCCACTTTTATTTCATCCTGCAGGAAGCACCAAGTGAACCTAGAGAAAAGAAGAACCATCCATCTCTGAAGAAATTTAACCTTATCTTTGTGGAACTTTATCAAGCACAGGTATTTAAAATTTGAAGGTACATAGCAGAGTCATGTGGGTCAGGTCAAAGACGTGGGCCACTTCCCCAATTTTATTACGCTCTGATGGATGGTTTCTGGGGTTGTGGTCCTTTAAAGAATACTACAAGTAGTATTTCAAACTACGGTTTTGTTTATTGGTGTGACGTTTCGGCACGGGTTTGTGCCTTCATCGTCTGATGAAGTCTGGCTCATGTCGAGAACTTTTTATTTGAATTTAGAGTTTAAATTTTTGATGGCCTGGGTATGGCCTATTTCAGTTCAAGGTAATGCCTTTTGGGTTGCGTTCAGCCCCAGCAACGTTCCAACGATTAATGGACTGCGTAATAGAACCTGAACTGGATCCGTTCTGCTTTGCATACCTGGATGACATCGTGTTGAGGTTGAACTTTTGAGGAGCTTTTAGCTTTCCTTTCTTATGCGCATTTATTACGCCTGCTTTGGTGAATCTTAATTCACTACTTCACATAATCTTGTTAATTTATGATGGATCATTACTTACGCTTTACAAAAACCATCTACAAACGTTGAGCCGAAGCTTCTCACCTCCGTCGTTCAAAACATGAACTTGTCGAAGCCTTACTTGATACATAACATTTCTCCTCATCAGTCTATGAATTGTGCTCTTATGGAAATTATTTGTGGCCCATGTAATTCGAAGCTTGCACTTGGTTTCCCCTCAACATGTTCAAGGATTTTGCTCTTCTTGTTCTGTGGTAATATTTGGTGGCGTCTTCCTTTATTTTTTTAGCAAATTAAGCACGTGTTTCAGCAATTTTTGTTCAACCGGTCTTATAACAATGAAATGCAGTTGTACAAGGAAAAGACAAAGATCGCTACGTGGAACGTGCGTAGCTTATATATGACAGGAAAACTCGCCCACAAGAAATGCATAGACTGCACATCAAGATCCTAGGCCTAAGCGAAGTAACATGGCTTGGTGCCGGAACCCACAGAACTCCGAAGAGCGTCCTTTATTACCCGGGGGCAACGATGCCAGACGCCAATATGGAGTGGCTATATTTATTTCCCCTGAATTAGAGAAGTCCGTTATTGATTTTGTTCCACTAGGGGATCGCGTGATGCTCCTGAGGCTACTCACTACCCGCAGAGTGATGAATGTAATCCAAGCGTACGCTCCAACTTGTGATAAACCTGATGAGGCAATGGAGGAGTTCTACTCCGCATTGGAATGCGCTTTAAATCTAACGAAAAAGGGAGAAATAAATAACAGGAAATATAGACTGGAAACACGAAACGCTAGAGGAGATCGTTTGGCGTTGGAGCAATTCTGCATATAACACCATCTATCAATTACCAACACTTTTTTCAAACAGCACCCTCGACGGCTTTACACCTGGAGGTTCCCGGCTGATCGCGATAACCATATAATTAGAAACCAAATAGATTTCATCATTATTAAAAACTACCTCATGGAAATCGTAACCGCAGCGAGGACGTACCCGGGTGCCGACGTCAACAGCGAGCACAACCCCGTTGGGATAGATTTTAAGCTTCACTAGCAGACCGAAGCGAATAAATATCAAAAAGATGTGTCTACAAACAGCCGATAATCGTGACGGAAGTGATATGGAACCCCGATGGAGTATGCTAAAGAAGGCCCTTATAGATACCAAGAGCTAGACATAGACATAGGCTTCGTATAGCCATAGGCTATACGAAGAGCGGTAGATGACGAATGAGATCCTACGACTTATGGACGACAGAAGAAGAGAAAAGGCCAGAGAGGGGGATCGTTACGAAGAACTGAAGCGAAGGGTGAGAACAGAGTGCCGGAAGACAAAAGAGCGTTGGTTAACAGAAAGGTGCATTGAAATCGAGGCACTACAAGATAAGCACGACCTGTTCAATCTCCACAAAAAAGCAAGGAGTTTACCAACACGCAGCGTAAACAGCAGCAGGGTGTTTTGAGAGATGCCAATAACAGAATTTTGGTGGGCGCTGAAGAAAAGAGAAAACGATGGGAGGAATATGTGAATACCCTCTTTAACGATGTTGGACCAAAATAACAGGCTTCAAAAGAGCGACAAGGCCGTAGAAGGACCTGACCAGGTGCACGCGGAAACGCTCAAACTCATTGCAGATGCAGATGGGGAAGGTCTAGCTCTCCTCACCTCTCTTTTTAACTCTATAGATCAGACTGGAGGAATACCAGTGGATAGGCTACAATCGACGTTCATCACCATACCCAAAAATCCGAATGCTTCCCAGTGCAATGACTACCGCATGATTTCCTTGATGTCCCATGTCCTCAAAGTATTCCTCCGTAACATCCACACACGTATATATGCCAGATGCGAGGGACAGATTGGTAGCACGCAGTTCGGATTTAGGAACGGAATGGGTACACGCGAGGCTCTCTTTACACAACGTTCTGACGCAGCGGTGGAGGGACATGAATGTAGATATATACGCATGTTTTATTGAGTATCGTAAGGCATTCCACTGCGTTTCGCACCAGAGACTTGCTGAGATCCTCAAATCCATTGGTGTTGACGACGGAGACCTGCGCATTATCACCCTACTATATTGAAATCAGACGGCGGAAGCCAGAATATAGGGCCAAACTTCTGAAGAGGTGGAAATTCGGAAGGGAGTGAGACAGGGTTGTGTTCGGTCGCCCGTTCTTTTCAATATATATTCCGAAGCGATTTTTCGTGAAGCATTGGACGATGTGCGAGAGGGCATCAAGATCAATGGCATTTGCGTTAACAACATACGCTTTGCTGATGACACGGTGGTGCTTGCTGACAGCCTGCCGCATCTCCAGAGCATGATGAACCGTATTGTCGGACATAGCATGCAGCACGGACTACAAATGAACGTTGCCAAGACCAAGATTGTTATATTCTCCAAGACACCAAAAGTAGCAAACCTCAGAATTAACAATGCGGTTGTACAACAAGTCTCGGCTTTAAAATATCTTGGCGCGCTCGTCAACGAAACCAATGGCCCTAAAGTCGAAATTCTTGCAAGGATCGAACAGAGCCAGACGCTCATTTACATCAATGAGGAGCTTCGCTCGCCTTGAGCTGAGTCTGCAGCTGCATGTGCGAATGCTACGTTGCTATATCTTCCGGGTCCTTCTATATGGATGTAAAAGCTGGAACATTAATGAAGCACTGGAGCGTCGGATCAACGCGTTTGAGTTGTACTTATATCGACGTATTCTGCGCGTATCCTGGATAGACTCGGGCGGATGAATAAAGATAAAGAACTATTAACAACAATAAAAGAAAGAAAACTACAGTAAATTGGTCACATCATGAGAGGAGAGCGATATGAAATATTCCACTTTGTTATTGAGGGAAGGATCGAGGGCAAAAGATCTGTGGCAGACGGCAGAATTCATGGCCCAAGGCTCTGAGAAGATGGTTTGGTCGAACGTCTATTGAGACATTCAAGGGTGCAGTTTCGCGCACCTTTTAGCCAGTTGAATCTCCAACCTTCGGAGGGAGATGGCGTCATAAACTGCCGAAAGCTTGAATTCTGCTGCATTTAACCGATAAAAGTAGAATCACCTTAGTACCGGTTAAAAAATAAAAACCTTAAACTTCATTCACAACCTGAAAATTAGTTAGTTTAATTATACGCGCGCAAACCCCGAAATTACGAAGTTGTAAATTTTGCTTATTCGCAATATCCTAATTTCACATCTAAGTTTATTTGCAGCCACCTCGGGGAGAAAACTGTGAAAACCTACCAAAGTTGACAAAGCAGATATCTCAACTTGGTCACATCCCCCATTAAATGACATTTTACCTCAATTCTACATTATACATTAAGTAATTTCCTACAGTGCCTCGCATTAGTACGTAAATTAACGCAAAACCTTGGACTTAGCAAGCTTCTACGTTAAGTAGTTACTAATTCCAGTGTGCATTTAATTTATAATATTGGAGCTTGTGAATAGCTTATGCAAGCCCATGCCAAACTCTCGCAGTTGATTTCTATTTCTAATTTTAGTCGACAACGAAAGACAATTGAGAAATTGTCCATTCTTAATTTTTTTTATGTTTTAGTCTTCTGAATTAAGGGCCAGATTCAGAAATCTCCCTAAACGTTCACTATCACTCATCTCAAACTCAACTCTCTCTCTAACTGCCCCCTAATGTGATTCAGAGAAAAATTATATTCAATTGAGGCACTTAAACGACCCTAATATGTGAGTGAGAAATAAGGTGCAGTGCAGCAGACACTTCACTAACTTGTAAATTAGTGACAGTTTTGTCAACTTTTTATTGTTTGCAATACTTTTTAGTTACATTCAGGTTCCAGCTTGAATATATTTTACAATATCTTTCAATATAAGGATAACATAAAGTAAATTTTATGACATAACTTCAGATGGTGTTGGTAATGTATCTAGGCTATTGAGTCCTGTAATAAACACGAATTAATTCTGAAGATGATTGATGATAACTTATGGGGACTGCATTAAAAATGAGGCCTATCTTCCTATACCAAGGTGCATAATTAAGGATTTTAAACCTATAGGATATTAGTAAACTATTTTTTTCAATTCTTTGTTTTATCACCAGAAACGTATTGAGAGAAAACACAAATCCTTTTGAGAAGTATTGCAATAATGAACTATTACAACGCGTTTGATTTTCAAGAGATACAATTGAGAACATAATAAAACCATTAGTGTATCCAGACCCAGATATGCAAAATGATAGTCCTACAACTGTATATAGGGTTACGTTTTTTTCGCAACGGGATGCTACCAAGTGCGTATAGGATTTTCGGGGGTAATACCATGAGAGCTTTAAAATTAGCGATAATTTTTCACGACTGCAAGTTTTCCATAATTTCCATAAATTTGCAAGGAAAACATGCAAGTTTAAACAGTGAAAAATTATCTGGTTTATTTTAAAGCTCGAGCGGTATTTAGTGAGATTATTTCTCGAATCAAATATACTATTAAAAAATAAATAAGTAGTGTTAGAATATTCGGACGTCACCTTAAATAAGTCAATCAAACAACGACAATGATTAAGGTTTTATGGTTGATTCCATGACAACGTGAAATTACCGCTGTAATTTTTTAGAAAATTATCGAATTACCGCTTATTAATACCTGTTTTGCTCCATAGCAATAATATGGATGAGTGAAATAATCTACAATAAAAACTATATTACCAGTTCAAACAAAATTTTTTCTAAAGTGCTAACGAATCAAATAAAATTGAAAAATTGTCAAAATACACAAATGTCTATGTTGTTAAACGTTGTTTGTAGGTTGAATTTAAAGTCTGGGATTTTCAGACCCCAGCGCTGAGAATATCCTTATCCTTATATTTTTATTGAGAAAGTAAAGGATAGAAATACTCGCAGAGCGGACTACTGAAACGATCATAGAAAATATGAGGTTACGTTCAAGTTAGCTTTTTCTTCACTCACACTCAAATCAGGCCCTCATTGAAACCCTAACTTGAGTGGGCTTTAAGGGGAATCTGAGAGTTAGGTGAGTGCCGATTTAGCATGATCTCAGAATACGCCCCTAAGTTCTAAAAGCAGGAGCGTCAATTTTGGGACACCCTGTATAGTTTTCAATTGATGGTTAAAAGATATGGAAAAAATTAATGTTGACCGAACCATGTAAAGGAACTCAAATGATTATCCTGCTATCGGTCGAGGAAAACTGTTTAGGCTATCTAAGCTTTCAGCAGTGTCCACTACCTTTAACAGCGCTACAGAATTAATCATTATAAAGAAAATTGAAAGAAATTTATTTTCTGCGAAATATGTTAGTGACCGAAATTTAAAGGAATTATACCATTTGTTTCAAAGCTTAAATATTATAGAAAACATACATAAAAGCAAAGATGAAATACAAGAAACTGCTCTAGAATTAAACAAAAAAAAATATAACATAAAAGATAAATTAAAGTTTCTTTTTGAAATGTGGGTCAAATTTACTAAATGTATATGTTAACCAAAAGTACTTACTACTCTCTTTTGGACGGAGTAATTGCGTAATTACTTTCTAGAGGCGACAAACCTCAACCTCCGTCGTCAGCATCCTATGGGAGTTGACCGAAAAAAACGCGAACCCATTTATTAACTTTGACACACATATCAAAAGTGACAAGCAAGGTTATCGCAGGTATAAAAAAGCAAGGCAATAGGTTTCGTGCAGCACGTGACCTGTCATCGAACTTGGTGGTAAAACAACCTCAAAAAATTACATTGACGTAAATGGAAAAAATCTGCATTCATGCATATAAATCCGTTTTTCTATAATATTTGTTAAGATATTTACCCTGAAAGAAAAGTGAGCTGTTCTAATGAGTACATTTCCCATATCCAGGTCGGAGCTATTGGATAACATTGCCTCATAACTGTACGCGAATTAGAAACAATTGGAACTTTACAGACTCTGCCTACACAGACCCTAATCTGCTGCAGCTACAGTTTAAAAATGCACTTTCAAATCACACTATTGATATCTGCGAGCATTGCGTGATTGGAACAACTGTTAAGAGGCAACTCCAAATATTTTGGGAATAAGTATTGGGGAAAATAATAAATACTTTGTAATGCCTGTCTTCGTAGTGCTTAACTTAACCAAGGCCAAGGACGATACAATATTACTAAGTAGATGCTTAAGTAAGTACAGAATTATACCCTCATTGGTGTTTAACATGCAGTTCCAATCCTATTATTTTTGCTCTTTCTTTATAATAGTTTAACTGGAGGTGTGTTTTTAATATCTTAATAGCGTTATTGTTGGTGTAGAGTATGGAAATGACAAATAAGTAGCCAAGTAAGAAAACAGAAGCCATTCCATATAAGTAGTATGTAACGCAACAAAAGGTCAAGATATATTAAAAAGAAGATAGCAAAAGGACTTCGTGGCATATATTCTTAAACATATTTACTTCAGTATCGAATTTATTTATATAACTTAAAAATATATATTTATATTCTAGCAGTATCAGTGAGATTGTTTTGAAGAAAATCCTTGAATAAGTGATTGTTACAATAAAATATGTTCCATTAAGAGACAGGTTTTGCTTTAAATTCTTCGATAAACAATTATAACCTCAAAAGTAACAATGCTTTTATATTAAATTGTGGAGGAACATTTACAATTTATTCTAAATACCACATCTTTAAAATTATTTTGCCCTAATTTATCACTGCACAGTTCAAGTGTTATCTATTTCTGGCCACAGTAATCACCAAATTTTTTCGACAGTTATTTCCTCATAGACATAAAAGTGCTTGATTTATATGGATTTGGTGCAAGATTTCCAAGTCTAGGGCATATATCACTCAGAATTCACACCTACGAGTGTCTAAATATCTTATTTCATCTTCCAGCCAAGTAATCACATTATACCTATTCACAATCCACTCCTTTTTAGTTTTTATGGCACTAAAATCTATTGGGAACACCAAACCTCTTTTTCCATGCTCCTTTGTCTAAATTTGAAGTAGTTTCGAGCCATAACAATGTTTCGAGTATTTCAAACTGTTATAGTTCATGTTATTTATTTCTGATCAAACCCATCAAATTTTTGTTATAATTATTTCCTTGTAGACACAAAAGTGCTTGACTTATTTAGATTTGGTGCACGATTTTCAAGTCCAGGGCGTATATGACTTAGAATTCACACCTACAAATGTTTATATATCTTATTCCAGCTTCTAGCCAAGTAATCATATTATACCTTTTAACAGTCCATTCCTTTCTAGTTTTTATGGCAATAGAATCTACTGGGAACGCCAAACCTCTATTTCGATGCTCCTTTGTCTGAATTTGAAGTAGTTTTGAGGCATAAAAAGGTTGGTGGTACTTGGTGGTATGTCTAGTCCACAAAATATTGCTCTCCTTACCACTTATTTTGGCATAAAGGTAATTCTTTTTTGCTTCACTGTTAAGAATGATGATTCTAGAAGGCCTCCAGCGAAATTTAAGTTTCATTCGATTTAAGATAATTGAAAAAAATGTCATCAAATGCAAAGATGTCATTAATTTACATGTATTTTAAATGGGTGAGGTTATGTTGTCATACCCCCAGGTTCAAA
Source organism: Taphrorychus bicolor (assembly GCA_951812265.1). Lineage (NCBI taxonomy): Eukaryota > Metazoa > Arthropoda > Insecta > Coleoptera > Curculionidae > Taphrorychus > Taphrorychus bicolor. Next base: position 44,536,120 of record OX638298.1, on the reverse strand, counting down.
TTGTGACGTCACGTGCACGAAACCTATAATGCATATATAACAAAAAGGTAGAAAAAACCTGATTGGCCCTATATACCATAGGTTATGAAAGTTGAAAGAAATTTATTTTCTGCGAAATATGTTAGTGATCGAAATTTTTAGCTTTTTCGATCACTAATTATTTGCAAAAAGCTTAATATTTTTTGGCTTTTTAGCATTGATTTTTTTATTACTTTATTAATTCATTTTAATATATTTTTTTGCTTTATAAAATGAGCTTTGAAACAAACAGTGTAATTCAATGCCGGTAGGGGTATTAGCCCTCGGAGTAGTTGTTACTGTTTGTTTCCTTCTTAACAGCTGCAATATTTTTGGAAATATTGAAAGCAGATAAGTTTTCAATTTCTAATTAGTAAATATTGCCCTTTTGCATATTTTAAACTAGAGTTTCCTGCGAAAGAGCTAAAAATTTCGATCACTAATCATTATTAGTTTACATAAAGAACTATATTGCATAAAAGTCGATTTTAAGGTTAAAAATTAAAATGAAACCATCACAAAAGAACTAAGTAAACTTACTGGTGGTGTTTTTGGCTTTAAATGTCTATTATTTAAAGGTACTTATGTGTGTGTAGTGTGTAGTTCTTCTTACATTTAAATAAACCACTTAAAACTTCCCACGACAATTGATCAAACAAAATACGTATACAAGACTAAACCTTATGGTTGACTTTTGTGCAACATGGCTCTTTATGTAAACTAACAATAATTAATTTTTAAGCCTTGATGAAAGTAGTAAACACTGCCGAAAGCTTGGATAGCTAAAGAGTTTCATTCAGCTGTCCTGTATACCTGATAATCCCCAGAATTCCGATTAAAAAATTGACATAAAACTACAAAACTTATACGTCTGCAATTAATTATTAATATTTTAGGTAGTGGTAACCAACACAATTCCACACGAACTGCAAAAGATGCAGTGTCACAAAATTAAGACAGTGGACATAAGCATATTGCTCGCGGAGGCTATTCGCAGGATCCACAATAAGGAGTCGATGTCGTACCTGTTCAGAAACGTGACACTTGAAGATTAGAGGAAGGTGGATCCTAGTTTTGTTAATAAGATAAGTAAGAACAAATTTATATATCGCTTTTATTTTTTTGTTTATGTTGCCATGGAATGGAATGCATGTAATGGAGAGCAGATGGAAGGAATCATTGACAAAAAAAAATGTTTTTTTTTTTGATAAATTAAAACAGTTATAAGTCAAAAAGCCGTTAAAAAGGTTGTTACACAAAGTATGCTAAACTCATCATGTCCAGCTGCGGTCCTTGTATTTTTAAGCTGAAAATACATACAATATACAAAACATGACGTCAAAACATTGAACACCTTTTTGTTTCTGTTGCTCAAATTTAACTCAAGAAAAGCATACAAACACACACAAAAGCAAAAAGTGGTTCAAGTGTCTTCTGTAGAAACGAGCCTTTATTTGTGTAGGACGTTTTCTCTATTTTCTTTTTTACCTGTATTCTATATCATCATATTTCTAATATACCTAAGATTAGTTTGATTTTGATAATTACTATTAATCTCCTTAGTAAAGCTTAATTTGCGACACTTAGTGAGTCACTATTAAATAAATATTATTGTACTTGTGAACATTAATTTTCTACACATTTTTTGTTCTTATTATTTTTTTTTTTTGATTGTGCGTACATTTTATTGACATTAATCTGGTTCCCCACTATTTAAAGCCTTTTCACACTATTTAACGTCTTAGACCTGAATCATGCTGCATATCGGTATACTTGTACAAAGTGTTACTTTTTCTTATGTTTGTGATACAGGCCGTACATAGCAGTAGTAGTAAACATTGGGGGGGCCGAAGTTTCGCGACTAGGCCTTAAAGGCCTTTTTTACAGTCCGCCGATCCACCTGGGCCCTCATTCCCTTCACGAGTCGACCGGTCCTTCTAATGAAAGAGAATATCCCGTCCCATCTCAGCGTCGGAAATTCCTCGCGATGGAGGAAAGCGGCCCCAGCGTCCTGTGGCGCGGTTGCGCCCACCTATAGCACACTCCCAGAAAGTGGTATGACGACTCTTCTCTTGCTCCACAATGGGTGCAGAGTGGATTGTCAATCATTCCTAGGAGGTGCATGTTCATTTAGTCCACAGTGGCCAGTGAGGATTCCTTTGAGGTCTGCACTGGACAAACTGACTGTGTCCACTTTGTCCTGGTACTCTCCCCTACACTAAATTTGAGGTTGATTTTCAGAGCAGCTGTTTTTCTTCGTACAGACAATGTATTTAAATCTAATAGTAAGTCAATGGCACTTATGATGGTGTTCACTAGATGTCACTGGAGCCTAGTGACATCATTTAAAACAAATATTTCAAGGCCGTTTAATTTCCGGCGTTGCAATTGGAATTTACGTAATACTGACTTCACGTCAGCTAGACAAAGATCTCCGAAATGCTACTTGCTCTCTTTGCCTGTAGTCGTATTTGTCATGGTATGTCACAGTTTTTTTTATTTACAATTCATAATTTCTACATTTTTATGGATATTAGAGCAAAAAAGCTCGATATTTGAGCTAATTAATGAAGCAGCCGATAAATAACTCAATAAGTACCAAAATGCCTTCGCCTGCTGCCGTTACTTAAAACAGTGGTGAACAGAGAAGTGAGTGAATTTAATGGCGCGAAAACCAGGGAATCTTTAAATTTTATGGATATTGAAGCAAAAAAGCTGGATATTTCAGCTAGTTTTTAATCAAGGGTAGTACTTTTCTCCAGATGGTTTGCACTTGGACTTGCATGCCCTGTGAGCTGAGCAATAACGGGCATATCCAGCATCCCATATTGCACACGTAGTGCTGAGATATACTAACATATAACTATACTGATAGCTCCGGGACCCTCCGGGACAACCAAGGAGTGTATCGCATTCGTACTACTATACAATCACAATATTCACTATCCATGGATGCTGGGCTGTGAAGCCTGTGTTCCCTGGCTGCCCCATTATAACTACGGCTCTGGGCTCTGGGTATAGGATAACTTAAATGGATGGCGCGACAGTACGTAATAAAAGTCATCCTTTCTCATTGTTCTTTGTGGCCGGCATTTGCCAAAAAAGAAAGTAAAATAACATAATATCACAAATACTTATAGCTACACTACATAACCAAACTTTAATAAATAATAATGACAAACGAAATGGCATATCTTTTTCTCTACGTCTACAAAATTACTAGTTTTTATAATGGCTTTATATTTATAGAATATATCCATCCTTGTTCACCCAATGCAGTAGAGAAGTAGAAATTTTGTTTTTATTTGTATAGAGTATACAGCTGAGGTTATTTTTACTTTTGCTGTGAAATTTCCACCGTTGCCAAGTTTATGATCCCCCATGAAGTTGACAGGATTGACAGCGTCCCCCATGGCCCTCTAGCAGAGAGGGACCGAACTATCCATTCATTGATTTACTTGTGATTCATATACAATGGTACAGATTTACAAGTTGGATCGCTGAAAGAATGCCGGTGTGACGTCAATGCAAGGTTATAAATTTCATATGAATCAAATCAAAGTTTTCTGGCTTGAGTTTCGAGTTACGTTAACCTATAAACGGGTGTGATTCCAATCCCGCATTATCTGTAACCTGGACTTAGTTTAAATAAACGGCAAATGGTATTATGGATATTGTTCATAAATAAAACAAATAATACAAAAAGAAATATAATTAAACTCTTCCAGTAAAACTCAAAGAGTCAAAATCAACAAACCCTTAAATTTTACTTTTATTTTCTATCCAAATATACCTATATGGAAACCGTCCTTGCCAAGGCCAACCTGGCCAAGGCATACTGATGAGTATGAATGAGTATTGCCAAGGCTACAGAAGGGGCTAGAAAAACGCCATTCCTCATCTTTCGCTTTATTGGACATAAATGCTGGAGATGCGGATAGTACAAAGTCCTATGTGCAGCAACGATTCGGGAGGGGGCCTCTAGTGGTAAAGGATGGTTGTAACGTAAACGTAAAAGATAACGGCCCAACTGGTAAGGCATGCTAGCAAAGTTCATATCATATAATACGCATGTCCGCTATGGTTTTATTCCATCATTTACCTCTTGTACTAGCACGCTTTGGAACACTTTCCTCTGCCTATAAAGATTGCTTTATGCATAAAGTGCAGGGGCACGATTAAGGACAAGGGCAACCTTGCCTTTAATAGAGGCTGCTGTTATCATCATACCTACTTATTTGCGAAGTTGGTTGCCAGATGCTATTATTTTTGCTTGATTACTTTTTCTAAAGAGTCCCAAAGGCTTGTTCAGATTCTGTTGTTGATGTAATTAGCGTCATTAAGTTATAAGGTGTTGGTGAAGTTAGCGGGATTAGGATTAATTTATTTAGTCTTCATCAGGGCTATTCTCACTACCCTCTCTAAGTGAGAATAGCCCTGATGAAGACTAAATAAATAGTCGAAACGTCGGCCATTTTCAAATAAAGAAGAGGTGCATTATTTGTCCTAATCCCGCTAACTTCACCAACACATTATGTTGTTGTTCAGGACTTGATCCGTTCTAGTATCATCTGCCTCTATAGGATAATTTCATCACGGCGTGCTCAGTTCCGATAATTTTTTCATTTTTTCTCATAGTGTGGTCTACTCTTGTGCATGTCTACTTGATATCTTCTAAGTCTATAGTCCTTTCTTTTAGGTGTCTCTTAAGCGTTGCAATTTACTTGGTTCTTCTACTTCTTGCGTGCTTCTTGCTTCACTGCATTGGTGGTTGGTCGACTGAGCATCAATTAGTGGAGGTTGATCGCTTGAATAGGGAGTGGTTTGGAGGTCCAATATCTGTAATTCAATAGCCCGGCCCTGTTTATTAGAGTTTTTTTTTATCTGGAAGGAGCACGCGTAGTATTCTGTACAGTTTCCTCCTGTATGTAGGTACCTATAGAGACACAAATCATCTAGATTTGTTATTGCTGATTCTGCAGATTTTTACCTCAATTTCTGTTTGCGGCCTATAGAATTTTTTTTCTTCCGATTCCTGCGATATAATCCTGACGAAATTTTGTGGTATAAGGTTTCTTTTGTAACAACTAAATCTTTTTAAATGTTTCATGATGGATATGTGTATTTTACATTCGTTAATATCAACAGTTTCTATTACTTCCACTTTCCCAACTCCTCATTCGCATTTGGATTAATTTTGGGCCCTCCTTATTTAGACATCGCTATTTTCGTAATTCCGAGTTTCTCAAAAGTGGTTCTTAATCCTGTTAGGGGCAAGCAGGTTCTTCCTTTTGACGAAACAGCTGGATGATGTTCTATTCCCTTTTTGGTAGCATACACAATTATTCTATAATTTCTAGACCAACAGCTACACTCTAGAATAAGTAGGTATTCATTAATAATTAATGGAAAGCAGCATGAAAAATTGCAGATGTTTCTTAGTACCTCTCTCCTCTCTTGAACAGATAAAACCGATTCCAAGCGCTCGTCATTTTGTTCCTCCATTTGAAAGTACCTGTGGATATTTTATATATTAAGTTGCTGCGAGTGGAACTTCCGATCCAACTGTATTATTGTTAGCGCATGTAGTAGGTGACTTGGTCCAATATGAACTGTAACGGACTTTCTATGTCCAATATTCACAGGTGTTAGTAATGTTGAATAATATTCAACATTACTAACACTTGTATGAATAATATTCAACATTACACCTGACCCTGAGAATATTGGACAAGCAGGATATACATAAAATACCTCCTGTCCCTTCTTCTGAGCCTTGATAAAGACCAAAAACAGGGTCAAAACGTCGGCGTTTTGATAGCACACCAAAGTTGTTATTTTCTCTCCATCCTACGAATCTAGACTAGTTATTCGACATTGGGACACAGTACACAATGTATATTTTCTTCACAATTTAAACTACATATCACCTTCAACATTATAGATGTCATTACCAGTACGTATAATAGACCGTAAGGAAAATTTTGGGCGTTGGGGTGACCCTAATGTTTCTCTACTACTAAGCTTCTTCCACGTACAGGTCTTCGGTAGCTTCAAACTCCATTTCCGGGATCGGACATCCCAAACCTTTGAGGATGATCCACGCAGTTTCCGGGTAAAAGTAATGCAGGATGCCTAAGTAATATTCCGTGTTGGGGCTGCTGCGGAAGAACATTGGTAATTCTCGTATCACATCGATGTTGAACTCGTGATTGCGGAATAGGAACAGGTCTTCGTCTGATCTTACAGTATCGGGGTCGTCACCCAAATCGTCATAATCGAAATCATCATCGCAGGACACACGCTTTTCTCCTCTCTTGACCTGCAAATAATTTAACCGACTATCAAAATTCTTTTCAGTTTGCTAGACTTTCGCAGATGTAATAAAAATCGCTTGCAGGAAATTATTCCTATTTGGGCTCTTTAGTAGGGTCGCAATTAAGCTGAGTTAGCTCAAAAATATTCAACCAATGATTTTGGCTTTACAACCAGTCATTGGATGAAAATTATTAGGATATTAGGGACCTACCAGCTCGTTTTCGCAGAGCAAGCAGCTGATCAACAGGTAAGCCAAGTGCTCTAGTCCATTAAGGTCCTTTGGTGTCGGAAATTCATCATGAGGGTATACAAAATCGAGCACAACAGATTCCAAGCCTTTGCGTCCGGCGGAGTTGCCACTGAGGAGCTTGGAAATGACGTGCGAGAGAGAGTAAACCCTGTGTACACAAACATTTATACAATTAATTTGGTTTATTTTTCAAGAGAACGCTAAAAAGAATGTTGTTTAACAGATCAACCAAAGCTATGGTTTGGAATATGACAGATATCTACACTCACCGGCACAAAATTCCGCCACCTTAAATTTTTGTCTAAGTTTGATATTTCATAATTTTTTTTATTTTTAGTCCCATTTTAGTGCGGTTTGCTCCACTATGTAGGCAGATGTACTGATATTATTTGAAGGCACTTTCGTACGTAATGTTTTTCGCCTGGTAGATTATATACAGGGCCCAATCAAAAAGTAGATTTTTGTCAAAAGTTTAAAGCACCCTGTGGAAAAATTGAGGGGACCATTTTGAGCTCAACGGGATTTGATGAAGTCTCTGAAGCATTCGTAGCAATTTTGTATTTTCGATCACCTCAAAATCTCTGTTTCTTTAAGAATTACGTCTCCTTCAATAAAGCAGTGACCAATTTTGTAAAATAATTGAAGTGGGCCAGGCATGTATGCAATTGTTGTGTTCGACAGTGACAGTAGGTACATCTTTATTGTCATCATGGTGTTAACTAACGCAGACGTTGCTCGAATTGTTGCACTAATAGAAGATGGTCGTAGCAAAAGTTATGTGGCACGTAGTTTGGGAATCCCACGAACTACAGTTACTAGGTACAGACTAGGTATGTCGAGACCCGAAACTATACTAGACGACCTGGATCTGGCAGAAGGAGATCAACAACTGCGGGTGATGATCGGTTTGTTGTTCTGAGATCGTTAAGAGATCGAAGATCTATTGCTGTTGGGCTGAGAAATGTAAGTAAATGTAAGTGATAGGACAGTACACAGAATAGCCATACGTTATTATTAATATCATACAGAAGCGAAGCCTCGCGTCGGATCTTTGATCTTCGTATCCCTAATTTTTGTGACCTTGAATGCATTAGCTCCGACCACTTTTGTAGTTAGTACACAGGGCACGAACCCTGAAATTGGCCAATCAGGTGCTGATTTTCAGCGTTCGCTGACTAAACTTCTCAGCTGCTACCGTCGGCGGAACCTACGCAATATTTCAATAATGTTTATTGCTCTCTTCAGGCTTAAGAAATAATTTTTCGTTTGGGACATGAGTTATCAATTGTGTAAAGAATTTCTGCTAACGTTATTTTAATTGCTTCAATTAAGATTCCCGTTAACAATAAAATTGGTGGATATAGTCAAAGATATATCAGGTTTTTTTATATTGGCGAAGTGAAATAATTATGTGCGCTCAGTTTTGACCATTTATTTTTAAATAATGTAACAAGCAAAATGCGAACCTAAAACTCTGCCTTATTGAACACTGCCCATACATGTGACTATTTTACATAATATACCTACTTATTCACTAAATACTATTCTAATATTCTGGGTGCGGCTACTGACCATAAAGATTTATATACCGGGTGTTGCATTGTCGGGCGGGACATAGGAAATCCCGTGTAAATTTTGATAGGGCCAATTATTGGCTTTCCTAATTTGTTTAGTCAAATAATGTATTTAGTTTTTTTAAAGAGCGCTATAATTCGCAATCAATAAGAAAACTTCAAGCATTTTTTATCAACCCGTTTACGAATTATTTGCCAGTAAGCTTTTTTAATATTTTGTCTTTTTTATCGCCCAGTATTCACCGACACCAGTCAAGGTAAGAGTTGGCTATCAAATAAAGCTGTAATTCATGAATTTTTAGTGTTTGATAGCCAAGTCTTACTGGTGTCCGTAAATACAGGGCGATAAAAAGGACAAAAAAACTTAAAAAGGTATTGGGAATAAATCGTAATCGGGTTAATCAAAAATGTTTGAAGTTGTACATTTAGTTGTGGGTTTTAATTTTCTTCAAAAAATCTGACTAAATTTTTTTATCTAAAATAATTAGGGAAGCCAAAAATAGACCCTTTTAAAATTTACATGGGATTTCCTATGTCCCGCACGATGATGCAACACCCGGTATATACGTAATACACGGGGTAACACAAGAAATGATGGCGATCGATTATGTATTTTTAAATGTTATTCTAATATTTTGGGTGTTGTTCGTAGTTAGTACGCAATGATGTAGGAGAAAATTTACAGAGGAAGAATTTATATCTATGTTATCTACTAATTAAACTTAATAATTATTAAATTATTAAAAAAATACAATTATTGATATAAACATAATATGAACAGGGGGTCAGGACCGACTGCGATCGACTATGGAAAAACTACTTATACTAAAAATCTAAAAATTTAGTAGGTATTTTACTAAAATCAGTGGGGTCACCTCAGCTAAAATATTTTCAAGAAGGCTGCATTTTCGGCTATACTAGAAGCTAACGCCATCTTTGCTTAATGACGACAATAAAACCAATAAATGAAGTAAATCGGCTGCGACCAACCTTTAATTAAATGTCGAATAATTCCTGCTAGTTTTTCAATAACGATTAGCAGACATTCAGCATTGAGGCAAGCAATCATTGTACAGAGTGTGGAGAACTATGGTGTTAAAATGAAACAGGTAATAGATAATCGACCAATTCTAGAATATTCTTAATAAATATGTGTCCCAAAAACATTAGAAACAGTGTGTAGGTATTATCATGTATTTTTTAATTGCATAAAGCGGAGTGGACGTTTTGGAACAAAAACAAATATATTGATATTTCCGTTCTAGATTTTCCCTAATATAATATTATATTCCTAATATAAAATTTCCCAAATAGGCTAGATCAATTTTTAGTATATTGTAAAGAGCGCTAGAAACACATATGCAGCTCATGTTTTGGTTAACAACTTTTTTTGGTGTTAGGTTTTTTTGGTAAATAAAGTCCAGAGTATCCATCAAAATAAAAGATCCCTTGTTATTATCAGCTAAAGTGAGCAGTTTTCAAGAAAAACAGCATAATATTAACTATTAGAATGCTCTAAAATTCCTATGAGACAGAGGTTTCCAATGTTCAGAACCTGAATTGCAATTTTATGTAGCAAACTATTAATTATTAAATGTTTTAGCTAACCTTTTATAAGATGAACCAATTTTTGTGCAACAGCTGCGTTAAAAATAGAATAATGAATATGAATATGAAATTATACATGAATAATGAATTTGGAACATTCCGTATTTTAATAACGATTATTGGTTTTGAGACACTTGTTTATTAAGTAAAATCTATTTATTTTTCGATGATCTATCAGCAGTTTATTTTTTTATTGGGATATATGAGGGTAATTAACTGTCGCGTACTGTACAACTACTGAAATTCCTGTCAGTTAAGAAACCTGTCAGAAAATCGAGTTCAAATTGAATGGGGGTCGGATTAACACTATTCCCACTTTGCTGACGAATTGCGCCAAAAAAAAATTCTAGACAATCAGTATTAATTCTCCTCGTCTTTAAATATTTAAAACCGGCTTGAGATATTGTGTTCCAAAGTTGTTTAACTCCAGTTACAGTTATTAAAAATCCTTTGACGAACTTACACTTATTGGTTATGTTTTTACCTTTCGAATTTATTATTTTCAAATTTTCAAAAAATGATATCATTTGATCAAGATATTGCAATTGAAAGTTTTCCCCCTTAAATAAACACTTAAATTTATAATCTTCATTTATACTGGATGAATTCAGTAAACCAAATATATTGTTCATATACTGAAGTACTTCAATGGTTCCTGAAGCATGTTTGGGCAGGACACCAACCGTCATATATACAGACATTTCACAAACTACAGAATTACTTAAAACCTGCGTTGCCAACTTCACTTTCATTTTTTCGAAATTAGGATGTATATGCGACTATGCCAATTTGGGAGCGGATCTAAAAAAACTTTTTTCTAATTTTGACATATAAAGTGGCACTTTTCAATACTGATGACAGTGACGTAACGTCCTACTTTTCGTAACTAGTTACGAAAAGTCAAATCTTTCGTAACTAGTGATGAAAAGTTGGTGTCACCACCAGTTGCAGGTTTCGGCTGTGGCACACCGTTGCTATAGTTTTACGCTATTAAGTAGATACAAAGTGGTTTAAAAGTAAATATTGAAGTTTAATAATAATAACTCTCTCCCTAAGTAGGTATTTGTAGTCAAAATTAGAAAAAATCTTGTATGAAACACGTGGCGAAAAACCTTTTTTGTGTATCTCATTCAAATTGCGGGAACTCGCTGCGCTCGTCCCGCAAACATTCATTCGTTCTTTTCGTAACTGGTTACATAAATAGCTATTATTGTCTTCATTATAAAATTGTTCCACATATTTCCAGGTGGTACTTTTGTTATCAAAGTGGAATTCATGTGTTATAAAATTGTTCCTAACAGCTTTTATTAAATGGCGTATATCGAATAAATAAATAATATTTTTACCTGACAGCACAAATTGCGGATTATCCGGAGTCACTTGTAAAATGTTTGCCAAATCTATAAAATTTGATCCCATGTCGGTCACTAAAGCATCAATGAATAAACCCCATTTTGAAAGCTTAGAAACACATTTTTCAAGCTCAACGACAAGATCTGTAGCCTTAAATGTTGACGTTATATATAAAAAAGACACTGCTTGCTTCCGGTTTGAGTAAAGCCCCTAGCCATTAAAACTAAAGCATTTCTTGCAAAGAAAAAATCTTTTTTCCTATTACCAGTATCGTGAAATCCGATTATCTCATCACGGCCACTGTCAAAATAGAGGTTTGATTTTAGCGACATTTCATCAATACATAAAGTGCAATGCTTGTCTAAGGGCACCACTTTCTCTATTTTAATTTGAAGTCCTCCGAATTCGTCCTTCTTCATTATTTAGACCAGGTCTGCAAATAAACTTTTGAGTTACCTTTAGAAGCGTACGTACTGTTGGCAAATACAACAATTTTGACATAAAAGAATATGCAGAGGGCCAAAAAAAAACAAAGTTAAAGCAAATTGCTTGTATTCCAGCGAGTACCTTCTAGCAATTGTTTTTTTTTCTTTTAAAATAGCTTGGGCTTTCTCGATTTGGGCTAATGGTTTGCTTAAAAACTTGTCGCATAAGCTGTTAAAATCATCGAGGGTCCAAGATCTAACATTTGTTTCAAATCGTTTCTGCTTTTTATTTAAATTGTTAATTTTTTTTCTTTAACTTTTCTTTCTTGAGAGAATTGGCAGTAAGTGACGTCGGAGTTTGGACATCAATTGAGTGTGCCGCAACCGAAGCTGGTGGACGCGAGATGTTTCTATCTGAAACTGAAGTGTATGTGCCCTAATATTCGTAACTCAAATATATCTAAGTCTCTTTGATTTATTGGGAATTGTGGCATTTATATACCTGAGACATAGGGCGTGTTTGAACAACTCGGGATTATTATTGCATCGTCAGCCTCGTGGTCCGACACTGGGATAGTTTTTTGCATGTTGGGTTGACTATTGTCTTTGTCACTTAATTCTAGAAAAAGAATTGAATCTGTATGAGAAAGCATTACAATAAAACTATAGCTACTAGTTAATAATATATTATTTTGGTTTTACCTGGTAGAAAATGAAATTTTTGTGAAGGTGCAAGCTAGATGTCTTGATCTACGTGTCTTGGTCCATATAGCTGCTTCAGATGAAGCTAAAAGATTAGGATATTTTACATAATATTAAAATTATTTCCTATTCAGTAATCAAAAGCCCATTTAAAGTATTGTCATTGCTTTACTTATTTCAACTCACTTGTATTAGGTAATTCTGAGCATGGGCTGAATAAAGTTGGTGATGCTTCAGCGAACAGGGTTTTTCTGCTGGCAACTTTAGAAATAAATTTGGTTTCAAAGTGTTTTTCGCATAATCCATAGCTTTTGTGCAATTTATCAATATTGCACTTCAGCAAGTCGTTCCTTCCACATGCCTCTAACCACAATTTAGCTCTAAATAAATATGTAATATTATTTTATATTGAGTAACAATTTGTCAGTTTTACAGTCTTCATAAACAGTGTATAAAATTAGTTAGAGTAAAAATACTTGTAATATGCTCAGCTATAGAAATGTGGCTACTTTAACTTACCTCTCAGGATTTTTAGGAAAGTGAAAAACACTTGGTCCTGTTCCAGAGGAAGAGCAGTGTCTAAAAGCACAACGCGAGTATTTTCGCTTTGGTTTAGTAGGTTCTGAAGGCATATCCTTCATCCAAAGAAACACTAGAATCTACATCCGATTGTTTACTATTTAAATTGTTTATTAAAACACAATCCTATAAATCGCACTCTAAAAAACACTAAACACAAAGAAATTGCTTATTTAGCAAGGCAATGCCATTGATGACAACTGCTGTCAGTTGCAGAATGTATACCGGGCTAAAGAGTATATTGTTTATTCAATCTGTTCCCGAGGTATTGAACAAAAAGGGGTGTTTTTTCTCAGTGTAAAAACTAGTAAAAGTGGGATTGTTCCACTGCATTCAAGGTCACGAAATTTACGGAAATGAAAATAGCCAGCTTTCACTTCTGTATGAGATAGATAATAACATGCCTATTCTGTGATTAGGAGAAGTCGGACTTTATGCACGTAGACCAGCGACTGGACCACAGCTACTTCGTCGGCATCGACAACAGCGTCTTAGATTTGCAAGATTGCATATTGACTGGACTTTAGAAGAATGGGGTAATGTCCTATTTTCAGACGAATCCAGGATATATTTTAAATCACCGGATGGTCGCAAACGTGTATATAGTCGACGAAATGAAAGATTCGCCGACTGTGTCACGGCGGTTCAGTCATGGTTTGGGCGGGCATTTGTACCCAAACTCGAACCGATCTCATGTTTGTTGAAAATGGAGCTGTCAATGCACATCGTTACATTAGAGATATTTTCCAAAATGTTGTGGTTCCATTTACACCGATCATTGGAGATCAATTTATCCTGATGCATGATAACGCCAGACCACATGTTGCGCTGATTGTTAGTGACTATCTGGATGACGTTGGAATGCAAAGATTAGAATGGCCCGCATGTAGTCCGGATCTAAATTCAATTCAACATTTGTGGGATGAGCTAAAAAGGGCTGTTCGCCGACGTAATGTCTAACCATAGACATTACCACAACTGAGTAGCGCTTTTATGGACGAATATCAAGCTATTCCTCAAGAAAGAATAACTAGGCTTCAATCCATGCCACGAAGGTTACAAGCTGTTATTAACGCAAGAGGTGGACATACATGTTATTAAGTTGTTTTTGTTTGATAAGTAAAGAGTTTCCCTTCAGTTAAATTGTATATTAAAACATTAATAAGGTGTGTAGTAAAAAACGGATTAAAACAATGTTTTATTTAAAAAGAGGTAATTCTAAAAGAAACAGAGATTTTGAGGTGATCCAAAAAACAAAATTGCTACGAATACTTCAGAGACTTCATCAAATTCCGTTGAACTCAAAATGGTCACCTCAATTTTTCCACAGGGTGCTTTAAACTTTTGACAAAAATCTACTTTTTGATTGGGCCCTGTATATAATCTACCAGGCGAAAAATATTACGTACTAAAGTGCCTCCAAATAATGTCAGTACATTTGCCTACATACTGGAGCAAACGGCACTAAAATCTGACTAAAAATAAAAAATTTATGAAATATCCAACTTGGACAAAAATTTAAGGTGGCGGAATTTTGTGCCGGTGAGTGTGTGTATAATAACATCGACACTATTTCAACATCACACACAAGAGAAAATGACCAAGTCAAAATTGCTTTTTTACAATATGCTCCACGAAGAGAATGTTTACTTTACATGGAGTTTAAGTTTTAAGGCTCAATAAGAGTTTAAAGTCGGCCTTAGAGTGATAAGTATCAGGAAAACCCATTGTGGTTAGGCGAACTCTTCGAACGGCCTTAGCAGATGGAGTGGAGCGACCTAGGCAAGCAAATATTTTTCCAGAAGTCGTCATGTCGTTAACTAGCTGCACTTTTGTCGGTAAAATGTTATTATTAAAAAATGAAAAACATTGAAAATGAAATGAAAAAACACTGAAAGAGTATTGCATACCCTAAATATGACGGTTATTTTCTTAATAAATATGACGGTTATTTTCTTATCAGATATGGGAACATACAGCAAACGTTCATCCACGCCTGTCCACACTTGACTCCTTTGGCCTTAGAGCTGATGAAGCGCCTACTTCAAGCGCAAGAGCAATGCATGGAATTTGAGGACATGTTGAACAAAAACTCTGATTTAATACCACCTTTATATTTACGTTCACTTTAAACTTTAGTTTGAGGCTTAAACTCCAGATTTGACGTACACTGCATTGTTTATCTGTCAAAATCTTTCGTTTATCTTCAAACTTTCATTTGAATGAAATTTGAAATTGAATTGAATTTGTAAAAGTGATTCCTAGTGGGCCCAAGTTACCATCTCATTTCGTTTGCAAAACATGAAATAGGGCTGAGTGGTTATCACTGTATAGGCAAAAAAGGAATTTCTCCACAGAAAAATTGACAACTTCTGGGAGCTGGAAGCAACGGAGAAATGGGTCTATGGATCGAGATAAGACAGCGTTTATTACTCCATTTGGTTTATTCCTTTACGATGCCTTTTGGGCCAAGAAATGCTCACTCGACCTTCCACAGAATGATCGACATACGCGGGACTATACAATATTACAATTTTAGCCCAACCATAATCTTAACAGCTTTCGAAAATATTTAGTTATTTGTGTATTAAGAGCCCAAAGTTATATTTTGTCGCTCGAAGAGGAACGTAAGACGCGCGACGCAAAGCGCAACGCGGATAGTTACTCGAGAGCGAGAAAAGTACTTTGCGCTTGAATTACACACTTTTCTTTTTCTACAATCATCACAATAAATACACTCAATATTATTTTTAACTGACAATGTCAAATACTTGGGAAGTCAACCAACAAACATTTCAACTCAACAACTTAATACCTGCTAAAGGTATAGGTGGTTACCAATTTGTCGATCAACCCTTCTCCATACCACTTTCGGGGTCTACCCCTCATCAGTACAGCTTTGGCCGGTCGACAAATTGGACACCTCGATTCAGCCATTTAAAACGGGAAATGTACGGAGTACCGGTGAGATACCAGGTAACCACCTATACTCTTTTGACTTCGTTCTGGTTCCGATAACCAGCGAGGTACAGAGCAATATAAGCTGCTTCTCGAACTGAGAGCCATCTGCCATGCAGTGTTTGATCTAAAATACGTTGGTGGATGTCGCCTGCTTCTGCTCTGTACAACATCTGACCAGTACTACGTACATTTCCAGTTTTAAACCGCTGAATCGAGCAATTGGTAACCACCTATACTGTTTTCACTTCGTTCTAGTTCCGATAACCAGTGAGGTACAGAGCAATATGGGCTGCTTCTCGAACTGAGAGCCATCTGCCATGCAGTGTTTAATCTAAAATACGCTGGTGGATGTCCCCTGCTTCTGCTCTGTACAACATCTCACCGATAAATACCTTCTATTACATTCGTCAAATACACTTTTTGTGCTTTCATTTGGAAGAGCAAAATGCTATTTTACGCTTGATTGTAGAAAAACACTTTTATTATTACTTTCAGCAAACTTGACAGAATGAAGTTATTTAACAAAATACAGTGTTAGTTGTGAACAAATGTGATATATATCATAAATCAATTACAGAGGGAGCACATCCAAGTCCGGACACAATCTTCGCTGTTACACATTAGGTATATATTACTATAATATTATATATTACTTAGTTTCCTCCAAACCTGTTCTTGGTTCAGGAGATTCATAAGTAATTTTGCAGATATTGTGACCAAACTTACTAAAAAGAAAGCAAATTGGACATGGGGTGTACCAGCCAAAAGAAAGCATCGACCCCCATGAAAAGTCATCTCTAATAACAGAGAGACCACTCCGACAAAATGATCACAAACGTGCTGAGAATAAATGCAATTGCATATGCAACAGAGGAACTGTTACTTCT
Source organism: Taphrorychus bicolor (assembly GCA_951812265.1). Taxonomy (NCBI): domain Eukaryota; kingdom Metazoa; phylum Arthropoda; class Insecta; order Coleoptera; family Curculionidae; genus Taphrorychus; species Taphrorychus bicolor. The sequence goes on along the minus strand of OX638298.1, from coordinate 44,519,445 downwards.
AGGACACAACCCAGAGAAATGAACTTATACCAATGCTGGCCGTGGGGCTGTAGTATTGGCGACTGAAACATTGAGAGGCTGTGTAGAAGATCATGATGAAGATCCAATAAAGGATTGAATCGTTAGTAATTTCGAAAGTGTGAAGTGCATTTTTCAAGTCCTACACCCGCAATACTTTCTACACCTATATCTATAAGGACGCGAAGTATCATGATGATTGAGAGGCTATTTGAAGTCATCTAAAGTCACTGTCAAGAGTCAAGCCTGAGATAACCTGAGAACCGAGTGTGAAGCAGGTTATACCAAGGTTATTGCAGATACCCTCTCTTATCCTCCAATTATTGATTAGACTGAAATTGTTTCGAGGAGCTTAGACAGTTAGATATTTCACATCCGTGAACACAGATGATGTTCTTGTACAGACATAATCCAAATGCAGAAAAAAGTCCCTGATATACTGTAATAATATCATGATAACCGCATAGCGTGCCATGGCTGCGTTCAGAAAAAACATACTGCATTCTGCAACTGTATTTGGTACTGGTCTGGACTCTGGATCTGGGGTGGTTTGGTATAATTATAACTAATAAAAGTTGGACTTAGAAATTCCGAGCCAAATTGTGGAGTTCACACGACTTTTTCAAGGATTTAATATCGAATATTTGTTTTCTGGAGGTTAACAGCTTATACGGGGTATTCATTATAAAACTTCATCTAGTTGGCTGTGAAATGTCAAAAGAAAAGGATGGAAAAACAAAAGTCCATTTATTTTGATTATGTCATCCTTTTCTGTCAAAATTTCCCCGTATGATAAATGAAGGAAAATAATTACTGATAACTAAAAAATTAAAAATTATTTAACAAAAGCTTTACTTACAACAATTTCCTCTCAATGATTCCAATGCTCAAGTAGTCCATGGGAGTCCATAGCTGCAAAATAAAGTGCAGAGCACTTTCCTCATTGGGTCCTGGAAGGTCGCTCAAGATCTTCACAGTCTCGTCGGTGTGGTGCATGCAGATAAAAATGAAGATCAGCCAATTAGCTTTCGCTTTCTTGCAGTCTGGCTTAACGCAGGAGGCGATGTTTTTTAAAATGGTTTCATAATGGAGGCGTAACAAGTCCGGCATGTAGTACAAAAAGACAATCACCAGTTTTCCCAAAACATGTCCAGGAAACTCGACATCTGGCGACACAAGCGAGTTAATTAGTTTGGGTATTTGACTGATGATCAATACGGCGCCGATTGAGTTGCACAATACTTTAAATTGCGAACCAAGTTTGACAACAACGGTTGTTAAGAGCCTTCCTGCACCTTCGTCCAACGACAAATTACGTTCTTTGTTCAATATAATCCTTGTAACTGCCGCGGTAAATATTTGCAGGATGAAAGTTGGGTCATTTATAGAACCGTAGAGAAAAATGCTGTTAAGTAGGTCGAAACCGAAATCGAGATCGTCGGCCAATTCTAACGGTTTCTGGTTGCAAATCCAGTGTAACAAAAATTGAAGAAAACTGTTCCTTTCCGGTGAGTTCTTCAAGGCTTTAGCGTGGCCGAGTTTGGCGACCAAGAAGTTCATTGCTGCTTTCAAGTTCGAATTCTTGCTGCAAGGAATTATAGTTTTAAGAAGCATATCCGAGATGGCTCCTATGTTGGGTTTGACGAGCTCTTTGTGGGTCTGCAAGGAAATATTCATTATTGCACACCACTCCTAGAAGATTACAGCCAACCAATAAACTAGGAGATTGACAGAGCCAACAAATGCCGATATTTCCCTAAAAATGTTCAGGTTTTTTTGGCCGGAAGTCCGGCACTCTTAAGGTTCCGGTGACCTAATGTTGTCGTCAGCGTGTGTCGTCAGTGTATGTGTATATGTGCAAGTGGTGCCATCACACGACGGCTGGTTCCTGTTCTTCAAAGAACTTCAAGAACTCCTCTTGTTCTTCAAAGAACCAGCCGTCGTCTGTTTGCGCCACTTGCACAAATCGCCTTGAGCAAGAAAAAGAACCAAGCTTCTCAAACTCCATTTTATGTCAGGTTTGAGGTATTCAATATGGAGAAACCCTCGAACATATACGGGCGCTCGTTTAGAAACAGAGACGACTGTGTAGATTGTACCGCAGTAGCCCCTCAGAGGACAATCGCAGGCTGCTTAACGAAAGCAGCCAGCGATGGAAAACAGCCCTGCACGAACACCGAAGTCGATGCTGGGGTGACGAGCTGGAGCCGGGCTCGTCTGGCCTTTGGCGGCTGCAGTAAAGCCTCAGGCGTGAGAAAAAGGCCATACCACCGCTGCACGGCGTAAACGGTATGGTGTACAGCGATGAGGACAAGGCGGAAGCATTTGGCCAAACACTCAACAGAGAGTGTAGGCTAAATGATCACCCTGACGATGATAAACGTCACATCCTGGCGCTTGAGAGAACCGTCCAGCACCTGAGGGGCGAGGACCCCAGGGGTCAGCAGAGCCCGATTGACCTGGCCACTCCCGGGGATGTCAGGGACATACTGAGGACCCTTGGGGAACGTAAGGCTCCGGGACGGGACGGCATCTCCAACAAGGTGCTGAAAAACCTGACCAGGAAAGGTGCAGTCTGTCTCTGCGCTGTGGCGAACGCAACGCTGAGGCTACGGCACTTTCCATCAAGGTGGAAACAGGGAGTGGTGATAATGCTGAAGAAGCGGGGAAAGGATAGGAAATTTCCGGCAGAACAACCGGTCCATCACATTACTTTGCGGGGCTGGGAAGGTGGAACGTATTATCCGGAGGGGACTCCAAGACGAGTGTACACGCGTCGTGCTCGTTGAACAGTACGGTTTTCGGGGACTGCATGTGGCAGAATTGCAGGTCCTAAAGACCGTTGAGAACGTTGCAAAAAGCAGGAACTCCAGACAGACCTCTGGATATAGAGCGTGCGTTCGATAGGGTCTGGCACGAGGGCCTGATCTACAAGCTGAGTGACTTAGGTATGTCGGCAAACATTTGCCGACTTATTGACAGTTACCTCACAGATCCGACAGTGGTTGTAAGGGTAGGATCCTTCCTGTTGGCGCCCAGAGCGCTAGAGGCGTGTCCTTCAAGGGTCGGTCTTGTCCCCGCACCTGTACACGAGCGATATTCTTAGAACACAAAGGTCTACGCTCGCGTTCTATGCCGACGGCACGGCTCTTTTATCCAAACATTGGAGAAAAGATGTTGTGCGGCGGAATCTGCAGCTAGCTTTAGACGACCTCCAGGAGTGGCTGGTACGTTGGAGGATTAAGATCAATCCAACCAAGTGCCAGGCAATCCTGATAGGTAGATATTGCGATGCCATCCCGGATCAGCTTGTGGCCGATGGCATCGAAGTGCCGTGGCAAGACTCGGTCATTTATCTGGGGGTGACCTTGGATAAGGGGCTGACTTGGGGCCCCTATGTCAGGGTCGCCGCTGCCAAAGCTATGGGGGCTGTGTCCTCACTATATCCCCTGCTCAACCGAAGAAGCCGTCTGCCCGTGAGGGAGAAGCTCCTGCTGCTGAAAGCCATCATGCAGCCGATCCTAACATATGGATCGCTCATGGGGGAGTGCGGCGGAGACCCACCTCTCAAGGGTGGAAGCTGTTGAAAACATTTACCTCCGTATGGCGGTAAATGCCCCATGGTACATTAGTAACCAAGAAATTCGTGCTAATCTGCGATGACTAACAGTGCGCGACTTCATGAGAGTCAAAGCTTAGAAGATCTTCCGACGTCTGGATGCGCGGAAGCACATCCAGACGACCTGCTGCGGGCTTGGGTTCAATACGAGCCGGATCACGCATCAGGGCAACCCTGGAAGCGGCCAGGGCACCAGCTACGACAATATCAAGCTGCAGAGTAGAGCGACAGCAGAGACGCAAGAAACCGCCCTGAGAAGCAAGGGTCGTATCTCCTTCAAGATATGTCATGCTAAACCAGCCCAGCTGGCGAGGCTATGAGATATGAAAACAGGAAAGAGCGTGCACCAAAGAAGACTATCGGTAGCAGATGGCTTTTAGGGGGTAAGAATTCCACACTAGCGGACAGCAGAGCGGGGCTGTTCGGTGTCTTGCCAAGAAGATTTTTCGCCCCGGGGTTGCACCCCCGCAAACAAAAAAAAACAAAAAGGTTTGAAGTATACCGTTCTGATGAGCTCCAATAAGAGCAAAACCAGTCACTATGAAAAGGCGTTTGATGTCTATGTTTCTTCTGCCTGATAGAAATTGAGTTTACTACTCTGTTAAAAGTCATCTCCTGGACAACATAGGTGCGAAATCTCGGCTCTCTGTCTGTGGGAAGTGACACCTTTGGCGAAAATCTGCTTTGGTTCACTTTACGATGTATCTCACATACCCTTTGCCGAAGAACCAGCCGTCGTCTGATGGCGCTGTTTGCACATTTTTTACACAATGTGGTTCAGTTTTAACAGATTTTAGCCCTGAATCTAACCTGAATTTATCTAGAAACTCATAGTTTGCATTTTTTGAGCGTTTAAGTCGTTTTCATCAATTTTTAACCCGTTACATCGGGTGTGTCAAACAAATTACAAAAAAAAGTAAAAAAAGCAACTTTTTGGAAATTTTACGAAAACAACAATACAAGGGTTTGACTACAGATGCGTAATGGAATCTCATAGAAGAAAATGTCAGTTTTTGGTCCAGATCTTGTATCGGCAGGAAAGTATAAAAGTTTTTATTTACAACCATATATGTAATGCTATCATTACAAACGTCATAGGAGGGTGGGAAATTACCTATTACCTACCTAGGTAGGTAATGGGTATTCATTACCACCCAAGGGCGATTATGGCTTATTACCTAACTCTCTTTCAAGCCTCATTTTCCATGCTTATTTCTTAGCCGCTAAAATTTAATGTCTTTATAGAATTAAAAAGGTGTCCCTAGTAGCATCGAACTAGATAAGATAGTTAACTGATAATTTTTAAAAAAGATAGTTAAGAATATCATAAATATCTTATACGAAAAATATAAATTCATATTATGTAGGTTGTAAATAAAATAGTATACACACCTCGATAGGAAATCTCTTTACCGTCTCGAGATTTTATAGTTCATCTCGACGCTGCGCGTATCGATTAACTATCAAATCTCTTGACAGTAATGAACGACTTCCCACCCCGGTGGGAAGTCGTTCGTGACCGACATTGAATTTCGAAGCAAAATCTGAAATTTTTTTAAATTCTGGTGCAATTTTTCCTAGTTTTCAAAACAGTCTACCACGTAGAATATGGGTGAAACTAGCATTATAATTCGGCAACAGTACCCAAACAATCACACAAATTACCTTGACCAAAAAGCCTAAGGCGCGCAACCCATGGACCAGCTCAGGATGAGCAATATTCTTGCAACCCCTCACCAGGCTTTGTATAACCCGTTTGGAGTATTGCGTTACCACGTGAGCCTTCTCCTCATCGAGCTTCTTGAAATTCTGATAGTATTGACATAGCGCTCTGAAAATAACGTAACATCGATGTAAACTACACTCCGTTCTAAAATTATGAAATATTCAAAAACGTATATTAAAATTAATCTTCAATATACAGGGTGATTCAAAATTCAGTACAAAGATTTTAAGGGCATATTTGTGGGTCAATATAAGACGTTTTTTTCCTATAAACATGGGTCCTAAAATAAACTCCTTCTCCCCCTCGAGCGCTCAAAGTTGAATATTTTTTTTTTTTTATAATTGTGGCCGTAATTATTCATGAAAATTCTAAAAATTTGTACATCCCCGTTTCTCAACGAGCTTTATTCATGTTTTTTTCTCAGAAATGGCAAGATTTTTATTCTTCGCAATTTTTAGGGACGTACTGTCATTAAGATGACGATCAGTTTATGTTTCCCGGGAGTTTTGTTAAATTCATCGTCACTAGTAGCTCAAACAAATATCTTTGATTTTGAATTCTTAAAGTTTCTTTATTAAACTAACCTTTTTTGGAGAAAAACTCCTTTGACTGAACGGCTGCAGTATCATCATCAAAATAAGGAAAAACATAGGAGGCTGAGAGTTTATAATTTGACAAATATTACCATTCACAGACGTTTATAACCTTTAAAAAATTTTTTGAAATTTTTTTCACATTTCATGACTCTTAGGAACGGACAAAATAGCAGACCTGTTACTCGCAAAAAACTGCGAAGAATTAAAATTTCGCCATTTCTGAGAAAAGAAATGAAAGAAGCTCGTTGAGAAACAGGGATGTACAAATTCTCAAGAATTCTTATAAATAAATAAGGCCACAATTAAAAAAAAATATTTTTTCCAACTTTGACCCCCCTAAGGGGGAGGGGGTTCATTTTAGGACCCATCTTTTTAGGAAAAAAAAGTCTTATTTTGACCCCAGAAATATGCCCTTAAAATCTTTGTACTGAATTTTGAATGACCCTGTATTTTTTTCATATATGTTATTCAATAATAATCATTATTGATTTCTTTATATATAGTTATTTTATATATTTTATTTATAAAATAGTTACCGCATGACTTTCCCTACCAACAAAAGTAATGGTTATATATAATATATAACATCTTTAACTTGTTTTTCAACTTTTTATTCGTTTGACTAAAACTAAGATTTTTGGTAAATTTGTCAGGGCAGTCATTATCAAAAAATAAAACTATCGCCTTCTTTGTATAACAAAACTACAAACATTCTAATATGGTTCTATAGTTTCTCTCTTGGTAAAACTTTTGCAAGAAGATTTCTGGAGAATCCCACTTTATATATATTCCTTCCCACTTTATAGATATTGATTGGCAAATTTCCACTTTTTCTTTCATTCCCGAAATAGTATAATAAAATTAACACTATTTGCTTGGATTAAAAATGCAAAAACCTGAAAATTGCTTAGAATTATTAATTTTGCTCAATTAGACCGTCAGAGTGACATTTATAAGTCAAAATGACGGGAAAAAATATACATTTTGGTAACCGCTTTAAGCCAGAGACAAATATAAGTGTATCCTATTTTTTCTTGTCTAAAATTGTATATATATCTGTCTTTTTTTATCATACGGCTTATTTTTGGTCAGTACAAATAAATGCCATAAAAAGAAACAAAAATTTCAAAGTTTGTCGTCGATGAATCGTCGGACCCGCCAGTTAAGAACCCATGCGACTATACTCGTTTTGATAGTTGTGACTTAACTCCAACTAAACTTCATTATGGTTTGGTTTGAGGGTTTTAGCCTTTACCTTACTCGAAGAAACAGAAATATTGTGGATTCAATCACCCTAGCCCAAAGTAAACACTTCACTAAGCCTTCAGAAAAAGAAGAAAAACTGACCTTAAATACCAAACAATTAATGAAACTGAGGAGGAAATTACTGGGAGAATATCTACAAAATAAGGACGAGCTGAAACAACTAAATAAGGATATAACGAAAGTTGTAAGGGCTGATACTAGACAATTTGATAATAAATAGGTCACTAAGGTCATAGAGGAAAATAAAAACATGAAGGTACTACGAAATAAACTTAGCGCAGGAAAGACTGAAATAACCAAATTAGAAAATGGAAGAGGACAAGTAACACACAACAGAAAGGAAATATTAAAGATTGTTGAAAACAGATAGTACAATTGCGTCCGTAGGATTTTTAGAAGTGATGTTTGTGGCTTCAGCGGACAGATGAATAATAATTTAAATTAAAGAAAAAGTAGGCCTTCAGCCGGATTTGAACCAACCACCTTCTGCAAGCCGGGCAGATGCTCTGCCAACTGAGCTATAAAGGAACATCTAATTCTTTGGCTTATCGGGATACCGTTTCTTCAACTTAAATCACCATTATTGTTAGTACGCAAAGTGGGAGTTAGAAGGGAAAGGGAACAGATTTACGACCGGAGACCCGTCGAGCCTCGGTTTCTCATTCTTGCAGGATCATCTGTTTATTCATCTGTCCGCTGAAACCACAAACATCACTTGTTAAATATAGTAACATATATTAAATCAGGGATCAGAAGAAATGTCAGTGATAAGTGAGGAAGAGGTCGCAAAGTCACTATCAGAAATGACAACAAAGAGCACTGGGCGAAGATGGTGTTGCGCAGAGGCTGTAAAACTAGGAGGAAAAAGGTTACTCAAAGTAATAACATAAGTCTTTAATAAATGTCTAGACGAAGCAACAACCCCAGAGATGTGGAACAATGCCATCATCATCATTATGCATAAGAAAGGCAGCATCACAGACTTGCAAAACTACAGACCGATTAGTTTGCTCACGCATCTATATAAACTGTTTACCAAAATCATTACTGCACATCTTACAAGTAGATTAGAAGCATATCAGCTAAGATAACAAGCGGGCTTTCCAGCTGGGTACAGAACTGTATTCAAATGAGATACTCTCATATGCTTCAAGCATAAAGTTTTTTGACAAGTGCATCCTCCCACTGACCTATGGCTCAGAAACATTAACATGGACACAGAAACGATCAACAAAATAAGAGTTACCCAGCGAGCCATGGAAAGAGCTATGTTGGGGGTGATGTTGCGAGACCGAATCCACAAGGAAGAGTACATCCGTAAGAGAACTAAAATTCCTGACGCTGTTACGAATAACACACCTAAAGTGGAACTGGGCAGGCCACGTCGCAAGAATGACAGACTAATGGACTAAGAAGTTATTGAGAGAGTGGCAACCTAAAGATGCTGCACATAGAAGCAGGGGGTAAACCGCCGACTCGATGGACGGATGCGATATTAAAAGGATATCTACAAATTGGATTGAAGATGCCCAAGAACGAGCAAGATGGATTAGGTTGAGAAAGAGCTATGTCCAGCAGTGGACGAGGCAAGGGTGATCTATGATGATGAAGCCTGAAGTTTGAAATTGATATTTAGTCATACATCGACTTACTTCAAACATTTTTGATTGAGCATTTGCTAATGAGCACTTGACATTACTAAATACGGGCATTATTGACGTACCGTAACTTGGGGTAACTTCGAACAATTGGGGTGGCCTCGAACAAGCCGCCCGCCGCCATTTTTTTGCTTTATACTAGCTCCATCTGTAAATTTCTGTTCATTCTAAGTACATATTTCATTAGCCAATAGTAGGCTCAACGACTGTGACGGGTGAAGTCGTCCCTTGGACGCTAACAAAAATTATTTTACATTCTAATGCTAAGACGAGATTTTCACCAAATCCCAATTGTTTCGTAAAGAAAGATTTGCAGGGCTGGAACTAAAGGTTCCTATAGCACAAGAACTGGTAAGTCAATTCACTGATATGTCCTAACACCATGTTCAAAAGATAATTCAAGTTTATATTTTTTCCTTGTTTTTAGACCTGTTTAAACAAAAAAAGTCATCCTCAGTGGGGTGACTTCAAAGATGCCGCGGATGTACAAGAGGCGTTTGGGTGCCACACAATATGGTAACTACGACCGTTCCAATTTAAAAAAGGCTGTTGATGCTGTCAAACAGAAGAAAATGACTTATAGAAGCGCAGCCAAAATATATAAAGTACCAATATCCACGCTATGTAACAAGGTAAAACAAAAACATTCAAATCAACCCGGAGGAATCATGGCGCTGTCAAAAGACGAAGAAGTTTGTTTAGAGGCAGGAATCCGAAAAGCCGCGGAATGGGGGTTTCCCCTCACACGAATAGATATTCGCTTTTTGGTAAAACAATTTTTAGATTCCATTGGAAAACGAATAAAAACGTTCAAAGAGAACCTTCCTGGGTTAGCGTGGTTTTACAATTTTTTGAAGCGTCATCCTATTCTAACTGAAAAACTATGCAAAAACGTAAAACGCTGTCGTGCTGAATTATCTAGAGAAGGTATTATTACCTATTTCGATAATTGAAAGGCTAGTTTGGAAAGTGTTCCTCCTGAGAACATTGTAAATTACGACGAAACAAACCTCTCCGATGACCCCGGGAGGTGTAAGGTGGTCTGCAAAAAGGGCACTAAACATGTCAATAGAATTTTGGATTCGAGCAAGTCGCTAATGGTTGTAGCATCTGCGTCAGGAAGACTTTTGCCTCCATATGTAGTCTACAAGGCCCAAATTTATATCCTACTTAAGTCGAAAATGGTCCCGATAGCACAGTGTATAATCGAACAAAGAGCGGATGGTTTGAGGGTCCTGTTTATGAAGATTGGTTCGAAAAGGTAGCGTTACCTTATTTTCAAAAATGTGTCAGCAAAAAAGTTTTAATCGGAGACAGCCTATCAAGCCACATTCCCATTCGTGTGGTGCAACTGTGTGAGGAAAACAACATCGACTTTATTCTCCTTCCGCCGAATGCAACTCACTTATTGTAGCCCTTGGATATAGCGTTTTTTGCTCCATTTAAAAAGTCGTGGCGTAAAACTTTAACACGATGGAAACAAAAGAATAGAGGTGTGCTGCCGAAAAGTGAGTTTCCCAGCTTGCTTAACCAATTGTTCCAAGATGTTGGGGTAAATGCAGCCAATAATATATCTTCCGGCTTCAAAGCCTGTGGGATAGTGCCTTGTAACATGGAAAATGTTGTGAATAAATTACCCTCGTTAGTTGATGAACAGCAGATGGATCATTGATAGGCGGGATCAAATTAATAGAAGCTGGACCGCCACATTTTCTATTTTTTTGAAAGAATCTAAAACGTTAGAAAATAGACAGAATGTATAAAGAGTGAAAAAACTTGACATTGCTCCAGGGAAAGGATAAAAATCTACTGATTTTCGACAAAATGAAAGTGAAAGAAACGAGGCAACAACATCCAAACTTTCTTCAGAATCCTCGGAGGGATCAGACATTTCCACTCCTGACTCTGAACACGAAAACGAAAATTTTGCAGAAGATGATGATATTGAAATTCAAAATATAGACATTAATGGAGTCAATTTGCAAGCTGGTGATTATGTGTTAGTGAAATTTGAATGTGGCAACAATAAGTTTCGATATTTTATCGGGAAAATAATTGAAACATTTAAAGATCAACCCGATTTACTTTTAGTAAATTTCTTACGGCGAACGAAAAGTGATAAAATAGAAGCTCTTTTTCACTATCCAAACGTCAAAGATGAAAGTCTCGTTAAAACCGTCGACGTCATCACGAAGCTAAAACCCCCAAAAGATTTCAGAAGAAATCGTTGGGCATTTAAAAAGTTGCCCTCATATTCTATAGAATAGTAATAAGGTTTAAATATTTTTTACTGGTTTCATTGAATTTGTTTCAGTATATTTTATGTTTTATTAGAATTCAAATATTTATTTTTTTTTATTTTAGTGATTTTTATGTTTATCTAGGAGAATTGCACTTTTTTATGTTTGTTAAATATGATAATTCACCCTTACAGAAGATAAAATGTGATAAGTTTAGTGTTTAAAGCATTGTTCAAAGTCACCCCACACATAGGGGTTAATTCGAACAACATTTAACAAAAAAAAATATATATCAATAATTAAGGTTTGAAGATTATATATTATTTTTTTAAAATTATTTACCAACGTTAATGTATAAGTTATTCTTGAAAAACCTCAAAAATGCGTTCGAAGTAACCCCAAGTTACGGTACCTAAGTAATACCACGTTTACGTTACAAGTGACGTATAAAAAATCTAAACACAGTTTTGGCGTTCTCTCGTGCCCGTAGTAGAATGCTCAAATAGACTTCTTTTTTGAAGATGTAATATGAAACAAGCAAATTGGGTGAAATACTTAAAATGATTCTAGACATTCACTTTTGTTGAAAACGGGTAATCTTAGATATACAGGGAGTCCCAAAGTTGCAGGATATTGTTTGAGACTGTAACCGTGTTACTTTGGAGATGTTATATTTTGACGTCCTATTCAATTTTCAAATATATCTCGGGCGCCACCCCCTATAGGTTTTAAGTGGTAGAGAGGCCACAAATGCCTTTGGGGTATGCTTTTAGACAGTGGAGAAGTAATGTCCAGAATTCGAGGTTCCGCTATTGAGTTGTTGAATGCTATTGAGCTATTGAAATACCAATTTAATAAAATTCACCAAATACAGTGAGTACGGTAATAGCAAACTAAAATATTAAAGCAGCGAAGTAATTTATAGATCCACTACTGGCAGTTCATGAAACGAAATTAACGGGCACATAAACGGATTTATCGAAAGGTTCAGATTTGGGGTACAGTAAAATATGAAATGATTTTTGGCAGTCGGTAAATGTTCTATGAGGTTAATGTTCGCATTAAAATGAAGCCCGATAATCACCAGGGCTTGAGAGACTTATAAGAGTCCAGTAAGCACCGGGACTGAAGTGGAAGACGTCCAGTAAATACCTAGACCAAAGAATTAAAGACTCAGTGCATAGCCCGAGTACCAGGGCATAGAACACAATGGGGCTCAGTAAACACCAAAGCCAAGAAAGTAAAAGGGGCTCAGTAAATACCAAAGCCAAGATATAAAAAGGGGCCCACTGAGTACCAAGGCACAGAGTAATGAATGAATATGAGTTTATGGGGCTCTTTTATTATCGGTTCGGTAAAGTTTTCCACATGATGATTCGAGGACTGCTGGCGATTGAATCCTTTCTGCGGTTTTTAAATTTAGATCTTGAATCTTCAAGAGTCGGAGCCAGAATGCATAAATATAAAACAGAGCTAAAATAGAACGTCAACTCGCCTGTTAAAAATTTGGTTCGCTTTACAGCGCCATCTCTCGGGAAGGAATAAAAGCTCAAGATTGAAGCTAGGGTCGAGAGATGGCGCGCTTAACTAATCCTAAGAGTGCCTGTAATGAGAGTGTGGCCATAAGGACTTGTCCGCCATGTTTTTTTCCAAGATTAACATTGTTCTTAAGGGCGAAAGGGTTCAAATGATTTTTTTTCAGACAAACGATGAACTATAATTCTTCTTTCCTACTAATAAGTAAACGCTTTAGTTCAAGACTCATTATGAGCAATAGAGAGAATTGTTGAAGAATTCACAAATTCCCACAACAACCCTTTTAAGTACAGGCAAATTTTGAATTTCCCGCCACTTTTAGATGACGTTTATCCATCATCGAGTTGACGTACTGAGTACTGACAGCCGACGGAATTCCAAATTGCTCTTAGAGTATTCTTGTGCTTAAATTCATATTTGTTGTTTTTTTTGATTAGCTTAGCAATATTTTCTGATAAGGCATTGGGCAACATGCAATACTTTGTTCTGTGGGTTGCTACTTGTTGTGTGGGTTGCCTATCAAAGCTGAATTTTGCTTGCTACTGACGGTAGATGGTGTTTTTTAATTTTAAATGTCACAAATATCAATAAGTTCAAGAGTTCATGTTAAAAAATGTAACTTGTTTTTCAATAAACAAAAACACAGATAAATAAAATATGTAACGTGTTTATTGATGAGTTTAATTAGAACTCTAAAAGTAGTTTATTCTGTGTATATGTCTGCCTCATGCGTAATCTAATAATATTGAGGAAACAAAGGACGGGTATATTCCCAGGGCGTAGTATATGTCAATCTGACCATTGACTTCTGACTTTGGAAAAAACATGGGCGGCACCAATAGAAAACGATACCACCTTATGGCCACACTCTCATTACAGGCACTCTAATCCTAAGTAGATTCCTAATAATTTTGTTAGTTCATTCATACGTCGCTAGATGGCAGAGAATTGTTAAATTTAAATATTTGTCGCCTTTGTTCAATACTCTCAAGTGCCAATTTACGAAAATCTCAAATCAGATGATATCTTAGTTTGCCAGGTTCCTACTTACGCCACGCGTTTAGCAAAGAGCATTCAATAATTTTATGTATTATCACCTAAAAGAATTATATGCTCGTTGGTGTTTAGTATAAGTAGTTGCTTGTTAAATCAAAATGTCGAGTGACTTGAGATTTGTTCGTAAATTCGCGCCAGTTAGTATTCAGTTAGTGGTGGCTGTGCATTAAAACATCACCTATTACAAACCAATCTTCAATAAAATCGATAAATATTTTTCACAGGTACCTAAGTTTATGTGTGCAACATTTTGCCCTATGAGGGCTTTAACGGCTATGGTGAATAAAATATTATTATAAACATAATATTTCAAAAAATCTGTAATTTATTCCCAGCAATTGGTGTTTAGTGAACATACTGGAAAGTTATTATATACTTTTTGACGTTCCATTGTGAACATCCTCTCACTTCCGACAAGTTTCATCCACTTGTCGAAACAAAGTCCGTATTAAATAAATTACCTGCCTTATGTAATAATAAATTAACAATCATTTATTTATTTGGTTTCCTTAGTAGTGAAACGTAGAAATACTACGTTTCACTTTATTTTTGTTAAAAATCACAAGCAGCTTAAACAGATAGCTTCAAAGATATTCCGATTATTAACATTTTTATTTAATGTGATAAACAACACATCTACAACAAATATTGCTTTACAGCAATCTGTATGAAAAGGTGGCTACTACATTTTTGACGCAGCACAGAATTTAAAGAAGCAAGTACACAGTTGAAATAAAACAAGTAACAAGTTGAAATAAAACAAGTAACAAGTCTCAAAAAAAATAGTGGTCAAGTTCAAACAAAAATAAGTTTCTAGTGGCGCACTAATTGTTTTGGAGCACTGTGGATAACGCAAAAGCAGCACATTTGCTGTGTGTATGGCGAGTAGCAGAAAAATAAATAAAACAGGTTTGAGAGAAAAAATAAGATACGTTGATGTAATATTTTAAAAAACTCCCAATTATTTTAAACAAAGCACAAACGTTCTAACAGAGAACAAATAGCTAGAAGCAAACAAAGAAGTAAACAACATTGCGAAAAATCGCTGTAGAAATAAATGTTATTAATTATGGGATTCTTCCTCGGATACCCTGTCTTCATGTCAAACATAGTTTTTCCATAACTCAGGAGTAACCTGCAAAAAGAGTGTTGTTAGTAAGTTAAGTAAATATAATTGAAAAACGTGCTTTTTCTGCCTCGTTCCATAAATTTAAAACGCTCTCGTTTGTGATTCGATGAACAGCATTGATTTTCGAATCACAATATCGCTTACACTGGGACCATACCATTTCGATGAGGTTAAAATGACAACGGTAAGGAGGTAATCTTAATACACGATGGCCATTTTGAAGTGCTAGTTCATCTATTCTGAAGAAAAAAAAACACCAAAACTAAACTTTACTAATTGTCACAATAAAAGAGCGATTTTGGACATCCTACAATTATTATAATGTAAAATACCAACCGATATCTTTTCTCCAGAATGTTCTTTTTTGCTATACCTAAAAGCTCAGTTTTCATAGCAAAAAGAGAAAATGTAATGTGATGCTGCTGCAACCATTCTATTAGGCAAGGTTTGGACCAGATTTGATTGGGTAACTTTTCTACTTGCATGGAGTGGTAAGAAACATTGTCCATAATTATCAGTGAGGGCTCCTCCAAATTAGTCAAAAGCTGTTCACAAAATCATTCTTCAAAATTTGTACAGTTCATCGAATCATCGTAATCGCCTGATTTACTTCCCGCTTTGTTTACTGCCTGGCATTCTGGATAAACCCATCCTCTGAACCAGCATGCAAAACTATGTATCGTGTTCCTTCTGAGGAAGACTTTTCTCTTACAGTGTTTATCGCGCCATCTTGCCAACTTGTCCTAAATACTTCTTTGAATGATGCTTAAGAAATAGATTAACATTAATTAATAGCGTTTATATACCTTTACTAAAAACCCATTGTTTCATCTTGTTTCATCTATAAAAACCGGTACTCTCTCAAAAACCTTATCCTTTTATGTATAATATTTGGTTGTTCCATTAGATAAAGTCGGTTAGGTAATATACACTTCGTCCACTTAAACTTAAGTTTTTTCAAGCACAAAGCCAGGGAACTGCAAGGAATTATAACTTGATCTATATTTTGCAGGTGGTTATGAAAGACTGGAAGTTATGAAAGACTGGTAATATGTTCGCCTGTAATAAAAAAAATGAACTCAATAATCTTCGATATCTGTCGTGGAGATTGTTGTACTGTACCTGCTGTATAAATTCGTCCCCTTATTATATGCTCGCAGACTTGATGTTGTGGTGTTTTCTTACACAATGTAGACTCTTCAACAGCATGATCTTTACTCGCTCCATTAGTTACGAGTCTCTGAATTGTTGCTAAGGACATACCTAATGCCTCTGCTACCCTCTAGAAAAATAATTATCAGATTTTTTGAATTCATAATATTTGTAAATACTTTTACCACATATGCTTACATACATTTATTACACTGCATTTAAATAAGTAGAATAATAAATGGTGTTAAGCATTTTGCGTTTCTTGATCCGATTTAACAAGAATCGCCACGTCCGTTTTGAAGGACTAAATGGGAGCAAAGCGGTAACTTATAGCAAAATCTATGAAGCTGCCTATCGGAATATTTAGGCATATGCATATTATTCCTGTTTTTTACCTTTCCGTTGCCGTTTTGCACCCACCATTCAACCACACCGCTTAGATTTGTCTCCCAAAGAAGATATGCCGTAATTAATCTTTAATTTTAACGATAATATGTACCTACTTACGTTATGGACTGCATTTAAAAGTGTAAAACTCTTTCCCGCCTCTTTTTCTCGTTGAAAATATTGAATTCAATTCAATATTAACACTTGTTCACCCTCGGAGAATGGTTTGTGCGGCATTTTTCGATTTAAGAGCAGATTTGATATTGCCAGTGACAATGTCAATGTCAAGTTTCAATATTTTTATCCGACACATGTCGGTGACGCAAAACTTTTGTCTCATACGTTTAACGTGAGATAAAGTAATATGGAAGAGTAATGACGTAACACTCAAGAGCAATTAGAAGGACTTTACCTAATAAAATATGGAATATTATTAAGGAAATTTTGTGCGCGAGTGATGATAGCGGTACTTTATATTTATGTTCTTTATACTGTATACTTATTCGTACGAGATTGTGGAAAGATTTAACTTTATATACTACGTAAGGCACCTTTTTTCTACTAGAAAAAAGCGTATAAGGTACCCAATGTATGACCAATCCCGTCCGCGTATGAGCAAAACGTATTAAACCAGTAATAAGTAATTTATAGCTTACCTTAAATATTTTTAAACGTAGCACAACACCAACTCACTTTTTATCACTTTTATATACTTTATTTAACTTTATCGCCTTAAAAACCTCCAATACTCAAAAAAATTCAAATTCCAAAGTTTCAAATTTAAAATTTTGACAGTTCGGTAGTCATTTTGAAGTTGGCCGTCGGGAATGAACGAAATTCATGGGGACGCAACCCAACAAACGCCGGCCGAGCGCCATCTTACGTGTAGGAATAAAAGCACATTGCAAACCAAGTTGGGTAATAAGAGTGGATAGGGCCTCAGAATGAATGAAAACTGTCATGCGTCCGCCTTTTATAGCTGAACAACAATATCCCTCAATTCCCCCTGGGATCCAAGTGCAGGTCCCGAAATCAAAGGTACTAGTTTCATACGAGGTTCACAGAAAATACTTTACCTTATATATTGACTTCTTCTAATATCCAAAAACTGTTAATCTCGTATGTTTAACTTGACACCGGATTATTTACGTTCCGAAATACAGTCCACGTTTAGTTTTATTTCACAATTAATTTGTCATCCCCTAGAACTGATAAAGAAAATTAGTAACTTCGTTACACCACATAACTGCAGACAAAAATACAGGGTGGCTTAAAAAAAAGCAGGTATAAATTGCATACTTTTAAAAGAACCATATAGAAATGTTAATACATTTTCGTTCTGTGATCCATTCTAAATAATTCTTGTAAAGCATTTCCTTGGTATATTCATTGTTTTCCTCTTTAACAACGTCAAATCTTCGATATTTTACAATTTTAAGAGGTTGTATGACCGAAAGTGCATATCGTTTTGTTCTATCTTAGACAGTTTCGGACATATAACCCCTGAAAGTTAAAAAGCGTCGATGTTTTAGCACTGTTTAGTACGAAAATAAATAAAAAGAGAGAGAAGATAAATAAAGAATAAATAAAGAATATAGATAAATAAATAAATAAAAAAAGATATGCTTTCCAAAAAATCTTTAGAACCGACCACAGAACAGAAATATGCTTTAAAAATATGAAATTTATATCTGGCACTACTTGGTACTAGTATGCAGATAGGTTGATTGACAAATTGGTGACCAGCTACTCTTTACCCTTCGTTCTGGTTAGGATAACCTGCGAGGTACAGGGATATCATTTTAAGTCGCTCACTCGATTAGCAGCTTTTTGTTACACTTTTTAAAAAATTGATACATGGGGGTTGTATGGCATCTAAGGCCGACCTCGGATCCAGAGCTAGCGAATTTACTGGCTGCTCGGATTGACAGGTACGACGCCATCTTGATTTTTCTTAAATACAAACATATATATTTTTACCCACAGTCTAATAGAGCTGAAGGAACAGATTACAGAAATATATAACTTCGTATATCTATCTCTAAGCATTTCGATTATACAGGGTGGCAAATTTGTTGAATTTCGAAAATCATTTTAAGTCGCTCACTCGATTAGCAGTTTTCCTGTTGCACTTCTTAAAAATTTAGTACATGAGGGTGTGGCATCTAAGGCCGACCTCGGGTCAAGGGCTAGCGAATTTACTGGCTGCTCGGTTTGACAGGTACGACGCCATCTTAATTTTCTTAAATGGAAACAAACATATATTTACCCACACTCTAATAGAGCTGAAGCAGCAAAGTACGGAAATATATAACTTCGTATATGTATCTCTAAGCATTTCAATTATACAGGGTGGTAAAATTGTTGACTTTCGAAAATCATTTAATGTCAAATTTAGTAATCTCAAATGACAAAGTCTTTTGATTTAAAATATTATATAAAAAATAAGATAAATATATGAGACAAATAATTATATTGTATTTTTCTCTTTTATTACTTACCATATCCGGGCGCAATAAACTCACTTAACTCTCGTCAATATATTAAGTTAAGTTGGTAGAACTCCACAGGGTTTCTTAAAAGCACTCAATTGATGCACTCATGATTTTTTCTATTAAAATTGAAGTATCTATTAATAACTTTTAACCCTCGGTTAAAAGACATTTACTTTCAGCCCTATTGCCTTAAAACGCTATTTTTAACAGTTCATTATTGGATTAAAAGTTGAATTTTCAATGCGATTGTAGAAAGAATGATTTTCGAAATCCAACAAATTTACCACCTTGTTTAATCGAAACACTTAGCGATGAACATTTGATGCTATATATTTCTGTAATTTGTTCCTTCAGCTCTATTAAACTGTAGGTAAATATATGTGTGTTTGATTAAAAAAAAATCAAGATGGCGTCGTATCTGTCAAACCTAGCAGCCAATAAATTCGCTAGCCGGTGGATGTCCGGTCGGAGGGGTCGGCCTTAGATGCCACATGACCCCCATGATCAAATTTTTAAGAAGTGCAACAGGAAAACTGCTAATCTAGTGAGCGACTTAAAATGATTTTCAAAATTCAACAACTTTACCACCCTGTATAACCGAAATGCCTAGAGATTTATAATAACGAAGTTATATATTTCTGTAATCGCACCTCCAGCTCTATTAGACTCTGGGTAAATATACGTGTGTTTTCATTTAAGAAAAATCAAGATGGCGGCGTATCTGTCAATCCAAGCAGCCAGTAAATTCGCCAGCCCTGGATCCGAGGTCGCCCTTAGATGAGCGACTTAAAATGATATCCCTGTACATGGCAATATGGGCTGCTCCTCGAACTGAGAGCTATTAGATCTAATACGTTGGTGGATGTCGCCTGTTCTTGCTCTGAACAACATCTCACCGCTATTCCGTAGATTTTTGGCTTTAAGCCGAGTAAGTATTTTTGAAATTAGTTTCTCTCGCTCTATCGATCCAGATTAAAAAATATGCATCATTCTATTATTAAAAAAAAAACATAATACGTCACAACTTTCACATTTGACAGTTTTTACAAAAGTTCTTCTAAATACAGATTTGGCCTCGGGATCGCGGGGCCATAGTAGAACGCCCAAATAAGCTTTTTTTCAATTCGAAATAGGAGAGTAGTAAATTGGGCGAGACACTTAAAATGACCACATTTTGTATACCAACGAAATTAATTTTATTTGCATCAAATTAATGCAATTTTTCAAATAAACATTGTAAGAGGCTAATTGGGTTAATTAACAAAATCAAGATTCTTCTCAGAATGATATTCAAGAAAAAGCTAAAATTTCTAAAACAACAAATTTAATTAAACTTAACCGTTAAAACGTATTAGTAGAAGAGCTGTGCAGTAACTGACACAGATAGACAAGCCAAGTTTTAAATTACTCTCTTTTATCATAGATTTTTAAAAAAGGGTTTTTTTTGTGTCTCCTGGAACGCCATTGATGTATTTTTCATTGTTTGTACCCCACATTACAAAAAACTAATATGCAATAATATTTAAGAAAAATATTGGAGGTAGTCTGATTACCTTTTCTAATATATTATAATTTTGGGACAGAGTATACAGGGTTAGAAAAGTGACTTTTTTTGGTTAAAATTTAGGCACTAATTGAAACACGTTTTACCATCACTTGGACGTACTTTATGAGTGTCAGAGCGCGCATTTTCGTGTGTCAGTGGCGTACCCTTTAGGGTCGCCTGGAATTGTTTTTGTCTCTAACGTCTATGCCACTGGAAAAAAATTGCAATTTGGACGCACATTGTGAAAGGCCAATATTTTCTACACAAAAAAGGTACTCTTATTTAAAGCCGCCAATGTGGGCCATTTTTTGAGTAAAATTGTATTTTATGATGAAAAACATGGGTAAAACAACAAAAATAATTTCCTATTAATTTTATTTATTATAGCAAACGCATTTCTTAATAATCATTCAAGCAAAAATTGTTTTTTTTAACTGCATGACTGTTATTGCTGTTTTTATTGAAAACGTCAATAAACACTTAATTTCAAAAATATTCCTTTAACACCCTGTATCTCAAAAATGTGCGTTTGCGGATAGGGGGTTTATATGCAAAAGTTGAATGACTTAACGTCTTCTATATCCCCTAAAGTTGGTCAGCATTTTATTTCTGAAACACCTTGTACCCATACAGGGTGTTTCATAATCGGTCCATAACTTTTTTTCAATTTGATATATTGACTTGTAGTTTTCACCAGAGAGTAGACACAATCAACCGGCACAATTTAAAAATATTTTTGGGTATAGAGGATGTTGCAGAAGTGCGGGATATAAGTTTTTTTTTAATATTTCAAATGGAGACCCTTGTATGTTTTGCATATTTGGATTCCTCGTAAAAATCTGCATATGGAACAATTTTTTGGTTTTGCAATAAATGGCGACGTTGTCAACTTATTCAACAAAATGATTAAATTACAGACAAAACCTAAATCTTTGCTAACGGCGATAATTTCCAAATTACTTGTAATAAAGTAACGAAAATCGACCTAAGGGGAGCTAAAGCTGAAGTACAAGTTCAAATAGACGCAGAAGATAGTACGTCAAACAGAGTGTTTTCAACAAGAGCCCAAATTGAGAATTTTCAAAGCACGTTTATTCGACTTTTTTAAATTGAACACCCTGTATCTGAGCATTGCAACTTATTCTCCTATCAATCCTCTTTGACTCTCATTAAGATGTCCCTATACCTATCTTTGCTTGGCTAGGAGCTATATTCATTTTTTTGAATTATTGTCTAAAAAACGGGTAAAAATTTAAAAAATAATTCAATAATTTATGAAGTGGGCCACGATCGTCATGGCGACAAGTGACTAATGTCACACAACTACCCGGCACAATTTAAAATATTATGATTGTTTATGATTGATGATATGGATTTGTTTCTGTTGCCAAAATGAGCATTAGAAACACATGCACACATAAAACACACAATCAATGGGCACAAACATTTATTACTGGAAAATTACTATTATTGGAATATTGCTATTATAAGTAATTAATTTTAATGTAAGAGTTCAAATAGTCCACCATTTTCTTCAATGCAAAATTCCAATCGCCTTTCGAAAGATGACTGGACTTTTACTACTACGTCTTCGCTGATAGATTGGAAAGCACTTGAAATTCTATTTTTCATATCCTCACGGGTAGTTGGTTTGACTCTGTAAATTTGTTCTTTCACATATCCCCACAAAAAAAGGTCTATTGGTGTTAAATCAGGCGAGCGAGCTGGCCAAGGAATAGGTCCTCCTCTTCCTATCCTGTTGGAAAAAGCTTCATTCAAGTACTGACTAACATTTCTTTGATAGTGCACAAGAGCGCCGTATTGCTGCAACCACATCATTCTTCTTGTGTTTAAATTTACGTTTTCTAACAGTAAAGGAAGAGCTTCTTGTAGAAATTGCAAGTATTGAGGGCCGTCAAGAACACCATCAAAGAAAAACGGACACATCACCTTTGTACCAATAATTTCACACCGTACATTGAGGGACCATCGGTTCTAATGATCAAGTGTCCTCAGCCAATGTTGATTGTCAATTGAACAATAAAGCAAATTATGCCTATTTATACTTCCATTACTTTTAACAGTTGCTTTGTCATTAAATACTACTGTTTTCAAAATATCTCTGTTTTCGCCAATCATATCACGCATGACTTCACAAAAATGCACTCTATTCTGAAAATCTTTATCATGCAGTTCCTGATGTAATTCTACGTGGTATGGATGAAATGTATGCTTTTTTATAATTCTGTACGCTGCTCTCTGAAATTTTTCGTGTGCTGATATTCGGATTTTCTTCCAACATGAGTAGGACATTCAATTCATTTTCTTCGCCAATTCTTGTTACCAATATTTCTTTCTTCTAGTATTTTATGCTACCAGATTTCTCAAACCGATTCATCAGTTTTTGAAAAGAAGCAACTTGCGGTGTTTTTGCGTCTGGATATTTTTGATGATAGATTCTCTTGGCTAAAAAAACATTTCGATCGGCTTCACCGATACAATAAACCAAATTAACTATTTCTTGATGTGTGTAATCCATTTTTGTATCAATCTATAATTAGATGATGAAGGCAATTGACTCAAGATTCAAAATGAATTTGCGGAATGAAGTATCTGACTCATTGACAGCATTGGTTAGTTGTGTGACATTAGTCCTGTGTGACCTGTCGCCATGACGATCAGAGCCAACTTAATAAATTATTGATTTTTTTTTTTAATTATCACCGTTTTTTAGACAATAATTCAGAAAAATTAATATAGCGCCTAGCCAAGCCAAGATAGGTATAGAGATTTCTTAATTGAAGGGCATTGATAGGAGAATAAGTTGCAATGCTCAGATACAAGGTGATCGATTTAAAAAAAGTCGATTGAACATGCTTTGAAAATTCTCAATTTGTTCCTTCTGGTGAAAACACCCTGTTTGACGTACTACCTTCTGCGTCTATTCGAACTTGTACTTACAGTTTTAGCTCCCCTTATGCCGATTTTGGTTACTTTATTACAAGTAATTTGGGAGTTATCGCCGTTAGCAAAGATTTAGGTTTTGTCCCTAATTTAAACATTTTGTTGAATAAATTGACCACGTCGCCATTTATTGCGAAACCAA
Source organism: Taphrorychus bicolor (assembly GCA_951812265.1). Lineage (NCBI taxonomy): Eukaryota > Metazoa > Arthropoda > Insecta > Coleoptera > Curculionidae > Taphrorychus > Taphrorychus bicolor. The sequence goes on along the minus strand of OX638298.1, from coordinate 44,495,915 downwards.
AAAATTGATCCATATGCGGATTTTTACGAGGAATCCAAATATGCAAAAACATACAGGGGGCTCCGTTTGAAATAATAAAAAAAACTGTTCTGTCCCGCACTTCTGCAACATCCTGTATAAATTCCTGTATAAACATCCTGTTTTAAAATTGTGCCGGTTGGTTGTGTCTACCGTTTGGTGAAAACTGCAAGTCAATATGTCACATTGAAAAAAAGTTATGGACCGATTACGGGTCACCCTGTATATAAATGAAGGTAAATATTGCATCAAGATTCTAAATAATAAAACCATCGAGAATAAAACTGTAACTATCAATACCTAGCAATACGTAGGAAAATGAATGAAACTTACTCAGTTGCTGGAAAGGACAGGTAACTTGGCATGACAGATATGCTCTCCGTGATAACCCTGAAGTGGCGGTCAACGATACTGCTGGTTAATTCAGTGGCAGTGCAGAACAATCCGCCGAACCAAATGATCCTGCCCTTCAGCATCGGGTTGCAGTGGTCCATAAGGTCGACCCAGTTATTCAAGTACTGATTCAACGGGAAAGGGAACTGCGGATCGGCGAGATCCAGGTAGTCCTTGACGGATCCGAGCCCGTATACCATGGATTCGGTTAGGCGGGACATGTACAGGATTCTGCTGATTTTGGTTTGCGACCTAGTATCACCGTAACCGGGGTCCAATTCTTGGTTTAGGCGTTGAAAAACCTCGTCGGTAGTTTTAAAGTACTGCTTTATGTCATCTGGCCGTCTTTTGAGTTTGTGCGCAAATCGCTGAAAAGAACAGCGGCATTGAAATTCATGAACTTGCTTCCAATAATACTGGTGAAGCATTAAATATGAAAACACTGTTAAATGCATCGTACTTACTACAAGAACTTGTCGGCAACTGTCTCTCAACCAATAGAAGTGTTTATCCTCACCGTCAGTTATGCATCTGTAAATATGTCTCTCCATCTCGCTGTGGCACGACATAAATATGTAGGCGCAGTAGATTATATTGCTCATATCTTTCACCATAAAATCCAAGTAAGACAATTCAACCAGTTTTAGTATGAAATTAACCAAGCATCCCGATAAGCCAAAAAAATTTCTTGGTTCACCACGTCCCTCCGAAGGATCTCTCGGAGCAGTCTCAGAGCCCCTCACAATCCGTTTAAACAGTTTAGAGTGTATCCTCATCATGAAGCTGATTATCGGCGCTAATGGCATAATTAAGTCCGTGTGTTCCGCGAACTCTACTAGGCTTTCGTTCAAGAACTTCAAAATTTCTAATTTGAGAGCAAACTCAGAATGGCCGGAGTTGTCCTCGAGTAGCACTTTCCTAAAAGTTTCCACAGCTTTGGCCAAATGTTGTTGCAGAACATTCGGGTTTGAAAGGTGAAACTTCGTGAGGAGGTAGAGGGGTCGGAGGGTAAATGCGCGGGCTGGCGAAGGCAAGTGGTCCTATATGGATTAAATATTAGGAATTAGAAAAATGTGATGATAGTATCCTTGGTTGGAATTGGTCTTTGTCGGTCATAATAAACAAAATAACACAATTCTCTCTGTTTATATTCTTATTAGTAAGTATTTGACTGTAGGTTTTATACAGAGGTGATTCCAAAGTTGGAGTTATCCTTCCACCAGCAAATGGCCCTTCAAAACATATTTATTTTCCTGTAGCGCATTTTTTGAAATATTGTTGCGAACTCAGGGTTCAATAATTCCAGTGTAACGACTTAACAAGAAAACACTATTTTTTTTCAAGCGGACTAAAAGTACGTCATTTGTTTTCTCCATGCACACACCTAAAGTGGGCTTTCTAATCCTGAGACCAAAAAAGTAGCAAAAAAGTCCTAGGCAGTAAAAGTAAAGTCAAAAGTCACCGCTACTGTCATGGTGGCGCATAGATAAACCGTTTTCTTTCACCAAAATTATTTGAACACTAGATGACACCAGATAGACCGATCTGAGTGTAATGCCATCTTTACATTCTTAATGAAAAAACAAAAGATGGGAATACTCTCAGAGCGCTCGAGAGCACCACCCGAAACCGTTATTAAGTTGAGTTCAGTAATTAGATCCCGAGCGCTCGGGATGTCAGTCTATCTCACTCTAGCTTGTTAAGATTTTAGGAGATGGTCTCTGTTCGGAGTGCTCGGATGGAATTACCGAACTCGGCTTAAGTCGAAATCGGATGTGTTCTCGAATTCAGTTCGTCTGTTGTCATCATATTTATCTGTCAATGTGATTTTTATTAATTTAATGATGCTACAAATTTTCAATTTACCATAATTTACATAAACCATTGGTTGTGATTTAATACCATTAAAACCATTGAACATTGAAAACCTCCGTTCTAACACATTCTATTTATTTTACAAATAATATACACCACTATAATTGGGTAAGTACCTAGACCCGCTTAAAGAGGATGAGAGAAAATTGCAAAACTGAATCACTCTGAAATAGACTTCTTATTTCCTGCATGCTTGAAAAAAAAATAGTATATGTTATTCGGAGTAAAAGGTCTTTTTGCGCTTCGCCCAGTTGCAGGCCTCAGCTTCGCTTCGGCCGTCAATCTCTGTGCTCAGCACGAAAAGACCCACTTTTACTCCTAGTGATATAATCTACTATTATTTAACCCACAAATACACACAAGTACAATTCGACTACTAAATAACTCACTACTTAACACTTTATAGCCTTCTATTATCCTTTGGTCTTTAGTTTACTTATAGCTCGATTAAATAAGACTACTCCTAACGGCGGCGCTATTCACCTTTTATACAAAATCCTAAAAATATAGAAAAGGCTAGAACATTCTTCGAAGAAAAATAATTGATAAGACACACACAAAAAAAGTTCGTAAATATCCAAAAAAAAAATAACTGCGTTCTAAATAAATAGAGCAATAAATCACTCGTGACAGTCCCCATGTGTAATAATGCCGCAGCGCCCGGATAGGCCGCGAGCCGCCAAGGTCCAACCTCCAATGTCGCTCCGCCGCGCTGATAATCCACGCCCACAGACGCCGCTTACCGTAACATTGCCCTGGCCCTAAGGCTGTTCGTTCCGAACAAATAGAATTCCATGATATAGTGCTAATCGATCCAGATGAACAAGGATTCAATAATTCCAGTGTAACGATTTAACACGAAAACACTATTTATTTATCCCGCAAATACACACAAGTACAGTTATTCGACAACTAAATAACTCACTACTTAACACTTTATAGCCTTCTGTTATCGTTTGGTACTTTAGCTTACTTATAGCTCGATTAAATAAGACTACTCCTAACGCCGGCGCTATTCGCCTTTTATACAAAATCCTAAAAATAAAGAAAAGCCTAGAACATTCTTAGAAGAAAAAAAATTGATGAGACACACAAAAAAAATAACTGCGTTCCAAATAAATAGAGCAATAAATCACTGGTGACAGTCCCCATGTGTAATAATGCCGCAGCGCCCGGATAGGCCGCGAGCCGCCAATGTCCAACCTCCAATGTCGCTCCGCCGCGCTGATAATCCACGCCCACAGACGCCGCTTACCGTAACATTGCCCTGGCCCTAAGGCTGTTCGTTCCGAACAAATAGAATTCCATGATATAGTGCTAATCGATCCAGATGAACAAGGATTCAATAATTCCAGTGTAACGATTTAACACGAAAACACTATTTATTTATCCCACAAATACACACAAGTACAGTTATTCGACAACTAAATAACTCACTACTTAACACTTTATAGCCTTCTGTTATCGTTTGGTACTTTAGCTTACTTATAGCTCGATTAAATAAGACTACTCCTAACGCCGGCGCTATTCGCCTTTTATACAAAATTCTAAAAATAAAGAAAAGCCTAGAACATTTTTAGAAGAAAAATAATTGATGAGACACACAAAAAAAATAACTGCGTTCCAAATAAATAGAGCAATAAATCACTGGTGACAGTCCCCATGTGAAATAATGCCGCAGCGCCCGGATGTAGTCTTATTAGCTCATTGGCGCCCGGCGAGCCGCCAATGTCCAACCTCCAATGTCGCTCCGCCGCGCTGATAATCCACGCCCACAGACGCCGCTTGCCGTAACAATGCCCTGCTCCTAAGGGTGTTCGTTCCGAACAGATAGAATTCCATGATATAGTGCTAATCGATCCAGATGAACAAGGGTTCAATAATTCCAGTGTAACGATTTAACACGAAAACACTATTTATTTATCCCACAAATAGACACAAGTACAGTTATTCGACAACTAAATAACTCACTACTTAACACTTTATAGCCTTCTGTTCTCGTTTGGTACTTAAGCTTACTTATAGCTCGATTAAATAAGACTACTCCTAACGGCGCTATTCGCCATTTATACAAAATCCTAAAAATAAAGAAAATCCTAGAACATTCTTAGAAGAAAAATAATTGATGAGACACACAAAAAAAATAACTGCATTCTAAATAAATAGAGCAATAAATCACTCGTGACAGTCCCCATTTGTAATAATGCCGCAGCGCCCGGATAGGCCGCGAGCCGCCAAGGTCCAACCTCCAATGTCGCTCCGCCGCGCTGATAATCCACGCCCACAGACGCCGCTTGCCGTAACATTGCCCTGCTCCTAAGGCTGTTCGTTCCGAACAGATAGAATTCCATGATATAGTGCTAATCGATCCAGATGAACAAGAGTTCAATAATTCCACTGTAACGATTTAACACGAAAACACTATTTATTTATCCCACAAATACACACAAGTACAGTTATTCGACAACTAAATAACTCACTACTTAACACTTTATAGCCTTCTGTTATCGTTTGGTACTTTAGCTTACTTATAGCTCGATTAAATAAGACTACTCCTAACGGCGGCGCAATTCGCCTTTTATACAAAATTCTAAAAATAAAGAAAAGCCTAGAACATTCTTAGAAGAAAAATAATTGATGAGACACACAAAAAAAATAACTGCGTTCTAAATAAATAGAACAATAAATCACTCGTGACAGTCCCCATGTGTAATAACGCCGCAGCGCCCGGATAGGCCGCGAGCCGCCAAGGTCCAACCTCCAATGTCGCTCCGCCGCGCTGATAATCCACGCCCACAGATGCCGCTTACCGTAACATAGCCCTGCTCCTAAGGCTGTTCGTTCCGAACAGATAGAATTCCATGATATAGTGCTAATCGATCCAGATGAACAAGGGTTCAATAATTCCAGTGTAACGATTTAACACGAAAACACTATTTATTTATCCCACAAATACACACAAGTACAGTTATTCGACAACTAAATAACTAACTACTTAACACTTTATAGCCTTCTGTTCTCGTTTGGTACTTAAGCTTACTTATAGCTCGATGAAATAAGACTACTCCTAACGGCGCTATTCGCCATTTATACAAAATCCTAAAAATAAAGAACATTCTAGAACATTCTTAGAAGAAAAATAATTGATGAGACACACAAAAAAAATAACTGCGTTCTAAATAAATAGAGCAATAAATCACTCGTGCCAGCCCCATGTGTAATAATGCTGCAGCGCCGGGATAGGCCGCGAGCCGCGAATGTCCAACCTCCAATGTCGCTCGGCCTCGCTAATAATCCACGACCACAGCCGCCGGTTACGTATCCACAACAATATCAACATCAATATGTACGTGAGACATAGGGTGTCATAGGTTTGTTTAAAAAATAAAATTTATTAATAACTGCCAAACCACTTGATATAATTTCAGCTATGCAATTTGACTATCACTTGCCACAAAACTCGTTGTACCGGGTGTCACGTTATAAACGTCTCCCACTTTAACTTTCTAGTTTTTTTTTTATTTTACAAAACAAAAGTTTCATATAAGAGGCGTTTTAACGAAGGATTTGAACACATTCTATTTGGGTATACAGTGGTTTCCAAAAAAATTTGCCACACCAAACATATATTGCACACCCTGTATATATATATACAGGGTGTGCCGTTGACAAGTCAAAAAATTAAAACTTATTATTAATGAAAGTATCATGGTTTCCAATATATCATAAACACCATCACGAGTTTCTTTTTGTTTATTTTGACCAATAAAATCACCGAAACCAAAGATACCATCAAAACAGAAGTAGAGTCTTCATAGGACTTTTCGGTAATGGTGATTTTGGACCAGATTGATCCCTGCAGATGATTGAAAGATTGGTTGGAAATTAGCTGATAGCGATCAACCCGATCCGGATATCGGTTTCCGAAGAAGCTTATTATAACTGCCTAAGAATAAAAAAAAACTTGCCATTTTCAATATGTCATGCAAGATGTCAAACCACTGTTTCGCCATGTGTTGCTCTGTGCTTTTTATGTACTCTTCGTCTATGGATTTGTTGAGCACGTGCGCGACATTGCTAATCTCTGATGGGTCCCGGGTAAAAAACATCTCCTTTAGAGTGAAAGCTCCGTTGTTCCAAAACCCGATAGTAAGAAGCAGAGCAATGCACGTGGCAAGAGTATCTCTCATGTCTGCATATGGACTTTCAAGATTCTTAAATAGAGACTCCAAAACAGTTAGGCCGTATCCCTTAGAGAAGAGGGCTACATTTTTCTGCCGGTTGTTCAGCACAGCACGGAAGTAATTTTTCAGGCAGACAGCAGCCAGGTAACGTTCGTCTTTTGAATGCTGGGGGTCGCTTATTATCTCACTTACGATCAGTGGAAACTCTGAAAATTAAAACTAAAATTGAAAAACCCTCTAGTTGAATAACTGTGAACTGCTGAACTAAGGTCGACCTTACAACTATCAGTAAAACTTCAGCTTGAACTTAAAATTGCAAATTTGACCTACATTGCATTGTTTATCTGTCAAAATGTTTAGTTTGTCTTCAAACTAAAGTTTATACTAAACTTGTAAGGCAGTTGGCCTAAGACATTAACACGTACTAGAAAGCAGCAGTTATTAAACCAGCGAATCTCAATTTGGATTTAGAAATGTCCTGGGAACTAGAGAGGCAATCTTTTCATTACAAGTCCTAGTACAATGCTGTAGGGACATGTACTGAGATATGTACGCATGCTTTATAGATTTTTTTAGGGTTTTTGACAGGGTAAAACACACAAAGTTAGTAGAAATAATGAGGGAAGTAGGCCTAGAAACAGAAGAAGCAGGTGAAGATCCAAAAAGGCGTTCGCCAATCGTGTTTCTTATCGTAGTCTCGCCGACTTTATTTAACATCTACTCTGAAAAGATATTTCAGGAAGCACTGGAGAATTCACCTGAAGGGATTAAAATAAACGGCGAAAACATAAACAACATCAGATACGCAGATGATACTGTTATCCTCGCAAGTAGCCTGGAGGATCTTCAAACTCTTCTGGAGAAAATCAATAAAACGAGCGAGATATGTGGACTTAGCCTGAACACCTCCAAGACAAAGTGTTTTGGTAGACTCCTGTGATGTAATTTTTAATTTAGTGGCGTTGTCAAGGTCGTCATTAACTTCCAATACTCTTGAATCCTTTGAAAACCACTTACGCAAAATTAAACCGCCCTTTAAAAGAATATTGGATATACTTTTTTGAAGTTACAATTTCTTCAACATTTTTTCCACCAAATAATAAATCATCAACATAAAAAGAATTCACAATGGCAAATGGTATAGCGGGGTGAGGACAGTGAATAAAAAACTTCTACTTTACGCAGAAATTGCCGACGTTTCGACGTTTATTTACGTCTTTATCAAGGCTAAAAAAGGAGGAAGGCGTGGTTAAGCGTTTGTAAATATAAAATTAAATCATACAATGATAAATACAAAATGCCAAAATTAGACATTAAGATCAATAATGATTCCTGCATAATATTCGTAGAGATAAACTAAAATACATAAAGCTACAATTTACGCATTACGACACATTACAATGATCTATAAAATAAACATAACTATTTATTAGAGCTCCCTTACCTATTCTGCAGAATGCGCCGAAGTTTTTATGTCATAAGCATGGAGATACATTTCTTGCCCAAGAAGAACTACGGAAGACAATGACAATAATACGCATTAGAACAAACACAATAACAAGGCGCCGTTTGGACCCCAGACAACAACTCAGGCCCAGCACACATCAAATTTAACAGTATTTGATCCACAAGAAAATAAAAATCGTCCATATAGGTGGCAAACAAAAAAAAAGAAATTCCGCGCTAATCTATCAGGCAAATCTGCATTCTCACATGCTTTAAATACGACCATGCAGCCTATACAACTAAATTACTGCAAAACCATCAATTAGAGATGTTCATTAATTTGATGTGTGTGCATTATTGAACAACACCGGCGATTTAGGCATTACATGAATTGTCTTATATTGGTGCAACAGATGGCTATACTGAGTGCTAAGTCCCTGTGTGTCCGTGCGGCAATTGACCGTCCTATTGAGTGAGATATGAATCATCTCACTTATGTTCTTTCTGTAAAAATTACGTTCCCTATCCAATACTTTTACCTCGGAAAATTGAAAATCATGCCCCGTCACGATTTTTTCCCTTTTGTTTCTATTTTTTTTCCTACAGTCATAGTCATGCTGGTATATTCTATTTTTTAAATACTGCTTGGTGGTACCTACATAACAAGAGGCACATCCCCCGCACGAAATTTTATAAATCAGATTAGGTGACATATCTTTGGGGGTACCAAAAACAGCAATTGTCCTTGAGGCCGGTGGTGAGTTGTGTAGATTTACCGCGTCTTATAAGTTGGCAACGTTTGTCCACGAAATATTAAACCAAGTTTCTACAACTTCACATTTCAATATAAAAAATTCTTTTCAGTTCGTTGGGTTTATCACAGATGTGGTATTATCTCCTGATCATGTCCTGGTGTCCCTGGATGTTGTGGCCCTGTTCACTAACATCCCCAAGGCACTAGTGCTCTCTATCATAAAGAAAAGATGGTCGTACATTTCTGCATATACAGAGATACCGCGAGATTTATTCTGTGAAATCAAAGAATTTCTTTTTTACTCAAGTTACTTCAAATTCAATGGAGTTTTCTACCAACAATTGGACGGAACAGCTATGGGTAACCCAGCCAGCCCAGTTTTATCAAGCCTAGTTATGAATGAGCTCATTGAGGATGTTTTGGTCGCCTCGCCCAATAAACTTCATTTCATTAAATTGTACGTGGACGACACATTGCTATCTTGCCACAAGAATGACACCCAACACATATTAAATACTTTCAATCAATACCACCAAAAAATAAAGTTTACAATGGAAATTGAAACCAACCGCTCAATACCATTTTTGGATACTTTGTTGACGCGTAATACGGACCAAACAATAAATACTAATTGGTACTCGAAGCCTACATCATCTGGTAGAGTACTAAATTCCTTGTCATCCCATTCGACCAAACATAAAATATCAACTATAAAAAATCTCTTATTCTGAGCAATTAGACTCAGATCTCCTGAATTCCACTGTGAAAACTTAATGACAGTAAAAAATATACTTAAGAATAATAATTACCCCCTGAAACTCATCAATCGTGTAATCACTAATAGTATGCCGTCCATCCTAAACTCCAATCACCCTGTAAATGATATTCAACCTGAAACAACCTATTTAAGATTTCCTTACGTCAAGGGCCTCTTTGAAAAAGTACAAAAGCATCTTAAACGGAAATCATCCACCGTTTGTCTCGCATTTTATAACACCAAGCAAGTCGGTGCCTTGTTTAGTAAACTAAAAGATTCTACCCCCAAACGTATATGTCACCTAAACAAATATCACCTAATCTGATTTATAAAATTCCGTGCGGGGGATGTGCCTCTTGTTATGTAGGTACCACCAAGCAGTATTTAAAAAATAGAATATACCAGCATGACTATGACTGTAGGGAAAAAAATAGAAACAAAAGGGAAAAAACCGCACTAGCGCAACATCATTTCGTGACGGGGCATGATTTTCAATTTTCCGAGGTAAAAGTATTGGATAGGGAACGTAATTTTTACAGAAAGAACATAAGTGAGATGATTCATATCTCACTCAATAGGACGGTCAATTGCCGCACGGACACACAGGGACTTAGCACTCAGTATAGCCATCTGTTGCACCAATATAAGACAATTCATGGTATGCCTAAATCGCCGGTGTTGTTCAATAATGCACACACATCAAATTAATGAACATCTCTAATTGATGGTTTTGCAGTAATTTAGTTGTATAGGCTGCATGGTAACTCCGCCGTTGCCGGTCCCAAGCCCGGATGAAAAAGGAGGAGGGGGAGGAGTATCAACCTCGTTAAAAAACCATGGTTCAGCTGGCCCGGCTGATAGTACCATGTGAGGGCTCCTGGCGAGGATACACGTGAAACCCGGTCAACGGCTTTGGAAGCGGAAGAGTATTGTTTATTTACATACCAACGGTGAAGAAGGCGGAAGAACCAACACTGTTTGCCAAGTTGCGAATATGCAGCGTCTGACCCAGAGTGGGCGGCTGCAAACAGCGTCTGTTTCTCCATGTTAGGAGCGGCTGAACAAAACACTCGCCAACCCGCAAGGCCAGCGTGGCGTTTGAATGCCAAAACCTTCCAAAATGTACTAATGTCGAACTACAAAACGAAAATACCCCAGGCAAGTAGAGCGAATAGCTCAGAATCTTGCACTGAATTACCAGTCAGCCTCACGGATTCTGGGGGAGGCAAAATTTCGACCGAGAGGCTTAGGGAACAGCAACAACGAAGCACAAAAATCTGGATTGCGTCATATAATATCAGAACGATGAGATCGGAAGAACAAATGGAGAGACTCAATGAAGAACTCACGAATATAAAATGGGACATCCTGGGTCTAAATGAGACAAGAAGGAAAGGAGAACTGGCCACACATCTAAAAACCGGACACCTGCTATACCAAAATAACTCAGAAACCAACGACCATGAAGGCGGAGTAGCAATACTAATAAATAAACGCCTAAAACACCGAGTGATACAGATGAAAGCCATATCAGACAGAGTTATATACGTGACGCTGAAGATTAACAGTAGATACAATCTACAAATAATCCAAATCTACGCCCCAACCAGCACGGCTGATGACGAAATGATAGAACAACTTTATGAGGATATAACTACGGCGAAAACAAGCGAAAACGCCAAGTATGTAGTGGTCATGGGAGACTTTAATGCCAAAATAGGGCAAGAAACAGAAGAGAACAAACCATGCTTGGGCAAATACGGTCTGGGAAATAGAAATACACGAGGAGAAAGACTGATAAATTACTGTAATAACGAGCAACTATTCATAATGAACTCCTTTTTAAGAAACCCCCACAGAGAAGGTGGACTTGGAAAAGCCCTAATGGTAATATCAAAAACGAAATAGATTACATCATAACAAACAAAAAAGAAATTTGTCAAGACGTTACAGTCCTGAACAAATTCGACACGAATAGTGATCATAGACTCATCAGAGCAAACATAGTCATCAACACAAAGATAGAGAGAAATAAACTGATATCGAAGAAACACCGATACCCCACAACAGAAGCGATCAATAGAAATAAAGACCGATTCCAGGACATACTCAACAAAAAGATGAGGGATAAAACTAGAATAAGAGAGATGGGACTGGACGAACTTGCAGAGACCATAAAAAACAATATACAGACAGCAACAAAGGCAATTTGCGCTAAACAAAAAACAAACAACAATAAAATAAGCCAGGAAACTAAAAACTTAATCAGACAGAGAACACAAACAGACAGAAAATCAGAGACGTACAAACAACTGAATAAGGAAATAAATAAAAACATCAGAAAAGATGTAAGACGATACAACACAAATCTGGTAAAGAGTACAATAGAAGAAAACAAGAACATGAAAGTTTTGAGATCGAAATTATCACAAGGTAGGAGGAAAATACACAAACTAAGGAATGAACAGGGCACACTGGTCAACAACCGAGAAGAAATCACAGCCGTTGTACAAAACTTCTACAAAAACTTATATAGGTCAAAACATCGAAACCACCAATACCACAAAAGAGAGATCCAAAACATAGGATCCGAAGAAATTCCAGACATAACCATGAGCGAGTTAAAAAATGCACTGAGCCAGATGAGAGACGGAAAATGCCCGGGTGAAGACAGAATCACGAGTGAAATGTTGAAGGCGGGAGGAGACGACCTACTAGAAATCGTGAGAATACTGCTAAATAAATGTATAGATGAGGGAGGGATCCCAGTAAAATGGCAAACAGCGGAAGTCATATTACTTTATAAAAAAGGAGATATCAATAACATAGAGAACTACCGTCCTATTAATCTGCTATCCCACCTATATAAGCTGCTCACGAAAATCATAACCAACAGACTTACCAATAAACTCGACTCCTACCAACCAGTGGAACAAGCTGCTTTTCGAAAGGGATTTGGCACAACCGACCATCTACAAACAATAAGAACACTGATAGAAAAGAGCACGGAATATAACCTACCAATACACTTGGCTTCATAGATTACCGGAAAGCCTTTGACTCTGTCGAAACCTGGTCAATCCTGAAAGCTCTGGATAACGCGAGGGTGGACTCTAGATATTCAAATCTCATCAAACATATCTGCGAGAATGCCTTTATCCAAATCAAGATAGACGAAGAAACAACAACAAATAAAATGCCAGTCGAAAGAGGAATAAAACAAGGAGATACAATCTCCCCTAAATTATTCACATTAGCCCTAGAAGATATGTTTAAGAACTTAAACTGGCATAACAAGGGCATTAACATAGATGGAGTGTATCTGAGTCACCTGCGGTTTGCAGACGATATAGTCATCATAGGCAGCTCAGCGGACGAACTCAAAACCATGGTAGAAGAACTACAGAGAGAATCCCTGAACATAGGACTCGAAATGAATCTGGACAAAACAAAAATAATGAGCCCTGAAAACATCAGAATAAAAATAGACGACAAACTTCTAGAAAACGTGTCTAACTACGTATACCTGGGCCATAAAATTCAATTGGGCAAAGAAAACCAAGGGGCTGAAATATCTAGAAGAGTAGGACTTGGTTGGGCGGCATTTGGGAAACTGGGATTCATACTCAAATCTAGAGAAATACCAATACGGTCTCAACCTCACATACGGTCTTGAAACAATGGCTATTACACGCAAGATGGCGAACAGGCTCCAGATCACGCAACGAGCCATGGAAAGATCCATGCTTGGAATCAGCATAAGAGACAAAGTACGAAATGAAGACATACGGAGAAGAACCCAAGTAATGGACGTACTAAAAAGAACAGCCCAACTTAAATGGCAATGGGCAGGGCACATAGCAAGACAAACCCCAGATAGATGGACGCACAAAATACAAACTTGGCGACCAAGAGAAACAAGAAGAAGCGCGGGAAGACCCCAGAAGAGATGGCGAGACGATATCCAAAGGATAGCAGGGAGAAACTGGATGAAAACAGCGATAAACAGAGAGACATGGAGAAGTTTGGAAGAGGACTACATCCAGGAGTGGATGAATGCAGTCTGAGGAGAAGAGGCTGCATGGTCGTATTTAAAGCATGTGAGAATGCAGATTTGCCTGATAGATTTGCGCGGAATTTCGTTTTTTTTGTTTGCCACCTATATGGACGATTTTGATTTTCTTGTGGATCAAATACAGTTAAATTTGATGTGTGCTGGGCCTGAGTTGTTGTCTGGGGTCCAAACGGCGCCTTATTATTGTGTTTGTTCTAATGCGTATTATTGCCATTGTCTTACGTAGTTCTTCTTGGGCAAGAAATGTATCTCCATGCTTATGACATAAAAACTTCGGCGCATTCTGCAGAATAGGTAAGAGAGCTTTAATAAATAGTTATGTTTATTTTATAGATCATTGTAATGTGTCGTAATGTGTAAATTGTAGCTTTATGTATTTTAGTTTATCTCTACGAATTTTATGCAGGGATCATTATTGATCTTAATGTCTAATTTTGGCATTTTGTATTTATCATTGTATGATTTAATTTTATATTTACAAACGCTTACGCACGTCTTCCTCCTGTTTTAGCCTTGATAAAGACGTAAATAAACGTCGAAACGTCGGCAATTTCTGCGTAAAGTAGAAGTTTTTTATTCACTGTCTTCACCCCGCTATACCATTTGTCATCTACTATCCTGAAGGACGCTAATCAACTCCACCAAGAATTCACAATGGTAGCAGATTGTGGAAAGGTTTCATGACGTTCAAAAGCTAATTGATTGAGACAACGTATAACTAAGAATGCTGCTGCAGCAGTGCCGTAAGTTACGGTATTTAGTTCGTAGGTTTATATTGGATCGGTTGGCTTATCACGCCATACTATTTTTTGTAGCTTTCTTTGAGATTTTTCAACTAATATCTGTCTATACATCTTAGCAATATCAGCAGTGACTACGATATCGTGCTGCCTAAATCTGATTAGTATATAAAACAAGTCATCTTGTATTGTAGGACCCACCATCATTATGTCATTTAGAGACCGGTGTGAAGTTGGCAGCCAAAAGTTGGCAGCCTTTTTTACGATGATAACCGAATGTCCAGCGTCGATAGACCAACAAGAAAGTTTTCTTATTTCAAACTTATTTAAAATTTTTAAATATTTACAGCAAATAATGGATACATTTATTAAATCAGAACTATGAGGTGCCGTTCCGGAATGCCTTAAAAGGGGTAAACAAAAGTACCGGTGAAAATGCAGGTCGTCAGAATATATTGTTCATTTGCAAATTAAAAATTTATATTAGAAACATAGTAAGATACTAATAGGAGGGGAACATAGTAAGATACTAATAGGAATATTTAATATAATAAAATATATGTAAATATGATAATTACTGACTCGTTTTCTGGGGTAGACCGAGAAAGGAATGAATTTACTTTTTTTTATGATGAGTCAATTTAACTTAATAAAAAGTAACAGGGTATATTTCTGAGGACATAAGAATTTAAGAAAAAATAAAAGCATTTCTTGCAAATGTATCTGAGGGCTTCTTTCAGGTTCCTTTATCCCCTAAAGGGATGATTTCCTTTATGGTTAAATTTAATTTAGTCGAAACTAACAGGGTTCATTTCTGGAGACATAAGAATTTAAAAAAAAAAAGTAAAAACTTTCCTTGGAAAGGGATGATTTCAATTTTTCCCATGATGGCCTAATTAACCTAATTTAATATAACTGAAATTAACAGGGTACTTTTCGGAGGTCCTAAGAATTTAAGAAAAAGTAAAAACATTTCTTGCAAATGTGACTGAGAACGTTTTCTAAGGGTATAACCGGAAAGGGATGCTTTCAGTTTTTTTCCATGATGGCCCAATTTAGATTAATCGAAAATCACAGGGTATATTTGTGGGGGCATAAGAATTTAGGGAAAAGTAAAAACATTTCTTGCAAATGTGACTGAGGCCGTTTTCTAGGGGTAGACCCGAAAAGGGGTGATTTCAGTTTTTCCCATGACGGCCTAATTTGATATAACTGAAATTAACAGGGTACACTTCGGAGGTCCTAAGAATTTAAGAAAAAGTAAAAACATTTCTTGCAATTGTGACTGAAGGCGTTTTCTAAGAGTAGAGCCAGAAAGGGATGCTTTCAGTTTTTTTTCCATGATGGCCTAATTTAAATTAATCGAAACTCACAGAGTATATTTCTGGGGGCATAAGAATTTAGCAAACAGTAAAAACATTTCTTGCAAACGTGCCTGAGGGCGCTTTCTGAGGGTAGACCCGAAAAGGGATGATTTCAGTTTTTTTTCCATGATGTCCCAATTTAAATTAATCGAAACTCACAGGGTATATTTGTGGGGACATAAGAATTTAACAAACAGTAAAAACATTTCTTGCAAATGTGTCTGAGGGCGTTTTCTAGGAGTAGAGCCGGAAAGGGATGATATCAATTTTTTCCATGATGGCCCAACTTAAATTAATCGAAACTCACAGGGTATATTTCTGGGGGAATAAGAATTTAGGAAAAAGTAAAAACAATTCTTGCAAATGTGCCTGAGGGCGTTTTCTAAAGGTAGTCCCGGAAAGGGATAATTTCATTTTTTTTTCCATGATGGCCCAATTAATCGAAACTCACAGTGTATATTTTTGGGGACATAAGAATTTAAGAAAATGTAAAAACATTTCTTGCAAATGTGACTGAGGGCGTTTTCTAAGGGTAGACTCGGAAAGGGATGATTTCAATTTTTCCCATGATTGCCCCATTTAAATTAATCGAAGCTAACAGGGTTTATTTCTGGAGACATAAAAATTTAAGAAAAAATTAAAACATTTCTTGCAAATGGGTCTGAGGGCTTTCTTGTGGTGTACACCACTATTAACGTTTTATTGACTGAGTATTAACAAAAATATTTATGATTGAACCCACGCCAAAAATACCTTTTTATACTTATAATATTGTTGCGAACTCGGGGTTCAATAATTCCAGTGTAACGATTTAACACGAAAACACTATTTATTTACTCCATAAATTCACACAGGTACAATTCGATTACCAAATAACTCACTACTTAATACTTTATAGCCTTCTATTATCGCTTCGTACTTTAGCTTACTTATAGCTCGCTTAAAATAAGACTACTCCTCACCGCGCGACCTATGCGCCTTTTATACACAATCCTAAAATTACAGAAAAACCTAGAAAGTTCCTGATCAGAATTCTTGAATAATCTCGCATAGAAAAAAGTTTGTAAACAACCGCCTTCTAGATTAAACAGAGCAATAAATCACTCGTGTCAGCCATGACGCAGCGCGGATAGGTCGCGAAGCTCCACCAACCAACGCGTTGCCCCGCCTCCCATGCGGCGTCGCTGCGAATCGTAACATTGCCCTCCTCCTAAAGCTGTTCGTCCCGAACAGATACAGTTCCATGGTATCGTGCTAATCGATCCAAATGAACAACCTCCAACTTTGACCTGGGGGTCCGCTGGATCCTATACACCACGTCATTAATCTTCTTTATAATTGTATAAGGTCCTTCCCAATTTTGGCTAAGTTTGGGCGACTTCCCCATCTTTCGCCGCGGATTGTATAGCCACACCAAATCACCATCCTGGAAGCCGCGGGAATTAGCTAGTAAGTCATATCTTGCTTTGGCTCGATCACTGGATATCCGCAGTTTATTCCTGACTTGTTCATGAACATTGTTCAGCCTCTCCTTAAGCTCCTCCACAAAATTCTCACAGCTGAGCGACTCTTTTTCTGGTGTTCCATACATCAAATCCGCAGGAAGCCTCATTTCCCTCCCGAACATCACTTTCGCCGGAGTATAACCAGTGGCTTCATGCGTAGAGCCTCGATATGCCATCAACATGAGAGGTAGATGTTGGTCCCAATCACGCTGATGATCTGCCACCATTTTAGACAGGTAATGTTCCATGGTCCGATTAAACTTCTCTACCATCCCATCCGACTGTGGATGCAAAGGAGTTGTCCTGGTCTTGCGAATTCCGAGAAGTTCCATGACCTTCTGGAAAACAGCCGATTCAAAATTTCGGCCCTAATCAGAATGAAGTTCGAGAGGGACCCCAAGTCTGCAGAACATTTCATTTACTAGCACCGTTGCCACAGTCGTTGCTTCTTGATTAGGCAGGGCATACGCTTCAGGCCATTTAGTGAAATAATCCATGGCGACCAGGATGTATTTGTTGCCCGACTCAGTCTGAGGAAATGGTCCCGCGACATCAATTGCTACCCTCTCGAATGGAGCACCTACCTTTTGTGGCACAACAAACTTCGCACTTGCGGCACCAAGATTCGACGTCTTCATGATAATTTACCCAGTAGAACGGCTCTTTAATTTTGGCCAAGGTTTTATTGACCCCAAAATGACCTCCACTTGTTCCGTTGTGCATTTCCTGTAGTACATCTAAATTTCTGCTATCAGGAACAACCAACTGACTGACTACGGACTTGCCATCCGGACTCTCCCACGCTCTCTTCAGTAGTCCATTTTCTATTTTAAGAGAGTGCCACTGGGCCCAAAGCGCCTTCAGGTTTGGACTTTTACCAGCGATTTCTTGACATTCTGGTCTCTTGTCGTCAGTCTTTGCAGAGAGGATGGGTCCAATATCTGGATCGTTCATTTGTTCTTCTCGAACTGTGTGGTCCAGCCATCGTTTGTTTCCACCGACGTTCTCCTTACCAAAGGAAGTCCCTCACGCTGCTCAGTTCTTTGACAATGCCGACAATCTTCTTTACAAGGCCGTCTAGACAATGCATCGGCATTTCCGTGAGACCTTCCTGGTCGATGTTCAGTTTGGAAATCGTACTGCTGCAGGCGCTCTATCCATCTCGGTATTTGGCCTTCAGAGTTTTTCATCTGTAATAACCATTTCAGGGCTCCATGGTCAGTTCTAATCAGGAACCTTTTTCCATATAAGTAGCGATGGTAATGTTCTACTGCTTTAACGATGGCCAATAGCTCTTTTCTAGTGACGCAATAGTTTCTTTCTGGCTTACTTAAAGTCTTACTGTAGTACTCAATGACCTTCTCTTGCCTGTTTTGTCTTTGAGAGAGTACTGCAACCTAGACCACAGTTACTTGCATCCGTGTCCAAAATAAAGAGTCGGTCTTTTATAGGGTAAGCCAATATTGGACTAGAACAGAGGGCAGCTTTAAGTCTTGCAAACGCCCGACTGCAATCGTGGTTCCACAAGAACGGTGTTTTCTTTTCTGTTAATTTGTGCAGCGGTTTTGCGATGTGGGCAAATCCCTCCACAAATCTCCTGTAGTAAGTACATAGTCCCAAAAAGCTCCTTACTTCGTGTTTGTCTCGGGGAACTGGCCAATCTTTAATGGCAGATATTTTACTTTGACTAGTTTTAATGCCTTGTTCTGAGATAGTATGCCCCAAGTAATCAACTTGCTTTTGGAATAGGCTGCATTTCTTGTAGTTTAACTTCAGGTGAGCATTCCGTAACTTGTTGAAGATTTCTCTTAAATTCTTCAAATTCTCGTCAAAATTGCACAATCCAAAAGGCATAACAGTGAACTGGTATAGCCCAGAACCAGTAGAAAATGCAGTCTTCTCTTTGTCTTCGGGAGCAATCTTTACTTTCCAGTACCCACTTTTTAAATCTAGAGTGGAAAACCACTTTGATCCCGATAAAGTTGCTAAGGTGTCGTCTATACGTGGCAATGGTTAGCTGTCTTTCTTGGTCACATCATTAAGTTTCCTATAGTCAACACAGAAGCGCCTTCAGAGGGACCCTTCGTGGGTGTTGTCGTATTGGCTGGGCATCTCCTGTGTTGATCTTATGGACAACTAAATCAGTTTGACTGTCGTTGCTCTTGAAGTTAAACATATCAGATTCATCCACAGCAAATTTTATAGCAGACTGAAGTTGTTCCTTTGACAGGTGACTCCACTGTCGCTTGAAAGCATCAATAACTTCTGGGGAAGCTTGATTAGAAGATTTTATTTTGGATGTCTCTGCTTCGACACAATTGCATACCCATTGTACAGGCTCATAATTGGCAAGAACTGTTCCTTCTTTAAGCTTGATGGTCCTTTCTCCAATATTGGCAACTCGTACTGGCATAGTCTTCTTCGTGTCGGTCAAAGTTTGGGCTACCATGATTTCAGTCGTCAAATCCAGGTTAGGTTCTATAAGTCCTATGGACCACCCAGGATCATTTTCAGAAGTCACTGTGATAATTTGTTCTGAATTTGGAGACATTTTCACATCTTCCACCACCAGTAAACGGATACTAGTTTCCACATTTCCATTGGTTAATGCAAACCCCTCATCTCCAAACGTGAGAATATTCCGTTTATGATCATAGGAGAATCCATGTTTCCTGATGAGATCCATTCCCAAAAGGAACTCGTCTGTGATCCTGGCAACCAACACTTTATGCCGAACTTTAAGTCTTTCTCCAATAATAATGGTGACATCGGCTTCTCCGTCTATAGGGTAAGACTCTCCAGTGACTGATTTTAACATAATAGGGTATAATGAACACCCCATATAATAAACATTTCTGCAAAGCGCCAAATTTCTATGAAGTGGCAATTGCGTACAATACTGCGATAACGCGACAAGACTGCGAAGTGATTTGCGAGCTAACTGACTATTGACAATCGAATGGATCGACGTCAGATAAAGAATAATTAGTTGATACTCTATTTTACGGCTAAGACCATAAAAATTCAGATAGAAAGAAAACGTATCCTCGTTTTTCTTGCATGGTTTTGTTTGAATTATTAATTTGTTTATAGTTTCATAACTTGAGTGGTAGATTTTTTCATTTGTGTGTTGCGTTTTTGTTATTAGAATTGGTTTTTAATTCCTTATTTGGAATAAGATACTAGCTATTAATAAATTCTTATGTTATTCTTAGTCCGCGTTTTGCAGAAAAACATCTCAACTGATTTATTTCTATTTCAGTCATTTTCAGTCATTTCGTCAGTTTGTTTTATAGACACTTAATAAGTTAAGATACCGCTTGCTTGTTAAATTACTTATTGCTCTTTGCACATCTGTAATAGGATCTTTTACAATAAAAAAATATTATTGCAATGTTAAGGAGTTGATTTTGACGAAACAATTAAGTTTAATCATGTCTTCGAAGCAAGTAAACTCAATTGTCATTAAAATATTTAAATATTATCCTAATTTGTCGTTTGTTAAATTGTTTCTGTTAAAGAACAGCGATATGATAACAAAAGATCTAGTTTACAAATTAAGAAACTTGGAAAAGAAAAATTGAAATCATCCCTTTCCGGGTCTACCCCTAGAAAACGCCCTCAGGCAGACCAAGGAAATCTACCCTAATCCGGATAGATCGAAGGCCTCGTGGCTGCTTGGGAGAAGCCGGCAGTGCCTGGGAGACCTTATAGAAATCCTCACTGATCACTGAAGACTAAACAAACACATTCACATCCTAGGAATGGTGGACAGTCCACTCTGCACCCACTGTGGAGCAGGGGAAGAGTCATCGTACCACTTTCTGGGAATGTGCTATAGGTTGATGAGGATGAGACGGGATACTCTCCTTCATTAGACTCGTGGCGGCACTGCGGGCCCAGGCAGAGTAGGAATGGGTGGATCGGGGGACTGTGAAAAGGGCCTTTAAGGCCTAGTCGCAAGGCTTCGCCCCCCTCTCCCAATGTCTATTACTACTACTGCACAAAATGTTTGATTTAAAAAAGTACTTACCCGCGTATTTTTGATAATAAATAATCTTTTCTTGAGCGGTCGCTCTGTGAAATAACTCTTGTTCGTCCCTACCCTCTACAATGACTTTGAGCTGTTCAACAATCTTTTCTCTCATAACAGGTCTCGTCAGGCGGTCAGTTCCCGAGGGTTTTAAATACTGCAAAAAAAAATTAAATAGAGATTAATTAGGATTAGAGACACAATGACACAAATTTTAGGGCTTGTTTGGTTTTTTTTCGTCTAAATACTCACTCGAGAACCATTGCTTCCCACCGAATCGCGGCAGCTGACGGACTTTCTGTGCTTTGATACCATTGTTGAACGTATAGGACTGATCCATTGTCTAAGTATTGATGTCTTGGGGCTGATTTCTGGACGATTCGTTAATGAACCAACAGTTCTGTGCCGGCTTGTTGTTGATTCATGGGCAATACTTTCTGAGACACTGGGTATTGAATCTTGAGGATTGATCGTCGCCACTAATATAGAATCGCTGGGAGTGGTTCCGGAGAAACTTAGAAGTGAAGTTCTAGGAGTAACCCGCGGTTCTGTTACTGGTTTCTTGAGAGTAACATTTGGAGGACCGAGTTCTAAATCTTTAGGAGTGATTAGAGCGCTCGTTAGAGACTTCCAATCAGTGGTACTTGGAGAGTACACGACTGAATCTGTCGTTAGTAACTCCCAAACACTGAAATTTGCTGGACCCTTAATAGAGTCTGTCCTTGTAGGACTAACTCGCAGGTTCCGCGGGTTCGTTTTCGATTCCCTGAGACTGGTTCGTGAGGAGCTCAAAAATAAATCTGTAGGCCTGAGCCGAGGGCTTTTTATTGATTTCCGGTGACCGATTCCTCGGGAACTGAGTACGGAATCTGTAGGATTGATTACCGCGACTGATATTGAGTCTTTGGGGCTGACCCGGGGGTTCTTTACTGGCCCCCGGGGATTGGCTTCTGGACTGTACTGGATAGATTGGCCCGACGACATCCCATAATGCAACATTAAAAGCAAATAAAATTTTTAAAACATGTTAAAGTTGATAGACGCCATCTAAACTGAACAATGGTTGTCAACCTACGCTAGGTGTGACTGAAGGTAAGATTTGTGCGATTCTTATAATATACAAGGTGTTTCTACAAGTGATACCACAAATGTAACCATTTTTATTGTAAGCTCCAAAAAGAAACAAAAACTTTAATCAGGGTGTTCTAAGAGATCATGATTTTGGTTGATTACTTATAAACAAAACGTCAAAGTTAAATGTAAATATATAAAAATTTGGTCATAAGAACTAAACTTCATCAAGGCCGCTGCTTACAAATATGGATACCTATTGCCTAATTTTTTTAAAAAATTTCTTTGCTCTAGTCGATATCTTTGATGGATTTCCTGTACATACAGTTGGGACACTAAAAAAATGCCGGTGCGTCATCAATGCAACGTCGTCAATCTTACATGAATCAAATCAAAATTTTCAGAGCAAAGTTTCGACTTTGGTGTGACTTTTGGTTTTGACTTGGGTGTGACCCCAATCCGTCATTATCTGTGCTCTTGGCTCAGTTTTAAAAAGCGGCAAATCGTATTAATAATAATAATAATAATAATAATAATAATAATAATAATAATAATAATAATAATAATAATAATAATGATAATAATAATAATAATAATAATAATAATAATAATAATAATAATATAAAGAATAAAAACATGGCTCAAAAAACATATTAAAAACTGGAATAACAAAAAAAAAGTGAATATGTACACTTTAAATCTAAAATCGATCTTCATAAAATGCGTCAATAGTATAATAAGCTTTGCCCCTCAGTAGTCCAAACACCGCTGACTTGAATCAGCGCCCAGGCGGGAATATGAGGTCATTATAACGTCAACTTTTGGTGATCATTCGTTATTCGACGTCACCTGACGAAAAAATGACAAATAAATGACGTCAATTTTTCGACGTGATAATGACGATGCGTAGTGACGTCATAATAACGTTATGTTTAGTAGAATAATTTTTGTGTACATTTAATGTACCTAATAAATATACACTTAACATATTTAATTGATTTATATGCAATAATAGTATATTATTAAACGAGCTTTTTATGAGAGCCATTATTCCCTTAGGGGGACGTTTGCGTCACGAACCGCAGGCGAAGGGCGCAAGTCTCCCGTGGGAATAATGGCCATAAAACGCGAGTATAGTACTATACTTTATCCACGGCCATTGTCTAATAATTACAAATTATAAAATCTTATAGGTAGTGTAAAGAAAATAATTGAGATGTCAAAGTGACACTCGCGTTTGACGGCAAAACCGGTGCCACCAGTGCATTTTTTACGCTGCGGCGTTTGATATTGCGTTGTTGCCTACTCCTACTGGTTGCCAAGGTAACATATATAACTTAAATGGCGAGCGGGAATAATGATATTAATCCCGCTGTTTCAACTCATACAGAGTGTTCATTATAAAATTTCATCTAGTTGGCTGTGAAATGTCAAAAGAAAAAGATGGAGAAACAAAAGTTTATTTATTTTGATTATGTCATCCTTTTCTGTCAAAATTTGATAGCCTGCTAGATGAAATTTTATAATGAACACCCCGTAAATCCCTCTGACGCTATATGAGCTTTATTTAACTTTTGCCAACAAGCTGAATATCAGTATATTGTTACGATTCGCAGCAACGCCGCATGGGAGGCGGGGCAACGCGTGTGGTTGGTGGAGCTTCGCGACCTATCCGCGCTGCGTCATGGCTGACACGAGTGATTTATTGCTCGGTTTAATCTAGAAGGCAGTTGTTTACAACCTTTTTTTTATGTGAGATTATTCAAGAATTCTTATAAAGAACTTTCTAGGTTTTTCTGTAATTTTAGGATTGTATGTAAAAAGCCCATAGAACGCGCAGACTAGAGTAGTCTTATTTTAAGCGAGCTATAAGTAAGCTAAAGTTACGAAGCGATAATAGAAGGCTATAAAGTGTTAAGTAGTGAGTTATTTAGTAGTCGAGTGTATTTGTGGAATAAATAAATAGTGTTTTCGTGTTAAATCGTTACACTGGAATTATTGAACCCTAGTTCGCAACAATATTATTAAGTGGTCGTGGGTAAAACAATATATTTGATGACAATATCATAAAATAAAATTTGTACCTTCTTTGGCAAAAAACTCTAATATAAATATACAAAATATTGACAAAATTATTCTTTTTGTATATTAAAAATTGGGATGTAACCGCTTCACGTCACTAAACGTCCAAACTCACGACTAAAGTGAAAATTTTTAAATATCATGTTATTTTTAGACCAAACTTTCTTGTAACTAAGTCAATATTTAAAAACTTCGTGTTACGGTTTAGATTAGACTTTTGCGTTACTAAAGTCAAAACTTCATGTTACTTTCGGATCAAAATTTCTTGTTACTACGTAAACATTTTTTAATTTTATGTTATGAGAGTTACATTTGGACGAAAAACTTCTGTTACCAAAGTCAAAATTTTTTAAATTTGTATTAATTTTAGATTAACGTATTTCTTGTTACCAAGTCAAAATTAAAAAAAAAATCGTGTTACGTTCCGACTACAATTTTGAGTTACTACAGTCAATTTTTTTAAATTTTGTGTTACTTTTAGTCCACAGTTTCTTGCTACTAAGTCAAAATTAAATAATTTTTCGTAGATTGACGTTTCAAGTCAAACTTATGAGAAATTTTGTAACTTCTAGACCAAATTTTCGTGTAACATTTATATTAAATTTCCCCGTTACTTAAGTCAAAATTTGTAAATTACTTTACATTTATTTATTATATATTACATTTAGACCACAATTTCTTATTACCAAGTCAAAATTAAACAATTTTGTGTTACGTTAGACCAACATTTTAAGTGAAAATTTTAAGATTTTGTGTTATTTCCAGACCAAAATTTCATGTTACATGTAAGCAAAAATGTCACGTTACCAGAGTCGAAACTCAGAGATTGATGTTACTTTCGGAACAAAACTTCTTTTACTAAACAATTTTTTTATATATTTGTGATACGTTTAGACCACAATTTCGTGTTTCTAGTTAGTTTTAGTTTCTCTTAGACCAAAATTTCGTGTTATTAAGTCATAATTTGAAAACCTGTGTGTTACGTTTAGACGAAAATTTTTCGTTGTCAAGTCAAAATTAAAAAAATTAGTTATACGTTTGGACTAACATTTTAAGTAAAAGTTATATTTTTAGTTACTTTTAGACCAAAATTTCTGGTTGCTTCGTGTCAAGTTTTAGACTAATTTTTCGTCTTACTAAAGTCAAAACTTAAATATTAGATGCTACTTCCGGATCAAAATTTCTTGTTACTACAAAATTCCTCATTCTTAAGTAGAAATTTCAAAACTCCGTTGTACCCTTTAGACTAAATTTTCGTCTTACTAAAGTCAAAACTTAAAATTTTGATGCTACCTTCGGATCAAAATTTCTTGTTACTAAGTAAAAATTTTTTATTTTGTGTTACGTTTAGACTACAATCTCGAGTTCCTACAGACAAAACTCAAAAATTATGTGTTACGTTTAGACTAAAATTTCCTGCTACTAAGGTCAATTTTTTTAATTTTCTGTTACTTATAGACCAAAATGTCTTGTTACGAAATCAAAATTAAAAAAATGCGTTTTATGTTTAGACCAACCATACAAATCAAAATTTTGAGATTTTGTGTTACTTTCAGACCAAAATTCCTCATTCCTAAGTAGAGATTTATAAATTCCGTTGTACCCTTTAGACTAAATTTTCATCTTACTAAAGTCAAAACTTAAAAATTTGATGCTACCTTGGGATCAAAATTTCTTGTTACTAAGTAAAAACAAATATTTTTATTTTGTGTTACGTTTAGACTACAATTTCGTGTTCCTACATACCAAAATTCAAAAATTATATGTTACGTTTAGACTAAAATTTCCTGTTACTAAGGTCAACATTTTTTAATTTTCTGCCACTTTCACCAAAATGTCTTGTTAGGAGATCAAAATTTAAAAAAATTCGTGTTATGTTTAGGCCAACAATTAAAATAAAAATTTTGAGATTTTGCGTTACTTTCAGACCAAAATTCCTCATTCCTAAGTAGAAACTTTTAAATTCCGCTGTACCCTTTAAACTAAATTTTCCTTACTAAAGTCAAAACTTAAAAATTTGAAGCTACCTTCGGATCAAAATTTCTTGTTACTAAGTAAAAACAAATATTTTTATTTTGTGTTACGTTTAGACTACAATTTCGTGTTCCTACAGACAAAATTCAAAAATTATGTGTTACGTTTAGACTAAAATTTCCTGTTACCAAGGTCAAAATTTTTAAATTTTCTGTTACTTTTACCAAAATGTCTTGTTTGGAGATCAAAATTTAAAAAAAATTGTGTTATGTTTAGACCAACAATACAAATCAAAATTTTGAGATTTTGTGTTACTTTCAGACCAAAATCATCATTCGTAAGTAGAAATGTCTAAATTCCGTTGTACCCTTTAGACTAAATTTTCGTCTTAGTAAAGTCAAAACTTAAAAATTTGATGCTACCTTCGGATCAAAATTTCTTGCTACTAAGTAAATTTTTTTTATTTTGTGTTACGTTTAGACTACAATTTCGTGTTCCTACATACCAAAATTCAAAAATTATGTGTTACGTTAAAACTAAAATTTCCTGTTACTAAGGTCAGAATTTTTAATTTTCTGCTACTTTTGCCAAAATGTCTTGTTAGGAGATTAAAATTAAAAAATTCCTGTTATGTTTAAACCAACTATACAGATAAAAATTTTGAGATTTTGTGTTACTTTCAGACCAAAATTCCTCATTCGTAAGTAGAAATGTCTAAATTCCGTTGTACCCTTTAGACTAAATTTTCATCTTACTAAAGTCAAAACTTAAAAATTTGATGCTACCCTCGGATCAAAATTTCTTGTTACTAAGTAAAAATGTTTTTATTTTGTGTTACGTTTAGACTACAATTTCGTGTTCCTACAGACAAAATTCAAAAATAATGTGTTACGTTTAGACTAAAATTTCCTGTTACTAAGGTCAAATTTTTTAAATTTTCTGCCACTTTCACCAAAATGTCTTGTTAGGAGATCAAAATATAAAAAAATTCGTGTTATGTTTAGACAACAATACAAATAAAAATTTTGAGATTTTGTGTTACTTTCAGACCAAAATTCCTCATTCCTAAGTAGAAATTTTTAAATTCCGTTGTACCTTTAGACTAAATTTTCGTCTAACAAAGGTCAAAACTTAAAAATTTGATGCTACCTTCGGATCAAAATTTCTTGTTACTAAGTAAAAATGTTTTTATTTTGTGTTACGTTTAGACTACAATTTCGTGTTCCTACATAACAAAATTAAAAAATTATATGTTACGTTTAGACTAAAATTTCCTGTTACTAAGGTCAAAATTTTTTTTAATTTTCTGCTACTATCACCAAAATGACTTGTTAGGAGATCAAAATTAAAAAAAATTCGTGTTATGTTTAGGCCAACAATACAAATAAAAATTTTGAGATTTTGTGTTACTTTCAGACCAAAATTCCTCATTCCTAAGTAGAAATTTTTAAATTCCGTTGTACCCTTTAGACTAAATTTTCATCTTACTAAAGTCAAAACTTAAAAATTTGATGCTACCTTGGGATCAAAATTTCTTGTTACTAAGTAAAAACAAATATTTTTATTTTGTGTTACGTTTAGACTACAATTCCGTGTTCCTACATACCAAAATTCAAAAATTATATGTTACGTTTAGACTAAAATTTCCTGTTACTAAGGTCAACATTTTTTTAATTTTCTGTTACTCTCACCAAAATGACTTGTTAGGAAATCAAAATTTAAAAAAATTCGTGTTATGTTTAGGCCAAAAATAATTTTCGTCTTACTTTAGTAAAAACTTAAAAATTTGACGCTACCTTCGGATCAAAATTTCTTGTTACTAAGTAAAAATGTTTTTATTTTGTGTTACGTTTAGACTGCAATTTCGTGTTCCTACAGACAAAATTCAAAAATTACGTGTTACGTTTAGACTAAAATTTCCTGTTAGTAAGGTCAAAATTTTTTAATTTTCTGCTACTTTTACCAAAATGTCTTGTTAGGAGATCAAAATTTAAAAAAAATTGTGTTATGTTTAGACCAACAATACAAATCAAAATTTTGAGATTTTGTGTTACTTTCAGACCAAAATTCCTCATTCGTAAGTAGAAATGTCTAAATTCCGTTGTACCCTTTAGACTAAATTTTCGTCTTAGTAAAGTCAAAACTTAAAAATGTAATGCTACCTTCGGATCAAAATTTCTTGTTACTAAGTAAAAAATTTTTATTTTGTGTTACGTTTAGACTACAATTTCGTGTTCCTACATACCAAAATTCACAAATTATGTGTTACGTTTAGACTAAAATTTCCTGTTACTAAGGTGAAAATTTTTAATTTTCTGCTACTATCACCAAAATGACTTGTTAGAAGATTAAAATTTAAAAAAACCGTGTTGTGTTTAGGCCAACAATACAAATAAAAATTTTGAGATTTTACGTTACTTTCAGACCAAAATTACTCATTCCTAAGTAGAAATTTTTAAAGTCCGTTGTACCCTTTAGACTAAATTTTGATCTTACTAAAGTCAAAACTTAAAAATTTGATGCTACCCTCGGATCAAAATTTCTTGTTACTAAGTAACAATTTTTTTATTTTGTGTTACGTCTAGACTACAATTTCGTGTTCCTACAGATAAAATTAAAAAATTATGTGTTACGTTTAGACTAAAATTTCCTGTTTCTAAAGTCAAAATTTTTTAATTTTGTGTTACTTTTAGACCAAAATGTCTTGATACGAAATCAAAATTTAAAAAATTCGTGTTATGTTTAGACCAACAATGCAAGTCAAAATTTTGAGATTTTCGGTTACTTTCAGACCAAAATTTCTTTTTGCTAATTAGAAATTTTTAAATTCCGTTTTACCCTTTAGGCTAAATTTTCGTCTTACTAAAGTTGAAATTTAAAAATGTAATGTTACCTTTGGATCAAAATTTCTTGTTACTAAGTAAAAATGGCTTAATTATGAGACACGTTTTGACTAAAATTTCGTGTTGCTACAGTCAAAATTTTAAATTTTTGTATTACGTTTAAACTAAAATATCCTGTTACTAATGTCCAAATTTTTTGTTACTGTTAGACTAAATTTTTTTGTTATCAAGTTAAACATAAAAAATTTCGTGTTACGCTTTAGACTAAATTTTCGTCTTACTAAAATCAAAACATAAATATTAGATGCTACTTCCGGATCAAAATTTCTTGTTACTAAGTACAAAAAATATTTTTTTTTTACGTTTAGACTACAATTTCGTGTTCCTACAGTCAAAATTCAAAAACTTTGTGTTATGTTTAGAGTAAGATTTCCTGTTACTATGGTCAAAATTTAAAAAATTTCGGTTAGTTTTAAATCAAAATGACTTGTTACAAGATCAAAATTAAAATATTCATGTTATGTTTAGACTAACAATTGAAGTCAAAATTTTGAGATTTTGTGTTACTTTCAGATAAAAATTTCCCATTGCTAAGTAGAATTTTTTAATTTCCGTTTTACCATACTAAAAGCAAAACTTAAAAATATGATGTTACCTCTGTGTCAGCAAAATTTCCTGTAATAAATACAATTCTTATGGATCAGCAAATTAGGGATACACCCTTCAGTGGCGCTGGTAAATGCTGGATGTAGAAGTGCCCTACCGGCGAGGCGGTATGATTCCATCAGTAGGGCAACTAGTAAGATTCAGTGGCTCCTGTATTAGCAGTTTGTTCAATTATAGCGGATTATATCATTTAATCAACGAGCTAGTATATTACATCTGGAGAGACACTCCTGTTTTATAGTTTAGGAACCACTTTTTAGAAGTAGGAACCTTAAAAATGGCGGAGATATCCGCTTAAAGTCACTTGACGACTTACTTCAAATATGGGTACTTACTATGGGTATTATTATTATACTATTGGGTAGTATTTACTATGGGTACTTACTATGGGTACTACTTATGGGTACCTTAAATACGGCGGTTTATTGCTTTTTCATTTTTTTGCCAGTTGTTGGAATGTCACTAGGGCGTTGTAGACTGCGAAAAGGTTGCACTGGTATGATTCATGTTAGTGTGAAGTAAATGGTGTGGCTTTGATTCTTTTTCAATAAAAATCAGCCAGTATCCAGATTTAGATGCCATCAATTAGGTATACCTCATTCACATTTGGCATCACGTTACCTTTGAAACCTCATTTTTTTTCTCTATCTCTTTTCGGTACATGTTTTTCGACACGATAAAAATTTCAAAGTCAGATTTCCAACGCCTACCTGACGGCAACAATAAGTAAATGGTTTGTACGTGAGAATATTGCCTATAAACCATTCAGTTATTATTGTGATCAAGTAGGAGTTGGAAGTACAACATTTTTATCATATCTTCTCAAAATGTGCCGAAAAGAGATAAGTATAAAAAAAACGAAGATTTCAAAGGTAACGTGATGCCAAAAATAAGTGAATAAGGTATAGTTGTGTGTTTTTATCCTGTCTGTTCACTTAGTTATTACTCAAGCCTGTATAGCTGAATATGAGCCGATAGCGTCAGTCCAAATCAGTTCTATTATTAGACATAGTTCTTCCATAGCGGTACTATCACAGATCCATTTATAGTTGCAAATTTTTTGCACTATGAGATTTAGAAATATTTTAGCAAATTATTTATTAGCAAACTTTAATAGTTAGTTTGAACTTGAACGACTGAGAGAAAAGGTTTGGAAGTGTGATTTTTGAACTATCGACATCACACTCCACATCACACGACGCAAATGGAGCACTGGTCATCATATCATAAAAGAACAATTAAAATTATTTCTGAGGAACTACATAAAAAAACAATTTGTTTGAGCTGAACTAACGGGTACCAATTCCTTTGAGCTGAACTAACTGCCACTAGTGGTAATAAATCAATTTTGTCTTCTAAAAGTATTTGACTGAAAGACTGTATCTGATCTGATTAAAGAAGGAAAAAAATTAAGCTTTATTCATAATAGTTCATATGGGGGGTATTCATTTGAAAACTCATCTAGTTAGCTGTGGGTCGTCAAAAGGACAGAATGAAAGAAGAAAAGTTCATTACTTCGATTATGACATCCTTTTTCTGTCAAATTCATAGCCTTCTAGATGACGTTTGGGGTATTAAGTGTTTTTGTTTTAAGAATAGTCATAGGGTTATACGTGTTAAGTTTGGTCAAGTTTGATCATTAATATGGCTTAAGCGTATTTATTTTGTTTAAAATTGCATATTCTCATACCTTCGTATTCAGTTTTGCCTGTCATATTTAATTGACATACAAAACTGATTATGGGGGAGTATTATATTGTACATTTTGACCAAAGCAAAAAATGTAATCACGAACGTAACACTTGAACCAACTTTCATTCAGGCTCTTGTATTTCTAATACAACAGGACCAAAGATGGGGTGCAATTTAACATGTACAACCCTATTTGTTATCTTTAGAGAAAAAACGCACACTATATATCAGCCACCAACAATGTAAAGCGTCATCCAAATCATTTTCCAAAAAAGTATCAAAAAGAATGAAATAGAATTTGTTCCGAAGGGAAGAAGAGGGCAGCAACATTTTTGACTTTGACATGTGAATGATGTGACAACAATTATGGATTAATCCTTGTTTCAAAATGGTACATATATCGTGCAACTAGTGTCGAAAATTACACTTTTCACAGAAGTGTGACGATTGAGTTCCGTACGTGTTGCACACTACCTACACTTTTTCTACGACTGCGATTTTGCCTCATAAATGATCATTCGTATTATAAAATATTATTGAGGCGCGTGCAAAGTGGACTTTGCATACGCTTCTGTATGAGAGCGTGCGCAATTAAAGTTGTAAAGGTGCACTTCGCTCGTTACATTATTTATTTATTTCAAATTTTACTCTTCTGGTGTTTTCAGATAGGTTGGAAAGATAAGTGCCAATTTAATATAGTTTGCTCGTCTCTGTAATAATATTGAATATTGAATGCCTATTTTTATTCAGACGTTTGAGTGGTTTAATTAAAGCATTTTTTTAGTGTTAAGTTTATTTCATTTAGTGCTTCATGTTCTCGCGTACCACGTAAACAAATGTAAGTAGATTAAGTAATTATTGCTTTTTGTTATGTTTAACTCAAAATTAACTATATTTTAATACTGTAATTAAGTTTCGACCCGTAAAAGTTTACCAGCGATTTCGGTGACAAATTATTTAAATATCTAATTTACCGCCTTTCGGGCCCTTTATTTGGTCAATTCCTCGCAAAGTGTTGGCGGCAGCGGTTGCCGGCTTTCGTATTTGCGAGATTTCCTTCAGGATTATAGACTGCAATTTGGGTACGTTTATTGTTATTTGCAAGGCGTTCAATTTAAATTATACTTCGCACTCCTGTCCTTCAATTATTACTTACATTGTAGTATCGTCTGTTTTCCCGAGAAAGCATACACTGTTTAAAGAAAGAATAAGATCCGGCAACTACGCCCCAATCCCCCAGTCCGCTCACCCTCAATCCTTCGTCATTCTCGTTTGTGTACCGAGACGTACCTGTCGCCGCGTCTTCAACCCGTAATCTATACGTTTTTTGCAGAAAAGTAGATTACAATGCCACGCGATGAAAAAAAAAAGAAAAGACGGATAATAATTCAAGCGACATACATTAACACACACGACAATACTCACGCCGACTACGAATCAAGAGTAACAAATATTGACACAGAATATGAACTATCCAAAACCTGTTTCAATTCTATATGTACACACTTTGGTGTCCCTGAAATTGATTTATTCGCATCATACTCAAACACCAAATGTAAAACCTATGTGTTCTGGAAGCCTGATCCAGGATCGACAGCAATAGATTCTTTTACCGTATGTTGGACAAACTCCTTTTTCTATGCTTTTCCCCCTTTTTGTCTCCTCAATAATGTATTGGAGAAAGTCATCCTGGAGAAAGCAAAGGGCATTGTGGTCGTTCCTCTCTGGCCTAGCCAGCCGTGGTACCCAATTTTCCGGAAGTTATTATTAAAACCACCTTTAATATTCTCGCCAGATAAATACATGCTTACCTCTCCTTTTAGGACACCACACCCGCAGTGGCGAACCCTTACCCTGGCAGCGGGCCTTTTGTCAGGGAAGCGCTTCTCAGAAGATACCCCCCTCAAGCCATAGACACCATGCTAGCATCCGTATCATCCCAAACCCTCAAACAGTATGGGATAACCTACAGCAAGTGGTATTGGTGGCAGGATAGACCCATTTATTTACAGCATAGCCCACCTCATCACCTTTTTA
Source organism: Taphrorychus bicolor (assembly GCA_951812265.1). NCBI lineage: Eukaryota > Metazoa > Arthropoda > Insecta > Coleoptera > Curculionidae > Taphrorychus > Taphrorychus bicolor. The sequence continues at coordinate 44,462,406 of OX638298.1, read as the reverse complement.
AACACGGAGTCTGACAGGGGAATATCCTATTCTTAGTAAACTGTCATAGGGCTGCTTTCAGTCTAATTTTTCAATTTCCAACAGAACACAGCATTCTTCTAAAAAGGTACATGAAGGGAGTGTTCAATAAATCGCCCCCAACTGCCAAATACGATTTTACTTGGGATCCTCACCCTGTTCTAAGTCACCTTGAATCTTTGCAGCCTCTGGAAACGTTACCTTTAAAAGCCCTAACTTACAAGGTAGTCACTTTACTGGCTTTAGTGTCGGCCCACAGGGTACAAACCCTCTCCAAAAATTTCAGTACCGAATATAAAGATTTTTGAAGATAGATTAGAGATCTTAATCCCAGAAACAATTAAATCCACAAAAAGAGGTTTCTCCCAACCGATAATTTTAGTACCATTTTTCAAAGACAACAAAAATCTATGTCTAGCAAGCACTCTGCAGTTCTATGTTGCTAAAACGGAACTCCTCCGACCACGGGGGGAACCCCGGCTCTTAATTACCTTCAAAAAACCCTACCATGCCGCGACCAGCCAGACCATTAGCAGATGGATCAAAGCAACCCTCACACAAAGTGGCATTGACACTAGTATTTATTCAAGTCACAGCACTCGTCACGCCGCTTCCTCTGCAGCTCTCAGGGGTGGTTTGCATATAGATGAGATTCGGAAAAGGGCAGGGTGGACTGCAAATTCCGAAGTTTTTGCAAAATTCTATAATAGACCTCTAGCTGAACCAAAGGATACTTTCTACAAAGCCCTCCTTCATGCATCACAACTACTTTAGCATGATACACATCACGGTATTACATAAAACTTTTTTCCTCATGAATTAAAGACTGGGCTTGAGTCAGTGTTTGGTTGTTGTTTAGTTTCTTTAATTTTTGTGTGTTATAAGATATATAACTACATATAAGATATTATATAAATATGTAACGCATAGACATTTGTAATAATTATCTGTGCAACACTGTATGTACATTTGACATAAGCAATTTATAAACACAAGTTCGTAAGCTGTAAGCAGTTTACTTGACTTCCCAACACAACCCTATAGCTATCCAACCTTTTTTCGCTGCTGCGATAAGTGGACTATCCATCAAGATCACCACTCAAATCTCTAAACTTCTACAATGTAAGTAATAATTGAAGGACAGGAGTGCGAAGTATAATTGTATGATCAAATGACTTACCTGTAAGGAAATTTGATCCAAATTATACGAGCACTCCTGTCCGAAATTATTACGCTCCCACCCATTGTCTTCCTCACCCTCAGGTGATCTTGAAGTCCATGTGACGCCACAAACAAGAATGACGAAGGATTGAGGGTGAGCGGACTGGGGGATTGGGGTGTAGTTGCCGGATCTTATTCTTTCTTTAAACAGTGTACGCTTTCTCGGGAAAACAGACGATACTACAATGTATGGATCAAATCATCATCCGGCCAGACAGAAAGGGGGAGTCATAAAGACTCTGTTTGTGAGAGCCAAGAGAATTTGTGAGCCGGCTGAATTGGAACGGGAAATTAAGCATCTGGAAATAGTCTTTGGTTGGAATGGATACAGCAAGCACGAATTCGATAGGGCCGTCCGTCCATTGAATGTAGAGCGCTAGGTAGGAACAACGGGAAAATATGAAGAAAGGCGCGGATGGACGAGTCTACCATACATCCACAAAGTAACGGACAGGTTCGCAAAACGCAGTGTCAACACGAGGATTGCGGAACACAAAAGGAGTTGTAAGCTGGGACAAACACAAAAGTCAGTAGTAGCAGAGCACGCTCTCTCCAAAGGTCACGACATCCTTTTCAACGAGGTGGATATTTTATATCAATCCCAGTGTTTCTATCAGATACTAACGAAAGAAGCCATTGAGATCTTTAAACACGACAACAATTTCAACAGGAAGCGCGGGGTGGGGGTAGTGGTGGCGCAACCCTGCGCCACCACTACCCTCACCCCATTCCCTCCACTGCAGCGCGACGGAGGGGGAATAAAGCTCACCACAGTACAATGTACAATCAGTCAACGTCGGGAAGCACGGGAGATCACTACGTTCATTGCCTGCACCAAACGTTAGGAAGAAATTCCATTAAACCACGGCTTCAAAGCTCGGAAAACACTTTTGATTGTAAAATAAGGTCCACTCGTTCTAGAGTTACGACTTTCTAAAGATGCGAGCAAAATTGAGAAAAATAATTTCCCCTTTGGTCAATTTGAACAAAACTTTAGATTCTTTTTTTCCTGTTTTTTTTCCAATCCCTTAGGGCTGTAACAAATATAATTCAAATAAAATAAGCCCCAAGTGTTTTTGTAAAAAATGGCGAAAAAGTCGATTCCTAAAAATGGTAAGGTGTAAAGTGCCTAAAAATCGACCATCGAGCATCGAAGGGTCTATCTTCGAAAATAATTGCCTTCCGTTGGGTGGAGGTGAAAGAGGACATAAAGAAAAATAAAAAAAAAACCGTTGGGCTCATTCAATCGGTCCAGTCGTTCCAAGGGCGATCAAAGTTGAAAATTCTGAAAAAACGTAATAATCTCTCTTTTGGTCGATTTGAAAAAACTTGAAAACTTGTGTTCCTGTTTTTGATCGAAATGCGACGTTTGAAACCCCCTAACACTATATCAATTTTAATTCGAACGAAATAAGCCCCAAAAGTGCTTTTTTAATGGTGAAAAAGTCGTTTCTAAAAAGGACGGCTGATGAACCTGACGGGGTTCTGGGGTTTGCATGGGGGATCTATTTGCGCATACAAAGATTGATAAATGCGAGATAATCGTATTCTTACGGCAAGTACCAGAAGCTAAATAGACAGATAAGTACTATGAATCAAGTTCACTTTGGAAAAATCGGAAATAAATAAAGTCGTACAAAGTCCATTTTACTCTCACAAAGAGACTATAGTGGAAATCCGAGGTAGACTCAAGAACAGCCAGCCCATATTGCTCTGCACCTAGCGGGGGCAGAGCAATTCGGAACCAGAACGAAGTGCAAAAAGTAGGTGGTCACCAATTTGTTGATCAACCCATCTACATACTAGTTTCGGGGTCTATCCCTCATTAGTACAGCTTTGGCTGGTCGACAAATTGGAGACCGTGAATTCGTGGCTTAAATACAGAGCAGGAGCAGGCGTCTCACGTAACATCTCACCGGTCTTCCGTACATTTTTGGCTTTAAGTAACGAACTCACGGTATCCAATTTGTCGACCAGCCAAAGTTGTACTGACGAGGGGTAGACCCTTAAACTAGTATGCACATGGGTTGATCGACAAATTGGTGACCACCTACTTTTTACACTTCGTTCTGGTTCCGAAAACCTGCAAGGTACAGAGCAATATGGGTTGCTTCTCGAACTGAGAGCCATCTGCCATGTAGTATTAGATCTAATACGCTGGTGACGTCGCCTGCTCCTGCTCTGCACAATATCTCACCGGTTTTCCGTACATTTTTGGCTTTAAGCCACGAACTCACGGTTTCGTATTTGTCGACCAGCCAAAGCTGTACTGATGAGGGGTAGACTCTGAAACTAGTATGCACATGGGTTGATCGACAAATTGGTGACCACCTACTTTTTACACTTCGTTCTGGTTCAGATAAACACCGAGGTACAGAGCAATATGGGCTGCTTCTCGAACTGACAGCCATCTGCCACGCAGTATTAGATCTAATGCGCTGGTGACGTCGCCTGGTCCTGCTCGGTACAACATATCACCAGTCTTCCGTGCATTTTTGGCTAAGCCACGAACTCACGGTTTCCTATTTGTCGATCAGCCAAAGCTGTACTGATGAGGGGTAGACTCTGAAGCTAGTATGCACATGGGTTGATCGACAAATTGGTGACCACCTACTTTTTACACTTCCTTCTGGTTCAGATTAACAGCGAGGTACAGAGCAATATGGGCTGCTTCTCGAACTGAGAGCCATCTGCCATGCAGTATTAGATCTAATGCGCTGGTGATGTCGCCTGGTCCTGCTCGGTATAACATCGCACCAGTCTTCCGTACATTTTTGGCTTTAAGCCACGAACTCCAATTTGTCGACCAGCTAAAGCTGTACTGGTGAGGAGTAGACCCCGAAACTAGTATGCAGATGGTTTGATCGACAGATTGGTGACCACCTACTTTTTATATTTCGTTCTGGTTCCGATAAATAGCGAGGTACAGAGCACTATGGGCTGCTTCTCGAACTGCCAGTCAGCTGCCATGCAGTATTAGATCTAATACCCTGGTGGATGTCGCCTGCTCCTGCTCTGTACAACATCTCACCGGTCTTCCGTACATTTTTGGCTTAAGCCACGAACTCAGGGTCTCCAATTTGTCGAACAGCCAAAGGTGTACTGATGGGGGGTAGACCCCGTAACTAGTATGCAGATGGATTGATCGACAAATTGCTGACCACCTACTCATTGTACTGTGACGCTGCAACGGATTTCTCGGGCGCCTTCTATAGTTTTAGTGTGGTTAGAGGGTCCACAAATGCCTTTCGGGTAAGCCTTTAGACAGTTGAGAATGGTAATTCCAGGGGTCAATTTGTTAAGTACTTTAGAGCTTTAGTGAAAGACAAGAGACTGCTCAATAGTTTCTATTTAACGTAAGAGACATACATTCAACGAGCTGCTTATAAATCTATAACTTGTCCAACGCACAATATTACAAACAACCAGAGAGGGATATGCGACGGTCGAGGAAGATGATTATAGATATGGAAGGATCAGTGAGTACAGTATCTTGGTTTATAACGGGTTACACGGTAAGGTTAAAGTCCAGGAATGAAACGGTTTTACGGTGAGTGACACCCGACTATTGTCAGGCACGGTGTATATAGTGGGGCCCGACTACTACCAGGCGCGGTGTTAGTGTAATGGGGCTCGACTACTGCCAAGCACGGTATATGTAAATGCGGGGGACCCGACTACTGCCAGGCACGGTGTAAATGAATGGGGCCCGACTACTACCAGGCGCGAGGTTAGTGTAGTGGGGCTCGACTACTGCCAAGCACGGTGAATAAATGGGGGGGACCCGACTACTGCCAGGCACGGTGTAATGAATGGGGCCTGACTACTACCAGGCGCGGTGTTAGTGTAGTGGGGCTCGACTATTGCCAAGCATGGTGTATCTCTAGTGTATTGCTGATATTTACCCTTTTAGTCGGTTTTAAATTTAGTTCTTGATTCTTCAAGAGTCGGAGCCCGAATGCAGGGTGCCCAAAAACTGTCATGCGGCCGTCTTTTATAGCTGAACAACAATACCCTTCGATCCTCTTATTAACCAAAGACTGTTAACCTCTTATGTTTACCTTGACACCGGATTAATTACGTTTACACCGAAATATAGTCCACGTTTAGTTTTATCTCACAATTAATTTGTCATCCCCTAGAACTGATAAAGAAAATTAGTAACTTCCTTACAGTACAAAAAATTGTTAACATGTGTTGGTTGAGGCCTGATGATGCCTTTTTTAGGCGAAATATGTAGGCCGAACAACAAAATATACATTATTTAAGACTGCTGACTTAAAAAGTGCCTAAAAAATCACCTTTTGACAACCGACCCGATGTCAAAGTTGCCTGTACATTTACAATACGAACCTAACAATAGTAAAACGTTTTTCACTAGAAATTACGATTTTTGTATTATCAAGGATCAAGGTTGCCGGGAATAGAAATAAACAAACAACTACATTAAGACAACCTTTATTACTGAATGCATACTGGTCATTTTGGGTTACAAGTACAGAGCATCAACAACAGAATGTTGTTTAAAAGCACTTACGATAACCTAACTTATACCTAGGTGCCCACCTGCACTGTACGCGTACTAATTTATTATTGTTGGGAGACAAGATTGGACTCGCATACGTACAATTTTCGGGCAACTGTCGTATTTAGAATTAAAAAATTACAGTGCAGCAGGGTAGTTCTCGTAACTTTAAAACTATCTCCTTTTACTTATACAAGTTTGAAAATATTCTTCTACAACATTCAAATTGAGTTTACATAGGGTAGTGTATTACTTATGAGGGGTGTTATTTAGGTTATTATTTTCTGATTTGATTTTTTTGTTAACGTTTTTACTACATGATATTATATCACCGTGACTTTTGGCCTGGTCCCTGAGTTTACCCTCCTAAAATGACAGTTTACTTGCCTGTTCATCGTCATTCACGTTACAGAGATTCTTTATATTTAATTTAAAGGTTTCAGATCAGACTTTATCCACACTCTTTTACCGACATAATCCTAATCTACGTTTATCAACAGTTTATCTATTGTTCGCATTCCCATGTGAAGCGTCTTTTCAAGACCTTTTACAGCCAGTCAGGACGTCGCCGCAATTATCATCGTCATTTTTTGTTTGAAAAAATGTCATCGTTACTGATGTACTGTTTGTGTAGTATTTTTTAGATAAACGCGGTAGATTTTTTTTTAAATAATTATTGTTATTTATTATTTCTTAAATTGTCAGCAATATCACATATTTGAAATCTGTCAATACAGGAAAGTTTATATTGCCTTATTCGATTTACCACTGTTAGAAGTTCGTTTTTTAAACACAACCGCTTAATTGTTAAAATAAATACCTACATAATACCAACTAAATACACACACACAGACGGAGGCCCGCGGCTAGATAAGTGTAAAGTTATTAATAAGGAACTAGAAAATAATTTTGGAAGATGCGTGTGAAAGTGCTTATTATTAACAACAAAAAAAAAACAATTATTAAAGAGAAGTGGAATAGTTTCAGTTAACGACATCAAAATGGACTAGATTTTAAAGGAGGGAACTTGTTTTAGGCCATTTGTTGCTAGAATAATCATTTCATCCTGACATCAAATCCAAACAAGCAAAGTCATGTGATGCTACAGGGTTTGCTTTCACGTTTTGCGCCATTGATATTTGGGCGCAAAAAGTGTAAACACTTAATGATGGGTTGTCGCCAGGTGCCCCAGTGGTACTGGTGCCTTAACAAAGAGAAGAGGACGTAACAAAACATTACCCATTAACACAATAGAATAACAATACTTGTTCTTACACAGCGAATTCTATCTACCGTGGCGAAGAGAAACTTGCATTTTTTTTTATTTTTTTTCCACGTTTTTAATACTTAAATATGTAATAACGCATTCTCTAAACTAATATTAAGTAATTTACAATAATAATATACTATGAAATTATAACAATTGTACAAGAATCATCAGCCGATATATACACATATTGCATTTAAGTTATTTTATACACAGCAAGTAAGCGTATGCGGCGGCGGGGGTGACCGCGGCCGCCATGAGCAAAAGGTTTCTAAGCGAAATTTTGGCACGATTTCGTAATTAACCGGTGTGTTGTCTTTTGAACCGTATGATATGACTCTCGGCCGTTGTTTATGATTAAAAATTAACGCGGAGATTCCATTGACAAATAGCCAAGAAGAAGCCACCAAGATGACCTAGTGTTCTCTCTCTTCTTACTTTATCTGTGCAAAAGTCTTATAATATTAGTATCCGATCGTCAGGAAAAGCTCCAAGCGGGGCCCGATTGCGAGTTTTCCTGATCACCTGGTATCCCTCTACAGTCTTTCCAAAATACCTTAAACCTACTACGAGTCTTAACCTACGGGTTTAAACTAGACAGAGAGCACACTTTTGTTTGTCATTTTAAGGCATTATTATTTTTTACTGTTTGATAGATGATTAACCAACAACACAACAGAATAGAATCGAAATTGGCTTTCGTGTAAGTTTAGAATCATCATAATTATTATTGACAATCAGATAATAGACACGACTTAATAATGGGCTCGCAACAAATGCCTCAACAGATAGATACAATAACCCTAAAATATTCAAGGAATGTTAATTTCATCATCAGTAAGTGTTTTTTTTTATTACTACCTATCATTAGACTTAATAATTAGAAGAATGATAATAAATTCTACACCTGAGATTGAGGGCCTAACGTTCATTTTGCTACCCCACAACTACTTATACACGACATTCGTACCAATTCAGTTGCGTTAGTAGAACGGGCAAAATGTTATAGTACAATTAACCTACGCGATAAAACTCTTTTTTTTTTGATAATATTAGAACATACAATATCTTTTTACAGTTGGCAGTACCTTGCTAGCGTGAATCGTCGCGGGGACCGCGAGATCGGTCAAAACTACACACTTTTCGAATTTGAGCAGGCGCGGTCTGATCAAAATATCATTCTGTCTTTGTTATTATAATAAGAAAATATCTTCGTTCTTTAAAAAAAGGGCCGCACCTGCTCCAATCCCTTAATCAAATAAATCGTCCGAACGCACACCGTTACTTAGTTCTACATTGTCTATTTCTTCAGCGGTTTTATACAATAGTGGGGGCTAACAACCGTAGCCGATTTTTGTTTATTTTTAAATATACAATCATCAATTCGCCTAAATATGTTTATAAACCCTGTCTAAAGTCAGGCCCAAATTTTTCAATTGCACATATTTATAGGCACTTGAGTTGTGCGGCGATCGCACAGGCGCCCGCGAAGACCGTCGTCGCAGGCGCGACGACCGCCTTCTCGGGGGTTTACTACAAATAACATATTGGTATTTTAAAAATTAATCAGCACAATGGAATCAAAAGCACTAAATTATTACTATCACAACCTGTTTGGAAGAATTTGGCGAAATTCGAAAAAATCAAATAATTTATTAGACTCAGCGTATTTAATATGACACAAAAGGTCTTTGGTATAACAGTGACAAGAGTAAAATTGAAAGAGTTTTAAAGGAAGAAGCGGCAAGAAAATCGCTGTGCAAAGTGTTTTCTACTATGCGTTAGAGGGGTGCGGCTATGACTTATAGAAGCAGAATTCTCAAAAAGGCATGTATGTAATTCTTTTGAAGTTATTAATTTTTACTAATACTATAAACATTTTTTGCTCCAATCCTCTAGTTTAAGTTCTAAAAATAAAAAGCTCATGTTGTATCAGGAACTAAAACCACATAGCAATTTTACTATTTCCAAGTTACTATCTAAAAATCTATTAGGAGCTAAAAGAAAATTTATTTTGAATAAAAGATGTTCTAAGTAATAACTTGCTACCGTTTAAAAAGGTATCAAAAAACCGCAATTTGCTGGGAATAATAGAGGGTTTGAGAAACCGTTTACTACGGTCTAAAGATGTATCAGGAGTTAAAACCTCACAACAATATGTGGATGTGAAGAGACAACTTTTAAACGTCAGCCAATAGACCATTCAAAAATGCAGCAGGAGCTTAAATGGCAATTTGTTCGGAATAAAAAGAAGTTCCAGTAATCACTTGCTACTGTACAAAAATTTATCGGGAGTTAAAAATGACAATTTGCTCTTAATATTAGACCTTTTGAAGGAGCGTTTGCTACGATGTAAAAATATACTAGGAGCTAAAAAACACACGCCTATAAGAAGATGTGAAGTGACAACAAGAATCATTGGCGCCTGTCTAAAAATCAGAAGCTGAAACAGCAATTTGAGGATGCGAAGTGACAGTTTTTAAACCCACAGGGCCATTAACACTATTAGGACTCAGCATTGATCTCGTAATTCTGTACTCCTGATATATATTTATTACAGAATTGAAAATGATGCAGGAACGTGAAAGCGTAAGTACTCAGGGCGAAGATAGAAAATTCTTTAAAACAATTTCAGCCGCTATGAATAATGGTGACGTTTCTGCTCCCCTGATTCTATTTTGATAGAATAACAGACGTTGCAGGGTATAAAAGGAACTCAAGGGCTCAGGAGTTAAAAGCACATGAGAGTTTGGCAGATGGAAAACGACAACTTTTAAAAATGCATCAGCATATCTCACTGTTGCTGCCCTTCTGACAAAATGTGGAATTGTGAAAATGAAAGGCTCCAAAAAAGTGTAAGGGTTTGAAACAAAAAGATATTTGTTCTACCAGACGTAACACTGTTTAAAAATGTATCTGGACCTAAATCACACAGCCGTTCGAAGATGAAAAGTAAAAAAGAAAATTTAAAAAACGTAACTGCTACAAGAAACCGTAAGTAATGGAAATGAAAAGGTAGAAAATTATTAAAGGATGTTATTCTCAGCTTCAATCTTTTATCAATGCTGCTGTCCTGATATTATTCTAGAGAAACAGATTATCAACCATATGCGGATTCGAAGTGATATTATTGAAACATTCAAATCAAAATGCGCGTCAGCATTTCCTATTGGTTTAAAGACGTTTCTGTGCTCTTAATACTGTTTTCCTAAAAATTAAAATTATCAATAGACGTACTCGGAATGAAAAGATAACCTGTTTCCGATATCATGTTTTCAAAATAAGACACGTTTTAAGGAATTATTCGGTATTGTCTAAAAATATATGGAAAGCTAAAAACATGAAGTAGTTTATGTACGTAAAGAGACAAAAGTGTAAAAGAATCAAATTGTAACTGATAGCTTTGTCTCGAAGAATCTCACTAATTAATCCAATTTTACACTTGATTAACATGTAAAAGTTTTTTTTTTATTGTTATTAGTTTATTTGTTGTTCTTATTAAGGTAGCAGAAGTAGCAAAAACTTTCTTAATACAGCGTTTAACGTTTTGGTTCAAGATAGCAACCTGACAAACGATATACAGGCGAGAGATATATTAAACTAAAATAAAGAACGAAATTAGTTACAACAGCATTACCACCCTTTCTGAGAATGTTTAAGATTCTACAGGTTCTCAAGCTTCCAAGCCACACCCCCTATCATTAATCAGTTCGACGTCAAGACTTAAAGCAAATATTATTAACGATAATCAACTAGAAACAAAAAGCGTATGGTGACCAACTAAATAATACTTGAAGACGAGGTATTGCACAGTTGTAGGCGTATGCAACTCCCTGGAGTTTTGTTGTTGTAAACAGTTCACATAATACTAATTTTACTGACTAAATGCTGTCATTATTTAAGTAAGTAATAATTTCAATTAAGTGTACTTAAATACTAGCTTAAAGTTACCCATTAACCATTTTTTGTTTGCAAGTTTCTCTCGATAGACAGAACGTGTTCAACTCACTATTAATCGTCGGCGAAACAAAAAAAAGAGATCCACAATAGTTGATATTATACTACTAAGTCTCTTTTTTTTCAAGAAGTCATTTCAGGGAATTTTTGGCTCGTCTCGGCCATGTTTTTTTACAAAATAGAGTCATCCAAAAGACATTAATATAATTACTTAAAGCTCATTAGTCAAATGTAGGTTTATCCATATCCTCGGGAAAAACTGAGACCAAGCAGGTCACGATTTTTAATTATTTACACATGTTTATAACAAAGTCAAGAGGCACATCGATTGGTATTATCAAGTGTTACATGAACATTGCGCGTTTTACTCATTCTTGTTTTTTTTTCTGCTAAAAGCGAAAAGCTCCTATGTATTAATTGTCAACGGCTTTGTGGGCCGTTGTCCTCGAAAAAACTGTAATTTCTTTTAAAAAAGTCATATCCATATATACTTTAAAAAGTAATAATTGTATTATTGCCGATTCATAAAAATAACTCTATACTATACCTATTTATAAAGTCAGGGTTTCAATTTTTGGCAGACTTTAATGTGACCTTGTCAAAGTTACTATAAGACAGATCCGGAACCGAAGGTTTCAGCCGAGACCATCACCTAATCTTTTCCATCCATGGTACATTATACGAGGCACAACCGCGGGTTATTCTTTTTTATTTTGATATTGCAATATAGAGAGAATAAACGAATAAGGACTAGTTAGATGAAAAAGATTAAATGACGTTCGTGGTAGTATCGCAGTAAGTTTCATTGATATGAATCAATAATTAAAAATAAGTAGTAACCTAACAACAATGATTTTTTGGCATTACGTTCTAGTTTTGACTGAGCATTAATAATCTCAAAAAGGAAAGCGCCTGAATACATCAACGAAAATAAGTCTTTTCTTTTGGAACAGCGTCTGCTCGGATTTAGGTCAGAGGTCAAGTGAACTATGCAAGTCTTAAAACTACCGAACACCAAGAATTCACTACTATACGTTTTTGGGCTGCGGCCCGTAATTCTATTCTCCCCTATTACACGGTGTATTTATCATATAATATACTCTTTTAACTAATATAATATATAGTATTTAGTGGCAATGATTAAATATATAATATTATATTAATATACTTGAAAACACAAGTGGCACTTTGATCACAAATACTGTCAACCTAAACGAAATACTAACTGGTTTTCAACATTTAATTTCACTATTTTTTTATTATTTTTATTATTATTATTATTATTATTATTACAAAGATTATCCTGAACTTGTGGTTTGGTTTACGTATCGTGCTCTTGTAGGTACATACGGAAATCAGTTTTCGTTGATCTTTTTGCGTAGTAAGTATTGCAAATAGTCAGGTAACATCGGTGGTACATTCTTAGCAAAGTCCAGCCACGAGCAGTATAATTCGTGCACAGTCTATATAGTACGCTACTTATTATTGAAGCTGAGCTTACTTTAACGTTTTCATTTTTTTTTTGTTTTTTTTTTGTAGTTATTTCTTTAAATTATATAAACAACGTAGTTTTACAGTCTAAAAATTCAAAGGTACACAAATATCATGATATTTAGGAAACTAGAATCGACGAGTGGAGCTGCGGCTTAGCTGAGCGCTAAGCGGTAAGTCCACGCATTGCGCGCTTTTTCTTTAATGCACACTCGACAATATTATATACAACATTAGTATAAGTAAATCACAATACGAGGAGATGGCAGCCGGGAGAAGGGCGGTGTACGACTTTAGCCAAAGAAATTCTTATTATTACTTAAAGTCTACTTGAATTTTAGTTAAGTGACATATTGTGCATGGATCAATATTCGAGTTTATTGCGTTAAAATTGATATACCCTTGCACTTATGCACTCTTTTTGACTGATTGTACTTTGAAATATGTATCAGCTGTTCGAAAAACTTCTCTAAAATCCTTGAACTACACTTAGACATCCACAAAATTACTTTTTCCTTTCTGCTCCTCTGTTTCACTTTTGCTCAGAAAACTTAAAGTTATTAAAATATTATTAATACAGTAAAAGCTTGCAAGCACTTCTGTATCTTCTGGTACCTTGAGGCGTAAAAAACGTCGAGGTTTTGGTTGCAGAAAAGTGTCAGAAGCTCTTGCGAGATACTTTCAAGGGTTTAGCTATAGAAAAATGTCGACAGTAAAAATATCATGAATGTTAGGGAGGCTAGGAAAGAATTTATATCAGGAACTTCCCAGTTCTTTGAAGAAAACTCGTCTACGAACACTCCTATTCTCCCGATACCGCTTTTCCAGAGATAGTAGAGCAAAAGCAGGTAAATTTAGCCTCTATTAATTTATCTAGTTGGGTCTACTATCCTGATATATCTAATTTTTTTTAGATAAGAAGGTTTTCAATAGATAATTTAGTAGGAGAAAAATGCTCACCAGTTACTCACGTTGTCAAAAAAAGTTTCTAGAAAACAAAAGCAGCAGAAAGAATATTAGATCATGAACTTTTTTCACTTTCACTGAAACGTCTACGAATATATCTACTAGCGTCTGTTCTCCTGAGAGATCTACATTTTTCACAGTTGATGTTTCGAAGCATATTCCTGATCACTATTAGGGCTATTTCCTGTTCTCCTGATACCCTTTCCCTGAGATAATAAGAGAGCATTTGAATACAAAGAAAGTTAGGAGCTCATCACGAAAATTAGAAGAAAAAGGTACCTTTTTCGCATGTGAACAAGTGCTTGTAAAATGTTTGATAAAAAACAGACTTAAGAAAGCAGTTTTCTAAAAATCACGTTCAAAAAAATTACCTTTAAGCAGTGAACACCAGAAAACACTAACATTTAGGGTGACTTTTACAACTATCAGTAAAACTTCAGTTTGAAGTTAAAACACCAGTAATGACGTAGATTGCACTGTTACCTCACAGATAAACAGTGCAATCAATGTCACATCTGGTGTTTCAACTTCAAACTGAAGTTTTACTGATAGTTGTAAAAGCCTCCCTAAGGGTGACTTCACAACGACGTCATTACTGGTATTTTATCTTCAAACTGCAATTTTACTGATGGTTATAAAAGTCACTCTTAGTGCATGAGTAATGTTAGTCAAGATAATCAAAATTTTTTTTAACACATTAGTGACATAACAATTAAAAAAAAAAAACTCCTCTTTAATCGCCTTTTACTTTTAAATTTGAGGCAATCGCAAAACTGCGATTGCCTCAAATTGCCCTGATTGCATGTTAAATTCAATGGATATTCGGTAGTTTGCAACTATATGGAAAATGTGTATGTATTTAGAGTTAAAGACACTAGTGATTTTACTGATAAATAAACAGGAGCTATGATTAGGCAGTTCTATCAGGAGTCAGTCAAATGTAGACTTTTACAACCAATATCACGTTTGTGTGCTTCTGACCTTTTTATACTCTTTCCTTCTCTGTTTTATTAATAAATGTGGATAGTAGTAGAATAATAATAGAACAGTTCTCATGTCTCTTTAAGAACTCATTTCTGCGCTCCTTGCGCCACTTTTCTTATATTTTTTATTTTTTGCGGATTTGAAAGATGCACGACAAGGTTACTTTTTCTGAACTTCTGATAAAGGATGTTGAAGGATAAAAAGTTATCAAGTTGCGGAAAGAAATAGTAAACTCATAGCTAAGTGATAAAAGTGCAAAGGTATCAGGAGTCGTAGTCGCTTGCGCTCTATTGATTCGTTTCTGCTTGATATTTGAATTGATGTTGGTGTTATCAAGATGTTAGAAATCTACTGCTAACACCAGAAACCTAAAACTCAAAAGATTTTTTATCCTTTCTGTTTAAACTGAACTGCCAGGAGCTAAACTTCGGAAGATTTTGTAAACCAGGTTGTGTTAAGAGTTTAGAACAGAAGAACAATTCATGATATAAAGAAAAGCAATCTCCCGACCAGTCAATTGAAAACCTAAATAATTCAGTGCATTTTAAAGACAGAAAAGTTTTGCAGTTATTCACGATTTAGTTTACAATTATTATTACGTACGTTTCAATTCAGGTTGCGCTATAAGGAAAAGTTCTGTCAAAATCACGTGTCTTAGTTTGGTTTGGTGGAAAAACTTTGTAAATCAGAAAACTTTACTTTAAGACAGTCGGTTGTTGTAAAAGCAATTTTGAATACGAAATATGTTTCTTCCTTCTACATTTGAGGTAGTTGCTTGGTTAAACTATGCGAGTTTAATTATTGAACACTGTTTACTTTGCAAAAATTAAAATATGGCCAGTTGACAAACCTAGTTTATTTTAGTAAGAGAGTTATAGAACTTCTTTATCGACAAAGTTGAGTTTTCTACATTCACATTTTTTCACAGAACGACAGGCTTATAAGGTACTGTAGCTAAGCCGATGTTGCTAGTACACGGTCAAAGCTTACAGAATTAAAACAGAAACCTACTCTGCTAGCGATGTTAGGAGTGAGGCAACATAATAATATTTTAGTCTCTAACTTGGTGGTGTAAAACTCACTTTATGATAACATTCCATTATATACATATTTCAAGCGGCAATCAGTCAATTTGAATGTCACTGGTGCACTAGAGATGAATACTATCTTTTAAGCTTCAATGCTCATTCACATGCATAGATAAAATCTTCTTTAGTAGCAAAAGTAGGAAAATGGAGATCCGAGTATCAACATTAATAGACTGAAACTTTCTGTCAAGTAGCCTAATAATAATAACAATAATAATTGGTCAGCTAGTGTATATACACACACCCCTTCATCGACTGCCAAAAAATTGTCTCACGTCCATGTAGTTAAAAAGGAAATCACTTTGGGGACATAAGTCTAAGAACCACTTACAACTAAGCAAAGTTTTATTTTTAACGCGACAACATCAAACTGATAACCGGAGTTTTGGAAGTTAGAAGAAAGGCAGTTGGACCGGAAAGAAAAACGACGCGTAGCGGATGGTGAGTGTTCGGTAAACAACCACTAGAAAGGCCGCGGTGTCCGGATTTGTTTTGAGGTCGCAAGCCGTTGTTGATTGCTCTCGTTAGACTTAGTTTGAAAAGTTGAACAGTACCGACGATATAACACCTAGGCTAGATTAGAAAATATCCCGTGCAGATCGTCGCGTGTCCGTACAGGTGTATGATTCAGAGTTTGGTGGTTGTCCGATTATATAAGAACACACAATATAACCCTACTACCAAGTTTCTTAATTACTAAGTAATATCGTAAATTCCTAGCGACTAATACATATATACTAAAATGTAAATTGGCAATAAGATACTAAATATTCTCTATTGGAACTTATGAGAGAGGTCTATTTTTTCCAGTAGGCTTAAGTAAAGCGTCTTTTTTTAAATGTTTAAAGCAGTGACAGCCTGCTAGAAAGAACAGCCCGTGTTTTTTTGCACCATTTATCTCGGAGAAACGTCCGCTTCCCTGAGCGCATCGAAATTAAAACCCTACACTTATCTCAGGAAAATTTCGCTTATTAAAAAATACTCATCTTTTTGATATTCATTAACGATTATTGTTCCATTGGTTTTTGCACGATATGACTCGAATACTGAGCGCTCGCGAAGCGGACACTTCCCCCTGCAAAAGCTACTAAACAAACGATAGCTTTCCCAAAACAAAAATTTTTTTTTTTATTTTTTTTTCAAAAGTTATTATTAAAAATTAAAAAGCCACTTAAGAGTCACAGCACAGTTATGTACTTCTTTAAAACTGTTAGTTCATTCAAAAATGATCATATTGTGAACGCTAAGGCGGCAGCCCTCCGCGAGAGCCCTCTTCAATCAGACCCTTAAAAACTTAAAATTCGATTTCACAACGGGCGCAATCGCGGAGACGCTGCCATCTTACCGCGGATTCCGAGTTGATTCCGATGTCGCTCGCCGAGCAGTAAATGCAATTAACTAACGCGAAATCGAAGATGGGACAGCTTCAGTCTTTCTTTTTTTTTCACCACTGCTAGAGGTCGTTTTGGTAACTTCCGCGAATGAAGAACAGGACTAGAAAATGTGTGTGCCTCAGACTGGGACAGGGATTCGCATGTGTGCAGCTGCCTTTTAAATTGTCCGAGAACAATAAAAGGAATTTATTCTAAGTGTCCAAGAGAAAAAAAGATCACAGAGAGAAAGCAGCTAGTCAACACATATGACTTCTCTATAAAATTGAGCATTGTTTTTTCTGGGAGGTTTCCTTACAGACTAGGGTACACTCGAGGTGAGATTGCAAATGGGCTTTGTTAATCGGTTGGCGCAGACGTTCGAGACAACTCAAAGATGAATCTGAGTTACATATTCATGTTCTGGATATTTGAATGCGACTGAGTGTTGAAAGTAAATTTTTTAGAACATTCAAGTGGTCAGTTTCCCAACAGAAGTTGAATAAGATTTAAAAAACAGATGAAAAAAAAAGAGCATACGAGGGTTGTAATTGGTTAAATTGATTTTAACGATTGGTTGATTTGTGCGAATGTAAGTATGGATTCTCGGTGAGAAACACAAGCAACGCTTACGGCAGCTGATTGTTGGCGATATTATTTTACTGAAATAATATTGTCAATACTCAGCTATTGCAATCGTTCTGCTAAAAGCAAAATTAAGTGTCAGACGTGAACAGTCACAAACATGACAAAATGTGTTCTAAAATTGAGGGGTCGGGTCCATAAAAACAACCTCCGTTAATTAATCAACCGTAGTTAAACCCTTTACCTACTAAGTGCGTAAAGTAGTATTTTAACCCCCATTGATTGTGCTGAATGTGCACATTAGCTCTATTGATAGTAACTATTTTTGAGTGGTGAAAAAAAAATGACAACCCTCGTAACGGCTTAAACCCTACCTGCTGTTAAACTCAAAATTTCAAATCTAATAAATGTGGATAATGCAAACAAATCAAGGGACTTATTTTGGCGGGGGGATTAAAACTGCACCAACCGACTGCAATCCTTGTGTGTGTCCACTCGCTCGAGTGTAGGGAGAGCTCGCGCACGTGCGACTCCGGAATCACCCGACAAAATTCAGAAACGCGTCTCCTTATTATCATCGCTCGATCCACTTTCACACCGTTAGCTATAAAGTTGAATCTCGATATTGTATGAACACCACAATAACACATGTTTGTTAATTCTTATTGTGATCAAAACAATCACAGTATACAGACTAAAAATGTAACGATATTCAAAGTCTACGGCTAACACATCCATTAAACACAGAAATACATTTATTATAATATGATTTAAGGGTATAATAAACTTTCATTAATTAGAACGATATTTTGGTTTTTAACGTTTTAAAGAATTTTATTACTTAAATTTATTTAAGAATACTTTCATTTAGCGTGCAGTCTAAGAACTGATTGTGGTGGTGTTTTTTTTTATTTTGGGACTAATCCAACCCAAAAATATTTTAGTTAACAGCTTACGTAAACATGTATAATTTGTAAGTGTAATTTGATATATCAGGAATAGGAGATCACAGGTTTTGCGGGGATCGGAGAGTTCCCGACGCGACACTGCCGACGAGGAACGACCTACTTACACGGGTCGCAGCTGATCGCACTCTATTAGGCCTAGAGCGGGGGAAAACCGGGTGTCAACTGCGACCGTTTCTACCGATCGGCGCCCGAGTTTTTGAGCGTTTAATTAAACCTTGAAATTAGCTAGTATAAAAAGCTCAGTCTTTCAACACATATTCTCGCGCCTAAATACACTTTGAGACTTATGTCGGTCCCAAAGTGCGATATTAACGATCTAGGGCGGCCTAAGTAAAAATAGAAACGTACTCTGCAGCACTGGCTCAAAAACTCCAGACTCTTCCGGTCGTTATCGACTTTCTTCCTCTAATCTCTAATCTAAAATCCCCAGCGCGAATTTCCGTCGCCTTACTTAACCGAAACACATATAGGATAGGATACATGCCACGAAAAGAATACCACACCGGGCTCGCTTACAGTTATAGAAAAAATAACTTAGGTACTTTTAAATTACGAATAAACGATAATAATTAAAAAACAACGTTAATATTAAATTGTTAATATATAGGAAAATATCTGAATATGAGAAAGTCTACGCTAAGAGCTCGAAATATATAAAATGTAATTATTATGAGTTTGGTCACGTAGTTAAATATATATATTTCATTATATAATATATTAATATTAAACCTTGCTTAATTGGGACTAGTTTAGGTTACATTTCATATTTTCATATGCGTCACTTGGTGCGTTTAAGTTGAGCTCGGTACCACTAAGAACGTAAAACGCATCGCAGTCGGATATTAAGTCGCTAATCATGTTGACAACGGTTCTTCTATCCTGTTAATTGTTATTCTTTTTTTTAAAGCTAAACGCGAATTTATGTTAATTCCACTCGCGGCGGCGGAAACGCTTTTTTAATATTTAGAGGAAATAAAATGGCAACTCGAAAATAATCAATAAGAACGCAAAAATAAAATCACCTCCCAATTTCTCCCACTCCACTCGACGTGTGGAATATAGTGTACATTTGGTATTCACCTTCCCTAACTCTTACCCTAACTACTTTAAGAGAAAAACAAAATATATTCTAAAACAACAACTTACGTAAATCACCGCATAATAATTAAAGGTAGAAATTACATTTACAATAACAGTAAAAAGTCAAATTTCAGTTAAATAATACAATAAATATCATCGTTCCAAAACGTTTCGGCGTTGACACGCGACAGGGCTCAGACTTTGCAAGAGAAAGAAAACAATAAAACGTGAATAAAATTTCCACTTATTCAACTGAATATTTTAGCGAACACCTTTTATTCTTAGCGTATTTCGGATTTTCTTTTTTTTTTTGCTTTTTTTTGATTTTACATAGACTCACCGCCGAGCAAGTCGTTGGGTAAGAACGAGTTCAGACTGGAGGGGGTGGCCCTGGCAGGGTCACTGGAATCGAGGGTCGAGTTGCCCCAGAGGCTTGACGGGTTGTTAGGCCACGACGCACTGCTCCAAGTATCACCGGCCCCACCTGCAACAGATAAATTTGTACATTTAGTGTTGCCAGCTGAAAGCTGAAACCAAGTTTTGAAAAACAGTATGAGCTAAAATTGGTCTCATCTCCAAAGCAGGTTACCTATTTACAATAATTTCTTTAGACTATTAACTAAAGTGCTCAACGGACTAAATGCACGGACACTTTTAATCGTCGTACTTCCGGGTTCTGTTATCCCATTTCCACATTTCTCGAAAGCCTGTCACAGTTAAGTTACTAAACAGTTAATTTCTTGGATGTTACACAGAGCGGCAAAAAAAGTTCTAAAAAAATGTTAAACTGTATCTTTTTGCAACTTTGATAGGAACACTTTTTTTTATATTTATGTCATATCGTATCTGTGGAGAGACGTTTTAGGCATTTTTTTTTATTAGAGATCTACAACGAAAGTTACAGGGGGGTTTCGAAAAGTGGTGTGTTTTTAAAGAATACTCCAGGGTACCATTTTTAAGTTGTAATCTACACTTTGTAGGCAGGATTTGTTTCGCGTATAACTGGACCACGTCTGGAATGAATTCAGCGAGGTTCACTAATTTATTGTCAACCTACCCTACATAAACCAACTTCCAATCTGCTTTAATTTAAAAGATATACAGGGTGTCATGTTTTACCAATTGAAATTCTCCTCGGAAAAAATCTAGTTTTTCATTAATTCGGCAACAAATAGGTCCTCCGTGAACCCGAATAAGTCCTTTGGATGGTTTTGGCATGCTTAACACTGATACATTTTGTAGAATTTCTTTGCAAGCTTTTCCAATATCCAAATTCTTAATTTATTTAGGTTTTGTGTGTAAATTTCATATTCGATATTGTTCATATCTGGAGAAAGTGCTGGCCAATCTTTTCTCGTTATGTTGTTTTTTCTTTTCTCGTTATAAAGTTTTGTGAAATTTGTGTGTTTATTCTTGTTTTGTGAGGTCGTGCGTTATCACCAATGAAAATAAAATCATCTCACCCCTGATCTTAAGCATATGGAGTAACAGATATTACATTAATGACATATTTTGTATCAATTGCAAACTACTTAGTATTTAGGTAATAAAACAATCAATAGGGCGTTACTTAAAAGGTTAATAATAAAAGAGGAACACAAGCTTGGAACCCTGTATATTTAAAAATGTTTAAGATAAAGGCTTGACAATCGTCCATATGTTGGAAGATAATAACTTAAAAGTAAACTATAATTTTTCCAAAAAGAGTTTTCATCAGTAAAACATGCTACCCTCAATATCTTTTATATTGTTACGCCCGATCGCCAGTCCACAGAGATTCGGGCCGAGGCAGCAACGTCGAGCGCCGACCGCGACCTCGGGAACCCATCTAGATTAAACGAGAACCGGGAACACCGTTCTCGAACTTTCGAGAACAAAGTAGGAGAGTGCGTTCAGGCGAGCCGCGCGAGATGGGATCGAATAGATAGTGCAGTGTAGTAAATAAAGTAAATAAAAGTGTGTAGTTAATTGACGATAAATTATTGGAACTCGTATCGTAACAACTGG
Source organism: Taphrorychus bicolor (assembly GCA_951812265.1). Taxonomy (NCBI): domain Eukaryota; kingdom Metazoa; phylum Arthropoda; class Insecta; order Coleoptera; family Curculionidae; genus Taphrorychus; species Taphrorychus bicolor. The sequence continues at coordinate 44,440,879 of OX638298.1, read as the reverse complement.
TGTCAGAAGTGGGATAATTTTCGTCAAATTTGTCAGTTTACGGACCAAGGAATCGTCGCGCGCGTCGAACTTTGCGTGGTAAGGACAGTGAAAGAACTTTGGTGTTTTCTCGATCTACGACAAAAATCATCGATGAACATCTGGCAGCACTTATGGAAATGCTGAAGAAGGACAAAGAGGAACAAAGTAATTTTCTGGAAGAACAGGAAAAACAAAGACAGCTCGACAAAGAGAAATAAAGAAATTTTCTGGAAGCACAAGAAAAACAAAGGCAACTTGAGATAAAGGAGCAAAGAAAAAGCAAACTGCTCTGTTTCAAGCATTAACGGATGATCCAACCAAAATGACTGAAGTCAAACAAGACGTGGATCAAGCCAAATATGGAGTAGAGATGAAAATGACGGAGTTAGAAGAACGGTGGAGGACCTGGAAAACACGTCGCAGTGGGTCAACTTCAACCGCTGAGCGACTAAACATTACTAGGCCTCTAGTTTTCGACGGCACAACTTCTTGGAGCATTTATAAAGACCAATTTAATGCGGCAGCAGTTAAAAATGGATGGACAGATTCGGATAAGGCTACCGAACTCTTAGTAGCTTTGAGAGGAAAGGCTGCAGACATCATGCCTACATTGTCGACCACTGAAAAGTGTAATTACAACGCAATTGCCGCGGCATTAGAGCGGAGTGTCTGGTAATCTACCAGACAAAACTACTGATGAGGCAGCAGAAGCCAGGCGAAAACCTTCAGGAATTTAGAGCGGACATTGAGCGTTTGACATGATTAGCGTCAGCTCCCTCTAATTTCCTTGACCAGCTATCAGTCATGCAGTTTATTGAAGGAGTTCGCGACAGTGAAATGAAATGCCATTTGAGGTTGACTCGTCCTTCAAGTGCAAATGAGGTATTAATTCGGGCATCGGAGTATGAGGGGTCGATAATTAACACGGACCACAGAGTTAGAATGGTTGACGTATAGGAAGACCGCAGCCAAACTCAATCTTAAAGCACTTGTTGGACGAGCACCGTGGATTCAGGAAGCAAATGACTTCATACTTTGACCAATCAAGGAGCAGGGCACAAGACATTGGTTACAGAAAAAATATTGACCGAAATGCCGACCTACAGAAATCCGGATCTTGTTTCAACTGCGGCAGAATGGGTCATTTTAAAAGGGACTGTCGCGTTCGACGGGAAAGGAGTCTGGCACATCACATCAGTCTGGCGGACTGACACATCAGCCTGAAAACTAAGACCAGTCAGTGTGAAGGGGCCAAAGCTGACTGGCCGCACGGAAGCCCACAGGATTATTAGGATTGGACAGCTTGGAAAGAGCCACACCATCCCTGGCAAGATTGAACATCGTCCAGGCAGATCTCATGGTAACGTAGATGTAATATCACGCAGGCCTTGTAAAGCGGAATGTCGACACTGCCAACGAGTAGAACAACGAGAAGGACCGATCATTCTTAGAAGAACCAAGATTGACGTCGACGAACATTGGACCACTGAACAAATGAAGGTCGAACAAACAACCGAAAATGCTGTCTGGCTAATACGTCAATGGAAGTTGGAAAATCACAGACCTGATTCGAAGGTCATAGCAGATAAGAGCCCGGATGTAAAAACTATGTGGGATTCCTTGGCGATTCAGAATGGTTGACTGAAGAGGACTTGGGAAAGTCCCGTCGGGAAAAGTGCCACGCTCCAGCTTGTGGTACCAGAAAGTAGAGGAAAAGATGTCTTGCGAAAAATGCACAATGGAGTATCTGGAGGCCATTTTGGAGTGAATAAGACCCGGGATAGAATTCGGGAAAGGTACTACTGGGTGAATTGCCGAGATGACGTCGAGGAGTGGTGCAGAGCATAAGGACCCCAAAGGGGGCAAATGAAGCAACACAATGTTAGCGCCCCATTTGAAAGAATTGCGATCGACGTGGCAGGTCCTTATCCAGAAACGGACGATGGCAACAAATATACCTTAGTTGGCATGGATTATTTCAATAAATGGCCCTAAGCTTATGCACTACCAAATCAGGAAACTAACACCGTTGCAAGGGACTTGGTTGACGAATTCTTCAGTAGATTCGGCGTACCATTAGAGCTTCATTCGGACCAAGGACGGAATTTTGAATCGCAATTTTTCAAGAAGATCATGAAACTTCTGAGAAAACGCAAAACAAGGCTCCATCCACAATCAGATGGCGTGGAACCATGGAACAATACCTCTGCAAAATGGTAGCGGACCACCAGAAAGATTGGGACAAGTTTCTGCCTCTTCTAATGATGGCTTACAGAAGTGCAGTGCATAATACGACAGGACATACCCCCGCCAAGGTTGCATTTGGTAAAGAACTTCGTCTTCAGGAAGATTTGGTGTACAGATCACCAGAAGAACCGGTGCAAGATGTCCAAAACTATGCTGATGAGCTTCGAGAAAGATTAAAGGAAATCCATCGAAACGTGAGGACCAAGATCAAGATTGCCAGCGATCGGATGAAAGCCAGATATGACCTAAGAGCGAATTCTGCAGGGTTTAAAGCAGGTTTATTGGTGTGGCTGCATCATCCACATAGGAAGAAAGAAAAGTCTCCCAAGCTGTCTCCAAGCTGGGAGGGTCCATATACAGTCATCAAACGGATCAACGACGTGGTATACAGGTTCCAACGTACCCCTAGAGCAAAGATGAAAGTGGTTCATCTTGAACGGTTAAAGACTAACAGTCGTGGAGATTTCTTTAATCGGGACGATCAGAATTAAGAGGGAAGCAATGTTACGCCCGACCGTCGGTCCACAGAGATTCGGCCGAAGCGGCAACGCCGAGCGCCGACCGCGACCCCATCGAGACTAAACGAGAACCGGGAACAGTCGCCTCCGTTCTCGAAAGTACGAGAGTGTGTTCAGGCCGGGTATATAAATCAGCGAGCCGCGCGAGATCGATCGAAAAGATAGTGCAGTGTAGTAAATAAGCGGACAAGGAAACAGTGCGAATTGTTAGTAGCGAGTAATGGTGTTTTAATCGTGTTGTAATAATTAAAAGTAAATAAAAGTTTGTAGTTAATTGACGATAAATTATTGGAACCCGTATCCCGTAACAATATGAAATCAAATAGAAATTTGTTTTATCTAAGATAGATGGTGGATGATTTAGTGGAACTCCTTGGCGAAAAACAGCTAATAATTGGGCAAATTTTCTACAAAATGTACGTTTTCGTAAAACCTCTGAACTTTTTTACAGAGCATTATTAAAAATTCTACCAAAAACGTGTCGAAGTACCAAATAATGAAACAAAAATATGTTAAATAATATTATATGCTCGTAAATTTTTGTCAAATTTTATGTTTTGATTTAAGACAGTACCTTCAACGATCGGATTCATTTCAGTCGTGGGACGCGAAACAAGTCCTGTAGACAACAAAGTGTAGATGGTACCTGCATGATCAAGACACTAATTGAGCAATTGGGCAAGTCTTCTTTAAAAATACGCCACTCTTGAAAAACCCTTGAAATTTTCCTTCTAGAGCCTGAATAAAAATCTACCTAAAACGTCTGGAGATGCTATCAAAAAAGGTACAATATGACATAAAAACGATTCTAAAAAAAATACTCTTCTCTCAAAGTTTCAAAGAGGTATTTTTGTAGGACCCTTTTTGCCGCCTGTCTACACCCAAGAAATTAACCGAAAATAACCACCTCCTCGCCGATTTTACAAGTTATAGGCTTTCGAAAGATGTGCAAGTCGTTTGAATCGGATGAACCAACCCAGAGGTACGGCGATAAAAAAATTACTAAAAAAAGTGTCGATGCGGTTAGTATGCTTAGCACTTTATTGCATAAAATGTATCCCTATTTTAGACATGTGCTGCTACTGAATCACGCTATTTTTTAAACAAACATGTGCTTAAAAATGTTAAAAAGCGACAAAACGGGAACGTTTTTTCCAAGTTATTTCTAAGCCTTGAGGAAGCAGGTGGAATCTAAACGTAAAACTAAAACGCCAAAACGTTTGTCATAGGCGTAACATCTGAAGAGGCACATGTACAATTGGAACTCCTTCATATGTGTGTTAATATTGTAATATTTATTTACTAAATTATACAAATGCTCATAATTCAACCTAAAAAAGGGTATCCTCCTCATGGCTCAGACAAATATTTTCTATTAAAGCTTAAAAACGGCAATTTTTTTATTAAGAAAATAAATCAGAATGTATGTAGCATAAACTAAAAATTACTTGAGAAACTTGAAATAAGTGGCGAATTATTGGTTTTAAAAGAAATTTTCTCAAAAAATGCGCATCTGAGCGATGTAAACTGAGGTTTTTTTTAAGCCAATTGTGTAGCCAATAGTTCAATAATTTCGTAAATCTTAAAACATTAAGACATCAATAAGTTAAGTCTCTTTCTGCAACTGTATCTTAGATATGTTGCGTATGACTACATTTTTACACTTTATATTTTATAATAGATATGTCAAAGTTGCCATGTCAGTTTATGCGTTTCCAAACTAGGTTAAACTTATACAGGGTGAAAATGCGGCAGAAAAACTTGCTGGTTTTATAGGTCAATAAAAAAAGAAGTACTTCAAATATCGTTTTATTATTTTATGTTTTAAAAATCATATGAGGCAAATGCTGGCCCTCACACTGATTCTGAGTTTCTGAAGTTTTGCTGCACTCTTTCCAGCATGTCAACAAGTATGTTGGCGATGGCATTGAAGTTCTCGCTGTGTGTGCCGGGGCTCCGTCCTGCTTGGAACCAGACATTCCCAAGTTCCATTTCTTTAAGTTGTGGGAGAAAAAATGCTTTAATCATTTCTCTGTAGCGAGCTTAATTCACAGTAACAGAGTGTTCTCTTTCCCCGAAAAAGTACGGCCCCATTATCGCAATTCTCGAAACTGCATACCACACATCAACACGTTCACAATGAAGTGGCTTCTAATGAAGTTTACGGAGATTCGCATTACTCCAATAAAGCATGTTTTGTTTATTTACGCTGCCAGAAAAGTGGGAATGAAGCTCATCACTGAAGAACACAAAGGCACTTTGAGGCAAGGTAAGCAGCGCTTCATATGCAGTTTGGCGAAAAATAACATTGTATTCACTGAGCTCGTGGCCGAATAATTCGTCTCACAGTGCGCCTAGAAATCCCCAGGGCAACTGAATGTTTGCGCACCGCGAACGGCGCGGAAAGCGCAAAAACGACAGCCTCACCCTCGCAAAATTTTCTAGGGTTCTGGAAGTCCGTGGACATCCGAGCCCTTTTAATGCCACACAGCCAATGTGTGGCAGTTTTCCTGAAATGAGTCAATCCGCGAAACAATCGACGCCTAGCAGGAAGAGACCCTCTGGATAAATATTAAACTTCAGTCGGAAGGCACGTTGGGTGGCGACCACTGACGGTCATCGGAAAAGATGCCTCGACTGCCAACACACACTGCTCCTTAATCCATGATGCCAACTGGCTTAAAGCTTCAGGGCTCACTCTTGTGAATGAGACCTTTCCCCCCAACCCTTTTTGACCATTCGTCGCCGATTCAAGCCTAATTTAATTCAGCAAGTTTTCTGCCGCACCATGTATAAAAACATGCACGAGGCATGTGATTGTTGAAGACAGTAACAAAGCACAGAAAATAATGCGATGCACGGAGGGACCGAAACTCTAGCAAATTAATCTCTACAATATCACATGCTGCCGCCTTCGAGTTGACAAATATAATCGCGCTAAAACCCACTTTCACAAGTTAGGTTTCAAACTTTAGTTTGAAGGTAAACGAAAGATTATGACAGATAAACAATGCAATATGCAGCTTTAAACAAAACTTGTAAAAGTACCCCTAAAAGGCAATCACTTATCCCTCAAGCATTCATCACGCTCCGAGTCTTCGTTCATTTTTGGACCTGGTTTGTAATCGCATAGACTTTAAAACTTTTCTTTTTAAACCAAACTAAGTCAAAAAGGCACCTAACGTCAACGCATTTCCACTAGTAAAAACTAGAAGTAAAAAAAAAGACAATTATTTACCTGACTTACCCGGTATGGTGGAGGAGCTGCGCCATCCCCCTGAAGAGCCGCCCTGTTGATTGGCGATGCTCTGCAAGAGGGTGTTGGCATCCCAATCAGTGGGATTTTCGGCCAAAATGGTCGTGTTGCCCAGGACGCAGTTATTCAAGGCTGTCTGCGCCTGAAATCAGCCAAAGCATCCCGTGTTCAAATAACCCGTAAATCCGCAGCCTTTAGCGACACTACCATGGTAAAATTAGAAAAATCATATTTGAAAGTTTGAATCATGAGCTCATAAATTGGATCCGTGTTTATAATCATGTAAAACAAAACATTTTTTAAGACTTAGTAAAAACCAGTGAAAGTGAAAAAAAAAGCGTTACGTAACCAGAAAATATGTAGACATACCTTGGTGGCCTCCTCACGAGTTTTATATTTGGCAAGTGCAAAACCTTGGTGTAGGTGAAGGTGGAAACTTGGCAATGGGCCATGTTGCATGCAAAGCGTTCTTAGAGTCGATCCATCAATCTAGAATTCACAAAAACGTCCTTTTAATACCACTAAACTTGATCTTTCAATGAAACCTCAAGTCTTAGAATATTTTAAAATCAAACGTCAAATACAAAATTAGATTGTTGGCTACCCCGTATTTAAGTTGCAAATAAGAAAATAAAACACTTAATAATGAAAAGCTGATGAATCTCCAGTAAGAGAGTATTATTTTGTAAAGAAAAACATCGTTAATGAAAAATTGATGTACTGAATTAGCAAAGGACTTACCTGAGCGGTTAAGTTTCTCAACAGCAGCCACTGAGAACCTCCCCCAGATCCGCCCCAATTGCCAGAGTTTCGCTGGCCGGCGTTGGCGCCGCCGCTCCATGGAACGGAACCTCCACCCAACTGACCGGTCCATCCGTTCGCAAGGCTACCGCCACCCCCGCTTTTCGCGGAAAGTCCGGGCGGTGGGCCGCGGGACTTGGGAGTGGCCCAGAGTTCTGAAGTAACGGCGGTGCCGGGGTTTAAATCGCCTAAGCCACCTTTGCTCCCTGGCAGCTTTATTTGAGAACTACGAGAAGAACACTCATGAACTCTCGTACAAGCGGCACGACGAATGTTTGTTGCAGAAAATGCGAAAATTCAGATATGTCGTGGTTGACTTTCACTTTTTTTCAGTAATTGGATCCGTAGTAATCATCATTACAGGGTCTGACACTCTTATGTCGTTTCTATAAATAACCAAAATACTAAATTTGTGTTTCTTTTTTAAAGGAACACCCCATAAATTATTTGATTTTTGGGTTGTGCTTTAAATCCAAAAGTGAATCTATCTTAGTTCAGGTTAGAGTGTGAACAGGTCAATAGGTTAAGAATGTGCAATTCACTTTTGTTTATAAAATATAAAAAATACCAATTTTTAGTGTCCATTTTCTCAAGAACTGTTCGTGGTAGGCTTATTATCTATATGACAAAAATTACTTAGAATCCGAAATTATAAAAAAAACTTTATTATTTTGTTATTTTTGAGGCACCCGGTAAAGTCAAATAATTTTAAGTTGTGCACAGTAGGGCTCTTTTAAAGACAGCATTACACTTTCAGCAATTTCCGTTGCATGAAATTTTAATTGAGTCCAATGAACAATGAGGTGGGAGCTGACTAATTTTTGGCATGTGTCTATTAATTTGGTCATTGCACTCAAAGTTGTAGTTAATGGTAACTTAATACATACGAGAAAACGCCCACTTCCACCTTATTGGTCACTGAACGAAATGGATTTTACATAAACGAACCCTAGGCCTTCCAGATCGTCGATAAACAAATATGCCAAAAGCTAACATTTATTTGTAAAACATGACGATTTAGCTATAGGAATATTATACAGAGTTTGAATAAAAAATTAATTGCCTTTCAATGTATTGACACTCTAATGTATGGGGTTTATCAAAAAAGAGCATTTTATAGTATATTAGGTATCAAGAACGTTTTACCAATCGATAACAAAGGTGGGAGGCTGACAAAATGTCCTCAATGTTCAACTGGCTGAATGGTTAATCAATAAAACAGTAACAAGGTGATCATACACACATTTACATTTAAACTCTACCCGAAATTTAAACTCCCAATTTGATCTCCTGCACTGTTTAACTAATAAAATTTTCGTTTAACCATATTATGTGTATAGTTCATTCAAATCCAAGCCAGACTAAAACCGAATAAAACAAAACTTCAGAGTCATCAGAGCATGACGGACGCTTGTTCATCGATTAGCGCTTTTTTTACTGATCAACTCAAAAACACGGTGGCCGGTGGAAACCATTTGTCAATACCGCTCTGATGACTCCTCAGAGCTTGATTTTGTTTTAGTTTCAGGTCGGCTTGGATTTCAACGGACATTAGTATTTCAGTCTTCACACCACCTTTTTTGTTTTATATACGGTATATAAAGTTGGATCGCTGAAAGAATGCCGATCCGATGAAATTATGCGACACGTATGTTAGATTTGCCTGCCTATCTTACACCCAATAATAAGAAAAGAAACATCAGATAAAATATTGTATGAAGGTGGATGATTAGCAGGTTGGGGACGAAATAACAACTTCATTCAATTTTCAAATCGCCGACGTTTCGACCGTATATTGCGGTCTTCATCAAGACTCTTAATGAATTGACGAAGTTATGTCGATGTTTATAACGTTAATTATGTCCATTATCCGTTACTGGGCCAAAGTCTTTTCGAGATAACACCTAAGGAAATACACGCAGAGCCGTGGGTAGTCAGAGCCGGAGTACTACCCACGGTTGGAAATTGCTGTCGGTTATTGATGTCGCCGATAGATGGTAATGCTTTCTGGGTCTGGGTTCAGGGGCTTCGTCCGTTCTAGTATTATCTGCCTCCATATGACCATTTCATCACTGCGTGATGATATCTTACATATGTACATATGTTGGTAGGACTGGTGTGTGGTTCCAACTGTGTCTTTATAGTCCTTTCTTTTAGGTATCTGAGCTTTGCAATTTACTTTTTTCTTCTACTTTTTGCGTGCTTCTTGCTTTACCGCATTGGTGGTTGGTGGTCTGAGCATCGATTAATGGAGGTTGATCGCTTGAATAGGGAGTGGTTTGGGGGTCCAATTTGTCTTCAATTTAATTTCTGGGTGTGGCCTATAGGTATTTCGGTCTTCCGTTTCCTGCGACATAATCGTGAAGAAATTTTGTGGTATAGGGTTTCTTTTGTAACAACTAAATCTTTTTAAACGTTTCATGATGGATTCCTGTTAGTGATCGAAATGTTTAGCTTTTTCGCAGAAAACTAATTTAAATTATGCAAAAAGGCAATATTTAATAAATAAATAACATAAACAACTAACATACTTCGCAGAAAATAAATTTCTTTCAACTTTCATAAATATCTGTATTTCACAATCGTGAATATCAATAGTTTCTTTTACTTTTACTTTCCCAACTCTTCATTCGCATTTAGATTAATTTTGGGCCCTCCTTATTTAGACATCGCTATTTTCGTAGTTCCGAGAGTGTGCCTCAAAAATGGCTCTTAATCCCATTATGCGCATGCAGGTTCTTCCTTTTGACGAGACAGCGGAATGATGTTCTTTTCCCTTCTTGGTAGCATATGCTATTATTCTATAATTACTACTCTTGTAGTAGCTGTTCTACTACTTACAACAGCTACACTCTATAATAAGTATTCTTTGTAATTAATAAAAAGCAGCATGAAAAATTGCAGATATTTCTTAGTACCTCTCTCCTCTCTTGAACAGATGAAATCGATTCCAAGAGCTCGTCATTTTTTCCTCCATTTGAAAGTAGGTACGTGTACTTTATGTTTGTTTCGTGGTATTATCTAAAAATCAGGAACCTGCACAATTGATCTACGTTAGACTTAGATTTAGAGATTAAATCGAAGAATTTGAGCGTTACAATGCAGATCGAAATTGGTCCGTTGCCGTGACTGGAAACATGCCCAGAAACTCGCATGTTTACATTGATCAAAGCACGATCTATTCCATGAATTAAGTTGCATATTCTCATCAATAAGAAGGCTTTAAAACCCGTCGTCCTAAAAAGAACTGATTTGGCTATTCGATGCATTTTGTCAGTGAAAAAAAGGTAGAAAAATTGCGATTTCAAAATTAAGGAAAAACACGTCATACTGACACACGTTAATCTGACAATGCTATTTGTCGAGGACGTATTGCGTAACCACCAGACAATATTTTATCTATTCCAAGTGTTTAGCGTCCCAATAGCAATGGTATGAAGGTAGATTAGCAGGTTGGGGACGAAATAACAACTTCATTCAATTTTCAAATCCCCGACGTTTCGACCGTATATTGCGGTCTTTATCAAGGCTCTTAATGAATTGACGAAGTTATGTCGATGTTTATACCGTTAATTATGTCCATTATCCGTTACTGGACCAAAGTCTTTTCGAGATAACACCTAAGTAAATACACGCAGAGCCGTGGGTAGTCAGAGCCGGAGTACTACCGTATACGATTTCTTTTTTGGAGCCATAAAATGAGATTCTGAACTACCTGCAAAATGGAGATGTTCTCTGCTGTACTTTTTGTTAAAAAAGAAATGTCAATGATTACCATTTTGTTTTTTTTTTACGGCAAAGTCAACGCCTATTTAGGAAAAAAGCTATTTTTTGATTTTTTTTTTTTAAATTAAGACAAAATATTTTTGTAGCATGCTAAGAAAAAAACCAACTGGCGATCATAAGAAAAAAGTTGATAATGATATCTCGAAACCAAAACGTCAGAATTAAAAACTGAATAGCACAAGAAGATGGTCCTTGAAAAGTTGCTCTAGCAATATTTGTACGAAATTTTTTTAAACTTTTTAAATAATATACTGCACTTTTTTTGAAAATGCACGTTTTTGGTTTTTCGAATATATCTAGATACCCGTAGTTTGGTAATCGAATCTTGGACATACTGTATACAGGATGAGTCATAATGGGTGGACAAAAATGAAATCTCATATTCTTTGGTCAATTTTAAGGGGAGCATTTCATACAATTTGTTACCTGTCGAGCTTCGTTAAAAAGTTAGGGTGTTGAAGTTAGCATTTCAAAATGCATATGTTGAGTTCAAAAAGGCATATATTTTGCAATAAAAAATCATTTTTGGTTCCGCCAGTGACGAACGTACAAGCATCTCATCTCGACACATATTGGTTAAAGAAAAGTTGCACGCCCCTGCTTTTGGAAAAATTAAATTTGATTTTTCAATCCTCAATTTATCTCTGAATAAAAAAGCCCTCTTCAGGTTTTTCTAGTACGACGAACCGTTTTCGAGTAAATAAATAAAAACCATTGTAATGCAGTCAATTGTAGTACAGAGTTGAGAAGCATAAGCAGTTTGATAAAAAAGCTAAAATGAAAATATTCCATTAATTATGGTTTGAATTATATTGCATATCAATATTGATACTTTTGATTTTGTATCAAACTGTACTGGGTGTTTCAAATTCAAGCCACATTCATTGGTATCTCAGCAAGATAAGAGATACAGGGTCGGTCAAATCGGGGCAAAGTTGCGCAGTTTGGAGTTCAATTATATGCCGTTTTAACAATTGAAAAATTCCGAATTCAAAATAATTGACACTTCGTCATTGCAACTTTTTCTGCCCTGTAAGTTCGCATATTGAGTTTCTTACTGCGACGTTTCGTTTTTTGGTAACAATCATAAAGTTTACTTTTTGAAATACGGACCTGGATTTTTTATTCGTTATTTTGATCGCTCTCTTTAATCAAAACAGCACGATATGCAATATGATATATATTGCAATTAAAGTCTAGCTAGAAATCGTTTTTCCTTTAAATTCTTATTTAATGTACTCGTATAAGACCGATTTTATTACTAAATGAAGCATTAAACAAAAATATATAACATTAATACATTTGTGAGTTCTTCTAAGCAAGTTGCTGGTAATTGACCGTTCAATTGTTCTGGCTCATATAGCCCTTGCTTCCGTTACTAAATTTTCCCTTAGAATATTGACATCATTGGTTGGGTGTTTGAATATGCAGTTTTTCAAATAACCCCAAAGAAAGTAATCCAGAAGAGAAAGATCGGGACTTCTTGCTGTCCACGGTACGACCCCTTGGTTTCCAATCCCCTAGCTGGGAAAGAATTTGTTTAAAAAAAAATTGTTACAACTCTTCCATTATGCGGCGGTGCGCCTAACCTGTGTCCATGGTACTCAAATCCATGGCACTCTTTTCAAAAATGAATTAATGCATTAGCGTTCTAGGAAAAGCCAAACAGGATTGAATCATTATTAGCATATGAAAACCTATAATATTACCTTAGATGGTTAATTGTTATTTATTTTATTTGTAAAATATCTATTAGAGTATTTTTCTTGTTGCAAGTTATGTATTTATAAATTAAGAAATCCTTGATTAAAAAAGGAAATATAAATAGGAGAACAAGGGCTATACGCGAGCTAGACTAATTCAACGAGCAATAACCAGAAAATTGCTTAGAAGACTTTTTGGTTAGTACTTGGAAGAAACTAAATATGCCATCTTACAGGGCAGAAAAAGTTGCAATGACGAAATGTCAATCAATTTGAATTATCTCTTCGAATAAGTCCAAAACAAAACAAAAACGATTCTTCAAAATTTAGTATGTTTTCAGGTATCTCCGGAAGTCATTGGAACTTTTGAAATGTTAAAACGGCATATTATTAAACTCCAAATTCTGCAACTTTGCCCCAGTTTAACCGACCCTGTATCTCTTACCGTTGCTGAGATCCAATGATGTGGCTCGAACTTGAAACACCCTGTACAATGCTTTTTATTTATTTACTGGAAAACAGTGCGTCGTACTAAAAAATCTGAAGTGTTTATTTTCTTCACAAATAAATGAAGAATTGAAAAATTAAAAAAAACAATGGCGTACCGCTTCTCTTTAAAATAATGGTATACGCACGACTGATAAAACTAAAAAAAATTATATTGTAAAACGTGCGTCCATTTTTCGATAATGTATAACCATACATCACTTTGTTTACTATCTATGTTTCGGCTTTAATTAGAGCTCAGAAACTCGTGACGCTACAAAATTTCACTTTCGTAATAGTTAAAGTTGACGTGTGGGTAGTTACTCTTACATTAACTTTACAATTTTATAAAACCAAAGTAAATATTTTTTTATTTATTTTTTAGTGTTCATTTTTAGTTTTATAATGTGTAAGTATGTAAGTCAAACTTTCTAGTCTAGTAAGATTCTAATTTGGGGTGGAAACGTAGAGGGTATACATTGACATTTTGATCCATAACAAACCAACACTAAGTTAAAACACATTCTACATGTTGAAAAAAAATTACAAAAAAGAATGTGAAACTCACCTGGTGAAAGCACTAGAGGTAGCAGGAGGATTGAAAGACCAAGTGGATGAGCTGAGCGACTGCATCGCATCCGTGGCCGGAGGACTTTTGCTGGCGTTTATGCCGAACAGCTCGTTATCTTTTACGTTGATCGTGACAAGCGGGGACCGGACCACCGAACCGGGTGTGATGCTCGGATCGTCTTCAATCGACTTGATCTGATTGCCCTAGAAACCAATTAGATACACCCCATATTTAAATCGTCTGTCCGTTAATAAACGTTAGGTCACTTTAAATCGGACAGTTTAATGTCGAAAAAATTGAAAACGACCCTTTACCTTCCACGGTTTACCAGGCTCGAATTCAGGTACTAAATCAGTCAGAGAAGGTTGGGGTGGAGCGGCCCATTGCGGTTCTTTCACATCATTCGACAGCGCAGCGTCGGCTCCGCTAGAATCCGGCCAACCGGTATCCCCAGATCGACCGCTGGACCACGGTCTGAAATCTCAAGCTCGTAAGATCGCTGTGAAACGCACACAACTTCATGCAATAATTACCCATCGGGCTGAGTCAAACCCAACGGTCCCATGTTAGGTGAGGTAGCTACTGGCTTAGATGAGGAACCCGGTGCACGGCTGAATTCGCTGCTCTCGTCTTTGTCTTTGTTTATCCATTGGTTAAGTCTTGATTGTTGCTGATTCTAAAAAATCCTCGTAAAGAAAAACTAAGGGAATCAATATCTAATCTTACCACATCCTTGTTCAATGCTAAATCGGCGAAATTGCCTTGCAAAGCGTTTATCGACTCTTGCATTGGATTTGATTTAAAGTCGTATCCACTGCCCAGTTGTTGCTGCTTGACGTAAAGGGCCTGCTGAGCTTGAATTTGATTCTGTGCAAATATGTCAAATGAGTCATTAACCACCTTCTACTTCATCACATCCTACAGTACCTGAACGTTCATAATCTGTTGTTTAGTTTTGGTAATGAGAACTGACAACTGCATAAGCGTGGGATTCGTGAGGTTCCCCTTCGACGACTGGGCGTGTATTTGGTGTTGATTGTTCAACTGCTGGAGTGTCTTTATTTGCTGAAGTAGATTATTAAGGAGGAATAGGGTTTGCGGGGCAAGGGGTTGATTCAAAATCTGCAAAAGATAAGTACTCACTTCCTGTTGTTGCTACTGACTCGGCCGTGTAAAACTGCTAAACTGTTCAAAACTTTTTTGTTATGAGGGCTCACTGAGATTATCATTGAAAAATAGTGGCAGATTAAGACGCAAAACCCTGTTCGCTCGAGGTGTGAGTGGCATTTCCTGCCATACTGTAAGCAGTTAGAAGTACAATTTTGTGTAACTAGCAGGTTTTTTTTGGACGAACAAATCAAAATTATAGACAGGGTGACAATTTCTATAGACTTCTAATTGCGCAACTTTGCTCTTAATTTAACTTTCTTCGTATTTCTTCAAATAACCGAGATGCCCATGGTTAAACTCGGAAAACGATCTTCCTGTATCAATTTTTTCCTTACATCATCACACTTTTTTTTATCAGAAATTTATAGTTTATTTGATGAAATTTCCTTTAGGAAGGTCAATAGCAACTTCCATTTATCTTAACGAAAACAAAAACTTTATCGAATCATTGCAATCCAACCCGTCAAATTGAACACACCAGCATCTTTTTTCTGATTATTTTTGAATCGTCGTACCTTCCGTTTGCGTCCTCCGATTTAAATGAAATACTAATATAAAACATATAGATTATATTTAAGACTCATTTACCTGATGGTTGAGGTATCCCGCTTGAACCGCCATTTGAATTTGCTGTACGAGCATGCGCAATTGCTGAGTAGAAGGTTGTCCTTGCGGTTGTCCCATTGGTCGACCGCCAGATGGACCAACGAACCCTTGTCCTCCAACGCCGCCACTGGCCTGCTGAGAAAGCATCTTCTGAACAACCGCCGGCGAAATGTTGTTAATTAGCGAACTGTAAACACACAACTCCAATTACGAAGCTGAAAAGGTCAAAATGCTTAGAATTCATCACCTATTTCCTTGACCAGCCGCTCCAGCCACAGAAGCGGCACTGTTCAGCAGACCAGGACCGGCGCCAGGCGGAAAACCTCCAGCGGCGAGGGGATTACCGCCTGGACCTCCGATGCCTGGATATCCGCCTCGTTGTGCACCTGGGAATTGATTGTGCTCGAAGTGGTCATCGTGGCGTCCGCTGGCACTCCAGCCGTCGTTACCCCGACTTCGAAGAGGACTCAAGTATTCCAAAGCTTCCTCTACATTCATTTCTCTTATTCGTAGAGCATTTTCTACGTCTTCCTTCTGTTGGACAAGAAATACTAGTTACATTATATTTAATTAGCTCCCACTGCAGAATAATACAAATAATTATCATATGTATTTCACTACCTCTTACATTTTATATACAGGGTGGAGCAGGTTTTTGATGCCAAACTTTAAGTGGGTATTCTACGTCCAAAAATAACCCTGGTTTGCTATATAAACCATAGTCGAGAAATACTCCATTACGGAAATACAGGGTGTTTCAGCGGAAATACAAAGTTTTTTTTGAAAAACCAAAAAATAGATTTTTTTCTGAAACTGCCATAGATATTTTAATGAAATTTTACAGGTGTCAAAAGCAATGAAAGACTCAAGTTTCGCAATATAAAAGGTCTTTTCAGCATTACCAGTGCCGTGCACTGCGGCTCGTGACTAACTATTTTTCAACAAAAAAGTGGTACGCTACTGGTTTTTCCAGTATCCAAAATTATTTTTGAGGTCCTTGTTCAATTTGAAAGAAAAAAGTTCCTTTGGCTTTTTTTCGTACGGCGCCCCTGTAAATAAATATTAAATGACTTAATAACTTCTCAGTGTTTGCCTTTTAATAGATTATTAATTTTGTTACTTGCGTAACGCCAGATATTTAATATTTGCCACGCCTTGTTGGCGTAGGTTTTCATGGCAACCTAAAACAGCCAAGCTTATTTTTTTTAACTGTGTTGTAACAATATTTATTTTCAGAATTAAAAACTAAAAGTAACTAAAACAATCATTGAAAACATGACAAAAACAGTTACAAAAATTGTTCAAAATGGGAACCATTATTTTCAATGCACAACTGGCATCGACGTATAATAGACCGATTTAAATGTACTAGATGCGGTAATATTTGATTGCAACCATATCTTATGCGGTTCATAAGTTCTTCTTCCGTATTGACAGGAGTCGCATAAATTTCTCTTTTAAAAAAACCCACACAAAAAAGTCAAACACGGTAAGATCCGGAGACTGTGGTGGCCATGTAACTGGACCCCCTCTACCAATTCACCTATCCAGAAAATGATTGTCCAGCCAATTTCTGACATTTCTGCAAAAATGAGCGGAACAACTGTCAAGCTGAAACCATGCATTCTCTCTTAAAAGTATCAGTATTTCGTCCCACATATTCGGAGCTTCCGTTTCTAAAAACTCTCAGATGTTTTCTGAGTTTAAACGTCGACGTAAAAAGTAGGGTCCAAATAGATGGTTGTTGTAAATCCCTATCCACACATTTAAGCTAAATTCAACTTGAAAAATTCGAGGTCTAATGGCGTGAGGATTTTCATGGTCCCATACATGTTGATTATGCAAATTAACTACGCCGCGGCGGATAAAGCAGCACTCGTCAGACCACTGTATGTTGTTCAAAAAATCCCTGTTTTCTTGAACTGAGTGAAGAATCCACCTACAATAAGTAATTCTTTTTTCTTGGTCTCCTGTCCCTTGAACAGGTTGTAGGTGAAATGGACGCCGGTGATCTCTTCTAAGAGTACGAAGTATTCGCAAATTTTGTACCTTATGCAGCGGACGTGTAGTTTGTCGAGCCTAAGATACCAGGGTCACCAAACAATCGAATGGAGTTTGCTATTTTAACCATCATGAATAGCTTTTTAACTGACTACCCTCTCTAAGTGAGAATAGCCCTGAAGAAGACTAAATAAATAGTCGAAACGTCGGCCATTTTCGAATAAAGAGGGCATTATTTGTCCCAATCCTGCTAACTTCACCAACAAGTACGAAGTATATTGGATTTGGAGGTGCCAAGAATACGAGAAGCAATACGGGAACTCGTTGGATTTCTATCAAACTCATTTAATATCTGACGAGAAATTCTTCTTTGTTGTTGGTTTTGGTTTGCATCTCGATCCTCATGCAAATTTCTTAAACCTTCCTCCATTAATTGCTGATGGACTCTTGCGAACATTTTACGACTAGGATGTGTTCTTTGCGGATATCTCGTTCTGTATTCTCTGGAGGCCGCCCTTTAGTTTCCGCTAGCAAATCCAGACACAAAATGGATATCCGCTATTTCTCTATTTGAAAATCTAAACGGCATTTTGACACTAATGAACTTTACAGGAATTAGTTACGTTAAATTTGTCAAATATTATCCATTTAATCCATATTAGTATTATTATTAAATGGTGTGCTCTACGAAAAAAAGCCAATGGAACTTTTTTCTTTCAAATTGAACAAAGACCTCAAAAATAATCTTTATCTTCAAAAAAACCAGTAGCGTACCACTTTTTTGTTGAAAAATAGCCAGTCACGAACCGCAGTGCACGCAACTGGTAACGCTGAAAAGACCTTTTATATTGCAAAACTTGAGTCTTTCATCGTTATTGACACCTCTAAAATTTCATTAAAATATTCTGGCAGTTTCAGAAAAAATCCATTTTTTGGTTTTTCAAAAAAAACTTTAACACCCTGTAATTCCGTAATGGAGTATTTTTCGACTATGGTTTATATAGCAAACTAGGGTTATTTTTGGACGTAGAATACCCCCTTAAAGTTTGGCACCAAAAACCTGGTCTACCCTGTATAATTATACACGGTGATGGTACCTTAGACATATCTGGAAAATATTTATTTCAAATTTTGTGTGTTCAAGTTTTAAATGTGGCAAAATCTATTTCTAAAATATTTTCACCTTTGCGCTGTTGCCGATTCAGCTGAAAAAGAGTATCAACTTTCATTTTTCTAATTGGATTACCATGTATTAAAAGTTATTTTCGGATTCCTCATAGATTTCTTTATGATGCCACTTTAACATTCCTATACCTATGTCACACCGTTTCGCAGATATTTAATAATTTCATGTTTTCATATTCAAAAATAGGACTCAAAATAATAATTAATATTTAACGATACGAGTGCGGGGACTTTGTTAGCCCGAACCACCTGCATGAGTAGCAAAGGTCATTCAATTTAAGTTCAGCTGAAGATTATCTTCAGCCTCGTCTTCAGCTGAACCGGCAACAGCGCAAAGGTGAAAATATTTTAGAAATAGAGTTTAAACGCATTTCTGGCCACACACAAAACTTGAAATAAATATGTGAAGCCGCTCTCCAGTTAAGTCTAAGGTACCATCACCGTGAATCACCTTGTATGATATCAATATTAATTTACCTTATATCCCATATCGACAAGCATTCTGAACTGTTTCGAGTTCCACACTTGCTCTTTCGTTAGCTGAGGCTTCGGTTGGGATTTATGACCCCAATGATCAAGTTCGCTTGAATCCCACAGCCCGCCGGGACCTTTCGGTTTGGCCCACGGAGCTCCGGGCTCTTCGCCCCACGCTCCGCCGCCCGGTCCGCCGCCAACTTCGTCCCATCCATTGCGACCACCGCCGCCAGCGCCCGTCCAAACACCGCCATCGGGTTTGCGACCGGGGGCCATGCCAGGTGGACCGACCCTGCCGGCGCCCATGCCACCAGCGCCTAGAGGAATATCTTTCCAATGAATCCCTATTAAATAAGCGGAGCGTATTACACATTTGGATAGTGTGGAGAAAGACCGTTAGAGAAAACATGGAAGCGCCAAACGCTGTTAGTCGAAATAGAGATGATGAGAGAAGACCTTAAAAATAAAAGAAAATTTTGTCTTTTCTGAACGGTATTTTATGTATAATATTAACATGTAATGTAAATAGTTATTACAAAAACAGTTGAAAGGAATCAATTAATATGTATGATCACCTTCTTTAGAAGTTAAAAATAAAAAGCATTTGGTTATCCTCTAATGAGTGCCACACAATCCAAAAAACACTACCTAATATGATAAATAATTAATGAAGCAAACCCTAGAACAACGCATTACATACGGGGTGTTCATTATAAAACTTCATCTAGTTGGCTGTGAAATGTCAAAAGAAAAGGATGGAGAAACAAAAATCCATTTATTTTGATTATGTCATCCTTTTCTGTCAAAATTTCATAGCCTGCTAGATGAAGTTTTATAATGAACACTCCATATTCTCATATCCGGGCAAAAACATTATTATTTTTGTATGTAAAATGCTGATGGAATTAGTAGCAGAATAATGTTCAGGCGACAAATCCGTCTAAGAAAGCTGTGTAAAACTAAAGTGATTTTGACAACTAAGAAATTTAGAGATATATGTCAAACTCTCAAGAGTACAAAACCTCTGATAACAATTCTAAATTAAAGAGCGTATGACAATAATTATATATAACCTCCTTTTTCTCAGGACTACATTTCCTAAAGCAAAGAATAAAAAACCAAAAGAGAACACAAGC
The DNA here is from genome assembly GCA_951812265.1 of Taphrorychus bicolor. Classification (NCBI taxonomy): domain Eukaryota; kingdom Metazoa; phylum Arthropoda; class Insecta; order Coleoptera; family Curculionidae; genus Taphrorychus; species Taphrorychus bicolor. The sequence continues at coordinate 44,420,918 of OX638298.1, read as the reverse complement.
GACTTGGCTTCCAAAAACTGATAACTTGCCACAATGTATGCTAAAGATTTTTCTTTTGTTTTTAACATCTTGTACTCTAAAATAGAGCACTGATAAAGAGTTCAATATAACATAAATTGAAACGTTAATGGTGAATACCACAAAGAGTAAAAAAGTTTTTCCCTACATTCGCTAATGCATACGCCACACGTAATATAACAATAAAACGTTTTTACCACCTGATCAATGAAAGTTAAATACAAAAAAAAATCAACTAGAAGGTAATAAAAACAACTACCTGGTTGAGGCGCACCCCACAGTGAAGTACCGTCGTCGTAGTTGGGCATGTTTCGCCTCTGCGCAGGCGGCGACGGTTCTTCCCAACCGGCTGTGTTGCCGGGTCCTACTGGCATTTTGTTGGGATGGTGCATGCCGCCAGGAGCGGCGTGAGGTGCGTTTTGGCCCCAGAAATCGGCTCCGGCACCGTTCAGTCTTCCAGTTATTCCTTGGAAGGACAAAAAGAAAATTTCAGAATTCGTTGGCAAAGACCAAATACAAGGTGACCGTTTTTCGAGTTTAACCATGGAGACCTCGGTTACTTAAAGAAATACGAAGAAGGTTAAAATAGGGAAAAGTTGCGCAATTAGAAGCCTATAGGTAAACACTCTTTTCAAATTTCGAAAATATTCGCAGAAAATCAAATTTTTGAAAAAACGTTTTAATTTTTTCTAGTCCTAATTTAAAAAGATAATTAAAAATAATTGCCACTTCTTCATAACCACTTTTCCCTCTCTCCAACAGGGTATTTACAAATTTAAAATCCGACCTTTCGTTTTCATGCAACCATTAACAACTTTTTTTAATACGTTACTGGATTTTTTTTATGTCGGATTTTGAATCTCCTTGCAATTCGGTGATATGCGACAACTAATTAATAATTCTATTAACTTTTGGGTTAGATTTTGCTGATTTTGTGATGTGATTGTTATGTAATCTTCGCACACTACAAAGATTAAACTGTTTGATCGGTAGTAGGTATACAGATTGTTCAACAGTACCTACCACTAATCTAACAGTTTAATCTTTGTAATGTGCAGATTCAACCCAATTCGACTAAACTATCGGTCGATGAAAAAGTCTGTAGGGTCCGGTGGTCAAAAAGATCGTGACTAGACTTTATTAACAATTTTTAACAATCACATCACAACATCAGCAAAATCTAACCTGAAAGTTAATAGAATTGTAGTAGAGTGGATAAGCGTTCTTCTCGAGAGAAGAATGGAAAGTGGTAACCAAGATAATAATGAGAATCTTCTACTTCACGCAAGCAGTTAAGCCGACGTTTCGACATTTATTGGGGTATTTTTCAAGGCTATGATAGAGAAACACATGCGTAAGCGGTGATAAATATAAAATATAAAATGCAAAAAAGTAAACCACGGTTTTACAATGAAACAATACAAGCCTCTACAAGCACACAATTTTTACCACCCTTATGAAGCTCCTTTACCTATTCTGCAGAAAACGATGATGATTTTTCGTCATACAAGAGGCATGTTTAAGTTTAAAATTTGGAAGTCATGTTTGCTGGTGATTTTCTTTTGTTGTTGTTGATTAATTAATTTGTTTTTGGGAACACGAACCTTTTTTGAAAGAAAACTCGTAATTTTTTGTCAATAAGGAACTCAACGTGAGTAAATATTGACTGGTCCTTCGCAGCGAACCGTTGAGAACGACACGAATTGCACGTCCACGTAACATTTTGGTCAGAATCGAGCCGGATTGGAATCCAAAAATCTATGGTATTACAAATATAACCACGACATCGATGAGGAAGTTGACGTCGTCAGTGAATGTCAGTTGAATCACGAACATATTATCACGAAGAAAGGCAGGCATAGTGAAAATTAGGGAAGGCAACCGGTGAGTCCGTTCCGATTTTCTTTGACTGCACATTTTCCATCTCTTAAATTGCCAATTTCCAAAATACCTGCATAATAACTACTATGGTACTATCTCCTCTCGTCTCGTAAAACCCGTGTATACAATTCCCGATCAAATCGATTGTTACTATTGTTGGAAATCGGCAGTTTGCTTTACTTTCACGCCTTGTTTTGAAGCTCGTTTTGTAAACTGTTTATATACCACCGTAAATTGGAGTTTGGAATAAACTATCGTAAGCGCACGACAATCTATGATTCAAAAGGGGTAGTTGGTGAGCTAAATCTCAGTACCCTCTCATTGCTTTGGTTTTACCACGTACCTAATTTCCTACTGAAAATAAGCAGGGTTAGGGATATTGGCCAGAAATGCCCAAAAAAGGAAAAAAGGATAAATCCAGGGAGGACGACGTTGTAGTTGCTCCTACCGAGGGTGAGGAATTTCGCGAGTTATTGCATGTCCGTCGCGTAGTCATTCAGCGTTTGTTGCGTTTCGAGCTGTTTCTGCAAAGTAGTAATGGTAAAAATGATCAATTCCAACTTGAGACCCGCCTTAAAAGTATCGAAGAGGACTTCCAAGAATTCGATAGAATTCAAACAAGACTAGAATTCTTGGAACCCAATGAGATAGACAACCGACTCGAAACTGAGTCAGCGTATTACTCTTTAATAGCTGAAGCCAAACAATGTTTACATTCATCAAGTCAGCAGCGCTTGAGTAACACGCCGATATCAGTCCCCAAAGTTGAAACACAAAAATCACTCGATATGGCAAAATTACCCCAATTGGGATTACCGTCTTTTTTTGGCAGTTATGAATCATGGTTTAGCTTTAAAAATATTTTTGATTCTCTTGTTCATAACCGTGCTAATTTGACCGAAACAGAAAAGTTATTATATTTAAAGATGTGCTGTAAGGGAGATGCTTTAAAACTCATTAACGAATTAGATATAACACCCGACAATTATACTATCGCGTTAGAATTATTGCAAAAAAGATACGAAAATAAAAAAGCGGTAATTAATTTTCATGTACAAAAAATTTTGTTTGACTTGCCAAACGCCACAAAAGAGTCTGTAGTGAACATTAGAAAGCTTTTGGATACAATTCAACATCACAAAGCGGCTTTGGAAAAGTTAAAGTTGCCGGTTCACGAATGGGACGCTATGTTGGTTCCTATTATCTTGAGTAAACTCGATGACCGCACCATTCGTGAATGGGAGATCAAGCAAACACAAAACGAACTTCCTACGGTAGAAGAACTAGTGGAATTTATAAACAGAAAGTGTTTTGCCATGGAGGCAGTACGCGATTCTTCCAGTTTTTTTGTCAATAAACGAGATAAAACTGATAAAAGAGATCACCAATCGATAAATCATAACAAGAGTGGTACCACGCAATCTCAATATCGACCCGTTGATCGACCCAATTACTCGTATTTGTTAACGAAGCCTTCGGGTAATAAATGTCAGATTTGTAACGAGGGACATAATATATATCAATGTTCTCGATTTCTAAGTATGTCGTTGCCTGATAAGTATAACGAAATTAAAAAATATAGGCTATGCAGTAACTGTTTAAGACAGGGGCATATTAATCAGGATTGTTTGTCAGGTGGTTGCAAGAAGTGTCATAAACGCCATAACACCGCGTTACACACTCAAAAAGTTTTACCAGATAGGGAAACAAACGAAAGTATAAACAATAACGATGTATCATGCCCATTAGCAGGTGGACAGAGAGCGTCGCTATTCGACTCGCGAACCGACTCGCTTACAAACGCATCAGCTGATTCGAACGAACCACGTAGGCCTACGATGCTAACGACCGGCAAAGGCCAAGAACACGGTAATTTTCCAGAATTAGGATCGCACACGTATATTAGTTCACGCGAAGCAATAAAAAGTCCGATTTCTTTAGCTTCTTCTAGCTCAGCAAATAATCAAATATTGCTCTCGACAGCTACAGTTTTTATTGCCGACAAAGAGGGACGTTGGCACAAGTGCAACGTTCTACTTGACTCCGGAAGTCAATCTAATTTGATGAGTGAGAACTTGAGCAAAAAGTTAGGTTTGACTCTTCAAAAAGTCAACTTGCCATTGTCCGGTATTAGTCAGATCGTGACAAAAATTGACTATCGTGCCCGAACGAGAATAAAATCTAGAGTAGGTCAATTCGAAATTGATTTATCTTTTTTGGTTTTGCCTGTGTTAACAGAGAAATTACCTTTGATAGAATTCGATAGGTCGCTTTTATGCATCCCGAAAGGAATAGAGCTTGCTGACGATTATGTTGACAAACCAAAACAAATTGACATACTGTTAGGCGCAGAAATATTTTTTGATTTATTACAGTGTGGCAGGATAAAGCTGGGTCCCGGTTTACCTATTTTGCAGGAGACTGTTCTCGGATGGGTAATGTCAGGTAATCTAGTTTCCTTTGAAACGCAAAACAATAAAGCGGTATGTAATTTGTCAACGACTAGCTTATCTAATAAGATGTTGAATGATTCGCTTACGAAACTTTGGCAGCTAGAAGAATTTGCAAATTCGACTTTTCTCTCGAAAGAAGAACAGTATTGTGAAGAATATTTCTCACAAACAACTCAACGCGATATCGACGGTAGTTTTATAGTGAGGTATCCATTCAAGGATAATTTAAATAGTGGTTTAGGCGATTCTAAAACGACTGCATTAAAGCGATTTTATAATCTTGAAAAACGACTCGACAGAAATCAAGAACTAAAAACACAGTACGTTGAATTTATGAACGAATACAAGGCGTTGGGTCATATGACATTGCAGGGACCTCTTTCAGAAGACAAGTCTAATCCAGGTAGTTGTTATTTTTTACCGCATAGTGCGGTATTGCGCGACTCCATGACAACTAAGTGTCGTGTAGTATTCGATGCTAGCTGCAAGTCTAGTACCGGCATATCTTTGAACGATACGCTCAGGGTAGGTCCTGTAATACAAGAAGAGTTGTACTCTATCTTGCTGCGATTAAGACTTCGAAAAATAGTACTAAATGCGGACATAAAAATGATGTACCGATGCGTACAAATCAACAAAGAAGAACGCGATTTTCAAAACATATTGTGGCGTTCGAATACATCTAAACCAATTAACGTGTTCAATCTTAACACCGTAACTTACGGCACGTCCAGTGCTCCTTTTCAGGCAACACGCTGTCTTGTTGAACTGGCGGATCTAAATAAGCTGGAATTTCCACATACATCGAATATAATAAAAAAGTCATTTTATATGGACGACTTATTAATAAGTGTAAACTCAGATGAAGAAGCTTTACAAATATACGAAGAATTCAATCAGATTTTAGAAAAGGCTAATTTTAGGTTAAGGAAATGGTCGTCAAACAGTCCTACGGTTTTGAATAAAATTTTCGAATTAAATCACGGCGAAAATTCGGATAACTTTATAATTTTTCACGAAGATAAACATTTAAAAACACTGGGTGTTGCTTGGGAGCCCAAGCAGGATGTTTTAAAATACTCGTTAAATGTCAAACAAAAGTTTTCCGCTATAACTAAACGAAGCATTCTTTCAACTATCGCGCAAATTTTTGATCCACTAGGATTGATTGGACCGGTGTTAATCAGAGCAAAATTAATCATACAAGCGTTGTGGAAGTTAGAGTTAGACTGGGACATTGAAGTACCAAGTGATCTAAAGAAACATTGGCTAGAATTTTTGTCTCAGTTTGAACATTTAAACGAGATTAAAATTGAAAGGTATGTAGTTACCTCAGAATCTGTTTCTGTCAAATTATATGGTTTTTGCGATAGCTCTGAGAAGGCCTATGGTGCGTGCATCTATGTCGGCTCAGTAGATAGAATGAGAAATCAGAAAACTAAACTACTTACCGCAAAATCCAGGGTAGCGCCCGCGAAGAAAATAACTCTTCCCCGACTCGAATTATTAGCTGCTCACCTTCTGGTGAAACTAATGAATAAAATAGTATCCACACTTGACATAGAGATCTCGCAAGTGAAATACTATACCGACTCCAGTATTGTATTAGCGTGGATTAGAACCGAACCCTCTAATCTTAAAACATTTGTCGCGAATCGAGTATCGAAAATTAACGATTTGTCTAAAGTAGCGGATTGGTCTCACGTTCCGAGTGGAAGCAATCCTGCTGATGTAATATCCAGAGGTTTGAGCCCGCGTGAATTGCTAACATGCGATCTCTGGTTCAATGGTCCCTGTTTTTTACAGGATCATTCAGACAATTTTGATCAGTCGGATATGAAATTCAGTTTATCTGACAACGCTCGGTTTTCGGAAGATTATTTGTCGGAAATAAAAGGAAATCTGACTGGCACTAACACTACTTCTACCACTCAAAAGAACGATGAAGTCGAGTCTGATATTTTCGGCAGATTCTCAACAATGTACAGATTACTTAAAGTGATAGGGTATATATATGTAGATTTAAAAATCGCACTTTAAGAAAAATTAAAGCACAGTCCGAAGTCCTTACAGTTGAAGAAATGGACGAAGCATTATCGTTATTAATTAAATTGGCACAAATAAACGTTTTTCGAAAAGAAATTTCTGATTTAAAGAAATGTAACAGAGTCTCTAGCGACAGCAAAATTTTGAGTTTGAATCCGTTTTTAGACTCAAGTGGAATATTAAGAGTAGGGGGACGCCTAACGAATTCTGACGTTGGATTTGATCAACGGCACCCTGCCATATTACCGTACAAACACAAGTTCACAGACTTGATAGTTATGAATGAACACATGAGAAACCTTCACGCAGGTGTTCAGAACTTACTTTCCATAATTCGTTTGAGGTTCTGGATCATAAATGGCAAAAACGCGATCAAAAGAAATTTAAGCAAATGTATAAGATGTTTCAAAGTGAAGCCGAGAGCATCGAAATTTCTCATGGGCTCACTACCAGCGGCTAGGGTTACACCGTCAAGGCCTTTCTCAAGTTGTGGCGTTGATTATGCAGGACCTATATTCGTAAAAGAAGGGGTCTTACGAAGAGCTAAATTAGTGAAAACTTATATGTGCATTTTTGTATGTTTTGCCACGCGCGCAGTGCACATTGAACTTGCTAAGGATTTAAGTACGGAAAGTTTTTTGAACGCTTTGCGAAGATTTTGCTCGAGACGTGGAGGACCGACCGATATTTACTCGGACAATGGTACGAACTTTGTAGGAGCAAGTAATCATTTTTTGGAGTTATATGATCTCATAAACAATAAAAAACAATTTGAATCTGTTTCTACATTTCTGGCCAAGGATCGTATCAAGTGGCATTTTTTGCCTGCTCGTAGTGCCCATATGGGAGGACTTTGGGAGGCTGCGGTTAAGTCCACCAAGTTTCACCTTCGTCGCGTTCTCGGGGAATCTTCTTTAACATACGAAGAAACTTCTACTTTGTTAGTGGAAATCGAAGCATGTCTAAATTCGCGCCCTCTGATGCCGATTTCCAACGACATTAACGATTACCTTCCTTTGACTCCCGCTCATTTCCTTATCGGAGACTCATTGGCTGGTTTGCCTCAGCATGAAATTGAAAACTTGCCTATGTCTCGACTCACTCGTTACCAACGACTGCGACGACTCCAGCAACAGTTTTGGCATAGTTGGTCGAGAGATTATATTTCCAACCTTCAAACCCGTCAGAAATGGAAAACACCTGTTGACCCGTCTGTAGCTGTTGGATCCTTAGTATTGCTGATAGACGAACGAAACCCACCGCTTCGATGGCCCTTGGCACGTGTTATACAGCTTCATGAAGGAGCCGACCATGTAGTGCGTGTTGTAACAGTACGTTTGCCTAATGGAACCTTGACGCGACGAACAATATCAAAAATATGTCCGCTACCTCTTACTGATTAATTATTAAAAAGTAAGAACTTTTCAACGGGGGCGGCATGTTTAAGTTTAAAATTTGGAAGTCATGTTTGCTGGTGATTTTCTTTTGTTGTTGTTGATTAATTAATTTGTTTTTGGGAACACGAACCTTTTTTGAAAGAAAACTCGTAATTTTTTGTCAATAAGGAACTCAACGTGAGTAAATATTGACTGGTCCTTCGCAGCGAACCGTTGAGAACGACACGAATTGCACGTCCACGTAACAAGGCACATCACTTGTCCACGAATAATTGCGATTGGAGACAAAGATACGTAATTGGTTTTATTGTTATTGAGAGGTTTTAATAATATCTCATGTGTTTGTCCCATTACGTATTTTTGTCTTCCACCTTAGCCACTATTCAAAATGTGTTTCTTTGTATGACGAGAAAACTTCACCGTTTTCCGCAGAATAAGTAAGAGAGCTCTATAAAGATGGTAAAAATTGTGTTCGAAGCAAAGCATTGTATTATTTCATTGTAATTTAATTGTAACTTTAATGTCTTAATTTTGAAAAACTATATTTTTTTTCAAGCAGCCAAAAGTACGTCATTTGTTTTCTCCAAACGCACTCCTAAAGTGGGCTTTCTAATCCTAAGACCAAAAAAGTAGCAAAAAACCGATCAAAAATCACCGCTACTGTCATGGTGGCGCATATATAAACGATTTTCATTCTTGAACACAAGATGACACCAGATAGACCGATCTGAGTGTATTGCCATTTTTATATTCTTATTGAAACAACAAAGGATGGAAATACTCTCAAAGCGCTCGAGAGCACCACCCGAAACCGTTCTTAAGTTGAGTTCGGTAATTACATATCGAGCGCTCGGGATATCAGTCTATCTCTCTCTTTGTTAAGATTTTAGGAGATGGTCTGTGTCCGGAGCGCTAGGATGGAATTACCGAACTCGGCTTAAGTCTAAATCGCATATGTCAAGAGTTCGTCTGTTAAATGTCATGCGCCGCATCATATTTACCTGTCAATGTAATTTTTATTAATTTAGTATTGATAATAATGCTACAAATTTTTAGTTTACCATAATTTACCTCAACCATCTAAACCATTGGTTATGATTTAATACCATTAAAACCATTGAACATTGAAAACTCCGTTCTAACACGTTCTATTTATTTTACAAATAATATACACCACTAATTGGGTAAGTACCTAGACCTGCTTAAAGAGGATGAGAGAAAATTGCAAAACTGAATCACTCTGAAATACACTTTTTATTTTCTGCATGCTTGAAAAAAAAATTGTATATGTTACTCGGAGTAAAAGGTCTTTTTGTGCTTCGCCCAGTTGCAGGCCTCAGCACGAAAAGACTCACTTTTACTCCTAGTGACATAATCTACTATTTATCTTTACAACCGCTTACACACGTCTTCCTCTACTACAGATTGGAAAAAGACGTCAATAGACAATACCTTGCTATACCTCTTTCCGTTAATAGAATTATTAATTGCCGCAACATACCACCGAATGCAGAAGTGTTAATTATTTTGAATAAACCTTTTAAATTACGACTAGAAAAATTAAGTTTTTTCAAAAATTCGATTTTTTGTGAATATTTCCGAAACCAGATAGGATTTGCTAAATTTGAAAACGTCATTTTTATAGACTTCTAAATGCACAACTTTGCCCTAAGTTAATCTTCTTCGTATCTCTGCAAATAACCGAAATGACCATTGTTAAACTCGAAAAACGGTAGCCTCGTAAGTCATGGAATTAAAAGTCTTGTCTGAGATAAGTTCATAAAAAAATCCGAACATTTTATGAAATTTTCTACGACTTTAATTTTTTTATGAAGTCATCTCAGACGTACTGTTTTAATTTCATGGCCCACTTGAGGTTTTTTTTAATGAACCCATGGTATCGTATAAACTGATTTAACTATATATTTTTGAAAGCACTTTATGAAAATTTGCTGACGTGATTTGTTGCTCTGAGGCTTCAAGCCGCTATTTGATGTGGCTTGATGAAGTAAGGTCAAACTACTTTGTTTTGTGGCTTGGACCAAACATATTGAGATTGAGATATTTTCAATCACGATGTATAGGGTTTTGAAATGACAGATTTTTTGCTATAAGCGTTTCATTTTAGTAAATACTTAACAAAATTTGTAAGAAAAAGAATACAAAATTCACAGCGCATCATGAGACAGTAAGGTTAACAGCCAAAGACTTTCTTTTCTTTTTTCCTTTATTATAATAATCAAATGAAATCAAATCAAATCAATCTATTGATGTCAGTCACAAACTGTCACACACGTCAAAAGTAAGAACCTATAGTCTATCCTATAGCTAAACATAATTTAAAAAAGAAATCCTCACAATTACTTACACAATACAAACAACCAATCATCCTATCGATCACAATTAAAATCAGAGTCAAAGTAATCATCCAATGTATAGAAGGTAAGTACTCCACAAGGTAAGCCTTTAACCTCACTCTGAAGGAGTTCAAGGGTAAATTTTTACTTCCTGCAGGAAATTTATTGTATAGCTTAACCGCCCAATACCCCGGCCCATTCCGACACCTTTCCACCCGGCTGTATGGAGGAACGAGTCTATGTTCATTTATAGTGACATAACTATGTTGGTCCTCATGGGTTCTACAACGGGCCTTCCCGCTTTTGATGTAGACTAAGCAGTCAAGTATATACACACATGGTCAATATCCCGATCCTAAGATATTCCTCACGACAATCATACCTATACGCAACTCCACCCAATACTCTTACAGCCTTCCTCTGCAGGCCAAAAACCTTTTTCGCTTCTGGCGAGTGTCCCCACAGTAGAATTTCATATGCTATGTGAGCATGAAATATAGTAAAGTAGACCGTTCTCAATGCCCCGGCCCAAACAGAGTGGGACAGCATGCAAAGCACGTACAAAGGTCTGTTAAATTTGGCAGCAATGATGTCAACATGTCTTCCCCACTGCATCCTCATGTCAAGAACAACGCCCAAAAACTTCAATTCCGTGAAGTCTGTCACCGGCAAATATGTCATGCCAAAAGTAACCTGGTTTGTTTTACTCATGCTAAGAAGGAGCCTATTAGATCGAAATCAGTCCTCAGCACTCTCCAGCGCAACCACGACCCCCGCCATCGCGTCCCACAGGGAAGTTGAAACAAAGGAGAGGGTGGTGTCGTCAGCAAAGAGTGTGTATTTTTCTCCGCAAACACTCATAGGCAAATCTTTGATGTACATGAGAAATAGAATTGGTCCTAGCACAGACCCTTATGCCACACCTATATTGATTAATCTCCTCGCTGACGACACCCCTCCCACCTCCACCATCTGGCTTCTAGACTCCAGGTATGACCTCATCAGCCAAACACTGTTATTCGAAAACCTGTAGTGCTCCAGCTTCTGTAGGAGGATATCGTGACTGAGTCAGTGGTACTTTTGCCCTTTCGGAAACTTCGGAGAACAAGCTGTTTCTCTCAAAGTGCTCGACTATTTGGTTTTCCAGACACTTCTCCATCACCTTGAATAAGATTGGCAGCAATGACACCGGTCTGTAATTATCGGGATCTGAGGGAATTCCCTTCTTGAATATAAGTTTCACGATGGCTGTTTTGAGACAGCCGGGAAAAACCGACGACTCAATGCAAAGGTTAATAAGTTTAGTCAGTGGAACCAAAACACATTCCCTTGCCATTTTTATTAATTTGACATTAAATCCGTATATAACACGGCTTGCTTTATTTTTTAATGCATCAATAATGTCCCTGACTTCATTAAAAGTCACTTGTTTGAAAGAAAACGACACAGCCGGGGACCCCACGGTCAAGGTATCCCGCTGGAGACCTTGACCGCCCGCCCGACAGAATCTAGTGTACTATTTTCTGAGAAATCTGGGCAAAAAATTCGTTGAATTGGTCGAGTGTTATATCAATATTCTCAAATGGCTCCGCTCTGTTTCCTCTGTGTTTATTGATGATCTGCCATGTTGTCCTTACGGGGCTCGATGCTGACCGCATTAGAACATCATTAAATCTTATTTTGGCCCGCTTGAACGCCTCCTTATAAGCCTTCTTGAAGCCAACAAGATCTTTCCTTATTCCGCTACTAAAAAATATACTGAAACTTATATTGCTACTGAAACTCAGCAAGGAACTGCAACCTGTCACGCATAGCTCTCAGTTCGTCACCGAACCACTTTACAGTGCTAAGCTGCTCCGCTTTTACCCTATATACTTTCTCAGGGTACGACTGTATGTAAGCACCATGAAGAATGTCCACAAACCTTGGTAAGACCGCATTAACATTTTCATTCTCCCGGAAAAAGTCCCATGATATATCTTTCCTTTCCTGTTTTCGCTATGTATTTCTCTTCAATAGTAGGGGATCCAAATAGGATTGACCTTGTCTTTTTCAAACCAACATTAATATGATAATAACTAGGCTTCACTAAGAGGACTTTAGGAGTGGCTTGAGTTTGTCGCGATGTGTAAGTGGTCAAGGAAACAAAGATTTTCTTCGGAGAAGCCAGTAAAAAAAAACAAAGCTAAAAAAATCCTCATAAATTGTTGAACATTGCCCTGATTTTATGAGATGGCTGGAAATTTGGACTGTCGGTATAGCAGAAGTCTGACGAAGTTCTTATTTCATACGGTGTCGACTTGAGTAGATAATTGGCACCGGCCGGCGAAAAGTTCAAAACAAATCCCACTATACACAATGACATTGTATATCCTCGACCGAAATTAAATTATCTGGCACGCGGACCAAAATATTTCGTCATCGACACGAAAATAAACCTTCTTCGTTAAAAATAGAGGAGGCACTGTCAGTTCTCTTTTAAAAAAATCACGTGTTAACCTGATTGAACATAAAAATGTGTGCTTTTAACCGATAGAAAATAGAAGCTTAAACAAGTGATGAACAGACAAACTCACCTCTCGGATCACCGCGCATGTCACCTCCGCTCATCTGGCGCATCTGTTCGCGAGGATCAAGTTGCCTTGGATCAAGACCAGAAGCCGCGGCGGCTGCGCGCAGATCGGGTCGCATGCTATCCATGGCGGCAGCGGCTGCGGCTGCAGCTGCGCGAGGGTCGGCTCCGGCTCTTGGGTCTCCCCAACCGGATGCATTACCTCCAGCTGCACCTAAAGAAAACAAAATAAAACCGCTTTACATATCACTCAATCGTCGAGCTGAAAAACAGATAAATACGAATTGACCGATACCGATATGTATCGGTCAATCGGCAGATCCTTTTCAATTTTCTTTCTATCCAAGAAAACAAAACATCACACCAAACTCACAAGAGTGTCGAGTTCCTTCATGAAAATCTACAAAAACTTAATAGTTCATAACTTATTCATGTTGAGTGGATTTTTGTACATGTCTGTTGTGAATTTAATGCATTTTCTAAGGGGCTTTTATAAGCAAATATAAGTAGTTTCCCTATAAATTCGCAATTTATAAGAAAAATATAACGGTTTTCTAGCCGATATATTGCACTTATAAAATCCTTGCGGCCGATATACATACAGGGTGGACCAGGTTTTTGGTGCCAAACGTCCAAAAATAACCCTAGTTTGCTATATAAACCATAGTCGAAAAATACTCCGTTACGGAAACACAGGGTGTTAAAAGTTTTTTTTAAAAAACCAAAAATTTTATTTTTTTTCTGAAACTGCCAGAGATATTTTAATGAAATTTTACAGGTGTCAATAGCGATTAAAGACTCAAGTTTTGCAATATAAAAGGTCTTTTCAGAGTTACCAGTGGCGTGCACTGCGGCTCGCGACTGTCTATTTTTCAACAAAAAAGTGGTACGCTACTGGTTTTGCTGAATATAAAAAATATTTTTGAGGTCCTTGTTCAATTTCAAAAAAAAAAGTTTCCTTGGCTTTTTTTCGTAGGGGCCCCTGTAATTAAATATTAAATGACTTATAAACTTTTCAGTGTTTGCCTTTTAATAGATTATTAATTTTGTTACTTGCGTACCGCCAGATAATCAATATTTGCCACGACTTGTTGGCGTAGGTTTTCATGGCAACCTAAAACCGCCAAGCTTATTTTTTTGTAACTGTGTTGTAACAATATTTATGTTTATAATTTTATCTTTAGAAAAACCAGTAGCATACTTTTTTGTTGAAAAATAGCCAGTCACGAGCCGCAGTGCACGCCACTGGTAACGCTGAAAAACCTTTTACGTTGCAAAACTTGAGTCTTTCATCTCTATTGACACCTGTAAAATTTCATTAAAATATCTCCGGCAGTTTCAGAAAAAAATCAATTTTTTGGTTTTTCAAAAAAAACTTTAACACCCTGTATTTCCGTAACGGAGTATTTTTCCGACTATCGTTTATGTAGCAAACTAGGGTTATTTTTGGACATAGAATACCCTCTTAAAGTTTGGCACCAAAAACCTGGTCCACCCTGTACAGATATCGGTCAATCTCTAAAGACAAAAAATAAAAATAGAGAGAAAAAAACAAAAATTCGAGAAGAGACTTGACAGACGATATGATAAGCAGATACCATTTACTAAGGAAAGTTTTTACTCACCTCCCCACATAGCATTCGAATTATTATTTCCCCACTGCTGTTGATTATTGGGAACACCGGTCCACACATTCGAGCTCTCAGCAGCGTCGTCGTCTTCACCCCAAGTGCCACCGATGTTGGTTGATGGAGTATGACCCCATGGAGTTTTTTGCTGAGGCTGCGGCGGTGGTTGACCTCCGTTCCGCAAATTAGCCTCCCATAGCTCAGTTCCGTTGTTGACGGCGGGTTTCCACGGTGGTGGTCCCGCGCCTCCGTCCATTTTCATGGCTGGTTCGGGACTTGCAGGTAGATCCCACTGGGTGTCTTGGTTGACGTGACCACCCCACCCTTCGGTACTGAATATGGCCTCACGCATATTGTTCAATTGTTCGAGCTGTTGCTTAGTTGTGTTGGTGGCGTTGTTTGGAGTATTGTTCGGGGCATTATTGGCAGGGGCGGTCGAAGTGGGGGGTGCGTTGGTGCCGGCAGGCGGTTTGGCTCCCGGTTGGCCCCAGCCGGCGCTGTTCGATTGCGAGGTGGGCGGCTGTTGTCCGCCTGCGTTGGATTTGTTGGCTGTAGAGGATATTTAAGACATAACAAAACAGATCCTGGTGTACGCGCTAGTTTTATTGAAAACAAATCATTTACGAAAATGAACAAGGTTAACATCACTTTGTGAAGAAGTCGATGAGCGATTAGCACTGTTCCACGGCTGACTACCAGCGTTGTTTTGATTCGAAGGAATCGTTGCACGTCAGCCGCTGGTATTATTCAATAAATAGAATAATTTTTAACTTTTAAGAGTTTACTTGACTGAAAACTTTTTTTATTAACCATCAATACAAACACAATGCTAATTCCCACTAATTTATCACGTTTTACGATAGAAACTTTTCCACAAAGTCGTAATAAAAATCAAAAAAAATTAATCTCTACCAAAGTTAGCATTTCATATACAGGATTTAAACAAGAGGAGGAGATATTTAATATTTTTCTATGAATAACACTTCCGGAAGTACCTAACTTTAGTTTGTCATACAGGGTGTGACAAACAGTGTAAAAGGTGAAATATCATGGAGTGAATCTATGCATAACTTAAAAAAAAAAATCATATGAACGTTTTATGTTCCTGTCAATAATATAGGTTAGTTCAGTTACAAACTATTAAAAAAATTTAATTTTTCTCTTTTTTAAATTAGGAGGGCTTAAGTTAGGTATAAAGGCATATCTTCTGAGAAGAAAACCTTTTTCGTTCAGCCAGTGGCGCCCCATTACTGTGTTTTTGGATATTTTGAGTTTAAAACATGATAGGCCGCTGCTTTCTTACTATTACTTATAACTGTAACCAAAAAGATCTCTTGAACTTCTTTGTATATATAAAAATTTTCAACAATAAAAATGGTGTCTAACATGGGTTTAAGGCAAAATTGGAAATGTCTCAAAAACAAAGAAAATATGGGACGCAGTCACCAGACACATCCACCGTTATTTATTACATGTGGATTAATGAAAAGACGAGAAAAAAATGCTGCTTAAATTTCTAAATTCATTATATGTGGAGTTTCTAATTTGCAAGATTTTCACCAAATTGTTAACAGCTCCGTTGACTTTTTTCATAAAATCCTTTATATATCTCCAGGCTCTTATAACAATTTCAAAATTAAGTGCAACTCAGCATACACCAGGTTAGACACAAAAAACACATATTTCAATCATATTTTCCCACAACATTTCAAACAACTTTCAATAGTGTCTTAAATGTCCCATGCATCTATCAGTCGGTTTAAAAACGTCCGATGTTTCCAAATTTGACTAAACGCAAACTTTTGATTGTTTGTCGCTCCAGCTTTTGTTGTTTAAAATGCATGACAGAAAATCGATTATCAAAACGGCGACACAAAAGTCATACCATTGTTGTTATTTCCTTGTTGAGAAGGAGGAGTGCCCCATCCAGAGGTACCAGTGCTGAGGGAGCTTTCTCCGCCTCCCCGTAACCGTAAGGGGGGCGAATATACCTGGAGGTTGTCGTCATCGAAGGTTGTGCGCAATTTGATTTGCCTGTTAAAAAATGTTCTGGTACAATATTAAAATCCTCAAAACTCCTATAATTCAAAGAATTGTGTTGTGTGGGGAATATACTTATTATATTAAAGGAAAAAAAACGGATCTTCATAGCAACAAAAAATTTACTTTTAGGATTATCAGTAATTGAAAAAACAAATAAATGAAAGGTGAATTTCAGCTTGAAACTCTCAATAAAAAAGTGTACACAATGAGCCGCTAAAAAGACCCGACATTCGACCTTCATTACGTAAGTAAGTCAGCAATATTATCTTGATTATACAGTATTATGGAAACTTTGGTTATTTACAGAGTATCGACAATCAAGGCCCTACTAGTGTACTGAACCAAATAGAGTTTTAAATAAATAGTTGTACGTACTTGTGGCACAAGTTTTCTTCAGAATCAGTCGCATCTTCGTCCTTGTCGTTGTTGTCGCAATGAAGAGTAGTCAATTTCAGGTCCTCCAAAGCGTCGAGTACTTCGAGGTCATCAGACTTTTGGTTGGGAATGTCTCGTCCGAGGGGCAAAGCACCAAACTTACGACTATCATCTAACTTATCGCTAGCTACATTATTATTAGTTAAATTATTGTGGGCGACCGTGTAGCGGTCATTACGTTGTATTTTTGGTACGGTAACAGAGTTCAGAAGACAGTTATCGGTCACAGATTGCAGCTTAAGATTAGGGGCAGGGGCCTCGGGGCCCCGACCAGAGCCAAATATCACAGATGAAGCGGCATACTCCCCTGAACGGGGGCTAACGCCATTGGGACGGTTCGGGGGGTCGGCTCGACCCCCCCGAGGCGCCCACGCGATTTCGTCTTGTACTGGTAGGGGTGCGCTGCCCCGCATGGCTGACTCTTGAGGCACTTGATAGGTAGGAAATATATTAGACTTCGGCTCGGAGGGGGTGGGGGCGCGCATCGTCACTAGTGCTCCATGTCAGTCTGGCCAGCCAGAGAGATCTGAAACAATTATTACAAACATGATTCAAAGTTGAATTTCATTCACTTTTCTAAAGCAACATCCCAAAAAACAACTTTAAGGAATAAATGTAATCTTGCTCAAAAATTATGGATCTTTTAGGCTTCAATTTCGGGTCCTAGTTTTGGGCACAACTGTAAAACAGAAGGGGGTCTCCAGAGTAGCTGGTTGGCATAAGAAATGATATCTTGAACAACATATTATACCTTTATACCTACCCATACATAGCTCCCTTGAATATTAAAGTTAAAACTGTAATATTGGCTACTCAATGCATGTGTTTTCTTTAGATAATATATAAAACTTAAATGAGATAGGATTGCTGAAATAATATTTGGAAGTATGGTGAATACAAGCACGTTTATCAAAATTATGATAAGATTACCATTATAAAATTAAGTGCGCTATTTTTAGTATATAGACCTCAACAGGTATTTTTTTTGCTTGGATTTTGTATATCTATGAGAGACTAATGTAATATTTGATAATGCAAGTCGAGTTTGAAAGACTATTTTGCCAACATGACGCACGATTAACGCCTAAAATTGGCTTAGATCGTAAACCGTGAAAGCTTGATATTCATATTTTTGGTACCGCGAATCCTGGAGCACTTAGCAAATAAACAAAAACTGGCAAATACTCAGAAATGCATTAAGGACCTAAACAGTATATACCACATGTTCATTCATTAGAAAAGGTCATCTAGAAAGCTATGAATTTTTGACTGAAAAGGACAACATAATCAAAGTAAATGGACTTTTATTCTTGTATCCTTTTCTTTTTACAGTTCACAACCAACTAGATAACATTTTCAAAGAACACCCCCTATATCTGTTTTTTATACCATAGTTGATTCTATATGAAACTAAAAACATTGCTTTTGTTTAGTGGCAACAAACAGTTAACAATTAAAAGGAGGAACTTGTTACCAATCTAATGACTTTTAAAGCATACTGCAAAAATGGTTTTTGGTTATTGTCTAGTAGACAACACATTGTTATAGTTAGACCTCTTCTCACATCAATCTCAAGCCACTTCAACTAATCATCAGGCTTTGATTGCTTAGAATATCAATGGAAATAATTCTGATTTAAAATCAGTAGAATTTGAAATTGGTTTCTAAATATTTACTGTTAAAACAGACTTTCATATTACATTTACACCACACTGACCAATCAATGTTTGTTGCTAGTATCAAATGATGTCTCTAGGACTTACTTCATCATGAAAACACTGAGTAACAAATAAATGAGGTATACCAAGTTGCCTTTTTTCTGAGGCACTTCAGTACAACATTTAAATTGACATTTGATTAAACCTTCACTTAGTAAGTATTTGTTAAGGGACATTTTTGAAATCAACTTAATGATTTAGTTCAGTTCAAAAATGACATCATTGGCAGCACATTTATGAGACATTCTGCTTAAGATAGAAGTAGCAAAATATGCTCGGAAAAATGTAAAGGAATGTCTCTTGAATAAAACAGTAGTAAAGCAAAGCTACACCCACTCGATTATTACACCAGTTTTAATAATAGATATGGAATAACAAATTAGCCATAACAGAATAAAAATTATTATTGTAGTTTTGGTTGTGTTTAGTTTTCATTTGATTTGAAAAAAAGGGAATTTTCAGTTTATGGTTAGAATAACTTAAAATAAAAAGTACCTACCTAAATCTTGCTTTTTCGATGGGTTAAACTTTAATTTACACAAAAATTAAAACCTAGGAAGATGTCTCTCTGAACTTTTATTGTATATGGTTGTGCCTTTTCAATGGATTTATGGGGTATTGGCAAAACTGTAATACTTAAGATAAATAAAAGGTGATTACACATTTTGGCTCTGATTTTCAAGATAAATTTAATAGTGTCAATATTTCCCAGCCATCTTTTAAACTGCTTTTTTAAGTTGTTGCTGCATCTTGGCTATTATAGGAAATAGAATAAAAAGTCTTTGATTTTTTCAATGAAAACCCCCAATATTAAGAAACAAATAGCTGGCACCTTCCATTGGCCTGCACTTTCTATTGTAGTTTTTTATATGCTCTTTGCAATGGTACTGATTTTACTTTGACAATTTATGATCAAACCCATTGTATGCCAAATTTTCTTGCTTGTTTCATTGGTCTGATAATAAAGATTGTTGGCACATTTGACAAGAGAAACAAGACCATGAAAAACTGCTTGGCTCTAACTTCAACAGTTTAAATTCTTTAGATTTTTAAATATAAAAAACAGTTTTCTTTTTTACAAAAATGACTGAAAGTTGGATGAGAAGTTGGAAATCATCCAGTATACACAAAACAACAAAAACCTCTTATCCATTTATATTATCATTTATTGATTCTTAAAGGATAGAGAAGGCTGCAACATCTATTATTTTATTATGGCATTTTCACTCAGCTCAAGTTTAGTTCCATCCTTTGAATTCTTTGTCAACTGGAGTGAGATATAAAGATTTAAATAAACTTGAGCAGCCTCTGAAAATTCTTTTAATTTCAATGAAGAAAAATAGTTTATCAATTATTTTTCCTATGGCCCTAGTTTCCACCTCTCAATGTGAATTTTTTACCATTTCTTACTTTCATTTTGCCATTTTTTCAATGGTAATTAGTATTTTAAATTTTGGTTAGCAACACTCTGAAAATTAATGTAAACTCAGTCATTAAAAGCCCTACAAAAAAAATCATTTCAGCATCAGTTTGAATTTTTAAAAGCGAGGTTAGATAAGACTTTTTAAGATAATTTGTTTAATTAGTCACCAAATAAATGATTTCAATTAGATTCATACACTTTGGACTGATTTCTGGACATCATAAGCAACACTTTTGGAAAGTTTACAGCTAGGAAAAACTTCAGAAAGTAAGGGAGACCCTCTTAACTCTTAGCTATCACTTTTCAGTTTTCTATCCCCACATTCCCCAAGTGACATAATGAAGGATACAGAAAGAAAGAAGATTACTAAAGCTGTAGCTTTGATTCCTAATGATTTTCTTGAAGGTCAGAAGCTCAAATCCTCAGTTTACTGTTGTTTTTTCTTTAATCATCTGCTATGCCATTTCCAAACTCAAAAGATGCCTTTATTTGGTGGGAAAAATTACACCATGGATTAGTGAAGATCTTTTCGCAATTTAAAAAAAAAAGAAATGTAAAATAAAAGTTTGCTGAAACAATTCGCAATTTAAAAAAAAAATAAATGTAAAATAAAAGTTTGCTGTTTTTGCAGCAATTGTTTCTTATGCAGTGGCATCTAGTGTTTACCAATTTAGGCAAATCCACAAATGTATAACTCATTCATGTATTTTTGACATCTCATTACATTTGAAATCTTATTTTTTCCAGTACATTTTTATTATATATTCTCATGTGCTAAAAGGAAATATGTATAAAAAATAAAGGTTTCAAAGTGAAAGATATGTTGAAAATAACTGAATGAGCTATAAATGTAATTTATAGACTGACATTTTTGTAGTATCTTCTCAACATGTGCTGAAAGGAGATGTTATGTTGTTAAAAAAAATAAGATTTTAATGATAACTAGACAAGATGTCAATAATAAGTGAATGAGATATAGATGAATAGCATTCTGAAATCACCTTTACCAAATCTAGAGTCTTTTTCAAATAGATATTCATCTAGTAAGATGAGAAATTGACATATAAATGACACATTTAGGTGGATGGAATAGGATGAATCTGTCAATTCCTCAGCCTGCTTGATGAATATCTATTTGAAATGGACCATAATAGGTGAAGAAGAATGCATGGGCGACAAAAACACATGCTATCCTTATCTGGTTAGTTCACCGCGTACTACTCTCTCTCTCTTACTATCTCTCTCTCTCTCTCTCTCTCTAAGGACCTATGCAGATCATTTCATAAAAAATGCAAAAAAAAAATTTTTTTTTTTTTTTTGAAGCGACTTGTCTAGGTTTCAGTTTACGCAGACGTCCTTGTTTACCTCGTTCTCCTAAAAAAGGAAACGTATGTTCCCCGTGTTTTGTTTTATACCACAGATCACAAAGTGCACTACACACTACATTTTTTGTTATTTGGGGTTTTATGTAATTATTCTAGTTTATTATAATGACAATCTTTAAACAAATACATAACAATAATAAACTTACGAACGATTTTGGACGCCAACCGAATCAACTAGCAAACCTTGGGCCAGAAGAGGGGGACGTGAAAAAGTTGGCTCGCGAACACACACAAGTCATATTATCCAATGCGCACTTTCCATTAAAGCACAGTACACGTCTAAACTAACGCAATGTTGATGTATTTATCACACTTAACTCAAATGAGAATACTAAATATCACAATATTATTAAATTTGGCGTTAAAATACTTGGATTTGCGGGCACCACGGATTTAGTTGTTTATTGATCCGCAATTACGTGGCAGCGATTCGCTCTCTGCCTATGCTCTCCACTCCCTCCAAAACTCACGAGTGCGGTTCGGGGGCTCCGGCGACGGGAATCGGACGTTTCCGGAGTTGGAAAGTGTGCGACGGAAACCAGTTTTGAATGCTTATTGGACGCAACGTTGCCGGTTTTTGCATTTAGTTTATTCCTTCTCAAAGTCTCACCAAATCTACCTTCATTTTATTTTCAAAGGAATTTTGATGTATGTAGCGGTTTATTATTTTACAAGAGATATAGAAAAACTTGTCCTGAAGTAACGAGATTGAAAAAGGAAATAACACGGCATTTTCATCTAGATCTCTATCATTTTGTTTTGTCATTCAGTTGGCGTTGGAAATCTGACTTTTGACATTTTTGTTGTATATTTTCAACATGCGCTGAAAGAAAATATATAAAAAATTCAGATTTCACAGTTAATAGATGCCAATAATAAGGGAATACAACGATCCAGTATACCACATCTAGCGAGACCCCCATGTTTTACAGGTTTGGCCCCTCTTTTTGGCAGTCGACTCCAAAAAGATACACTTCTAGCGAAATGACATCACATGCCATCTTACGTCAAATAATTCGAAATCGCGATTCGCCAATTTGATGGACGGTAAATTACGGGTATTTCAAAAATGGCGGACTTGAGACCACAAAACCTCGGCATTTGTTGGTTCTGTCCATATCTCCCAGGTCGTTGATCCTGAGGGCGACGTCACATACAGCGGAATTTGGTTAAAAGCGGAACGAAGCGTAATTTGACAGTTGAATTTAAACCAATCAGATAAAACCTAAAATAGGAATTGACATGTGTAATGACGTTATTGACATGTGTGATGACGTTATTGACATTTCTGCTCCGTTCCGTTCCGCTGCATGTAAGGTCGCCCTCAGTCCTCATGTTCTTAAAATGGCGGCAAATGGTAAATTTTCGAGTGGTTTCTTTTTTAAGTTCAAATTTACTCGTATTCATAAACAAGCCCATCGAGCTTCTGCCCGAGAAGTTCAGAAGAGCACTAGCACATACCGGATATTCTCTAAAACACAGTTTAACAGTAACTAACATTAACGTCTATCACTAATCCTTGGCAGCACTTGAAATTTTTCTATTTGTTTCATCTTGTGTGTGCTGGGCACTAGAAAGGGAGTGCAGCAAGCTTGTACGGTAATTGAATAGTCTAATTTATAGCGTTTTCTTTTGGTGAATCCGGGCAGCACTTGTGTTGCACTGTTGAGAATTGTATGCTCTTTTGGTAGGACGCGTGCATAATTGTGTGTTTTATTGGATAACTGGTTAGGACAGCTTTTAACTGAGTGCCAACTTTTTGGCACGACCACTTCGAGCTCGTACCGCACCGGTTACGTTGACACCTAATTCGTGTTCCATTGAGATTGCACCAGTTTTCCATGAAAGTAGAACTGGTAGATAACTAGTGCAACCCTAATGTAAAACGTTGAAAAACAAAAGAAAACGCTATTAATGTTTATAGCCAGAAATGCTGAAATTCTTGGGTAATTGGTCTGATTTACCCCAAGAACCTCCCTGAAGGTAACAGACCGATTACCCAAGAATTTCAGCACTTGTGTGCCTTGGCGGTCAAGAATATTCTCGTCATTATAGCCACTATTATTGCGTTTTCGGATGGTTGATGAGTTCCAAAATATAAGTGCTGCAAATCCGGGATCCTTAAGTTGGACAATTCAATATGCCTTTGAAATATGGCTTGTATGTATCCAAAACAATGACGACAAATGCCGATATTTTCCTATAAATGGTCCCGTTGTTTTTGGCTAGAAGTCCGCCATTTTTAAGGTTCCCATGACGTAATGTTGTAGTCAGCGCACGTCATATAAACGTCATAGCAGCTTAAAACCGCACCGGATGTTGATTGTCGATTGATTTTGGTTATTAGGTTAGACCCGGTGACTTTGTACTACTAGACCCAGGCATGGCGACACCACTTATTGTAAATACGGGGTGTTCATTATAAAACTTCATCTAGTTGGCTGTGAAATGTCAAAAGAAAAGGATGGAGAAACAAAAATCCATTTATTTTGATTATGTCATCCTTTTCTGTCAAAATTTCATAGCTTGCTAGATGAAGTTTTATAATGAACAACCCGTATAGCATCAACGTATTTATATAAACCTGTCTCTCTCGTCGTAACAAAACTCCCAATATTTTGTCATTGTCGTGGAACCGGCACAATTAGTGGGTACGTTCCGCCGACGGCAGCAGCTTAGACGTTTAGTAAGCGGACGCGTTCGGCCGACACGCTTTCCAGCCGCTTCATGCCAGCGGATGGGTGATTTACTAAGCGCAATACTTTAGCGCTGACCATCTCAGCGTTTGCTTTTGCTTGTTTGGAGAATTTGAGGTTATCGTTGGTTTTCCGTTTTTGTTTATTCCTATGCATTTGGAGAGAGTATTTTGAAATAAACTATTGAGAAACGAATAAGTAAGTATATTATGATTTTTGAAATTTGTGATACCTAGGTATGTTTTTTTTTTGTCAAAAAACATAACTACCTACTTACCAACTTTCAGACAACATTGACGAGTACGTTATTGTTGAAGAAGATATTCCAATTGCAAATAATGTTGGTGAGTATTTATTTTACTTGAATAAAACATAATAACATAATATGAGTAACAACAATTTAAATCAAATCTGTCAGTGTGAGTGCTGTGAGTTGGCAAAGCAGTGCGTTCACTCGACAACCATCCGCTGACTAGTTTTAATAATACACAGTGTGCGCTGACACTCAACTGCTGCCGTGGGCGGAACTTACCCATTGACACCAACGGTGACATACGAAGTTAAAAATTTACTGATATCAACTGGGGTGATTTAAGCCAAGACTATCCCCATCCTTTGGTTTCTTAAGAAAAATGTAAAGATAGCAATACTCTCAGAGCGGTCTCCCGAAAACGCTCTTGATTATAATAAAGAAAAGTCAGAAAATTAGGAAACGTCATGCATACGTCGGTGCTTGGATCGTTGTTTTGACAATAAAAGGGTGCCACAAGAGAGATAAGCTTAACGCAGATACCGTAATGTAGAAAAGAGATGATAAAAAAAAAGGATGTTGAAGGTCTTGGAAACAGCGTGTATTTCGGCGACGTATAACCATACTTGGGTCTAGTAGTACAAGTCACTGGTTAGACGTTAAGTTTTAGAAAATCTTGGAGTTAGCTCAGATAAGGGTTAGGAGCCGTAGCGCTCTAGCTAGCAGAAGGATATAAATTCGATATTCAAATGGAATAGAAATAAGAAGTAATAAAAATAAGTGACAATCGTTTTGGAACAAATTGATTTAAGACGTCATGACGCCACCGAGACGTCATTTCCGGAGGATATCGCCGCCATTTTTAAGGTTTCCACTGCCAAAAAGGGGAGCCCAAACTGTAAAATAGGAGGGGATCTACAGATGTGTTATACTAGCCCGTTAGTCTAAAATATGAACAAGATGCTTGCCGGTGATGACATACGACGCTTCTTGAGAGACCTCTCTTCATATCTATAAGCAAATTTTCGCGAGATTCCCGACGTATTTTGGCGACACAACGGTAATAGGGGAATGCAAGAATGACGTTGCAAAATTACGTCATCATTACGTCATCAATTCAACGGGAACTGATTTGGTTTCCACCCTATGGACCAGAGTAACTGGCGGTGACGTCAAATAATTCGAAGCAAAAAAACGTTAGAATTGACAACCTAACCTTAAAGTTTTCAACAGAGGTTTAGGAGCGTTAGAGCTGACGGTTGATAAATAAGGAATTTTTGAGTCTGTGTGTGAGTCTTTTTGTAAAAAATAGCAAAAACTAATAATAAAAATTATGGAGAGCGAATCAGAAGAAGTAGAACTTGTACTAAATAACAAGGAAGAAGACTTCCGTATCATCAAACCACTCTGAATATGTCTCTCATGATCACTTTCGGGCCACTTTGTATAAATGTGTTTTAATTTGCCAATAATATATAAGAAAGTATTATAATTTACATCGTTGAGGGAACACTTCCAAATCTGCATTAATATGGTTTTTTTAATGTTGATTCCTTTTCAAATGCAAACTTGTGCCCAGAGCAAGTATAATCGGAAATAACCACAAAAGATGTTAAATCAAATATTTCCTCTCTTAAGCTTAAAAATACAGCTTTTTCATTTTGTTAATTTTTGTCTGTGAACTGTAAACATAAACAATCTATAAACGAATTGATAATCGCAGACATTTTCGCGACCATTCGACACTAACCGGTTTCCTCCCGCCGTGAACAATCGTGATCTCGCGAAAAATGGCTTTATATGTTCATGTCAATAACCTAGGGGATATAGACAGAACAAACTAATGCCGATAATTTTCTAATCATTTTCCCGTTTTTTGGTCGGGAGCCCGCCATTTTTAGGGTACCCATGACGTAACTTCATGTTCGTAGCATATCAAATGACAAATCGCGACTTGGAATCATTTGACGTAAGGTGTCAGATGACGTCAATTCGCCGGAAGTGACCCCTTATATATTTGTGGGGCCAAAATTGTAAAACAGGAGAGTCTCCCACATGTAATATACTAGCTCGTTGGTTCAAGTTCTAGTAATCTGATCGATTTTCTCAAAGAACTGCCGTATCCATGATTTCTGGGAAATAATGAATCCTTTCTATTGGTAACACTACTTGGTAAAAAAAACAAAACCACAATAGTCATTTTCGTTTTACACTGGTTCTGGTAGATCTAATTTTCATCAAATCTGTGTACAAGTGTACTCTGTGATAATACTCTTTAATTGCGCTCATTTCTTAAAAAAAAGATCCGAGCCTGTATGGTAGTAAAACAAAATATTTACATTTACATTGGAGAGTATAGGTACTATTATACCATCTTTATATTCGATGTACTTCCCCCCTCCCCATCCTTCATTGTGCAAAGGAAGGAAATAGTCAGGAATTTTAAGTCATTGACCAGCTCGCCATGTAGTACGGAGGATTTGCACCAACCAAATAGTACTAGACGGCGAATATAAGAACAATAGAGAGGCAATAAATAGTAGATTATGTCACTAGGAGTAAAAGTAGGTCTTTTCGTGCTGAGCTCAGAGATTGACGGCCGAACCGAAGCTGATGAGGCCTGCAATTGGTCGAAGCACAAATAGTAGATTACGTCACTAGGAGTAAAAGTGGGTTTTTTCGTGCTGAGCCCAGAGATTGACGGCAGAAGCGAAGCTGAGGCCTGCAACTGGGCGAAGCACAAGAAAACCTTTTACTCAGAGTAACATATACTATTTTTTTTTCAAGCATGCAGGAAATAAGAAGTCTATTTCAGAGTGATTCAGTTTTGCGATTTTCTCTCATCCCCTTTAAGCGGGTCTAGGTACTTACCCAATTAGTGGAGTATATTATTTGTAAAGTAAATAGAATGTGTTAGAAAGGTGGTTTTCAATGTTCAAGGTTTTAATGGTATTAAATCATAACTAATGGTTTAGGTGGTTTAGGTAAATTATGGTAAACTAAAAATTTGTATCACTATTATCAATACTAAATTAATAAAATGACATTGACAGATAAATATGATGACGCACATGACATATAACAGACGAACTCAGAATTCCAGAACATATGCGATTTCGATTTAAGCCGAGTTCGGTAATTCCATCCATCCGAGCGCTCCGGACACAGACCATCTCCTAATATCTTAACAAGCTAGAGTGAGATAGATTGATATTCCGAGGGCTCGGGATGTAATTACCGAACTCAACTTATAATAACGGTTTCGGGGGTGCTCTGAGAGTGTTTCCATCCTTTGTTTTTTCAATAAGAATGTAAAGATGACAATACAATCAGATCGGTCTCTCTGGTGTCATCTAGTGTTCAAATAATTTTGATGAATGAAAATCGTTTATATATGCGCCACCATGACAAGTGCGGTGACTTTTGACTTTACTTTTACTGCCTAAGACTTTTTTGCTACTTTTTTGGTCTCAGGATTAGTAAGCCCACTTTAGGTGTGCGTATGGAGAAAACAAATGACGTCCTTTTAGTCAGTTTGAAAAAAAGGCTTTTCCTCTGGGTAGCATATCCTTATGCTATTTCAGCTTGCAGGAAGCATACAGGTATATTTAAGCATGCAGGAAATAAGAAGTCTAGGTACATACCCAATTAGTGGTGTATTTATTTGTAAAATTAGAATGTTTTATGTAAAACCTATTTTTTTTTTTACTTTAAGTATTCTATATATATTTCAATATTTCGCTATTTTTATAAACTTAATTACTACTTTTATATTCCCATTAATTGGCTTATAATCAATATGCAACTTTTGCTTACTCTAGCTGTTTTAATAACCTAATTCAGTCAGGCCTACGTCTCAAGATAATTAAATACTGGTAAAAGTGAAATGGTAAAACTGGAGACCAAAGTCGATAAGAGGAATAAGGGACACATGCCTAGAATACAGGGGGGCTCTGGAATGTAGGAGGGAAGAGATGGTGAATGCTTGATGTGTGCGAGATTGAGCGAAAAAGAAGAGAATGGTGCCGGCATCGAAAGGGAGTGGTTCCGTGAAAGTAGCGGTGTGTGATAAGTAGTTATCGGGGGGCCCAACCGAAGGGGGGTGTTAAGTTGGTAAGATCTAGGCAAAGTTATTTTTGTTGTTGATAATGTATATGCCTATACTGATGAGGAAAAACCCCGGCGACACCTTGAGTGGCGGGGATAGTACTATGCTTCTGGGGTTGCGGATACATAAGAGTTTTGGGGGTACCTCTTATGCTCCCCAGTCGACACTAGCGGGTATGTAGTGTCAGTCGGATTACCGTACCTGCTGGTTAGAGATACTCACTGCTTAGCGGCTTCTGAGTTCTCGGGTGCGAGCCTTAACTCGTTTACTAATCAATTTTAGGGGGGCACTAGCTAGTTGTCGAAGATCAGAACGTAACAAAGTAATTGATGACTTATATTGAGAGCATTTATATTATTTATTTTCACATTTTTCCTGGTCCATGTTACAAGTGGATATTAGTACTAGACGGTACATGGACTGATGGAGTTAGTAGGGCAAGCGAGGCCCGACGCGGGGGTGCTTCGGACCCCCTGTGAGTAGTATGATTTATTGTTATTTTGATGCAGAACAGTAACTGTTTCATTATTTTCATGTGCATATTTCCCGAGCCTTCTCTATCGACGTCTCTATTTGAATTGTACTAAAACCACCGATTGATGGCATCGTTATGACCCACAGAAGCATCAAAAAGTAAGTTTATCGTGTTTGTTATGATTGTTATTGAAATCACTTGCTGTTTATACTATTAATCGGTCACATGCTCGCGGGCTAAAATAGCCAGAAAAGACCGAACTTTACATTTAGAACAGTGGTTTTTCAATGTTCAATGGTTTTAACGGTAATAAATCATAACCAATGTTTAGGTTTAGGTAAATTATGGTAAAATAAAAAAATTTAGCACTATTATCAATACTATACAATATAATAACGCGCATGATATTTAACAGACGTATCGAAAATTCGAGAACAAATAAGCCATTCACTTATTATTGCCGTCAAGTAGGCGTTGCAAATTTGAATGGGTATAAAAAGATGAAGGTTTCAAAGGTAACTAGATGACAAAAATAACTGAATGGGTAATATTTACACACATCCTTGGTTTTCTCAATAAGAATGTAAGGATGGCAGTGCCGTCAGACCGGTCTATCTGGTGCCGTCTAGTGCTCAGATAGCTCAGATACGGGGTGTTCATTATAAAACTTCATCTAGCAGGCTATGAAATTTTGGCAGAAAATGATGACAATCGAAATAAATAGACTTTTGTTTCTCCATCCTTTTCTTTTGACATTTCACAGCCAATTAGATGAAGTTTTATAATGAACACACCCCGTAGTTTTAGTGAATGAGAATCGTTTATAAATGTGCTACCAAGACAGCAGCGATGACATTGGAAATTACTTTTACTGCCTAGGGCCTTTTGTTATTTTTTTTTCTTTGAGAATTACAAAACGCAGTTCAGGTTAGGCGCTCAAGTGCCTCTATCGGGATAACAAATCGACGCTCGCAAATAAGAACATCGTAACTCTAAAATCGTAGTTTTACAGGAAAAAGGTTTGAAGTTTCGGGGTTTTTTTCTTATTCGCAGCACGATTTTAAAAAATTAAAAGGTAAAATTTGGCAAGAAGCTAAAAATATGATGTACAAACCTCGTCCTACAATATGATAATTAAAAAAAAACTATTTTTTCTTTTAATGTAATTATTAAAACTTACGATGTTAGTGTTTGGCAGTGTTAAACCGGATTATTTGGTATCTCAAGATGCGCTGTAACTATCTGCTATTTGTCAACGTATGTGAAGTTACGATGTAACTATTTGCTATTCCTAGAAAAGCTAAGATCTCCTAGCATTATTGTATGTAAATATACGATGCTTCTTCCAAACAATATTATCTGCTGCTGTGTTGTAACTCTAGATGCGTTGAAATTATTAACCTTGTATTCGGTTTAGTGCAATTGTAACTGTTGTTACGATAATATTTGGGGAAATTTTCTATGCAAACGAGATACAATAAAAATACTTTTCTTAGAAATTAAATATTTTTCCAAAAAAATTTGAAAAGTTATTTTAACTGAGAAATGAGATATTTTTCTATAGGATAGTGATCTTAACTCATTTTTCTTATTTGCGAGCGTCGACATAACGTAGTTTTAGACCGCTTAAAAAAAATGTGTCTTGTTTTTGGGCCTGATGTCACTGGCCCAAAACTGATGTCATTGAAAACATTTATTGTCTATCACTTTGTAATGACTCTCCAGAGAAGCTTTCGCTTCAGTTTTTGTTTATTTTAATCCCGACTTGAATATGAATGGACTTGTAAGAAATAGCATTGAAAGTTTTCTTATAGTCGAGGTTATTCAATGACAGATTCAGTCTGATCTGAGCTGAGTCTTGAGTGATAAACAACATCTTCTCTCTTTGTCAGTCACCTCAGATCGGATAATTCAAATTTGCCTCTACACTAATTATAAAGATGTAGAAATTGGGTAGTTTACCAATGAAAGACTTATAACTACGTTTTTCACGAGAACGTCTTTGCATTATTACCTTGCATTAAATATGGTTAATCGTCAAGGAAATAATTCAAAAAGAGATTTTTTTTTGCTAAAGCTCTTTATCATCGCTTGCGGGGATTCCCTCTATCAGCTTAAATAAATAGCATGTGAAGGTTATACTGCACGGTTTTGGAAAACACTTTTATCGATAATAAACATATGATAAAACCTTGAAACTGTCACGGTGAACGGCAGTCGCTGATAAAATTTGTATGCACATAACGACAGCACAAATTTAATCCTCCATCTTGATTCCTCAATTTACCATGACCAGCTGGTTGTTGCAAACTGTTAGAAAAATGACAGTTCCTAGGAGTCGATAGGTAAAGAAAAATTCAACTAACGGCGAGGTTGCTGTACTAGAAAAAGAAAGCGAGTAACGAAACATAACCTTTTTTTTGGTTGTTATTGTTTTAACGCCATTTTTTTTAGATTTTTTATTTTTAGTTCAAATTTGAGTTAGTTATTAGTGTCTCATTGAAATACTCCCATACTTGATTGCTTTTAGGAGTGAATCCCCGTGTATTTAGAAAAAATAAGTTTTTGACATTGATCATATTCCATATACAGTGTGTCCAAGATAAGGATGCACTGCATGGGGATCTCTGCAATGGTAAGAGATGCGAAGGCGGTTAAATTAGAAGAAAGTTGCACAATGCGGAGACCTTTTACATGGTGTTTGCAAAAATAAATTGTTTGTATTAGTTTTTTAGATATCTCAAAAACAGTAATTTTATGGATTTTTGTTTTTATTTATTTTTAAAGTTATTTCAAACAGTATCCAAAAACAAACAACACTTTCTCATTGCACCTTTTTAAGCTCTACAACATGACGTTTACTAATTTTTGTTACAACGTTTTGTTGCCGAGAGACCATCATCAACTTAATTTTTTCATATGGACTTAGAAAAAAGTACATATTGTATTAGATATTGCTTTTTATACTCAATTCAACGATGTGTTACATGACATGATTTATATCAGTTCTTGTGTCAAAAAAGCAATTTTTATTAAATTATCTACATTTTTCAATAGCAGGCGATGAATAACATCATAATTGTCAGTTGTAACATCGATGCAGATTACTGTAAATTACAGATATCAATTTTTAGCCGTCGGTACTATGAAAACGCTGTTTTCGACCTTTTAAACGACTGATGAACCATCATTTCGCAAGCTCTAATTGTGTCCATCCCCAGACTAGTTTCGCCGTTTACGGCTCGTCAGTGGGGCTTTTTACACAACCAGAGCTTTTCAGTTGTAACATCTGTCAGTAAATGTTTCATTAGAAGTAGCGAAAATTATTTCAGTTATCCATTAAAATTATGCCGGGGAATAGTTTCACAGGGGTAGAAAAATTTGATATGTTGTCATGTTACATTTTATCCCAAAACAATTGTGTGGCTGCTGAAAGTATGTACATCGACAAATATCCTGAAAGAAGACAGCCCAATAGATCAATCTTCAGACGTGTAGCTTTGAACCTGAAGGAGTATGGGTCATTTAAGCAACCTATTAAAACCAGGAAAAAAACTTCTAATGAAGAAAAAGAGTATCAAGTTATTCAATCAGTCATTGAAAAACCTGACGTATCAACAAGGGAAATTGAAAGACAAACAGGAGTAGTCAGATCTACAGCCCAATTTATTTTAAAGAAAAATAACTTTCACCCCTATAAATTTAAAATGTGGCCAAGGACTGCGACCTGGAGATGAAATTAGAAGAAGGACGTTCTGTGAATGGTATACCAGGCAGTGACATTGATAATGACTTTCCATTCAAACTTATTTGGTCGGACG
Source organism: Taphrorychus bicolor (assembly GCA_951812265.1). Taxonomy (NCBI): domain Eukaryota; kingdom Metazoa; phylum Arthropoda; class Insecta; order Coleoptera; family Curculionidae; genus Taphrorychus; species Taphrorychus bicolor. Next base: position 44,388,212 of record OX638298.1, on the reverse strand, counting down.
AAAGCAAGGTAACAAACAACGGAATTTTTAATAGACGCAATACCCATTATTGGGCACAAATCAACCCGCGGGTGAAAAAATCATCCAAACACCAACACCAATTTGGCTTCAACATGTGGTGTGGAATTCTGGGAACTAGAATATTGGGACCTTTTATTTACCACAACTCCTTAACCTCAGAACGCTACCTTTCTTTATTGAGAAATTAATTGGAAGATGGAGATAATTTGCCGCTACAGAATGTACAAGACTGTTGGTTTCAACAAGATCGTGCACCTGCACACAATGCTAGACTAGTTCGAGGGTACCTCTCGGAACAGTTTCCAGGAAAAACAAACGGTACTTATGGTGAGGTTTCCTGGCCAGCGCGATCACCAGACTTAACCCCACTAGACTTTTTTCTTTGGGGTTAAATAAAAAACCAAGTATACGTTCACCATTTTGATACAGAAGATCAACTTTTGAGAGCAGTTACGGCAATATTTAATACTATCACTCCAGAATTATTATCCCGAGTCTTAGAATCAACGGTAAGAAAATCTTACTTGTGTTTAGAGAATAATGGTTATCTATTTGAACATTTGTGTAAATTTTGCGTCCGTTTTGTTTTTTCTATTTGTTGTTATGCATTTTTATCAATTTCCTACTAATAAAAAAATGTAGATATTTTATTACGAATTGCTTTTCCGACACAAGTACATCACATTGTTGAATTGGGTATAAAAAGGGCTATCTTTTGCTTTTTCTACTTTTTTTTGCTCCATAAGAAATAGTAAAGTTGATGATGGTTCATCGATTACGAAACGTTGGAATAAAAAGTAACAAACTTCATCCTGTAGAGCTTAAAAAGGTGCAATGAGAAAGAGTTTTTCGAGTATTGTTTGAAATAACTCAAAAAATAAATAAAAACCAAAATCCATAAAACGACTGTTTTTGAGATATCTAAAAAACTAAAACAAATAACTCATCTTTGCAAACACAATGTAAAAGATCTCCCCATTGTGCAACTTTCTTCTAATTTAACCGCCATCGTATCTCTTGTCGTTTTGGAGATGCCCATGCAGTGCATCCTTATCTTGGACACACTGTATAAATTATATTATCCCATAAGCCACATAAGTATTCCTAAACAAAATACAGCAATTTTTACTAAAAACCTATAATGCTTGGTATATACATACCTCTAAACTAAGATTAAATTCACATTTTTATTTACATTAAACCAAGCCCATTTATCAAAGTTAAATGTCAACTTGTAGGTATAAATGGACCCGTTTATATTTCTTGGAAATTAGAAATAAAACGAGTCATTCTCTATTTTCCATATTTTTTTTGTAGATAAAATACGCCCCAGAAAGGAATATCACTGAACCTCATTGTTTATAGCAAATATATGTAGGCAGTGTTAATTTGAGAGCAGTCATAGAAGGTAAAAAAATACTCAAGGCGGGCCATGTAATATGGCGTTGCAAGACTGAATGGAATTCCTGAAGGTGTTCGCCATTTGTCTGCAAAGAAGGGCCTCGATTTGGATCTGCATAAAAAGTTAACTGAAGATGTTGAATGGAATTGCAAAAATAAACAATATGCGTTGCACTTGTAATGTGCTTTGCAGTGCATGTGTAATGCACTTTAAAGTTAGAGCTGCAGGATATTTCAAACATATTTCAGCATTTTTGGTAAAGAACAAATTGTGTGGAGTTGCATTAAAAAATGGGAGCAGTATGAGGTTTGTATACATGGTTAAGTTAGTTCAGGTTATGAGGTTTGTGTACATGTTTAATTAGTTCAGTTCTACCTATCCCTTGAGGCGGCCAGTGAGGCTCACCTTTGGTGCATGACGCAGCAGCTGCTACGGGGCCTGTTGATTAATTACTACACATAAGTGTAGACCCTGTTGGTTAGGTTAGTTCAGTTTTACTTTCCTTTTAGGTTAATTAGTCCGTTAGGCTAGTCCAGTTGTTTTTCCGTTTGTTAGATTAGGTCAGTTATGTCGATGTCCCGGAGGCGGCTCTTTAAGGGTCGCCTGAGAGAACAGGTAACACTGAATTAACCTGACCAAAGGAAAAACATATCTGAACTAACTTAAACTAATCTAACCAACGGAAAACCAGAACTGGACTAACCTAACGAAAGGGAAAGTAAAAGTGAACTAACTTAACCAACAGCGCCCATACTTATGTGCTGCAATCAACACCGTATCAGCTGTTGTGCCACGGACCAAAAGCACCCTCACTGGCCACCTCAAGGGACAGGTAGACCTGAACTGAGGTGACCAATGGAAAAACATAACTAAACTAACCTGAACTAACCTAACCAAACCAAAGGAAAAACAGAACTGGACTAACCTCAAGTAACCTAATCAATGAAAAAGTAAAACTGAACTAACATAACCAACAGGGCTCACACGTTGCATATTCGCCTGCTGGTTATGATGTATGTTAACTTTTATTTTTGTTTTTGACACAAATGTGGATCATCCCGAATTTTTTTTTCTTAAAACTACTTGATTTGATGCCGTCTTTATTACAAATTACAAAAAACTTTGAAATTCCATAATCGACCAGAGAACCGTTTTATTTTGTCTTCCTTGATTGATGAGATACTTTAATTGATTCAGAATTATTTATCCGGTATTCCAGAAGTTCAGCCTGCTCAGTACGTACCGAGCACCTCTAGTGTTGAGCCTAAAATACACTCACATTTACCGCAGTATCTCAAACTCGAAAACAAAAATCTTGAGATTAGAGACAACACAACCTGCAAACTATTCACCTATTTTTGCCACCTCTTTATCTTTAAAATCTTCTCTGAGAAGATACGATAAAAATGTTAATATAAACAAACAAAAAAAAGAATCATTTCGTATCTATTTCGCGTAGAATGCGCGTTAATATCTGGATTTATGAATATACCTTGTTCATTTAAAATTTGCATCTCATTAACCTTTTAAAATTTGACTTTGACATTTATATATACGATATCAATGACTTAGGAGATATGGACAGAGCCAACAATTGCCGATATATTCCTAAAAATTGTCCAGTTTTTTTGGCCGAAAGTCCGCCATTTTGAAGGATGACGATGACCATGACGTAATGTTGTCGTCACCGCACGTCGAATAAGCGTTATAGCAGCTTTAAGCTGGATCGGTTGTTGATTGTCTTAGAAGTTAAGTTTTAAAAAACCTTGAAGCTAGATCAGTTAAGGGCTAAGCGCCCTTGCGCGCTCTAAACATCTCGCGTAACTAGCTACATGGATATAAGTTCGATATTCAATTGAATTGGAAAAAGAAGTAATACAAATAATGACAGTGACAATTGTTTTGCAATAATTTGACGTAAGACATCTTCACGTCAATAATATGTCACTTCCGATGGATACCGCAGCCACTTTTAAGGTTCCCACTGCTAGAAAGAGAGGGTCAAAACTGTAAAACAGGAGGGTAAAATGATCCAGATGTAAAATACTAGCTCGTTGCACGATATTGACCATTCCAGAACAGCTGATTTTGAAAAAGGCCGCCATACTGCTTCGCGGGGCAACCAAATCATGTACCAAAGCACACGAAATTGTCCGTATTTATACGGAAATACCGAATAAGAATCAACAATTTAATGTTGTTTAAGGCGTTTCTAAAATACAGAGTTTTTGTGATTTTTTTAAGAGATTTTCTGAGGCTAATGTCTCAGCCACCGTAGCCTTGAGAAAAAAAATCATATCAAAAAGCAAATTGTTTTATTGTCTTCTACACAAACCTGTTCAATGTCCATTGAGTTTTGAGTCTCGCTGTGTTTCAAATCAAACATGAAACATAATGATCAAGATCAAGTTTTAAGTGTCGTCCAACAAGCTAGTAATTTACATCTAAAAAGACCCTCATTTTTTTACAGTTTTGGCCTCACTTTTTATATGAGTTTGGCGTCACTTCCGACAAATTGACGTGTTGTCAAATAGTTCAAAATCGGGATTCGCCAATTAATGTGCTCTGACGGGGAAATTACGTCATGGATCCTTTAAAAAAATGGCGGACTTCCGATCAAAAAACAAGACCAATTTTAGAAAAATATCAGCATTTTCTAGGTCATTGGTTTCGTTTGATATTTTGCTAGGTTGGTCCGCCATATTGCCTCGATACACACGTCAAATGACGTAATTCTTGAATGGTCAATACTGTGTTCATTATAGAAAACGTCACCTAGAATCTTTTTTAAAGGATGACTTTCGTTTCCTCGTCCCTTAATCTGGACATTTCACAACCAACTGAATAAAGATTTTTTTATGAACCTATTTAAAATGAGAGTCAATCTTGTGCACAGAGAAAATAACAAAACAACGGCAACGCCGCCTATCGGCTGGCACAGAAAAACAAGCATGCCCCGCGGGCAACTAAATACCGAGACTGAATTATTTTCGCCATTTCGAAGAACAACAAGTAAATAAATAGATTATGTATGCAAAAATGTAAACAAACGTTTGGTTGCCGATTGCGGCTTTCTAATTTAGCCACAAGTAGCTGCGCATTGACATGTAGAGAGGCAATTCGAGGTTTTGTTGTCAAGCGAACCGTCTAACCCCGATCGCATGCGTCACTTTAACCATAATGAATTAGATACATTCTTAATTTTCAATTCACATTGTAAACTTCTTTAATACTACCGTGTGCACTGATTGGCGACAAAAATAAAAACTATAGATGTAAAAGATGTCCATTCGAAGTTTTAATGAACGGTTGTACTTGAACTCCTTCAGGAAGACATTGCGGATGGTTCGCTGCAAATGCAATTTCCTATAGATACGTTTTCGTGCCTTTTAAGTAGCACATGACTACCTGCCTAACGGGAGAGATACGGTCGAATTATATTGCGCATCACAACGGGGTCATCAAACTTCTTCACCGTATAAAATTTGCTGCAATTAGCGGCAAAGAGGCAATTTTTTCAAATGTTTTTGTAGGTACACATCAAGCAGGTGTGAAATTATGTAACGCGGTTGAAGAAGAATGGCATGGTTAGTTCTCGTCCGGCTTTACTACATTCATTATCATAACGCTGTTCACTAAGTGAATTAACACTGTGTTTCAACAGTGATTATGACACGCGGCCTAGAACCCCAACAGTTTTTCACTTGTTGCGAATCGTGTTGAAGGCAGAGGGGAATTCCTTCGATGGGGGGCGCCTCCTCTAATGAGTTTAAATATGTTAAGTGTCTATATCCTCAATATGAGTTAATGCTTAGTAATGGCTGACAGACATCAAAGGGTTTCTTTTTTCTTGACAATACCTTTCCAATGAATAAAATATGGAATATTAAATGCTTTAAAAATTAGTTGGTCTCCGATCATTCAGAGACCACACAATGAATTCAGTTTTCAACAGATCGTTCAAACAATCATAAATTTTAATTTATTCGAATACAGATTGACTAATAGAATTAATTAATGACTTTTGATACGGTTGAATTGTGGGATATAATATATTCAAAAATTTGTGTAATTCGGATACGAATTTTAACTAAACAGAAGAGGAAAAACCGTCCTCGTGTTGCTTTCTTGCCTGACCAACGACAAGACCTAATCCAATACAGCGTTTATATGAGCCGAGCTTCAGGGCCGCGGAACAAAAGGGGCTTCGCCTTCCCTATCCTCGCCCTTCGCACCCTCGACCCGACCTTACCCCTTGGCGGCGGCCCTTTCCCCACCCCTGGCGGTGACCTAGTTTGGCGGGAACGGAATGGGACGACGCACACGTTGCAATGGGATCTGTTGCAAGCATCAGAGAAGGGATTTTAGTTGAAATTTTAAAGGAATTTCCTCCTTTTCGGTTGGGGATTTTTCTGGAGATTTATTTTCACATAGCAAGGTGCTTTCTGCTTTGTAGCGACGAAACTGAAATAGACGTTGGTAGTGTCACGGTTATTTCAGGAGCCGACATTAAAAATAGGTCAAGATTTATTGAATGTCGCCCTTTAGGTGTCACACATTTCATTCCTCGACCCGAAACGTTGAAAAATATTTTGATTGCATCTGCATTACATAATTGTTTACCAGTTGTGAACTAGATTCACCTAAAACTGAGCCATTAACCCGAAAAATTATTTACAATTTAAGCCTGTCGCCGGCGTTTCGACATGTAAATTGTCTATTCGGAAACTCTCTAGACGAAACCTATCCTGGGCCTATAACATTAGACTAGACAAAATATATAGACAGGTAGGTACGTGCGCAGTTGCATTTTTCATAGCCTCGCTACGAAAAAGTGTACAACGCCACGCCCATAAATAGAAGCATCGGCAAACCCGCACTTGGAAATTGATATTTCGTTTTTCGAACGAGGCCATTGCGATGTTGTCCATATTCTTGCTTTTTGTCTAGTTTTCTGCAGAAAATCTTAGTTGCTAATTTCATTGTTGCCTATTATTTGTAAACCAGAAGACGCTGCTAGAGACACATTCAAGTTATATAAAAGAACTCAGTCTCAGTCAAAAAGATTAAACAAGACCAGACACCAGAATATCAAAAATTAGTATTCAAAATTGGTAATCACGAATCACGATATGCTCCACAAGTTTCTCAACGCTTCATTGTCATAGTGGGATTTGAGTTTTGTACACACAGATGTGAAGGTTTTTGGCAGAAAACCTTAGCAGAGGGTAACTGAAAATACATTAAGAAGCGTACTTTCTAAAACCAAACCGGAAAATTCAAATCAGCAAAAAGATTGTATATATCAGATCCCGTGTTAGTGTGGCATGTCGTACATAGGAGAAACCAAGCGTTTGTAAGAGTTCAGGAACACAGAACTCATACGATAAGAAGAGACACATCAAAATCGGGAATTGCAGAGCACACTTGGTGCGAACACCATAATATTAAGTGGTCGGAAGCCAAAATTGTGCGTAGGAAACAGCACTGGAAGAAACGAAGGTTTAAGGAAGCAGTCTTCATTGGAAGCAATGAGGGCGTCTTTAGTAAACCAAGTTGCGACGTCTCTTCGGTATGGCATCCGTTGATACGGCGGACAAGTGCTGGTCGCTTGACGCGCGACGGTGGCAACGATGCGGCCAATAGAAACGGTGGCCGTGGTTGGCTGTGTTAGTACATTAGCAAGCTGCCTCGAGCTTAATGCTTATTCACCAAAGAGGAGGTCCGTGTGCCGGCCTCCGTGGAGTGTAGGTTCCATACCTACACTCTGCCGGAGGACGAATGTACTTATGCACAGGCCTGCCTGACGACACGGACCTCAAAGCCGTAAAGGCCGATCTTTTTGAGAAAACCTAACAGCAGACCTGTTCAGAATGCATAACAGGAAGACCAAGGCACAACTGGCCCTAGTTTTGGCGAAGAGATCAGATACCACAATTTTTAAAGTGGAAAAACTTGAAAAAACTTTGACCACCCAATGTTACCGGCAGTCCAAATGCCATCTTGAGGAGCGATGTGTGAAGTGCGCAGGACGCGAGTGCACGTTTGCGAAACTCGCGGACGGGACCCGCAACGCTAAGTGCGTACTTTGGTGGTGTGCAAGGTGCGCAAGCGAAAGCCAAAACTCCCAAGCAGGGGAAGAGGCCGGACGGTAAAACGCTGGGCCAAAAGCTGGGTGTAAACCCGAAAGCCACAAAGGGCAATGCCAAGCGGGAAAACTGCTTAGGAGGCCATCCTCCTAAGCAGTTTTGAAGATGGATTCGCGAGGCATTTCGCTCCGGTGATGGCTGCTAGACATCCAGAGTCGCTCACCATTATGTCCTGGAACGTTGACAGGCTGCGCGCCAGAAGGAGCTCCTCTTAGCGGACAAAGAGCTGGAAGTGCCGGTTCTTCTGGAAACGTTCGAGGAGCACGTGCTGCAGGCTCCAAGGTTATCCACAATTGAGCGCGAGATGCAAAAACCACGCGGTCAATATGGAGAAACCCCCGACATATACGGGCGCTCGTTCAGGAACAGAGACGACTGCGTAGATTGTACCGCAGTGTCGCAGGCTGCTTAACGAAAAAAGCCAGCGATTGAAAACAGCCCTGCGCGAACACCGCAGTCGATGGTGGGAGGACAAGCTGAGCGAGCTGGAGCCGGGCTCGTCTGGCCTCTGGCGGCTGCAGAAAAGCCCCAGGCGTGAGAAAAACGCCATACCACCGCTGCACAGCGTAAACGGTCTAGTGTACAGCGATGAGGACAAGGTGGAAGCATTTGGCCAAACACTCGAAAGAGTGTGTGTAGGCTAAATGATCACCCTGGCGATGATGAACGTCACATCCTGGCGATTGAGAGAACCGTCCGACACCTGAGGGTCGAGGACCCCGGGGGTCAGCAAGGCCCGATTGATCCAGTCACCAACGGGGAAGTCAGGGACATACTGAGAACCCTTGTGAAACGTAAGGCTCCGGGACGGTACGGCAAGAGCACAAATGGGTTTTTTTAGTGGGTAAGAATCTCACACTGCCGGACAGCAAAGCGGAGCTGTCCGATGTCTTGCCGAGGAGATTTTTCGAACCAGCGAACAGTGGGCGAAACGACCAGTTTACGCGGTCATAATTAATTGTGCCTAAGCTATGACATATTTTAAAGATGTGTTTTATAGCTACAATCCGTTAGATACAAGTGCATAAAAGGGGGACAGAATTCTATAAAAATCGTAATTTTACACTTATTACCCTTTACACTTAAGTACTATACAGGATGTCCAAGATAAAGATATCCAGCATAGGGATCTTGTAAACGGCAAGAGATAGAATTTCGGTTAAATAGGAGAAAAGTTTGGAATTTTGGAGTTTAGTACGATGATGTTTTAAACCATGTAATGTTTTGAGTCGCTCCGAAGATATGCAAAAAAAAGCGAATTTCCACGATTTTGTTTTTAACAAATAGTCACTTTATGGTTAATGTTACATAAAAAATAAGGGCACTTTATACAAGCTTTATCTTTATTTGATATGGCATGCAAAATTGAAATCTGACGTTTCGTTTTTGAGTAACCATCATCAGTTTTTGTTTTTCAAATACAATAATATTAGAAGAGTTTATTATTCTACATTCTGTTATGTATTACACTTTATGTACGTTTTATTTTGACCGTTGCGAAGTGAAAAAAACTGAAAAATAAGAAACTAAACGCTATTGTAACAATTGCTTAATCAATTGTAATGCCAAGTTGTTTTAAAATCATCAATTTGGCCTTCAATGACAACTTATTAGGTAGATTTCTAAAACTATATGTACAGGATTTTTAGTAAATGTAGCACGAGAAAATGTTTCACTACTACTAAAATGAAAAATGTCAGATAACTCTGAAATTTGCAATGAGAAGCTATAGTAAAAATACCATAAATGTAATCTCCTGTTCCTACGAACAACTTTGCTATTTAACTTTTTGCTCTATCTCTTCAAATAAAGTGGTGGGGGTGGTGCAAAGTTTTCTTTTAAAGAAATGGAATATCACAGGAACGGTGGATCGTGGAGACTTCACCTTTGCGGTATTTTAAAGAGCATTTCTTGGCCTACAGGGTGACCTAGCAAAAAGTCCAATTTTGTTTTCACAGTAGCCGGCAGAGAGCGTTTTTCCAAAATTCACGTTTTCCTTCTAGTTATTTCGAAAGAATCAAATGCAATACTATAACTTTATTTTAACTATTCTATAAAGAATTTGATGGTCTATTTTGCTCTAAAACTGCAAGACTCTATCTCTTCCATAACACAAAATATGAACGATAAACTACTAAAAAAAAGTACTGGTTGATGCTGCTAGTGTCTCCCCAAGTGTTCAAAATGCCGTTCATCTTCCGCAATGCGTTCCACCCTAGCGCACCTCGAGGCAACAGCGGCTTCTATTTCCACTGCAGGCAAGCCACGGATAGGATTTGTTATTCGCTTCTTCATATCATCCCTGATCGTTGGTCTGGTTTCATAGACAATGTCTTTCACTCCGCCCCAGAGATAGAAATCAAGGCACGTCAGATCTGGTGACCTAGAAGGCCAGGGAAGCAGACTCCCTCGTCATATTCAACGATTTGGTTAGGCGTTGTGAAGGTATTGCCTGACATTTATTGAGAAATGTGCTAGGCAACCATCCAATTGCAAAAACATACTTCTAGTAGCGCGCGGCACATCTTCCAATAAACCAAGCAAATCATTTTCGAGGAACTCGCCAAACACGTTTCCCGTTAGGACTTGCTCAAAAAAGTAAGGTCCTATAATATTTTGTCCTATTATCCCGCACCATATGTTTATACTCCAGCGATCTTGATGCTGGACTTGTCGCATCCAACGTGGATTTTCTGCCATCCAGTAGTGCAGATATTCCATTTCTTTCAAAGCAAACTTTGCACCACCCCCACCACTTTATTTGAAGAGGAAGAGCAAAAAGTTAAATAGCAAAGTTGTTCGTAGAAAACAGGAGATTACATTTATGGTATTTTTACTATAGCTTCTCAATGCAAATTTCAGAGTTACCTGACATTTTTTATTTTAGTGGTAGTGAAACGCCCCCCTAGCGGCTGATTTAGAGAGCTGAAGAAAATTTTCAGCATTTTCTCGTGGCCACATTTACTAAGAAGATTATTTTTCCGAAGTCCTACGATCAATAGTTTCCGAGGAACAGCCGCGTGCACCGCTTATTGGGACACCCTGTACATAGAGTTTCATCTTTAATTTTACCTGTTAAATTACACTTTCAAGCGTCAAAGTGTCTTAAACATCGAGACGTAGTAGGCTCTTGCCGCCATGCGTTTGCGCATCTGCAGATGGCTGCAGCTAAAACTTGTCAGAGACTAAACCTTAATGTATTCGGATAATAATGGTTACAATTTTAGAGCGGAACAATGCGAAATTTTTTTTTAAGCCAAAATATATAAATTCACAATGCTTACAACTCATATCTTTGTTAATAAAAAGGCGTGTAAGAAAATAAAACTAAGTATAAAGGGGGTATTTGTAAGATTGTTCATTAGTTCTAAGATATTTAATAATACTTTGAGTACTCATTAGTTTATATCAACATAATAAGGACCCATATGAAGGTAAGGAAACATTTCAGTTAAATGTTCATTAGAAGGCTAAAAATTGAGTCGGTTAAGTTCTCAACATTATATCTTTAAAATAAGTAAAGTTAAAATAATTTAATTTGCTGAAGTTTGCAGTCTGTTTATCTGTCTTTACTAATAAAAAAAATCAAAAAGTTTAAACCACTTGAGATCGAATTTTGGCCGCCTAACCTAGTCGATTCTCCTACTGTGCGGCGTCGCGCCCCCACAAAAAAAAAAGTATTTTTTCATTTTCACTTGAAAAGGAGCAGATTCCACTGCTCGAAACGTCGTGTAAAAACTCAATAAAGACAAAGGAAGTCCAAGATGTTTTGCTTAATAAAATGGTGGACTTTTTCACCGTGCACTTAAACGTTTTCGAGATCTGTGCGATTAAAGATTTCGATGGGCATCTTTTCGTCAAAACAATAATTATTATAAAAAAAGAGTTTTATAATTTATTTGATCATACAAATTGCAGCAAAACCGATGTAATTGATTTTTTTTCCGAAAGACATGATACACGATACGTCTACACGATATTTCATCAAGGTATTGAACTTATATAGGAAAACATTTATAAAAAAACTGAAAAAAAAAACCTTAACACCCTGTAAGTCGAAAACGAAGATGGAACATACGTTTATTGCGATTTTTTTGTGATGAAAATCTGACAAGTAAATTCATGGGCCAGATTTTATGAAAAATCAGTTCTTAATTTTAACACTTAATTTTTTGGGAGAATTGTATCTATACAGGATTATTCGAACTACATTGGGATCTCGTGAACTGTAAGAGATAGGAATTCGATTGTATTTGGGTAAAGTTACCCATTTACGTGCTCAGCGTAATGACTTTTTAAAGTTCCCAAAATCTCGAGTATTTCGGCGAAAAAATTATTTATAAGACGAAAAAAAACGAAATTTACGAAAATTGTTTTTATTTTTTCTTAAATTATTCGAAGAGAAAGTCGAAAATAAATTGTACATTTTCATGGACACTGCTTCCTACTCTACAAAAGGGTTTGGTTAATTTCTTTTTCCGATGAGTCATTTAAGAATTTTTTAATATGGCTGTTACAATTGAATATCAAAAACTGAAAGCTTTTTTATCACGATTTCAATGACTTGCAAAACATTCCGTTTTCGTTAAAATTTATGTTGTTTTTAACGATTTTCTTCCTTTTTGAAATAGTATACGCGTGATTGAATTCGTTGCTCATCATTACATAAGGAATATTCGAAACCCTAAGAGATGTGAATTAAATTAAATTGACATAAATTTGTAATAAAAAATTCATTATACCTACGTAATTGCTTTAATTTTTTTTATGGACTTGTTTTAGAAAAAGTTTGAAAAACAGATTACACTGTATTATTTGCACTTTTTTCTACAAGAAAAGTTTCGAATTTTATAACCATCAACTTTTTTTTTTATTACACACTTAACTTTTATATCAAATCTTTAGAAAATCCTTTACATCATTCCATCTTGTAGAAAATAAAAAGTGCCAATGACAAAAATTTATTTTTCAAAATCGATTATAATATTAGAATTTCACAAAAAAAATAATTATAGAAAATTTCCAAGTTTTTTGAAAATTCTGAGAGTTAAATTTTTGTAAACTATAATACACTTTGCTAAGTGATAAAATGTGCATATTTGGTCCATTTTTTTTAAAGGTATCTGTATTTAAATAACTCGTATACTCTTCGTAAAAGTAAATAAATCGATAAAAATTGGAGACATAACGATGACATAGAAGAACATAACGCTCTAACGAAACTAAAAATTTGGTAATAAAAGAGGATTTCAATTTTTGCAGATAAATTAAGGACCATATTTAAAAAACTGAAGTTGATTCGAGAATCGATGATGCCCCAGGGAAGTTGGAACGTTGAACTAAAAATTGAACAACGCTTTCGGGTGGAGCAAAAAAATCCCCCATGAGAACGTGTAATTTATTTCAGAATATCGCTTCAAACATGACCAGGAACAAATAAAAGCGATTTTCGTAAATTTTAAAAATATAGTATTTAAAAGTCCTAAGAAATCTAGAACACATCAAAAAAGTAAATAACCTTTAAAAAGTTGAAATAGTTATTTATGTATTAAGAGCGAAAAGTACAACTTTTTTGCTCGGAGGGTGAAGTTTGCCGCTCGACGCAAAGCGGAGAGCGGCAATCACTCGAGAGCAAAAAAGTTACTTTTTGCTCGTAATGCATACAACGTTTTTTCTGCAAACGATCAATTTCAAATAATGTGAATCACAACTGAGCATAACTGAAGACACAATCTGAAAATTTAAATCAAAGTGACAATGACGTTTTTAATAATTGGTTGAGTGGTGGTAGTTGCTATTGACAGCAACCGAAAAAATCTTTTTTTTTCAAGCGGACTAAAAGTACGTCATTTGTTTTCTCCATACGCACACCTAAAGTGGGCTTTCAAATCCTGAGACCAAAAAAGTAGCAAAAAAGTCCTAGGCAGTAAAAGTAAAGTCAAAAGTTACCGCTAGTGTCATGGTGGCGCATATATAAACGATTTTCATTCACCAAAATTATTTTAATAATAGATGACACCAGATAAACCGATCTGAGTGTATTGCCATTTTTACATTCTTGTTGAAAAAACAAAGGACAGAAATACTCTCAGAGCACCATCCAAAACCGTTATTAGTCGAAATCGCATAGGTTCTCGAATTCTGAATTCGTCTGGTAAATGTCATGCGCGTCTTCATATTTATCTGTCAATGTGACATTTATTAATTTAGTATTGAAAATAATGCTACAAATTCTTAGTTTACCATAATCATTGGTTATTATTTAATACATTAAAACCATTGAACATTGAAAACCACCATTCTAACATATTCTATGTATTTTACAAATAATATACACCCCTAATTGGGTAAGTACCTAGACCCGCTTAAAGAGGATGAGAGAAAATTGCAAAACTGAACCACTTTTAAATAGATTTCTTATTTCTTGCATGCTTGAAAAAAAAATAGTATATGTTACTCGGAGTAAAAGGTCTTTTTGTGCTTCGCCCAGTTGCAGGCCTCAGCTTCGCTTCGGCCGTCAATCTCTGGGCTCAGCACGAAAAGACCCACTTTTACTCCTAGTGACATAATCTACTATTTCGCTTGCTGTCCTGGGCAACGCGCGGAAAAGTAAACTCACATTCTGATCCTCAAAAAAGGTTAGGTTTTCGTTTGTCAAATGAAAGCGTAATATGCGTCATTATTTGACGTTTGTAGAAAAATAAAATTTTATTCCAGGTTACAATAAAATAATTAACGAATTTGTGACATTTACTTAACTTTGGCAATTTAATCATACAACTGTCAAATATTACCTACTTTGCAGACTTTCACTCTTTTTTGCCAAACACTTAAAGTGAACCCTATTTTTAAAACACTGGATTGGTTTATGCTAACACACATTTTTCTCAACTCGTATTTGAAAAAAATATAAAACATCAAAATAAAAAGACAAAATAACAAAAGTCCATTTACTTCGATTATGTCATTTTCTGTCAAAAAATCAAAGACTTCTAGATGACGTTTTCTAACGATTACCCCGTGTATGGCATACTTCTAGAAGCGTAGAGAGGACAAAATAACCTTATTTGCTTTTTGCTACATTACTCATTGTCCCAAAGTTTTAAAAGACATCATTTTTCAAGCCCAAAAATATTTTTTTTTAATTTTGGCAAATTAACAATTCAATATACAGGGCAATAAACTCCACCTCGACTGTGGATAAAAGTGGGCCTTAGGTCAATAAGGATACATTACATTGCTTATTATAGCCTGGGGTAGGTATGAAAAAAATAACTCAATGTCTAATATAATCGGTTAATAATATGTACTGCCGGTGGTAGAAAAAGAATGATCACATCCCTATGAATTAAGAGAAACTAAAGTTAACTATTCAAAACACTAACAATATCTTATTTTACTCAGTTCTGAACGATTCTTAACGGCAAAATATTTAAAAAAAGCAAAAGCTAAGAACAATTATTTACTTAAAAAAAGCTTTAATAACCAAAAGTAAATTTTTTTTGAATGTGAAAGATTCAAGCTTTGATTTTTTTTCCGACTTTGATTTCGATTTTGGTTAAAACAAAAACCTGAAAAACTGAATTTTAATAGGTAAAGTAACTGAGTGAAAAAAAGTGCAAATTTATTGTAAAAAAAGTGGTTGTTTTGCCTAAGTTTAAATTTACATTTCTGAATAAGTCTTTGAATGGTTTTTACCAATTTGAACCAAAGTATTGAACTCAAAAAACAATAATGATAAGAATATGACTTAATTTTTATTAATTTTTTCGTGAATGATTAAAAATTCATTATCTACCATTTCTATTTTTTGGATAATCTAAGTTTTCTATTAAAAGATTTCTGACCAAAACGCTTATTTAACCAGGTTAAAGTTAAAATCCCTGTTATAAACAGTTACTTGTTAACAATAGATGTTTTTCTCTATAGGTGTCCAAAAGCCAAGCTAAACAAAACATCAAAAAAAATAGGAAAAAGCTTTTACTTAATTTAGGAAAACACTCTCGACAAAGCAACTTGTGATTCAACATACGCTTTTGATTAATATTTAGGAATAAAACCAGTTCCATCTGGCAACTGAGCAACTTGAAATCGCGCCAGGTAGCACGTCATCGCTCGAATCAAAACTGCTTTCGCATTTTCGCAAACCAGCTTAGCAACAAGCACTAGCTGATGGCTGTAAGCTCGGTTGCCACAGCTTCCTAGTTCGCTATCATTTACCACTAGATAGAAACATGTTGGCAACAAGGATCTAAAGTAAATAGCGCCTTATCTAATACTCCAAAAAATTATGTATAAATACTTTGGTTCAAGGTTTTATAAGGTATCGTTGATCAAAAATTGTAGATAATAATTTACTGACAATAATAATATAGACTTATTGATTAAATTAAACAAAAAGACAGTTTTGTCCGATTTATACCTATTAAGTTAACAATTCAATTACACTAAACTTGAAAAACTATACTTCCAAACTACAAGATGTATAAAGGGGTTTATCCTTGGGTTTACCTATCCTATCAGTTAACTTTAAATTTTGATATATTAAGTTTAGTGTAAATGAAAGTTTAATTTTTGTTAATTTGTCATAAATGAGGCATTAGATATGGAAAATAAAATTTAGCGAAATCTGGTGCTTAGCATGTAATGCAAAACCTTAGACAAATGTGTAAAAAGTGTTTTATTAAGAACATTTCTTGGAGTAGTAAAATTTAAAAATTTTATCTAGAGAATACTGCATCCCTTTAGCCAACACAAAATTACATTACAACATTATGGAAATTGTTAACAACAATCCTCCCATCAAACGTCAATACCTTTGGTGTAGTCCTAATTTAAGTTTTTTTATTTTATAAATCGTGAAAACAACAAATTTGGTACAATCCTACAAGACATCTTAATGGGGTTCAATAATAAAAGTAATGAAGCTGGCTCTGAATTGGTGAGAGAGAAGGATGAAGGTACAGAAATGTTCATTTACTTTTATCACTATATATCCTTCCCCTTTAAAAATTGTTAAGAAGCTTTGCCTGCATATTAATGAACACACGACAGACTAGATTCTTGATATGGGGAGTTAACTTTTTACTAGTGAGCTTCTATATTAAATTGACCTCAATCCCCCGAGAGAGGTTTGTTCCCTAGAGTCAAGAATATTGTCCCTGGTATTGTTTATTTAACCTGCAAAAATTTGCGTAAACAACGGTAAAAGGTGGCCAGCGAGACCCAAGAACGCAACAGCTCCACAATTTATTGTATGTACCTACCCGTAGGTAAACGATTCTAGTTTATCAAGGTCGCATACTTGCGAAGAATGTGCAAATGGCAGCTGCGGGGAAGGTGCACACACAATCAATCCTCCTAGGCCTAGAGGTAGGTATCATACAGATGCAGTTTCAGTGGGTCGTTCACACTTTGAACGTTAAGAAGTCTAGTTGGGAGGTATATATTTCATTTTGCATGACACAATTTCAAGAAGCGGATTGAAATGTTCTAAATTTATGTATTGTATCCTATTAATGAATTACCTTGGTTTGATCCTTGCTCTGTAATTAGCAATCATCATAAATAATTAGATAGGTATAGATTACTTTCCCCAGAATAAAAATAGCACTCTGAAATCAAGTATTTGATCACATAAAAGGTCCATTAACATGTCAGAAGTTTTAAAAAAAACTTGATTGTTCTTAAGAAATTATACATAATATTTAAAAACAATTATTTAACGTTTGGCGGTATAGTTTGAATTCAGACCTTTTCTGTAGGTACACTCTAGCATACAGGTTTTGAGGTATTAATGATGCAAATTACTTCTTAAGACAAATACTTACATATGTTATGTTGTTTAGACACCAAAAATTTTTAAACAAATTTCAAAGAAACTTGTCATTCTCAAATGAAAAACCTGAAGTGTTTTTTTACCAAAACATGATGAAAAAACATTCCTTATCAAGTAGCTTTTGGATGTGGGTTCTGAAATATGTCAAAACTATTCTTGCTTTAAAGACCCAATAGAGGAAACTCAAATGGGAATTGGAATGGTGGAAACCCCATTTCACTAAGTAGTATGTTATTCTTCTTCCAGAAGCATCGGGACACAAAATAAAACTTCTATGGCCACTCAAAAATTTCCGACGTCTTGACGACTTTTTCAAGGCTATTCTACTCAAATTGTGGAAGTTTAACCCATACAGTTAACTTGCATCATTCCAACCAAACTCACTAATTTTCAAAGAATTAGTAAAAAAGTATTTTTTCAAATAAGGAATTATGTGTTAGAAAGAGGTAGCAGATCTCAAATCAAAGGGTAATTATTATTATGTTGCCTCTAATACATTGCTTCTTATGAAATTAAATCTAAATATATTATAACTTTGAGTGAGCAGTTTTCTTTTAAACATCCTGTTTACTGAAAATGAATCAAGTTGGCTGGGAAATAATGATACCTTCTTTTACAGTTTTGCTCTTTTGCCCATACCCCATAAATCCATCATTAAGGCAAATTGGTGGTTACTCCCTGCCCTGTATTCTCTTTTACCCCTCATAAACCAGTGTGAGGTACTATTAAACCCCAGATATAGTTGTTTTACAACATAATTTGATATATTGCAATCTTGTCAATCCCAAATATCAAGTTGATAGTGTTTTATTAAAGGAATTTACAACACAAAGAAAGAATAATTGGTGACAATCTATTTTCACTTGTTTGACATTGGCAGTCTTTAAAATTTGGAGACTAAATAATTCCAGATTGGATTGTTTATATAATAGATTAAAAAATAGAAAATGTTTATCAGGATTTGGCCAATAGCTAATTCAAAATAACATAATTCTCAGATTAAATAGTGAGTCGAGTTTGAGTAGGTACTAAATTTGTTTGATTGTTGTTGCTCAATTGTTTGACATTGGCAGTCTTTAAACTTTGGAGACTAAATAATTCCAGATTGGATTGTTTATATAATAGATTAAAAAATAGAAAATGTTTATCAGGATTTGGCCAATAGCTAATTCAAAATAACATAATTCTCAGATTAAATAGTGAGTCGAGTTTGAGTAGGTACTAAATTTAAGTCCCATATGAAACTTATTGTGTGTGAACTTCAAGTTCCAAACAAACTGCCTGCAACTGATAATAATGGACCACAAAAATGTGAGTTATGCAAAAGAAATCAAGATAGGGAAACTAAAAAGATTGTGTTCAATGCAAATGAAATGCCTGTGGAGACATTCCATACATAAAATTCATTATAGGGGGTAATTCTGTCCTTAAGTGATGTTTTTTTTTCCTCCAATTTCTATTAGTTTTAAACGTTTCGATGCCCCATGGCATCTTCAACAGTAAAGTATAAAACACTTTCACAATGGAGATGTGACTGACAGACTTTCTTCTTTTTTTTCGGGTGAAGTTATTTTTATAGTTTGGTTAAAATGGGATACTCATGAAAACTAGCCAAGATAATGGCCCAAAACTATAAAGAATTCACATTAATATGACACCTTTGACAAGAATTTCTCACAAACGGGTTCTATTTTCCAACCAATTTAAGGTCCAATCCAAGAATCTCATACAATATGCGGTATGATACTGCCCTATTTGACTTGTTCAAGATATTGAACCATTTTTTGTACAAGAAATAGGCCAGTCTAAAATGAGCTTAAAGTTTGAGTTACATGCCTACCCCTGGCCACAACAAACCACAGATGACCAGCAGTAAAGCCGCGGCCAGGAGCCAGACATGCAGATATAAAATTACATATGAAAACTATAAAACATTTTTATTTGACTTTTTGTTGTATTTCCCATAATAGCCAAGATACAGAGCCATGTCAAAAGTGCAGTAAGCAGTTTTTTAAAAACATCCTGTATACTGCAAACAAATCAAGTAGGCTGGGAAATAATGACATGACATCTTGAAAGTCAGAGCTAAGAATGTGCAATCAGACTTCATCTATCTATTACAGTTTTGATGTTTTGCCAATACTGAATAAATCCATGAAAATTGCGAATTGGTGTTTACTCCCTGCTCTGTGCTATTCTCTTTTAAGAGTTAAGAGCATCTTACAGCAATATACTAATTAAATAAAAAAGATTTAGGTAAGTAAACATTTAAGGGCTTGAAGGTACCATGCAGGGAATCCAAGGTAAATATTTGACACACCAATTATCTATCTATCAAATTTTATATTTCAAATGAGAAGGAAATAGTAATGATATCGATGTGTCTTACAAAAATTAGCAAAAATTTTAAAGATACATAAGCAGCCATGAGGTGACTCTTTCAACAATCAGGTACCTACTTCACACGGAAACATAAGGTTGAAACTAAAGTAGAGTTCAATTAATAGTGACACAAAAGAGCCATGGCTTCAACAAGATGCTAAATCCTTGTAAATAGCGGAATGACAAATTTAAATTCCGTTTGTACCCACTGATGCAGCAAAGTTTATAAAAAATCGTTCAGCAAGTAAACCGCATACAAACACCGTTTTAACGGACCAGAGACCACTAGATTTGTTCTCAGAAAATGAAAAATAGAATAAATTCGACTTACCTTTATGTTTATAGTCTTTATATATAAAATTCGCAGAAATATCACTTCAATTACACAAAATTCATCAAAAACGTACGTCGATTTCGCCAAGCGACGCCATTTTATAAAATTTTCCTCAAATTCTATTTTTGTTTGACATTTTGTCAGGGTTCGAATTTAATCGGTATCATGCGCACGCGCATTGCAGTGTTGCAAATAAATACAAACATTTTAAAGGTGCATATTTCATTTACAGGCAGAACAAATCTGTTAATTTTCCAGCCTGCTAGATGATTATTCATTTAAAATAGATCATAGTTGCCGTCTTGCTTTTTTATATTAAGTGTTACGCTAATTAATTTTATTGTTAAAATAGTATAGAATATATAACCAATGAATTATCTACATAATTTACTAGAGAGTAAATAAAATTACTCCACCAGGCCTAGGAAATGTCATTCTCTTGTCAACAACAGACATCTGTCAACGCCAAACCTAGCCAAGCAGGAAACTCAAAACAAACATGGCGGCAATTCCAAACAAAACATCGTTCTAGAAAAAATAAGTTATAAATTTTAAACGAAACACTTCCTCAAATATGCCCTTTTGGATGCATTCTAACCATGTTTCTATTATTGAGACGCAGTAGTTCGTGTTTCGACAAGTCTTTGCCATTGTCATTACGTAATTTCCATGAAATCGCCCGGTCAAATGAGACCGAAAAAACGTGCCTGTTATGTAAACGTTTAAATAGCCTCCCCGGTGGTAAGTTTTTGCGATTTTATCCTTCATTTATACTACAATTTTTGTCTGCTTTGAATTTGTGCTCCAGGGATTGTAGCTTGTAATGCTACTTCACCAAACTTTGTTCTTAGTTTAATAGTTGATTTACCAGACTCCTGCTATATCAGGACCCTTAGTTTAGTTTAAAGACTTTCATTTCAGACGTCAAGCTTCTGGTATATCAGGAGCTTGAGGCTCCTGCTGCAGGTGCCCGAGTTTAGTTTAAGGACTTTCTCGAGAATCTTCAACTAAACTTGAAAGTCCAAACTGCATTAATGTCCTTATTTATATTTATAGTCATGACTTGACTCCAGGTGAAGCCAGTGGCAGATGATGCAATTTATCCCCACAATCAAAATTCAATTTCTTGACCTCGATTGCCACAATCGTATTGCATGTGTTGTCACAGGGTGCAATTTAATTCTGAGGATACATTTGGTTTTATGACTACCAACTGTAGGAAAATTTATCTTAAAACAGGAATAATTGTTTCTTTTAATATGGGAAACCTGCCATTTAATAATTTTGTCTGACTTCAAAATATCAATTATGAAACAACAAGAACTAAGATTATAGTTTTTTTGCTTGTTTTTGTTTGCAATTGATTCTGGTTTCTTGTAAAACTGCAAAAAAACATGCTTTTGAAAACTTTATATGTCAATTATAGCTATAGATATATATGTGAAATTGTCAATTTAAATGTTAAAAACTTAAAAAAGCATTAATCTAAAATACAAAAAATCCCCCTAGAAAGTTACTAGATCCCTCCAATTTGTTGCATGAAAATAGGGCAGGTTCTATTTTGATGCGAAAAAATTCTCGCAATTTATTGCATAGTGTGACCTTCAAAATTGCTTGCAAATTCTTGCCACAATCAAATCATGGCAACTAAATTGCATTGTCTGCCACTGGTTTAAGCCTCAAGTCTGGCCTTGACATTTAGTTTCCATTTGAAATATATCGATGGTACAAAGGAAAAAGGGCATAAGCAACAAATTTTACAAATTTAGGTTTTAAGCGCCATTAAACACCGTTTTTCTTTCTGCGTAGAATAATCTGACTTCCAGCTTTTTCTGCTAAACTATTTGTAGCTTAAGCCATCTGAACAATGGGGTAATTTAGTAAATTTTTTAAAGAGTAATTAAAACTTTAATTGGGTCTACTATAAAATTATTAATTTGCTGCTTATGCACTTTTTCCTTTCTACCATGGATATGGATTTACTTCAAATCTTTTAATTGAGCACATGTTCATGTTCAAGTTAGGACTATAAATATGGATACTAGTCATTCAAATCACAAATGTCATTGATTTTCAATTTAAAGATGTTATTTTATTTGTTTATTTAAAATTTGTTTTTATTTATAATTGGCATGAACACTAAGTTTACTCAATCAATCAATTTAGAAAGTTTTCTGCAAAACAAAAGAAGGCTTTCAAAAAAAGGTAGGTACTCTTCATTTAGGCCAGATTGTACAAGTCACCCTTAAAGTTGGGTTCAGTTAAACTTGACTGGTACTTGAACCCCCTCATAAGAATCACATTGCTGAGTTTAGCTGAACCCAAATTTGAGGGTGACTTGTACAATCAAGCCTTATTTTGCTAAACCTATAAAACATCACTTATTATTGTGTCAAATATGAGTTGGAAAACTGACTTTGATGTTTTTATAGTATCTTCTCAACTTGTGCCAAAAAAGAGATAGGTATTAAGAAAATGAAGAAAGGTAAAGAGTTGCCAAAAATAAGTGAATGAGATATACCTGTTTATGCACAAATTTCTTGTAAATATTCTTTGCAAACTGTTAATGCAATATTAATTAAAAATAAAAAAGTAAGAAACAACACTTTGTCAACTGCAATGTTGACAAATGTTTGACAATGAAATGATTGGCCCTTCCATAACAAATATGCATACATGTGTGTAATGATACCTGACCTAAAACCTTTTTATTAAGACATTAATCTTCCTGATGAAGATATTAAACAATATCCAAAGCTTGGAAGGTTTGAAATTTTAATTATCCTTTGCCCAGACCGACAACCCAAAAACTTCACAAGTTGTGATAGGTGTGATAGGGAACAATAATAGTGGGGTTTGAATAATTCCAGTTTCACAATATTTAATTAAACAACCTAAAAATTGTAGTTACATGGCAAACAAACAAAAGTGCAATTCGTCTACTTATAGTCTACTATTTACAACTAACACTTCACTTTAGCTCTCTATTATCACTTAGTTTTTTTAGCTTATTGTATGGTTTAAGAATTAGACTTTAGAACATTTTATAACCCTCAACGAACAATGAGAGAATACAGCTAAAGCTAAATCTTTAAATAACACTGAAAGTGGTGTAGACAAGGTAATAAATCATTCTTCTTCTTGTAGTGGCCTAGACAAGGTAATAAATCATTCTCCTGGTTGTGGACAGGTCTATAGTCGCGGGGTGTGGTCGGCCAACACCAATAAATCTTTATAAACGTTGCTTAGGCCACCTTCTGCATCAATCCTTAACAATAGTTTATAGCAAATTGGTCTGGTAGCTTGTAGTGTTATAATGTTATATGACTTTAAAAGTTGCAGCAGAATATTTAGAGACAAAGTGTGACTAAACAGTTAGTTTTAACAAAATAAATGTAGAATGCTTTTTGAAAGTCCTTGATGCGGTCTTTCGGAAAGCCTGTTAAAAATGAGGATGAAAATTATTTTAATTATCAAGGTAAAACAAATATGTCAAAATCAATACTATTAGTGTAGGTAAAATCATAAAAGACCCTGTAGCTCCGATTGATGGAGGTAAATTTACTTAACATTTATATATCGGCTCAGCTGCAATCTTCATTTGCTCTGACTATACATTTTTTTCTAACAAAGTTAAACAAACATGGTCTAAGTCAACAAAATATAAAGATGACACCAATAAAACCTTCAACTAAATTTCTCTCAATTTTCAACAGCTTTCTTCCTTCATGCTGCAAATTTCAGGATTAGTTGTCATCCTGACCAAGAAGGATTCTCTCTGATGGGGAATTAATCACTATTCTAAATTGTCACAAGCAATTTCCATGGGTTTTTCAAACACTTGTGTGTTCAAAAATACAATTTTATAACCTGAACTTCCACTTCTAAGGGGTGTTCATTTGAAAACGTCATCTAATTGACTGTGTAATGTTAGAAAAAAAAGGATGAAGGAACAAAAGTCCATTTACTTTTATTATGATTATCCTTTTCTGTCAAAAACTCAAAGCTTTCTTGATGTTGTTTTCTAGTGACATCCCGTACATAATGGAGAAAACTTTTCAATAATTCAACTTGCTGATTTGTTGCTAGCTACAAATCAGCAATGTTATTAGAGACCTAGTCTTCTACTCAACATTGTCTTTTTTAGTTCACTATAGATACCAATCATCAGTGACAAATCCCAACCCAAACAAGACAAAAAAAAGAAAATCAAGAAAGCAATCAACTAAGTATACAGATATCCTTGAGGGTATGTATAGTTTCCATTTCCTGAATTATATTTCAATTTAAGAGTTAACTTTCCAGTTACCGGTGTATCTTCCTACTTAAAAAAAGCCTATGTTACCAAATTGAAGCCTTCCGACCTAAATCTTTTGGTTTCTTCTGACATCAAACTTAATGAACTTTATAAGCTGAAATATTTATCACATACTTACAGGTAAGAAATTCTATCTATCCTTAAATGTCACTTAAGTTTATTGTGCTTTTAGTAATTTAACCTCAGACGATATCGCAAGTCTCGAAACGTTAACTATTACCAGTCCCTTACCAAGTGATCTTAGACTTAACAATAAAGTCAGTGATATTAGTAATAAGTTAGACTACACACCACCCCAAAGCACACCAAATTCTCTACATGAACTTAGTGCTAATGAAGCTGTAGAATCTATGGATGAGTTAGAAGTGTTAGACACTGAACTTGATTTTAAAAGGTGTGTAAACATATACATATAATTTTTACTTTAAATTCACTAATAATTTCAATTAACAGTTTGGAAGTAAGGGACTCATTGGAACCAGAGGTTGTTGAGGATATTCCTGTGAGTACCGAAAAAATTCTTAAAACTGAAGATGCGGAAGACAAGCCCGCCACAGAAAACCTTAATCTTCAAAAACACAGAGACATAATTGCTTCTAAGACGTTAGCAGCTTACAGTGAAGTGTGCAACCATCTTAGGAATCCCTACCGAGGCCTTCAAGCCTTATATTACCACCAAAGTAGGGTAAAAAGGGCCAAGCACCCAAAACTCTCTCCAATGAAAAATGTTCGAGTGTATTTTACACTTCTTAAGGTAAAGGTATAACTGAAAAATGTAATTCTAATATTTACGAATGTGTATATCAGGGCTTTGCTAACAACGCTGACTACCCCAAAGTAGAGCAAGTGCTAAAAATAATGAAGGATGCTAATGTTCACCCCAACCTGAACTGTTATTCAGCGATATTTGAATGCTTAGGAAGAGTGAATGTTGGGAATCATTATTTGAAGGAGATACGGGTTTATGTCAAAGAAGCAGCTGCCAGAGGGATCACTTTTGACAAGATTATGAACGAAGGAGTGTTTTTAAATGACGAAAGGGAGCAAGTGCTCAAAGCCTTTCATGCACATCAACCAGATTACGTGCCGAATTTTGTGAAGCCTCAAGTATTTTATAACAATCACTTACTTGATCATTTGAATAGAGAAGAGCAGTTGACCATTGAGAGTGGCCAGACATTTGGGGAAAAGGAATTAATTGCTCCAAAGGAGATGACAAAATTGGTTGAGGAGCAGTTAGTTTTGGAGGAGAAGGGATATGTTACAGTAAGTAATGCAACGTTTTTTTCTCAATTTGATTAGTAGATATATATTTTTTTGCTATAGATAAAATCTATAGAAACCAAGGGTGAACCAACTAGTGATATTAAACATTATCGGGAAAGGTTAGAAGAACATTACAAGGACTGGGCTGAAGCTGCATTAGTCGCTTTCAAACGAGACTTAGCTTCACTCTCTGCTAAAAAGCATGCCCTTACCCTTGAACCATATATGCGAAGTGTTCCCAGTAATGAGGTGGTTGATATAATTGTACAGGAAGCTAAGCGAATTGCTCAAGGTTCAGAGACTTACAGTCCAGAGGTTCATCTGTTACATAAGATGTTGGGATCGAAAGTTTATATGAGGTATCAGATTGTGAGGAAGCAGAAAACTGGCGTTCTTGACCAGGTAAGGAAAGCAACTGTTTCTGATAGTTTAAAGCTCTTTATTAAGTTTTTCGACATAGTTGGCTATGGAAATCTGACAGTTTGCCCCCTGTATAATCTTTGAACGGTGTCAATGTTATTAGTTATGTCATGAAAACTGTAAGGCAAATAATCTGCCAAAAACGCCACATATGAGTTATTCTTCAACTGAGTTATCAAAAATGTGATTGACAGGATTCTAACAGGAAATTAAAAGCAAGTGATGCAATTAATAATTTTCTATAAGTTGTTGATGGTTTCATGTAGTTTCACTTTAATTTGTTGCATTAGTTTGACAATGAGTTATTCAAATTAATTTTCTCGACGTTGCTAATTAGTTTAGGACTGGACAGCTTATCACTGTTTTCTAATAAAACAGCAAAGATTTTTTCCATTTGTTTCAATATGATTTTCCGCACTGTTACGAGGACAAAACACTATCGAAATGACCTTTTCTACATACATTTTGGTTTTTGCTTTGTAATGTTGGCAGTGACCACTCAAATGTCATTTTTAATAAAGATTTAAACTAAAAAACGATATTGAATTATTTCGATATGGTTATCATAAAACGCAATATACACAGCATCCAATTCAGTGCTTTGTAATTCTGGACGAGTACAACTGATTTCTAACTTCATAAGTTTCATTTAATGTGAAAGTTAATGATCACTATTTACGTCAAAATCTGATCTTCATTTTAAAAAAAAGATGGCGGCAAAGAGAATATTTGTCTTGCCTAGAGCAAAGGTTCGTAAAGAAAATTGAAAAAATTATATTTTTGATGATGAGATTTTTTTTCCCAAGCTTCAGAAAAATAGAAAAAATACAGAGAAATTGAAAGAAATGAAAATAAAACAAAATGAAGCGGTTCTAAATGTGTTCTAAACAATAAAAATTATATTCATTATTATTGTACTACATACACATAACTTTTAAAGTATAGATAGCGTAGAATTTCTTTCTAGATAAACGTGTCTAATGAACACGGGGTGTTTATTTTACATAATATTTAAATAAAAACAAATCATCTTCTGTTTAATAAAAATGAAAACCTTACAATAAAAAAAATTAAATTGTAATTCGGTTAATCTAGAACAAAAACTTAAATTTCAATAAGTCAAATAAGTATTCAAAGGCACGTCCGAGTCGAAATCCGAATCCGATGTCTCAGAATTAGAATTTTCTGAGGAAAAGTATGTTTCTGACTTCTCCAAATCGATATCTTTGTCAAAATTAACATTATTAATACCGTCACTTTATTAATGACATGAGTATTTTTTTCATTTTTTTTCCTGAATTGAACCCGTTTTTTCAGCAACCTATTTTTTCCGGATTTTTTGAACCTCTAGTCATGCCTACCAACTTTTACCGATATTACAGGTTAAAAAGGTAGAGGAGAGGGTACAAATATGGGCTACCATTTTGTTTTTTTTTATATATTTGACACATTTTTGGTGTATATAACGTTTTTTGTTTTTTACCTGATAAGTAGAACCCCAATAACATTATGCTGGTATTTATTTATCTTTTTACAAAGATATTTCTTTAATTTTATTTTATTTAAAAAAGAATGACATTAACACAGTAATTGAAAACGGGCTACAAATATGGGCTACGAAAGAAAATACCTACAAAATAGTTATTTTCCTAACAAATGCGCAAAGTAACACTTTCGCGCACGCGGCTGCCGTTGCCCGAACGACGCGAAGCGGAGTTCGGGCAGCAGTCAAATGCGCGATAGATACTTTGCGCAAGAATTAGGATTAACATTTTTTCTACAACGGTATAAAAGTTTAGCTGCCCCTAATATGGAACATCTTTAACGATTTTATAAATTATTAAGCCTCACAGTTCTTTTCTGCTACCCTTGTATTGACGGCGTGCGCGAAAGACTTTGTCGCACGTGTCCTATGGCAACCAGTAACTTTTTTTTACGTGCGAGAAAGATAACAATGAAAATATGTGTCAGTTTGCATTCTGTCAGTAATTCGCGAACCGTGTCATATTTTGACGGTTGTAGAAAAATTAATTTATGCATTTTATTCAAGTGTAAAATTCGAAAGAATTAGGAGCAGTTGCTCAGTTGCTACAAATAACACCTTAATAATCAGTGCGACAAAAGCCAACATAATCATCTCTCTAGCGCCTGCACAGGAAAATAACTACCACTGCAAAATTCCCAAACACCTGTTAATGCAAATCATATCCAAACAAAGCTACACAAGTCAAAGCAGGAATTTAGGAATCAGTGGGTGCGTACATATGCAATTGTCTCGTTAAGCAATAGATGGCCTTAGATCCCTATGAATACCACCCATAGCCCATATTTGTACCCTCTCCTCTACATATTGGAGAAAATTCACTTTATGTTTATTGAAAATATAAAAATAATTTCCTCAATAGAAAAAAGAGTTTAAGATGCTTGTTTATAAGTCTCTTTCTCGCACACGTCTATTGCAAAACTTGTCGCTACGCTCCTCGTTTTGCAAACTTGGACTGGTGCGACACTGAGCTTCCTTATGACACTTGTATAATAATAATAATATATGATTTTTTTATTCTATTAACACAGTTTTAGAATGACTATTCACTAAAATGTTTTTACTGAAAGATGTAAAATATTGTTACGGGATTCGGGTTCCAATAATTCTGGTCAATTAACTACACACTTTTATTTACTTTTAACTATTACAACACGATTAAAACACAATTACTCTCTACTAACAATTCGCACTGCTCGCTTGCCCGCTTATTTACTGCACTGCGCTCGATCTCATCTCGCGCGGCTGGCTGGTTTATATACCCCACTGAACACGCACTCGTACTTTCGAGAACGGAGGCGACTGTTCCCGCTTCTCGTTTAGTCTAGATAGGTTCCCGGGGTCGCGTTCCGCGCTCGGCCTTGCCGCTTCAGCCCAAATCTCTGTGGACCGTCGGTCGGACGTAACATTGCCCCCTCTTAGTTCTGATCGTCCCGATCAGAGAAATCTCCACGACTGTATGTCTTTAACCGTTCAAGATGAACCACTTTCATCTTTGCTCTAGGGGTAAGTTGGATCCTGTATACCACGTCGTTGGTCCGTTTGATGACTGCATATGGACCCTCCCAACTTGGAGACATCTTGGGATACTGTCCTTTCTTCCTCTGTGGATTATACAGCCACATCAAGTCACCTGCCTTAAATCCTGCAGAATTCGCCCTTAGGTCATATCTGGCTTTCATCCGATCGCTGGCAATCTTTATCTTTGTCCTCACGTTTCGATGGACTTCCTTTAATCTTTCTAGAAAGTTCATCGGCATAGTTCTGGACATCTTGCACCGGTTCTTCTGGTGATCCGTACTCCAAATCTACCGGAAGACGAAGTTCTTTACCAAATATAACCTTGGCAGGGATATGTCCTGTCGTGTTATGGACTGTACCTCTGTAGGACACACTTATATTTGTCTCTGGCTTAAAGTGGTCACCAAAATGTGTATTTTTTCCCGTCATTTTGATTTATAAATGTCACTCTGACAGTCTAATTAAGCAAAATTAATAATTCTAAACAATTTTCGGGTTTTTGCATTGTTTATCCAAGCAAATACTGTTAAATTTATTATACTATTTCGGGAATGAAAGAAAAAGTGGATATTTGCCAACCAGTATCCAGGAAACTGTATCGAAGACACTGGGAATCATCTTAAGGAGTATGCAGAGAGGAAGTGCTTAGAAACCAAGTACAAAGTACAATATAATACGGTAGAATATTAAAAGAAGGGAAGAAAGACTCTTGATTTACCGAAGGTAGTGAAATTGGATGTGAAAAATGACTGATCGGAACTTTTGTCAGTGGCCAGAGTTCTAAAAAAAAACAAAAACTACGCCGCAGACCAAATACCGCAATAGAATTGACATGGACTGGAACAAAAGGGTATTACTACAAGCATATAGATGATGAGCTTAAATCGGAGCATGTATAGCAAGGGTTTGGCAAGATGCACTGGATACACTACTGTAAAAGTAGGTACTGCAAAAATTCCTTATAATCACCGAAAAATTAATAAAAGATTAGTGGGAAAGAGAAAAAGTACTAAATTGTGAAGTAGCGCCAATCATTCATTTCTACAGCAGAGGCAGTTTATCCAAGAAATATTGGTCGCCAAAAAAAGAACAACGGGTAGTGATGACGAAAAAGGTGTTTGGTCTCTAGTGTACCATACGATATCCTTTTTAACGGGGTGGATATCTTACATCAAACGCAGCGTTACCATCCGAGACCAAAGAGGAAAGTGATCATTGAGACTTTCAAGCACAAGAACAACTTCTACAGGAAAAGGAAATTATGGCCCTAATTCAGACCGTAAGTGAGTTCTGCCACATATACGTTATGTGCGACAAAACTGTGCTCTAACCCTTCCCCAGTCCTTCCACTTCAGCATGGCGGTGAAAGTAAAAATACCACGGAGCGTTTAGAGCTAAAATCAATCAAGGTCGAGATGCAAGGAAGATCACTTCGCCTATTGCCTCATCGCAATTTATAATGTCCAACGTAGTTATGGGTGAACCGTCAGGAAGAAATGCCATTGAACTACGGCTTCAAAGCCCGGAATACACTTCACACAAAATTGTATCTTTAGTTAACAGCTCTAAGCAATTGTGTTGTACAACATCTATTCTTGTATCTGATAATTATAAAGCATCTTTATCTTTTATTCCCAATCTAAAATTTAATAAATTTAGCCGAGTTTCAGATTTGTTCTTCTTTAAACCATCTATGGCTAACGAATAATTTACTTAATGTTTTCTGGAAAATATTCATTTTTTGCTTAGGAACGTTTAGAACCTATTTTTGAATCCTATATTGTTTTAATTGTTTCCTATTCTAGTTTTTCTTCAAAGTTGGTTTTGTTTCTTATGTGCACTTTTCAATCGATGTGACATGATTCTTTTCAAACCGTAACTAACAAGAACTGACCAAATTCTTCTAATATCTGATATATTTTTAAGTCTGAAGTAAAAGGAAATTCCAGAATTAATATGGTACTATACGAATTCTACGAGTAGTAAATCCGAATAACGTTCCGAAAAAGCTTAATGTCATTTGATATAACGACTTATGACTATGACAAGCTAACCTCGAATTGTTTACATCATCAGGAAACATTTTAGTAGTCACTGTGTTCTCTGACTTGATTCATATGGTTAGTGGACTTTGGACCCGCCAGTTAAGAGCCGATGCGACTATAGTCTTTCTTTAGGATCCTTTTGCGGAGCAGCAGGTATTACAATTTCTGCACCACTCTTCGAAGTCATCTCGGCAAATCACCCAGTAGTACCTTTCTGGTACGACAAGCTGGAGCGTGGCACTTTTCCCGTCGGGGCTTTCCCAGGTCCTCTTCAGTAAACCATTCTGAATCGCCAAGGAATCCCATTGAGCCCACATAGCTTTTACTTCCGGGCTCCTTCCAATCAGGTCTTTGATTTTTCAAATTCCATTGACGTAATAACTCCACAGCATTATCGGTTGTTTGTTCGACCTTCATTTGTTCAGTGGTCCAATGTTCGTCAACGTCGATCCTGGTTCTCCTAAGAATGCTTGGTCCATCTTGTTGTTCTACTCGTTGGCAGTGTCGACATTCCCCTTTACAAGGCCTGCGTGATAATGCATCTGCGTTACCATAAGATCTGTCTGGACGATGTTTAATTTTGCCTGGGATGGTGAGACTTCTTCCAAGCTCTCCTATCCTATCTCAAGTTGCCTTTGTTTTTCTTGTTCCTTTTTCTCAAGTTGCCTTTGTCTTTCTTGTTTTTCCAGAAAATTCCTTTATTCCTCTTCGTCCTTCTTCAGCATTTCCATAAGTGCTGGCAGTTGTTCATCCATGATTTTTGTCGTAGATCGAGTATGTAGTAAGGCATACTCGATCTGTCGAGGCATGTAGAAAACACGAAAGTTCTTGCACTGTCCTTACTACGCAAAATTCCACGCGCGACGACTCTTTTGTCCGTACAGACAACAAGTTTGACGAAATTTTTCCCACTTCTGACACCAGTTGTTACGGGATTCGAGTTCCAATATTTATCATCAATTAACTACACACTTTTATTTACTTTTAACTATTACAACACGATTAAAACATAATTACTCTCTACTAACAATTCGCACTGTTCGCATATTTACTACACTGCACTATCTATTCGATCCCATTTTGCGCGGCTCGCTGGTTTGAAAACCCGGCCTGAACGCACTCTTACTTTCGAGAACGGAGCCGACTGTTCCCGGTTCTTGTTTAGTCTACACGGGTTCCCGAGGTCGCGTTTGGCGCTCGGCGTTGTCGCTTCGGCCCGAATCTCTGTGGACCGTCGGTTGGGCGTTACAATATTAATAACAAACTAATTTTTAATGGTTTGTTTCTTACAAACCAACTTTCTTTTAACATATTATGCTCTTTTATGGTTTTATTTATTTTTCTTGCAGCTTTTATTTTTAGTAAGTTCTGGCACCAACATTTTTGAAAACGTCAGTATTTTCTAACCTTTAAATTTTGGAAATATAACCGAAAACACTGACACCGTTACAACTTTATACAGGGGGTAATCTAGCAGATTTCCAGGGCCACCTGTGTCGGAAAACTTAATGAAAACCTTTTTAGAAGTTAGTATTCCATGTTTTTGGGAGACT
Source organism: Taphrorychus bicolor (assembly GCA_951812265.1). Lineage (NCBI taxonomy): Eukaryota > Metazoa > Arthropoda > Insecta > Coleoptera > Curculionidae > Taphrorychus > Taphrorychus bicolor. The sequence goes on along the minus strand of OX638298.1, from coordinate 44,355,420 downwards.
TTGTTTTGAAAACTAAATTCAGTCTTAATCGTTTTGAGATACTCTACTCAGATTTAGTTTCCATTCTAATTTAAATGTAAAAATATCAATTTTAGACTATGAATATTCACAAAAAATACTGTCAGAACTACGCGGCCTCGCATATAGAACTGGACGCAGTGCCCGATAACGAGGACTTCAGACAGCCGCGAACCCAGTGGCAGCTTCTCGAGCACGAACAGTGCAAGAGCGGCGTCACTTTGAATATGGCCCATCAATCGTGGGCGCCAGGAACTTTAATCTCAATCGGGCGTTTCCTTTACCATATTATAATGCACGACTTAAAAGTCGATGTGAATTCGTTGAGACGCGAACGAAGCGACAAGAATTTCCTGCCAGCTTTTTACACGATATTTCGCAGCCAGGGCAGGATAGTCAAAGAGGAGATCAAACCCCATCCGGTGCTATCTAGGCTGTATAAGACGTCCCAGCCAGAAACTCTGACGTTTCCCACAAATGAAGTACCGATGATTTGCCCTCCAGTGCCGTGGACTTCGATTAACAACGGTGGCTACATAATCTCACCTACTGAAGTCGTTAGGTTGCCATCTCAAGCTTTCAGCCAGAGGAAGCGGTTGGAGAGTTCGGATCCCGTACAGTTATATCCGAATTTCGACTCTTTGAATCAACTATCTGCGGTTCCGTGGAAAGTGAATACGAAAATTTTAGATGTAATTCTGGAGGTGTTTAGAAATGGGGGCTCGTCGAAGCTGGACGTGCCACAGCCGCCATCGGCACTGCCGCCTATTGCAACGCCTACGCCGCTGGTTGACAAGGAAGAGAAATACCAGTTGTACAAGTTAAAGCTCCAACATCGAAGGAAGCAAGCCGAAATGTACTCGCTGTGGTGCGATTGTTTGTATAGGCTGTCCTTGGCTAATCATGTAAGTAGAGATTTTTATGGTAATTTAGGAGCCAATTGATTCAGTTTATTATTCGTTCAAAAATTTTTTGTTTTAAGTTCCAAAAATTGGAACCCAACAGATATTACTCAATAAGTACAAATTATTAGTTTTTTGTGCATCTACTGGATGCATCTATACAGGATAATTCAAATTCGCTAGTACTTATTTGGATCTCGTAAACCGTAAGAGATACAGATTCGGAATTGGGGCTAAGTTGCGCAATTTGGTGCAGATCGTAATGACATTTGAAAATTTTGAATGTTTTGACTTTGGAAATTTTCAATTGACTTTTGTTTTCAAAGACACTTTGTTTTCTGTTTAGTTTCGAGACGACATCTTTTGGCTTCCACACAACATGGACTTCAGGGGACGCGTCTATCCAGTACCCCCGCATCTGAACCATTTAGGGTCGGATTTGGCTCGATCCATGCTCGTATTCGGCGAAGCACGACCTCTGGGGCCGTCAGGTTTGGACTGGTTGAAGATACACTTGATCAATTTGACTGGGCTTAAAAAGAGGAATTCTCTTCGAGACCGGTAATAATACATTTTATTTACAACATTATATTCGATAATAGCCTTAAAAGCATTGAGGTTTTGTTCATGGCTGCATAATAGTGAATTGAGTTTCATAAGAACCCGCATTGGTGCACGTATTCAAGATGAGTTCGACAATGACCTCATGGAATATGTATTTTATACAATTTTTTTTTGAAGTAGATAAAGAAGCATTAATTATAAATAAAAATAAGGCATTGTCCCTCTTCGGTTATTTTGAAAATGAAATAGATATTTTTTTGTGCGGTTTTTGATCGAAACGTAACGATCTTAATCTTTTATGGACGTAACAAACTTAAAACGACTCGGAGTTGTTCCGAGGTTATGAAAAGGTCGATCTAAAAGTGCCCATAAATCGAGACCAGAAGACTGTAGTCTTCAGATCTTATAAACTCTGTAGTCTTCATCTTTTGAACAGGTGACTTCAACTTTCGTGCTGGTGCTGTTGGATAATCCAGCTGATCAAATTTGGTATTATTTGGGTCTTGTTGTGTGATTGGAACTACATCAAATATGGAAAACCAATAAATCGATATCATCCACGATTGTAAAAGCTGTGTTTATTGCCATGTTTTATTGAAATACCTACAATTAATTTTACATTCTATTTGCACTTTATCAATGCAGTTTCCAATAAAGCTTTATATGGTGCCACTCACATGATTACCATGTTACATCTCCCACTTGAAACTGCCGATTTCGAGTCCTACTGTAATGAGAGTCAAATTGTTTCTTGTGATTGAAAATATCAAATAGAGTCCAAAGAAAACTTTAACAGGAATGCGGCCATTAAGTTATCGATGAAGAGTGTATAATTGTATGCGAAAATTTCTATTAGTTTGTCACGCTTAAGTCAGTCAAACGCTTTTTTGTAGTCAATGAAACATGCATACACATTCAGGTTCTTATCTCTGCATCTTTGAGTTAAGACGTTTAGAGAAAACAGTGCTTCCCGTGTACCCACACCATTCTGAAATCCAAACTGACAACTATCTACTTGACTTTCGCACTTTTTGTAGATGCGCGTATGAATAATTCTTAGAAATACCTTAAGAACGTGAGGCACTAAGCTAATCATTCGATATTCGTCAATTTTGATGCGTTGTTTTTCTTTGGGAGTGTTATAAACGTTGACTTGAGTCAGTCTGTGGGAATAATGCCTGTTTTATAAACGGAGTTAAGTAATGAAGTTAATATGTTCAGTCCGGCTCCTTCTTCCTCTGCTATAAGTTTTAATACTTCTGCGTGAGTCTTATCTGGACCCGTTGCTTTTCTATCTTTTTGGGCTTTTGTAGCATGTATGACTTCTTATTGCGTTATGTCGGGACCTTTTTCATTTATTTGATCATCCGTTATTGATGGCACATCTGGTCTATTGTCATTAAACAGGTCTTCGATATATTTTTTCCGTCTTTTAAGTTTGACTTCAGTTTCTGTTATTATTTTATTGTTATTGTCCCTTAGTATTGAATCTGGCCTTTTTTGTTTCGAGTTGTCATTTCTTTAACTTTCTTGTGTAAGTTGAAAGAGTCGTGTTTTCATTGGAGGTTTTCGATTTCAGAGCATTTCTCTGATAGCCACTTTTCTTTTGCTTCTTTGCACTTGTTCTTAACTGCCCTATCCAGTTTTTTTTTTTTACTTCACTGGATTTTGTTTTTGTGTCCTCCTTTCTGACATTAGATCCAATATTTCAGAAGTCATCTATTCCTGCTTCTTACTATAAGCCACATAACCAATTTCTTGTCCTTGAGTTTCTATTATAGCAGTTTTTACGTTGCTTTCTATTATAGCAGTTTTTACGTTGCCCCAAACTTTTCTACCTCTGCTGGCACTGACCCTTCGGTTTTTTTAATTTTGTTCTCAAGTCCTACTCTTACAACAAGTTTTATGTCTTGGTTTTGAAAGCGCTGCATTTTGAGTTTCATTACCACCGGATTATGGTCGGTGCTGAGGTCTGCACCCGGATACGTTTTTAAAGATTTAACATATTTTTTAAAATATGGTGCGATCATAATTTAATCTATCTGGTTTCTGATTATATTTTCTTTTGTGGGTCTACGGGAGGTCCATGTATAAAGTCGCCTGGGATGTAGCTTGAAAAAAGTATTAGTTTTCATGAGATTATGTTCAACGTCATATCATCAAGTAATATTGTTATTTCGCGTAGTGCGCATTATCTCCTCTAATTCGCTGTAAAAGTGCTGTTTTACAAACGGTTTGAAAACGGCGAGGAAATAGCTGCTCTATTTCCTCGCCGGATCTGTCGTTCGGGAGGGCATAAGTTTGATTGATGTTCATTATTCTGTGAGTTGTTTTTAGGTTTATCATCATAATTCTGTCATTCATAGGTACAAAACCCGTGACTGATTGTGACACTTTGTCCGTAAGGAGCCCAGCGACACCATATTGGTGGTTTCTGTCCGTTCCCCCAGTGAAATATATGCGTTCATTGTCTATTTTTTGTGTATCAAACACTAAAACCGTATAAATAACAAACTTACTCTCTTTAAACACCAACCACCTAGAACATCGTTGAAAAGGTCTCATCCGACATCACAACACAGTCTTAAAAAATTCATCTCCAAAGCAAGTACGGCCGATAAAAAGACTTCTTTAAATTAACAAAACAAAAGTTCTTTTCTGGTCAAAAGAAAAAATCAGAAAATTTTACCAATCGCCACTACGTTCCCGACTGCCGAAAATACAACAAAATCGCTCGAAGTTTCAACCGAGCGAAACACGTTTCTTTTTTATGCCCGATATAACTCGATTTCCCTAATACCTGGACATTCGAACTATAGAATCTTTTTTAGGGGCATTGTCCTACTCTATGCAGCGTCCTACCCAAATCGGACGTAGCCAATACGGTTTCATAGAAATGTACGATTTTATGGTTTTCAGTTTTTTGTAAATATTTTTCTACCGCAATAGAAATACAGTTTTTCAGCTACGACCAACGGTATCACTTCAAACACAAAAAACTTAAAACTTAGCTCTAATAACAAAGCTCGACAAACTCTAAGGTTCCTCTAACTCTTCTTCTTATGGTACGGCTCTCTCCTTTCGAAGGTGGCCATCCACATAGCAACATTGTTCTGGATACAGCATCTCGAAAGATTTCAATAGAAGTGCACCCAAACCGTCTTCTGAGGTCTTTCAGCCAAGAGTTTTGACATCTACCAATAGATCTTTTCCCTTGAATCTTTCCTTCAATTATTAGTCTCAGCACTTCATACTTGTTCCTCTAACAGGACTCGAAAAACAAACCGGTTCCTTCAAACAGTCACGAACAAAAATGTAAGTTTTGTTTGCAATATCCCAAAGGGCCTTAGAAACTAAAACGTAATATTTTCAAATGCGGCTATTGAAAAGAGACTATAAGAAAAAAGTTTCGTTTACCTACATAACTTCTCGAATACCACGGCTATATGCAAATAACGTTTCCACCCTCTAACTCCGGCCCTATGGGAAATACAAACTTTCTATAACGGATAGAACAAAAACTCAAAATGCGCAAGTGCATGTAAAACAATTTAAAAAAAAAAGAAAACATTAAGGTGCGTTCATTTTATAGGAGATCCCCGTAAAAGAACACGACAAAACTTATTCGACGGCTTCCAAAACCCCTAAACTTCCACTTGCCATATCTCACCTCGCTCATCCGTCTCACAAACCGCCCCGAGTAATAACAACTCACCGTTAGAGCCCAAAAAATAAAAATTACATTTTTGCAAAGGTGCCCTCTGAAGAGCGGAGGGAACATTAACGTTTATTTTTAATTGCAGCACCGCGAAAAACTTGAAAGGTGTCCAGAATCTTAGACCTATCTTCAAACCATGAGGTTTTTAGCCATAGGCTTTTAGATCAAAAGAGCGCATCACACACTTTCTTTTAATATTTATTCGAAAAACGCTCGAAATATATACGGACCATGCCACCCTCCTATTTACAGTTTTCCTATTACATCATAAAAAACAAGACAATAATTTTTACAAAACCACCCTCTGGGGGATGATGATAAGGGATGCAACTCTCACTTCATGCTTCGGCGGATCGAATTACTTAGTATGTATTTGTCATAATTACAACTCTAACTTGAAACCGAAATGTAATATAAAGCAAAATGACGCTTCGCACATTTTCTTTTCATATTTATCGAAAATAGCTCGAATAATAAGCCAACCACGCTATCCCTCATTTTTCAGTATTCTTAAAACTTTTTTTTTTTACGAAATCACCCCAAAAAGCATGGTGAGGGATGATTTCGTCATTTTTGGACCCGCCAGACTGTTTACCTTATACGTAAAAAAACACGGCGTTAGCATTAAAACTCGTACATATCATCCCCTAAGCCCCTAAAGTCATCTGTAGGGGCTTAGTTAGGACCGTTTTGTTTATTTCACTGTCTACCTCTCTTTTTTACCTACAGTTTGACATCTCCCGCGTCCTAGCTCTAGATCTCTGGGCAGGAGACGGAAATTGTAAACGAAGTCTTACTTCGATATTTAAATAAATTGTAAACGGAGTCCTACTTTATATTTGTAGCCCTGAAGAAGTTTGTAATACACAATCGATACGTGGCAATTTTTTAAAATAGCTGGTTTTATTTATTTTTATAACCGTAAACCTGTTCCTATTTGTTGATTCTAAAAGTCGATTTAAATTTTTTTTTATGGTAATATACTTAGTAAAAATATATTTTGACAAAATGCCAAATGTGTATGACTAGCCTTAATGACCTTTATCATTTATATTTTGTTTGCCGCAGGCTGGCGTTCGCTAACGACAAGCTGGACTTAATCCTGGACTCTGCAGATAATCCCCTGACAGGAAAAATGTGGTGGGCACGGTCAGAGGAGCCGTGGCAAACTTTAGCGTGTTGCATGGAAATCGCCGACGTCTTGAGGTCCGGCATTGACCCGGCCCTTTATCGATCACATTTCCCAGTACATCAGGTTAGAATTATTCTATTTAGTGCGACTTTTACAAGTTCAAGTAAAACTTCAGATAAAACACCAGACTTGATGTACATTGCATTGTTTACCTGACACATAAACAATGCAATGTAGGTTATATCTGGAGTTTTATCTTCAATCTGAAGTTTTACTTGAACTTGTAAAAGTCACCCTTAGACATCCTTCACGTTCAGTACTTATGCTTTATAATGATTTAGGATGGAAGTTGTAACGGCTTGCAGCACTATGCCGCTTTGGGACGCGATAGCGCTGGTGCTTACAGCGTGAACTTGGCTCCCTCTGATATTCCTCAAGATGTGTACAGTGCGGTGGTGGCTTTGGTGGAGGAACAGAGGGCGAAAGATGAGGCAGCAGGAATTGAGGTAAGATGCCATAGCAGCCATTTTATATTTAAAGTTTTGTTGGTGGTTTTATGTTAGTCCACCCGACCTTTGGACAGATTTTAATACAAACTCTTAGGGTATTAGTTCCAGCAGGGGTTCAAATCAGTCTGGAACCTTCAGAAAATAGTCCGGAGCATGCGCAAGCGCCCTGTCCGGTTTCATCGCATATTTCTGACAATTCTGACAGTCTGGGTAATAATGCACACTTTCCCATATAAGCAGTAAAGGAAAATATTCTATAAAAAGGGGAAATTAATGGGAATGTCGCATTAAAACTTCGGGAGGCATTTTAACAATATTTTAATTGTTTTAACATTTTTCCGCCTGATCATAAAATTTACAAGAGCAAACATGTCTTTTTAACATCTTTTCCGTATTCAATTAAAGTAAAAAAAAAGGGTTTTTTGAGGTTTATTGGCGAATGAAACTAAGATCATGATGAGTTCATAAATAAATAATAGTTAAGCTTTCAAGATTGTGATTGGTTAAACAAAAAAAGGATCCCACAAGCGTGCTTAGCGCTAAGATTAGTTCGAATCGTGAAATGGAATTGGGTATCAATTAATCTAAAGTTTATGTCGTTTTGACAGCGTTTAAAGAAGGGGTTGCTTTTGAGAATTACGTCTGCTCGTTCGAAGTCTGCTTAAGCTTTAAAAACTTGTCATCGTTTATTGCAAAGTGATGAATTTGCAAGCCGGAACACGAAACACAACTAACGCAAATGCGATACGCCACGACTCAAACTATCAACAATTCTAAAAGCTACAAAGGGCGACTATTACAAGTTCAAGTAAAACTTCAGTCTGAAGTTAAAACACCAGATATGATCTACATTGCATTGTTTATCTGTCAGGTAAACAATGCAGTGTACGTCATGTCTGGTGTTTAAACTTCAAACTGAAGTTTTACTGATAGTTGTAAAAGTCACCCTAAACTGACTGCTAAGAGTCTTTAGTTAGTGGAAGTTAGGGGAATTACAGTTTACGATGTCAACTGGAGGAGAATTCACCACCTATCGATTAATCAAATTGAGACGGTGAAATAAAAAATTCGATTTGTTGAACAATCGTACGTATGCAGCGTTGCCAAGTTAAAAAAAATTAACAATGGTATGGACCATAAAATTCCCGAATTTGGGAAATGTTTTCCGAGAATATTTTCCTAGAACGTGTATATTCCCTGAAAAATATTTTCGCTAGCCATTTACTAGTGCGAGATTGGTTCGGTTCTCTTTTGCAACAAACCCTATAAAAGGAGAAAGCTAATAAGTTTCCGAGCAGTCCTTAGAGCGGTCTCACACTGATGGACTGAAACGTCAGTTTTCCGATGTTTCTCATGGTGATTGGCTAATTTTTTTACAAGCTGCCAATCACTATACAGGGTGAGTCATAATGGGAGGACGAAAATGAAATCTCATATTCTTTGGTCGATTTTAAGGGGAGCTTGTCATACATTTGTGTTACCTATCGAGATTCGTTAAAAAGTTACAGGGTGATGAAGTTAGAATTTTAAAGTGCATATGTCTTGATTATTCCGAAAGGGTAAGAGATATTTTAATGAAGTTTGGTATGTTTTGACTGCTATGAAAGGCGCACACTTTGCAATCAGATTATTATTTTTATTTCCGCCAGTGGCGTGCTTACCAACACGTTGACGCATATTATTTGAAGAAAAAATGGTACGCCACTGGTTTTTCGAAAAATGAAATTTAATTTTTCAATCCTCATCTATCTCTGAAGAAATAACCCCTCTTCAGATTTTTTAGTGCGACGCACGGTATATATGTAAATTAATACAAATCATTGCTATACCGCCATTTTAAGTAGTCTGAGAACAGCATTAATGTTGATGTGGCGCGCGTACCAGCACCTCAACGCATATTAGCTGAAGAAAAATTGGTACGCCACTTGCTTTAGAAAAATAAAATCTAATTTTTCAATTCCCCATCCATCTCTAAATAAAAATACCCTCTTCAAGTTTTTTAGTACTACGCACCGTTTTCGAGAAAATAAATAAAAACCATTATAAAGTAAGTCCCTGAAATTCTTGCAACAAAAATTGGAAGCCGGTTGCTATTATTATCGTAATAGGTGGAAATTGTTAGCATTTCAAGATGTCTGTCATTTTGAAAATATTGAATAATTGTCAATGGTGCCTTTTGTTTGTTGTAAAAATGGCTCAATTTACTCCAATGGAATATGGCCAAATAATGAGTATATCTACACTTCATGTAGTGGCAATGGTGCAGAAGCAACTCGTGAATATCAGCTTAGACGTCCTGAAAGTCGAGAACCTTCTGTAAGAGTTTTTGCGAAAGCCTATCGGAGATTGTGTGAAACAGGAAGTGCCATCCCTAAGAATAATACTGGTCGTCCAGCTGCTGTAGCGAATGTTGCAAATGAGCTCGCCGTAATTGATACCGTTCAAGATGATCCGGAGACTAGTACATGCCGAATCGCTGCTCAGCTTCATCTATCACAAAGCTTTGTTGCGCGAACTTTGAAACGGGAACTGCTTTATCCATATCATTTTAAACTAGTGCAATGTCTCAATCCTCGTGACTTTAATCCTCGACTGGTCTATGCTGAGTTCTGGAGAAGGTGAACGACAATCCGCGGTTTCCTGTATACATGTAATACATGTAATATGGTCTGATGAGGCAAAGAATACAAGAGATGGAATAAACAATTCGCGAAACAGCCACGTTTGGTCGATTGATAATCCGCAAGCAATAAAGCCGAGAAAATCCCAAGAGCGATTCAGTGTAAACGTTTGGGCAGGCATTTTTAGAGGCAATCTATTGAATTTAAAAATTTTGCCAGATAATTTGACTGCACCTAGATATTTGCATTTCTTGAACTAGAGGATTCCTGAATTTTTGGACGATGTTCCATTGAATGATCGGTTACATGTTTGGTACCAACAAGACGGAGCACCACCTCACTATGGTTTAAATGTCAGAGCTTGGTTGAATGAACATTTTACACAGCGGTGGATTGGACGTGGTCCAGTACCTTGGCCCCCAAGAAGTCCCGACTTAAATCCTCTGGATTTTTATCTCTGGAGACATATGAAGCAAGTAGTGTACAGTGTCAGAATAAATACACGCCCTCAACTCATCCAAAGAATCTAAAATGCAGCTGAGGGTATTAGAAAAAATGTAAACTTTAATAGTGTATACCATTCCCTCATCAAACGGTGCCATCATCACGGAAGCACACTTTCCGCAGATTCTTTGATGTTTTTCCTCATGAATTAAAATCTGATCTTGGTTTGTCTTATCTTATCCGCCACTACAATTCTGAAGCAAAAAACACATTTTTTCTTCGTAGGACTGTTATTTGAGTAAATAAATAAGAAGCATTTTAATATAGCCATTTTAAGCAGTATGGAATAGTCGCGAGGCATGCAGTTTATGGGTTGAACTATGTTGCATATCAATAGGTTTTAATATTCAAGCCATAAGAAATGGAATTTTGATGGATTTTTCATCAATCTTAAATGCGTTGGGCGAGAGTAGGCTACATTACAATGGTTTTTATTTATTTACTCAGAAACGGTGCGTCGTACTGAAAAACCTAAAGACGACATTTTTATTCCGAGATGGGTGGAGAAGTGAAAAATTAAATTTTATTTTTCTAATACCAGTGACGTACCAATTTTCCTTGTAAGTAATATGGGTCGAGTTGCTGGTACCCGCGCCACTGGCGAAAATAAAAATAATTTTTTTATTGCAAATTATGCACCTTCCACAGAAGTCAAAACATACCAAATTCCATTAAAATATCTCTTACCTTTTCGGAATAATCAAGATATATGCATTTTGAAATTCTAACTGTAACACCCCGTAACTTTTCAACGAAGCTCGATAGGTAACACAAATGTATGACAAGCCCCCCTTAAAGTCGACCAAAGAATATGAGATTTCATTTTCGTCCTCCCATTATGACTCACCCTATATAGAACGCCAAAAACAAGAAACTCGTCAAATAAGTCTATGTTAATAACCCATTTAGGTCAATATGCACTACATAACTAAGAAAATCTTCACTAGGATCCCAAAATATGCTTAGTTTTTCGAATCATAGATACTGAAAAAGTTCAATACTTGGAGTATTAACCTGATCACTTAAATTTTATAACCCTTATGGTAAAAATGAAGAAAATTTTCTTAATAGAAATCCATAATTTTTACTTGGTTTAAATAACTACAGGGGCGCAGTAATAATTAAATTCAGCGGGTTAGAATTGGTCGGTTAAGTTTTATCGGGTAAACTTTTAATATGGCGTCATTTTTTTACCGGGTTGTTCAAAGAAAAGTAGCCACCCCCAATATCTTTCAAAACTATATGTTTTTTCAAAATTGCCAATACATATCAACAAAAATATCAATGGGGACATCTTTTCAAAGTAAATCTGAGTTGCTGTCATCCACCCCTTAGCCCTCACAACCACCCTCTATAAATTTTCAAATGTTACCTCTCCATGTGTGACACATCGTTGCAAAGGTTATTTCATAAGCAATGCATTCTACTATTCATTTTGTGTATTCGCATAAAATCGAGACATAAGAAAATTAAGTAGTTTTCCAGCAAGATGGTGCACCTCACTATGTTGTGTTGGTTTCCTGGACGAGGGATTGGAAGACGTTGTCTTATCGAATGGCCGTCTAGACCACCCGACCTGTCACCTTTGGATTATTTTTTATGAGGGCATTTGAAATCCAAAGTGTATGCACCACAACCGACCAACATTGAAGATCTTAGGCAGAGAATAATAGAATGTCGAAAATTGACTCCTCAAGTTTTCGCAAATGTTCGTGCTCTCTTTCAAAGTCAACTGTATTATTGTATGGAAGTTAACGGAAGTCACTTTGAACAATTACTTTAACGCTAATTGCTAACTTATAACTAGTTAATAACTAAAATAAATTTCATGGGAATACACAAAATTAATAGTATAATGCTTTCCTTATGAATTAACCTTTGCGACGATGTGTCACACATGGTGCGGTGACATTTGAAAATTTATAGGGGGTGGCTGTGACGGCTAAGCGGTTGATGATAGCAACTCAGATTTTCTGTGAAAAGATATCCCCTTTGCTATCTTTGTTGACATGTACACTCGGGTTCGTTTGAAATGCATCGTTCTAATTGATAATGGAGTTTAACCCGCCATAACATACGTTTTACGTACATTTTAATGGATTTTTGTATGTTTACTAATCATTTTTTTCTCTAGAAAATTAATTATTTTCACTTCATTTTTTACTTCTAGTTAGATGCTTGCAGTTCATTTACTTCTTCAATGTTCTTTCACTTTTTTTTAAGGCGGCTGTGTAACTTGCTCGTAATGATAGAAAAACTTGTGACACCCTATATGACAGGAGAACTCTTCATGAGTTTAGAACACTTCTTTGTTTTTGAATATCTGTTATACAATTTAAGAAAAAGTTGCTTTTGTACTGATATGCATTTTCTCAATACGGTTTTATTAACATTTTGATAAGTTGGCCATGTCGAAACAATGTTGGGCGTCATTATTACAGAAATAGCTGCCCATATGGCTGTCACAGTTGCCGTTTTTTTAAATTGTCGAAATGCCGCGATTAAGTCACAAGATCAATCGATACAATTTGATGATTGCTTTTGTGTTTACTTATGGTTTCTTTTTCGAAAGAACTACGGAAGTTCAATTGTGTGTGACACTCTGTTTAACAAAAGGATTTCGACAATTTAAAAAAGAGTCAACTGTGACAGCAATGTGGCAGCTATTCCTGTAATAATGGCACCCAACATTGTTTCGCCATGTCCAACTTATGAACACGTTAATAAAACCGTATTGAAAAATGCGTATCAATGTTTTCTTAAATTGTAGGACAGATATTCAAAAACTAACAAGTGTTCTAAACTCATGGAGAATTCTCCTGTCATACAGGGTGTCAAAAGTTTTTCTATCATAACGAGCAAGTTACACAGCCGCCTTAAAAAAGGATAAGTGAACATTGAAGAAGTAAATAAACTGCAGATATCTAACTAAAAGTAAAAAATGAAGTAAAAATACTTCATTCATCAAAATGTATCTACTGGTTTAAAAGTTATGACCATTTAAAGTCGATTATCAATTAGAGCGATCCACTTCAAATGAACCCGAGTGTATTAGCAATTTTCAAACAAAAGATACTTTTGAAAGATATTATGGATGGCTACTTTTCGTTGAGCAACCCTGTATGTGTCATTACGTGTCGAATTATGATAAAAGCTATAGGGCGCGTCCAGTGGATGTCCGGTGATATTTTTGAACGCGCCTCTGGATAATATGAATTACCTCTTGGTCAGGCGAATCACCTAGTATTAAGGTCCTCAACATATAGTCTGCTATCATAAAACTCAACTCAGGCTTTGACAATTGTAACTCTATCGCTATTTGCTTTAAACATATTTAGCTATTCAGGGTGTTTTGTTCCCCTAAATTGTATTAACCGAGAGTATCTGAAATGTTATTTGCTGTATTTCCTGACAGACCTATTCCAAGCACTACAACTTGCAGAATTTTGTTAGTAGTTTTGAACGTACAGGTACTGTAATTAGGAAGTGCAAGTAGTTCTTCTTCTTCTTTAGGTGCCCTGTCCTCTTCGAACGTTGGCAATCATCAGCGCTATCTGAACCTTATCTACAGCTCGGCGGAACAATGTGGTAGTGCTCACTCCATACTATTGCCTTAAGTTTTTTAGCCAGGATATCCTTCTTCTAGCCGGGCCTCTTCTCCTTTCGATCTTGCCTTCTATAATAAGCTTTAATAGTCGATATTTGTCATGCCTTAAGATGTGACCGAAATACTCCAGTTTGCGGTTTTTGCTTTGAACAGAACTTCCAGTTGCTTCTCAAGGCGTTAGAGTACCTCGCTTTTACGCACTCTTTCTACCCAGGAGATTCTCAATAGCCCTCTGTACGTCCACACTTCAAAGGCTTCCAATTTTTTTCATATCGCATCTGTCAAGCTCCAAGCTTCCATTCCATAAAACAGTATGTTGAACACGTAATAGCGCAGTATTCGGATGCGTAGAGGCAAGCTTAAATTTCTGCTGCATAGTCATAACGCATTCTCAGGAACGAAGCACAGGCCTGTTCTATTCTGGCACGAATCTCCAGCATGCCGTCCCAATTCTTATTTAGTTGACACCCGAGATATTTAAAACTTTCCATTCATTCAATTCGTTGGCCGTTAATTGTCAGGTGTCCGTCCACGTTGTTTGATTTGCTAATTGCTAGCCACTTTGTCTTTCTCACGTTTAGTCTAAGGCCGACTTCTGAGCTTGCAGCCGTCACGCGTCTTCCCAGTTCCTGTAGCCCTTCCAGGGAATCGTCGACAAGAACCATGTCGTCCGCATACCTTAGGTCGTTGATATTAATTTCATTGACAGATATCCCCTCGTCGCATTCATCCAAAGCCTCTTGAAATATCCTGTCGGAATACAAATTGAATAACAATGGTGATAAAATACATCATTGACAAACGCCTCTCTGGATTTTGATCTTGTCGGACGCAGTGTTATCGATTCTTATGTGAGCACTTTGGTTCCAGTAAAGGTTGGCTATTATTCTGAGGTCTCGTTGTTCCAGTCCTGTTTCTTTAAGAATGTTGATAAGTTTTTCGTGCTTAACTTTGTCGAAGGCTTTTTCATATTTGATGAAACATGCGTAAACGGGTATCAGCATGTCCCGGCACCTTTGGATAAAGGACCTGTATGCTAAATAATGCCTCCCTTGTTCCAAAACCATTGCGAAAACCAAATTGAGAGTCACATCTCATTGTTTCGCACTTTGCATATACTTTTGTGTATTATTTTCAAGAAGAGTTTAAGCACATAGCTCATCAGGCTAATAGTACGATAATCACCGCAGTTCTCGGCTTTCGCGTTTTTCGGGAGCGGGACAAAAGTAGATTTCAGCCAATCAAAAGGTATACTGCCGTTTAGGTAAATAAAGTTGAATAGTTTTACCAGTGTTTTCAGTGATTCTTCGTTCTGCAGTATTTTTAAAACTTCTATATGGACGTCATCAGGACCGCTAGCTCTCCCGTTTTTTGAAATTGGCAGTGCATACTGGATTTCTGCCTTAGTTATGTCCAAGCCTTGGTCTTGGTCAAGGAATTCTTCCGAGGTTGTGGCCGGGTATCGTGAAATAAGAGCTCGATATAATCGCACCATTCCGTCAGTTTTTCCGGTGTCCAATATCAGCCTGCCTGTGCATTTTGTAGAGTCGTCACGCTTCTTTTTCTGCAGATACGTGCTGCCTTCTTTAACCTCTTGTGCATGTTTAAGGTATCGTGTTTTGTTTCCATTGCTTCTATTTCTTGGCATTGCTCGGAAAGCCATTGCTTTTTGCTTCTCTGATCTTGTTTTTGATTATGCGGTTTTACTCACGGTATTTGTTGTTCTTTCCCTTGAGTGTCCGTCTTTTTTCCATTAGATCAAGGATTTCCTCCGATAGCCATGGTTTCTTCTTGTAACCTAGACCACAGTTCCTCAGTCTCGATTGCCTCCGTTATGGGTATCGCATCAAGTCTGGAATTTACTTCTTGTTTTAGTTTACTCATTATATTTATGTCCTTTATCTTTGACACGACTGACTTATTATGTCTGTGTTTTTGTAGGCATCTTTTGAGTGTAAGTCTTGCTGTTGCAACAACTGGATTATGGTCGGAGTTTATGTCTACACCTGGGTATGTTTTTGCAGACTTTATGCAGTTTCTGTATCGCTTTTTTATAAAGAATGAAGTCTAGTTGATCGCGAATAATTCTTTCAGGGATATGTATACAGCCTTCTGTGTATGTATACAGCCTTCTGGTTGGAAGTTTAAAAAAGGTATTTGCGACGATGAAATCCTGTTCCTGGCAGAACTGAACTAGCCGGTCTCCTCTAACGTTTGATGTTCCTAATCCATATCTGCCGGTAATATCCTCTCGTGGTGTACTTCCTACTTTGGCATTAAAGTCGCCCATGATAAAAGTCACTTCGTGATTTTTTCGCCAGCTTCAGGGTATTTGCATTTTAGTTCGTAGTCTTCTATTTCTTCGTCGGGGTGATCACATGTTGGTGCGTAAACTTGGATGATGTGGATGTCAAATGGCTGCGAGTGGCGTTTTATAAAAAGCATCCTGTCCGATACCGGACCAAACGCCATTACTGACTTGCCGGTTTCTTTGTTCATTATGATGCTCACGCCATTGTAGTGTTGGTTGCTGTGGTTACCCGAATAGAATACTTGATGTTATTACTCAATGTATACAAATTGTCCCGAATTATTGGTCCATCTCATTTCGCTAGTCCCTAGTATCTCTGTTTTAAGTCGTTTCATCTCTTTGATAACATTATGTACTTTATCCGCCTGAAACATGCTTTATACATTCCACGTAGCAACCTTCCTCATGACTGGCCCGGTTATTCTTAGCACCCTCGGGTCATTTAAGACCTGCCTGGGACTGAAGCCTTGGCTTTTTCTTTTCCAGTCATGGGAATTTTAATGAGGTGGTTTCCTGTTGCCTTCTGCATCGCAGCCTTACACCCGATTTGATCATAATGTGATGGTCGCCTGTAAGTATCTGGTATCGAACCTTTAGGGACGTAAATCTTCGATAGCTTTGTTCCAGGAATGAAGCAGCTGCTTCCCTGCTCCATGCTAGTTTTGGTCAGCCCCGGGTATTTCATTTCCCCAGTACCACCCATATCTGGGAGGCGTTCCCTTATCTGCGACCTGGGAAGTTCCCGATGGTAGACTAGCAACCTCGCACGGGTTGCTAGCTCTATCGCTATTTGCTTTAAGCATATTTAGCTATACAGGCTGTTTTGATACCCTCAATTTGTATTTCCGAGAGTATCCGAAATGTTCTTTGCTGTATTTCCTGACAGACCTATTCCAAGCACTACAACCTGCAGAATTTTGTTAGTAGTATTGAACGTACAGGTACTATAATTAGGAAATGCAAGTACTTAGAGCCCTATAAAGATGTACTCAATTGTCGAGAAACTCAAGAAAATAATACAGATTTAAACATTTTACTTCATGTAGAAGATAATGGGGTTAGTGCCGGGCTTCTTGGAGAAACTGCAAAAGCATCACTCCGTTGTGTTTCATAAATTACAGAGGTATAAATATCATTCGTATAAATACCGGAAACATCAGGAATTGAGAGAAGACGATGAAGTCCGAAGAGCAGACTTCTGTTTCAATTTATAGAAATTATAAATAACTATAGGAAATCCTCACGCAAGGTTTGCTTTTCCAACGAGTGTATCTGTCCTTTAAACAATGAGCCAGATGTTGAAATTGTTAGATTTTGGAGTGCAAGAAATGCCAACAAATGTTACATTTTCTAAAATTGATCCTGTTTGCAACTTTTATCCACTTATTCACTACTTATTAATCCAGCTGAAAGCCTACTTTTTCTTTAATTTAAATTATTATTCTTCTGTCCCCTGAAGCCACAAACATCACTTGTTAATTATGAATGCGCCACGAAAATAAGAATTGCGTGGTATTTTGAAGGAATGCTGATGATTCCCTTGAATGAATTACGTTGAACCAAACCAAGTAGTAGAACAATGCAATTAATTAACTCTTAAATTTTTTTACATTTTTGGTAAAGACACACTTTCTGCACACGTTACGTCAATAATTATTATTGCCCAGTGTGTAATACCTGTACTTCTCTTTGCTATAGTTGATTCTAATACATAATTTCCTTCAGGTAACCAAACTTGTCCACATTGTTGGAACGAAACTAAGCCACTATAAAACGTGTCGAATATATTGGAAAGTAAATTATTAGATTAGAAAACAAAACGTCTGACAAAATGTGACAGTATCATAATTGCTGGTGGTTTCATCAGGATTGTACCCCGTATTCATTAGAAAACGTCATCTAGAAGGCTATGAGTTTTTGACAGAAAAGGATGACATAATCAAAGTAAATGAACTTTCGTTGTTTCAGCTTTTCTTTTTGACATTTCACAGCCAACTGGATGACTTATTCAAATGAACACTCCCTATTTAGTTTTTAACGATTTTGCGAATAGTTTTTTTATTAATTTAAGTTTAGACCGGGCATTGACGTTGAAACTGGACGGATGTTTAGTTCAACAAGCGGACACGGATGGCGCCACCGGGAACCTTCTCTCGGTACTGCCATGAAGCGTGTCTTGACCATTTCGACATTTCGGAAGCTCTAAGTGTGTCAAAGCCTCACTGAAGAGCCATAAACGGCGAAACTAGTCTGTGGATGGACACAGTTAGAGCTTGCGAAATGATGGTATCAGTCGTTTTAAAAGGTCGAAAACAGCGTTTTCATAGTACCGACGGCTAAAAATCGATTTCTGTATTTTACAGTAATCTGCATCAATTTAAATTTATATTAACTTTTAGTTGGTTTATTAGAAAATAATAAACTTTGGTGTGCTAGTCCAATATTTGAAGGTATCCCAGTCAGGTGGTTCACCACCCAGTGCACCACCAGACATAAGCATATAAGCAGTAAATTTGACTTGATATTTTTTGATCATTTTGACAAATCGGGCAAATATTCTCGTAGACAAAGCCACTAGTGTCAAATGCTCGCTTGTGATTGGTTCAATGATTAAACATTTTCTTCGATACATTCTATAAAGATATACAATAAAATTGTTGTAGAAAATAAAATAATAAATAATCAAATTATTGTAGATCGCTAAAGTTTTAAACGGCTTTGTCAAGAGAAAAGTCATCAAACAAACCATTATGACGACAGTTTACGGCGTCACCAAGTTTGGAGCTCGACTGCAAATCGCGAAACAACTCAAGGATATCGACGATTTTCCAAAAGAGTCTGTGTGGGCCGCTTCCTCATATCTTACAGGTAGGCGATAATACCACAGTATAAGGAATAATACATTATAACAGTAACGCCAGTCGGTCGAAAAATTAAAACTCCCCTCCCCTTGCCCCGTCCGCCAACCGGCCAACCACCAAACCGGTTTTGGCAATGCTTTTGCAGTGCATCACATGTGTTTGTCCCCTCGTAACTACTCCAGAAAATTGCCGGGCGCGGCACCCTTTAGTTTTGGAAATATCAAAAGTGCCGACACGAACTGGCGATACCGATGTGATGTAAATATTATTCCTTATACTGTGATAATACCACGTAACTTTGTATTGGCAGCAATACACCTGCATATCTTCATAATTATTATAAGTTGTTATTTCTTATTAATGTATATTTTTTTTACAAACTAAACAAACTTTTAGTTGGTCATTGTCATGATTCTATATCTCAGGAACAGGTTCGGAAAAAATAGCAGAAATTTGAAATTTCGATGTTGAAGGAGTATCGAAGGGAGCAATAACACTAAAATATTTTCGTGAATCTTTTGAGATTATTGGGAGAATATTTTTACCATATGAAAACTCTTTTGGGGTCTTTAATGTTACTCAACAAAAACTTTTTTGTTTTTAAGATTCTTTTATTAATTTTTTATACTTTTATTTTTTTAGGTCGAACTTTTGAATCTCTGAGGACGATGTTCACATCGACAAGAGAAATTCAAGACTGGTTCACCGAATGCGCGCGGCTAATCACTGGCGTAGGGGGTTCTCTACTGGAGTGGGTGACTCCTTTGGGTCTTCCGGTAGTGCAGCCCTATATTAAGTATAAGAAAACGACCGGGATGCCTTCTGGATACGACACTTCTGTATTGGATCAATTCGAGTGAGTATGAACATATTTCGAAAGCTTTTTTTTTTAGTTTTCAATTTATGTAGAGGAATATTTACAATTTTTATTTTGTTTTGTTCGAGCTATTAGTGTTAGCTATTAGATTAGTCTCTTTTTCAATATAAAACGACCATTGCTCAAGATATGTAAAAAATTACTAAAAACAATTCAATGTCTAAGAGCAACAATGTCTAAGAATCTAAACACGACTTTACGCTTGTCGATATAATATTTTCGATTGCTGCTTTTTACCGCATAAATACCTTTTTATAATTTTATTATTGCTATACAATATACGGGGTGTTCATTAGAAAACGACAAAGAAGGAGAGGCTTAGGATTTTTAACAGATGACTATGGATTTTTGACAGATCTAGAAGGCTATGGAATTTTGACAGGGAGGATGACATAATCAAAGTAAATGGGCTGTTATTCCTCCATCTTTTTCTTTTGACATTTTGCAGCCCACCATATGACGTTTTTTAATGACTACCCCCTACAACCTAATACATTACGCCATCATTCTTACCTCTTACTTCCTAACCTGGTGGATGGAAAATGGCGTATTATCTACCTCACCATTCTCCTCTTATCTCGATGCGAAGCATCTTGTTTAACTGTATAAACTCTTAACAAAATGAACGTCTTTCCAACTATACATAAACCCTTTTTTTGTAGAAAGCCAAATACAATGAAACAAAAAAACGCTTTTCCGCCCAATTTCATCCACTCTCTGGATTCTAGTCACATGATGCTCACTTCGCTGCATTGCGCCAGGGCCGGCATTACTTTTGTTTCCGTTCACGATTGCTATTGGACGCATCCCTCTACCATCCATATTATGAACAAGGTAAGAACCCCACCATTACTCTCAAAAACCTCGTACTTAGCCATTTTGGTCTTCGTTCAAACCAGATATGCAGAGAACAGTTTGTAGCTCTTCACAGTGAACCGATTTTGGAGAACTTATCGGTTTTCCTATACGACATGTACGCGTTCAGTGCAAGGTAAGTTCATGTTATTTTCTCCCATTATAAATTGTCAGAACTAAATTGCCACAAAATGGGAGTTTTTAGTTAAATATTTTGAATACGTTAATGATTGTTTAGTGAAGCTAATAATTTTATTTCTTTGAGATTAGAAAAAATGTAATTTCGGTCAAGATTAGCTCATATTTTCAAAATTTTTTTATGTAATTGGCTTCGTTATTTTGAGTCTTCTAAAATCTAAAAATGTAGCAAGGTTGGCTATGCAGGATATCGAAAATGACTAATTTTATTTTAGTAATCGTTTCGATATTTATAAGTTCGTTTCTTTCTCATTTTTGAGAGGAAGTTGCTGTAAACTTCCATTAGAACATATGTGAGAATGGAACGAGCTTTTAAATAATGTGATACAAAAAAAATAGTCTTTTATTAATTTTTATCAATATTTTTTTCCGATTGTGTAGCGACTTAACGGACGATGGTTCTCAAAGCGACCTCAGCAAAAAGAAACTCAACCGAGTGCTCAAACGGTTACCGCAAAAAGGTGATTTCGACATCGACAACGTACTGAGTTCAGTTTATTTTTTCAGTTAAAACTTTGGCTGTTTGCGTCGTTAAATACCTTCTAAGGCTTCTGTTTGACTGTAAAAATTACTACTACTGTTAAGCGATAATACATTTTTATCTTGTTAAGACTGGACTTTCATTTCCTAACCTCACACACCAAAATCTCTTATTTGCCGATCTATGTTGTTATTATACAGGGTGTTTTATCTCAAACAAGCCACCCCTTATATTTCTTATACCGTAGTGACTGGTATTTTCTGGGAAACAGTTTCCCGAAACACGTCTATTAATTTTGTTTGGGAGACATGTTTTGACTTACATTTGAGGCTCAAACGAACCTTTTCTTCAACTCCTCATTTCAGTGGGGACATCCCCAAATTCAGTGGGGAAGAGGGGTCGAGAAATACTTCATTTAAAAGGTTTTTGAAGGCCCTTTATAACGGTGAATGAGAAAAGTAAGTTTTGGAAAGAGAGTGTAGGTAGTCATCAATTTGTCGACCAATCCATCTGCGTACTAGCTTCGGGGTCTACTCCTCATCAGCACACCCTTGGCTGGTCAACAAATTGCTGAATCAATAGTCAGCTAATTTAAAGTAAATTAACTAACCTAACCACAGCATAAGGAATAATTATATGTGTGCTTTGTGTCCTTTCTAATGCAATGGAACTGTAGATAGCGAGTGTAGGACAAATAAGAAGCTACTTCACACTTGCGAATACGCCAACGTTTCGATCTTTATTTAGATCTTCTTCACGGCTTAATTCAGTTTGAGAAGTATGTCACCTAAGCTAAATCACCTATATACCTATAGCTTAGGTGACATATGGTTTAGCCGACACGAACTGACGTTATTGATATAATGTATTATTCCTTATACTGTGTCTGAACTAACATAAATTAAAATATTTTTTTTAGTTTTGGTTATTTTTTTGTTCCTTGAAGCAAACACCTTTCTCCTAGAAACAGAAAATTAACCCACCCAAACTAAAAAAAATAATTTATGTTTGTTGTTATGCACAGTTCATCTGTACAGGGTATTTCAAATTCGAGCCACATGATTAAGTACGACCCCTTGGTTTATACTTTATACCCCTTTCCAATCCACTGGTTCGGAAATAATTCGTTTGAAAAACCACTCTTCCATTATGCTGCGGTACGCCGTCTTGCTGCCACCATAATTACTCCAATTATATTAAGAGGCTCGTCTTCGAATTAATCCAATAAATAAGGCTTAATTAAATTTAAATTCCTTTTAGAAGTTAAATTTTTCCTCATATAGTATATTCGATTTTTTTATAAACTCATCCAAACATTAAAAGAATTATGTCCTTGCCTTCTTAAAGCTATGTTTTGCCTGGAATTTTCTATTGAGTAATAGTGTTCATTATAGCAAAATTGCAAAATTTTGCTATAATGAACACTATTATTTTTAGAAATTTCTGTTAAACAGCCCATTCTTAGCAAAGTAACATTCATCAGTCCAAATAATTTAACTTAAAAAGTTGTGATTGTTTTGCACGTATACTGGATAACATACGTACATAACTATGGTTAAGCCAATTACAAAACTGGAGTCTTCTGTGATTATCTCCCGGTCGAAGTTCATGGGAAATTTGAATCTTATAGGGGTGGTACTGATTTTTTTTTAACGTTCTATGAACTCGCGTTGGTAGCAAGTTTAGTTCATGAGCAAATTGTCTAGTTGAGCCGCTTGGATTTTCAATAACCTTTTACAAAAAAGCATTCTAAATTACATAAGAAACATCTTGTTAATTTATAAAACTTAAAGCATTAATAATTGCCTCTTCATTTTCATCATTGATTCGATCGCCATATCGTTGCGTAGGTTTTCCAAAACTTCCAAAGAGAGACAGATTTCAATCTAATATCCCAAAATACGCATAATTTGATGACATAATTGGGGACGCTCTGGATATTGTTGAAGATATCTTTGCGTAGATATTTGTGAATTTCTATTTACGGAATAATACACTCTGAGCATATCACGTTTCTGTAAGTTAGAAAACATGTTTGTCGCAGAAATGATTATTACCTACAAAAACGTCAAACATTCACATGTCATACCTGTTTCCACGGTACTCAAATCTCTAGTCAATACAATAGCGTTCTAGGAAAAGCCAAACAGGATTGAATCATTATTAGCATATAAAAACCTATATTATTATCTTAGATGGTTAATTGTAATTTATTTAATTTGTAAAATATTTATTAGATTATTTTTCTTGTTGCGATTGATGTATTTATAAACGAATTCAGAAATTCTTGATAAAAAAAAGGAAATATAATAGGAGAACAAGGGCTATACGCGAGCTAGAGTAATCCAACGGGCAATAACCAGAAAATTGTCTAAAACAACACAAAAATGTATTGAAAAGGGGGGTTGTTCGAGTATTTACTGTAATGTTTTATCTCTTTGTTTAGTGTTTTGTTTGATAGTTAGACATTCTAGTAACAATAGGTAGTAAAAGACAAAAAACGATTTTTAGGTAAACTGTTATTACAAAATATGTCATATTGCATATCGTGTTGTTTGAATTAAAAAGAGCGATCAAAAAACGAATAAAAAATCCAGGTCCGTATTTAAAAAAGTAAAGTTGATGATAGTTCCCAAAAAACGAAACGTCGCGGGAAGAACCTAAATATGCCATCTTACAAGGCAGAAAAAGTTGCAATGACGAAGTGTCAATCATTTTGAATAATTTCTTCGAATAAATTCAAAACAAAATAAAAACGATTTTTCAAAATTTCGTATTTTTTCGGATATCTCCGGAAGTAATCGGAATTTTTCAAATGTTAAAACGGCATATTATTGAACTCTAAAATGCGCAACTTTGCCCCAATTTAACCGACCCTGTATCTCTTACCCTTGCTGAGATCCCAATTATGTGACTCCAGTTTGAAACACACTGTACAAAAACAAATTAGTTCAATAATAAAATGATGATGATTCTGATCGAAGGCAGGAGTTTTGCGAAATTATGGCCCGGCGTGTCAACCATAACCCAAAGCTCTTATACAACGTTTGCTTTTCTGATTAGGGCACTTTTTCACTTCATGAGGAGATTAGTCGACATATCTGTAGATTTTGGAGCGGCACAAATCTTCTTGTAGACTGAATGTCATACTCAACATTGGGAGAATCTAAATGTTTGTGCTAATTAGACTTCTGTTTATTCCTGATAATTTAACAGGTAAAGTTTTTCTTGCTATATTAGGAGTGGTTCTTGGGTTGTAGTTCTTTGTTTTATTGAGGAAAAAAACAAATTTGTCTTTTCCAAATATCTTCAGCAGTGTACAATAATATTTTAGTATAATTAAAACTTACCTTGATATGGTAAATATGGAAATGGAAAATATGATTTATCCCTTGATTACAGAAAAATTGGAAAACGATCTTCTGCTACTTGAACAGCAATCGCATTTCCAACAAGACGAAGCTCCACGTCACTACGCTTCATCAGTTCTATCTCAATTTGCAATATCCTGGTTCCTCGATTGGAGAAAGAGGTCCTATACAGTGGCCTGTACTGTCCCCTCTAGACTTTCTTGTTCGGTACAAGTTAAGTCCGAAACTTTCGTAACTCACCTTGAGAATTTGAACGCCAACGAATTGTATGTGAGTGTCGTCAAATAACTCCAATTAAGCTGAACCATCTTAGAGACAGTTTTCCGTCAAGATTGTATTGTCGTATGGAAGTCAAGGGCGGACAATTTGAACATTTGATTCAAAAAACATCAGACTGTGGAAGATTTCACTTTTTTGATTGTTAACATTGTATTGGATTTAAAAAGTAAAACATTTTTTTTTTTTGAAAACAATTCGTCAAAATTACTTTTCTCATATAACGTTGTAATGAGGTATCGCTCGACCCCTCTCCTTATTCAATTTTGAGGGGTTGAAGCGCTCTCTTTTAAGGTTGCTTATTCAAGCCTCAAATAGACGTCAAAACATATCCCCCAAACAAAATCAATCGACGTTTTTCGGGATATTTTTCCAGTTCTTATGGTATAAGAAATATACGGGGTGGCTCCTTTGACATGACACCCCTTGTATTTATTTTTCAGACCTAACCCCAATTTGCAGCAAGTGTTTTATGGGACCAATAAGCTATTGGAATCTTAAAGTACTGAATGTCGGTGCTGGCAACAAAATATACGCACAGAAAAGCCTATGAATGTCGACGCTTGAAGATTCCATTTTCCAGTACTTTATTGATCCATTGGTACAATAGGACTTTTCGGAGAGATTGATCTCTACAGCTAATTTTTTCGAAAGGTTTTCGAAAAGGGCTTTTTGTTTTTTTCTTAACTTTACGTATTTAAATCTGGAAACCCACCGCTTCCTGTATAACATTATCGTCTTTATATACTCTTTAAGATTTATTTTTATATATATATATTCAACCGTTTCTACAAAAATGCCACTTTTACAAGTCATCAATCTAAACTTTAGTTTGTAGTCCAGATCTGACATACGTTACAGTGTTTATATGTCAAAACCTTCTGTTTATTTTCAAACTAAAGTCTAAACTGAACTTGTAGTAGTGGGCCTAAGAAAGACATTTACTAGTAAACATCCAGTTTGATACAATCTAAAGTGTTTTCCGGGCTTTGAAGCCGTAGTCCAATCTAATTTCTTGCTGACGTTTCGTCTACAGCTGCGGCAGACATTATCAAAGGCGATGAGGCAATGGGCGAAGTGATCTTCCGTGCTTCCCGACGTTGACTCATTCGACTGTGGTGAGCTCCGTGGTATTTATTCCCCCGCCGTCGCGCTGCAGTGGAGGGACTAGGGTGGGGGCAGTGGTGGCGCGGGGTTTCGGCGCACTTGAAGTATATCGTAGAACTCGCTTCCAGTCTGCATTTAAAAATGTAATTTCTTCCTTTCTGTTGAAATTGTTGTCGTTTTCAAAGATATGCCTCTCATTGGTCGCAGATATAAACGCTGCGATTGATACAAGGTATCCACCTTGTTGAAAATGATGTCGTGACCTTCGGACAGAGCGTGCTCTGCTACTGCTGACTTTTGTGTTTGTCCCTGCAACTCCTCTTGTGTTCCGTAATCTTCGTGTTGACAATGCGTTTTGTGGTGCCAATGTGTACCGAGTCACAGCTGCATGGATCTCGGAAAATTCCGGGTGCCGATACGGAATCTCTGCGGTCTTTGGCCGATCTCAAGGTCTGTTGTATTGTACGAGTGGGTTTAAAGATAGGTAGTTTTAACCCTGTGGTTTTCCAGTACCCTGCCGATCCTGTCCGTTACTTTGTGGATGTATGGTAGACTAGTCCACCCGCGATTTTCTTTATCTTCTTCCGTTGTTCCTCCTGGCCCTCTACATTCCTTGGACGGCCGTCCCTATCGAACTTGTGCTTGCTGTATCCATTGCCATCAACGGCTCTTTCCAGATGCTTAATTTCCCGTTGCAAATCAGCCGGCTCACAAATTTTCTTGGCTCTCACGGACAGCGTCTTTATGACTCCCCTTTTCTGTCTGGGATGATGATTTGATCCGTTATTGAGATATCGGTCAGTGTGTGTTGGAAAATTTGGAAAAACAGTTGATGTAAGCAATTAAGTAACTTTTGGTAGTTAATAACTACTAAAAGGTACTTATAATTTCGATTAGATCCTGCAAATTGATTGAACTGTCCAAGATCTGCCTGCCATAAATCGTCTAAACCTTTATGAATAGTACGTCGTCGGAGGAAATTTATTCGCATGGGTCGCTGTAACTCTCACACTAACTGAATTTTTTCTTTATCCCATTCTTTAGCGATCGCAGTCGATCTATTATCTTCTGCTTTCAGCTCTTTCTCCACCGACAAGGGACGTTGATCAATGCCGACCAAAATAGCATTTAACGTCTTATATACCGTATTAAGTTCTTTCCCAATCATACCAATTTCACGACCTACACATTCCTTATTGGCTGCATCTGTATCTGCTGGAAAATCAACGTTCAATAGCTTACGATTTTATAAGTCGTAAATAGGAATGAATAACTTTGAACTAGATTGTTGAGTGAATTCAGCCCGAACTTATTGAGCGGCATAGTCTTAGCAGTTAGAAGGCCAATAGATAACTAAAACAAAGTTTCAATCAAAATTATCTCTACACAGTTCATACATCAAAATATCTTGCTTTAATTTTTTAATACATTTTAAAAATATATGTAACTTTTGTTGATAAGTTAATACAGATGAAGCCTTCATCTGTGGCCTCATGGATGGCTTCATTCTTCCAAGAATTCAATATTTGTGGTGCGGCCTACAGCTCCCCGACTTTGCAGAATATATTTAACATCCCTTTCACTACTTTTTTGATTCATGTCTGCAATACGTTCTGGAGTAAACTTGACGTAAATCTTTGTGGCAAAATGGTCTTGCACTCGCTCAATTCGACGATGATGTTCGGACCAAACTGCGTTTCTATAATGTCAAGGGACAAAATTTCAAATTTTTGCCCGACCGGCGGCGACCGCTTGTTTTCAAACTGTTTCACATAAAGCTCTTTGTTCAAATCAATAATGAATGAAGACATCTTTGCGACTATGAATTTACAGCTCGGCTACTAGTTATATATGTATAGCACAGCACTTGAGGTGGGGGATGAGCTAGGTCTCAAGGTAAGACGCCAGCGCATAGGCGCTCAAAGTTACGGGCATCTGTCGTCAGCCGACGGTGACGCTCTCGTCGTTGACGTTTGTTGCGATTCTCGAGGTCACCCCCAAGAAATCGTCAGGGCTAAGGTGGAATAAAGTCCCAAGGCCATTGTTTTGAAACCCACACTTGAGATGGGGGGTTAGCTCTGAAGGTCAAGGCGCCAGCGAGGCGCTCCTTGGATTGTTCTGACATCCGCTTTGCTTAACTACTCAGAGCTTTCCTTTCTGCAAAGGTGAGATTGCTTTTTGGTGGTTTTGCGCGTTGTAGAAGCCCTTGTTCAGAAGTCTCAGCTCGTCTGTTGACAGTTCTTTGTCGGTCAAACCACAGTATAAAGAATAATACATTATATCAGTATCGTCAGTTCGTGTCGGCACTTTTGATATTTCCAAAATTAAAGCGTGCCGCGCCCGGCAATTTTCTCGAGTAGTTACGAGGGGATAAACACATGCATTGCCAAAACCGGGAAAAACCGGTTTGGTGGTGCACCGGCCGGCGGCCGGGCGGATGGGGCAAGGGGATGGGATTTTTCGACCGACTGACGCTACTGATATAATGTATTATTCTTTATACTGTGGTCAAACTGACTACAACTTTGCGTTGACTCTCTTCGGATGTGAGGTTTAATGTGTGATGTATTGTTGGTGGCACTTAGTGCGTCAAATGTCTTCCTTTGTCGGTCATCTGGAAAGAGCCTTTGGTTGGAATGGATACAGTAAGCACGAGTTTGATAGGGCCGTCCGTCCAAGGAATGTAGAGCGCCAGGAAGGAACAACGGGAGAAGATGAAGAAAAGCGGGGATGGACTAGTCTACTATACATCCACAAAGTAACGGATAAGGTCGGCAAGATACTGGAAAAGCACAGTGTTAAAACTGTCTTTAGATCTCACATATATACCTTAGACTCAACAATACAACAGAGCTTGAGATCGGTCAAAGATCGCAGATACCCCTTATCAGCACCCGGATTTTACGGAGTTCCATGCAGCTGTGGCTCGGTATACATTGGCCCCACAAAACGCAGTGTCAACACGAGGATTACGAAACACAAGAGGAGTTGCAGGTTGGGACAAACACAAAAGTCAGCAGTCATGACATCCTTTTCAACGAGGTGAATATCTTATATCAATCGCAGCGTTTCTATCGGAGACTAACGAGAGAGACCATTTAGATCTTTAAACACGACAATTTCAGCAGGAAGGAGGAAATTACGTTTCTAAATGCAGACTGGAAGCGAGTTCTACGACATACTTTAAGTGTGCTGAAACCCCGCACTACCACTGCCCCTACCCCAGTCCCTCCATTGCAGCGCGACGCGACGGCGCACATATACGGCAAAATGACTAATTTTGGGGGCCAAAAAATGACTTTTCTACTTTAACATAAAGTTTAAAATTTATTGTTTTCTTCGAGTCAAGAAGTTGGTTCATCGTGCTAGCCATGAATAAATTTTGTTAAGTTTATAACAATGGCGGCCGAGGCTCTGACAGTTAAGCGTTGTCAGTGTACGGCTAATTGCATATGAAACCTGAAAGCATTATAACGTGTTATTTTCGCGCAAAAATCTTGTTATTATGGACATAGAAGTCGCAAGTATGTTTATTAATAAGAAACATTTTTGTTTAACCTAGTTATAGACTATATCTAAGTGTGTAGAACGATTAACAAGTTACATATTGAACAAGTTTAGTGAATACATACTGTCAATAGACAGTAGAAATAAAATTGTGTTCTGAAAGTGTTTGTTTCAAAATTGTTACAAAAATGGAACAAATCGAATTGGACTATGGAAATATTTATAAAATGCAATTCAAAATGGTTAACGAACGATTTGGTCTTCCCAGCATTAGAAACTACAAGCGAAAACAATGATTTGCAAGTAAAAAAAGCCAGAGGCAGACTTGCAAAATCTTTTGAAGAGAGCTCTAAACGAACAAAATGAAGGATGATAAAACAAATTGTATGTGAGTCACAAAGAGCTATTGTGTTTTGCTGTTCAAGCCAGCCTTACTAAGAGCCAAAAAAGGACAGCTGCCCAACTAGTGAAGTTAGCATAAGCCTTAGCAGATACACCCGCATGAAACAAATTCCTGATACGCCATCATATTCGGCTATAAAGCTTTACTCTCCTGAAGAAGCTTTAGCGCTTATAATTGACTCAGGCATGGAGAAAGAAGATTACACTCATTGGCAAAAAAGAGCGAAATCGCGAGGCGCTAACATCTATCCACCATACAACGTCATAACACAAACAAAAAGACAGTGTTACCCGAATAATATGAAAACACGGAGACTGAAGTGCAAATTCCAGTTCAAGATATTTTGGACAATCCAATACAAAGACTTGGTCATGTGCAGCAGGATATATCTCTCTTACACCACGATCAAGAGAAAAACTCAGCGATCGAAGTTAGAAGTGGGGCCTTGACGGCAGTGGTGGACATTCCATTTACAAACAATGTTTTGCCAACAATTCCTTATATAGAGACACTAACATAATTCTATGTACAATAGTTCGTCCGTCTCAAATTCAAGTCCGTCTTCATCGAGATATAACAGCGTCATTCGCCTGTAGATTGAGAAGGAGACAAAAGAATCAGTAACAATCCGCTACGAAGCAATAGAGGAACAAGTATTAAGTTTGCAGCCTGCTGAGGTCGGTCACTCTTGGGGATAAATCTTACATATTTGAACACCATGCTGTGTGTACAATGATGGACGGAAAGACATGCAACGTACTCACAGACACTTCGTCATCACAAGCGTGTAATGTGTGCGAGGCAACAACCAAAGGATCTTAACAACCTTGACTTCCTTTTGCAGAAACAATATCCTACAAGTTAATTTAAGTTTGAGATATCTGTACTGCACTCATACCTTAGATGTTACGAATACTTGCTACATATCTCATATAAACTACAAATACGGCAATGGCAAGCGAGGACCACAGAAGCCAAAGAATATATAAAAAAGAGAAAAGAAGAAATAACCACTAAATTTTTACCAGCAAATGGGCATAGTGGTACACCAACCAAAGCAGGGTGGAGGCAACTCAAACGATGGAAATACCGCAAGAAAATGTTTTGCTGAGTCTACAAAATCTGGGGCTACCACAGGCTTAGATCTTGAAATTATAGAAAGATTTGACAACATCCTGAGTGTTTTATCAAGTGGATTTAGCGTTAACTACGTTAGTTTTAAAAACTACAGCATCGAAACAGCAAACATTTGCTTAGAACGTTATAACTGGTATAAAAAGAGTGCATCTGTGGACAAACTATTAATACACGGTGCAGACATAATAAAGGAGCTATATACCTTTGCCTGTGGGTTATTTTCAGAAGATGAGCTGGAAACCAGTCAAAAAGAATATAAAAGTTCACGACTTTTCCATTCCAGAAAAA
Organism: Taphrorychus bicolor; assembly: GCA_951812265.1. Classification (NCBI taxonomy): domain Eukaryota; kingdom Metazoa; phylum Arthropoda; class Insecta; order Coleoptera; family Curculionidae; genus Taphrorychus; species Taphrorychus bicolor. The sequence continues at coordinate 44,324,173 of OX638298.1, read as the reverse complement.
CTTCCAGAATCCATACTAATACAGACATTGTGCAATGGATGCTAATACCTTCTGATCCAATTATTGCATCCAAGAGGAGCCATAGTAAACAAAGAAAACCTCTTCCTAAAGAGGTGCTGGAATTGTTGAACGTACCTCTCCAAGAAACGAATGAAGAAAAGGATGATAATGTCGAAGAATCAATGGATGATCAGGACAGTCCGTCATAGTAATTAACTACTTACCTGTTTACAACATAATTGATGTATGATTGATAATGGATGTGCTCTTTAAGTAATATATATTCAATTTCATTTTCAATACTATTTATTTCTGGCTATAAATAACTTTTTTCTAATTTTGACATATAAAGTGGCACTTTTGGGACTCTTGGAAAAGCTCCAACGGGATTAATGCTACTTCGAGGACTCAGAAAGTCACATTTCTCATTACTGAAAATATGAAAAAATTATTCAAAAAAGGTAGTACTTTGTTTTGCACTACGGAATTGATTCAAGTTATAGTAGATATTACATATTGAGGTCTACCTTCAGGACTGAACACATCACTCAGCAATGAGATTATGGAAGAACTGATCCAAAAGACCACATTTTCGTAACTAGTTAGGAAAAGTAAAATCTTTCGTAACTAGTGATGAAAAGTTGGTGTCACCACCAGTTGCAGGTTTCGGCTGTGGCACACCGTTGCTATAGTTTTACGGTATTAAGTAGATACAAAGTGGTTTAAAAGTAAATATTGAAGTTTAATAATAATAATTCTCTCTCTAAGTAGGTATTTGTAGTCAAAATTAGAAAAAATCTTGTATGAAACACGTGACGAAAAACCTTTTTTGTGTGTCTCATTCAAATTGCGGGAACTCGCTGCGCTCGTCCCGCAAACATTCATTCGTTACACAAAATCGGACTTTTCGTAACTGGTTACATAAATAGCTATTTTCTAATTTTGACACATAAAGTGGCACTTTTCAATACTGATGACAGTGACGTAACGTCCTACTTTTCGTAACTAGTTACGAAAAGTAAAATATTTCGTAACTAGTGATGAGAAGTTGGTGTCACCACCAGTTGCAGGTTTTGGCTGTGACACACCGTTGCTATAGTTTTACGGTATTAAGTAGATACAAAGTGGTTTAAAAGTAAATATTGAAGTTTAATAATAATAATTCTCTCTCTAAGTAGGTATTTGTAGTCAAAATTAGAAAAAATCTTGTATGAAACACGTGACGAAAAACTTTTTTTGTGTATCTCATTCAAATTGCGGGAACTCGCTGCGCTCGTCTCGCAAACATTCATTCGTTACACAAAATCGGACTTTTCGTAACTGGTTACATAAATAGCTATTAAGTAGGTATAGGTACTTAGAAATCTTCGCAAGCCTCAACTTACAGATCAGAACCATTTATAATCATAAATGCACATATTATTGCACATCTTTGATTTTTTGACCCCCTAAAGTGGTAATTTTGCCGTATGTGCGGCGGGGGAATAAATACCACGGAGGTCCCCACAGTCGAATCAGTCAACGTCGGGAAGCACTAGTGATCACTTCGCCGATTGCCTCATCGCCTTTGATAATGTGTGCCGCAGCTGTAGACGAAACGTCAGTAAGAAATTCCATTGGACCACGGCTTCAAAGCCCGGAAAACACTTTAGTTTGTAATGTTAGTAGTACAAAACTGTACCAAATTAAAAGAAACGCTCTATGCAACTCCACCTAAAAGTAGCTTTTAACAGAAAAGAAAAACACATAAGTGTAAGTAAGAGTTTTATTTAATAACACATTATCATTATTTATGTACACGAAAATTAAGGCACGTTATAAAAATACACTGGCCTAAAACCACGACATTCAAATGTCACTTATGCATAATAACTTTTTACATGATTTCTCGTAATTTCGTTTGAGAAAAATGGCCTGAATATTTAACAAAAGTTGTCAAAAATTTATACATATTGAACAATAATTCAAATAGCTCCAATTGTTATATTAATAAAATTTAGAAATATTTAACTAAATACTATAATACATAATATTTAAAATAACAAATTAAACCATTTATATCACATTTTAAATATGATCTAGAACAGGGGAACAAAAAACATCATAAAACATTTGCAACAGTCGTGAGTAAAAACTAAAACAATTATTATTATCATTATTGTTATCAATTATTTTCCAACTTGCAGCAAGTCTAGTTAGTAAACTATCCAAGGAACACGGTCGTATTTCTTGTTTAGTGAGTCGATGGGACATTTATGAGTGTTTAAATCCTTCAAAAATTTCTTTTTCAAATTGACCTTATTATTTCTTAACAACAGTAGGTAAATTTGATTTCTGGAACAAATTATTCATTCATCTGAGTCAAAATGATTTTAAGCATTCCACGGAACCCAATATGATTCTGTGTTGTTCCGTAACTTAAGCAAAGACTTTCATTTTTAATCTGTTAGTGAATTAAAAGTTTTGTCTGTCTAGTTAATTATAAGTAGCTTTTAAAGCAGGTACACATTGAGAATTGATGTTTTTGTGAATTGTGTTGAAAAATGATCAAAGTTGAGCATTATGACATTACGGTGCTATCCACCTAAATGGTTGATTTCTCTTTATAATTGGCGACTTAATTTTGGAATCTAGGAAAATGTAAGCCTCTAATTGACGTCTTTAAAGAGCATATTTTTATTATTTTTAATAGTAAAACAACTCTCTATTATGACAATTAGTGATTTGTAATTTTTTACATTTAAGAATTGAATGAAGAACCGTGTTTTGGTGATTCCGGGGAAAGTTGACAATAGACACTTTCCTCCTTGCTGCCTTTGAGACAACAGATGTAAAAGAATTTTGCTCATTACATTTATTACTTGCTTTAGATCTGTTTCTCATGGATAGCTTGTAAAGGGTAAAAATGTTGATTTCCGTTTTTCTTACTCAAGTGAAGAGTTCAGTCGATAATGACACTTCAAGCTCACTCGTCACAGAAGATCACAAAATTCGACCGACTCATTCTTGTATATTAACAATTTCGAGTTTTTATTAGTGAATTGAAGCTGTTGCTAATCAAAACGAGATTTTGTTTGCATACGATATGAATAGAAACTTATCACAATGTTTTACTTGACGATATAATATTATGTACATTTCGCAGATATGTTACATAAAGATATGCAGAATAGTACATTGATATACAATAATTTTCATACCAGAAGTTTAGTGTGGTTTTGTTGTTTTGAGGGTCAGTTAACTAAGTTACTGTCTAAGAACCGAAAATTGTAAACTATAAGTTAATTAAGGCAATAGATTGAGAGGCCTAACCGTATCAATAAATAAACAAAAATGCTACTAAACCATTCATACAAAACATCGGAAGAACTATTATACAAACGAAAACACAAACAGCACTTGATAATAAAACATAAAACCCCGACGTTCCCGCTGCACTGTACCCAGACCCACTCAAACATGCTTCGTTATTAAGTACACAACGTTACAATATAAAATAAGCCATAACATTTTACTGGAATGTAACAACAAATTGAGCACTTTGACAAGATATGATACAGGTTTTCGTTACCGCGATCCGCGTATTAAGCTAATTGAATAAATTAACCCTAAGAAGTTCGTAGGTATAGAATTCGAGCAAAAACTTGATTGGCAGGTCGTTACTTATTTATTCTTGAGTTAAGCACCTCGAGACTCATTAAAGCGACCGCACATAAAAGTCACTGCAGTCTATTATAATTATCGTAAAATATAAATAACCCCCAGCCCTCATTTTCCCCAACGGGTAGGAAATTAAGCTGTCAGCTTCGATCTGTCGTAATTCTCCAAGGTCCACCTTTGATAAGGCGAATCCGAGTCGCACGTTTCCATCACTATCTTGGTCTTGGAAGCGTTGATGGCCATGCACTTGTCGCTGCTTCCATGGCGAATCAGCTTTCGTACAGGGTCGTACTCCCAGTACTGATTGCCTCTGCTGCCGTGGCACGGATAGAGGATCACCTCCTGGCCGCTGTAGTCCAAACAGGCCTCGTCCCGTCGGATTTCACCGTTCTTGCTGTAGAGCCAGAACTAAAAAAAAGTACAGGCAAGAATTAGATTGAGATAGTAATTATTAACGGAAAAGATCGATACAGCAAAACTTTTCGAAAATTCAAAATTAACCGAAATTCATAACAAAGATATTTTGAAAAGTTGTTTCTTTTAGATTCAGACGAAGTTCATCTTAAATAAAACGTATTGTCTAAAAGATATACAGAGTATAAAAAAAGCACTGTAAAATTGTTGCGTTTCAACCCACTGCATTTGTTAGCTAGGATAATTTAAGAACATTAATTGTATGGTTGATATTTCGGGACATGTTCGGCGGTTTACAATTTTTTAGTCCACAGAAAAAGTTTCCAGGCTTTGAAGCAGTGATCCAATGGAATTTCTTCCTGACGTTTAGTCTACAGCTGCGACAGACATTATCAAAAGCGATGAGGCAATGGGCGAAGTGATTTGCCGTGCTTCCCGACGTTGACTGATTCGACTGTGGGGAGCTCCGTGATTTTTGTTCTCCCGTCGTCGCGCAGCAGTGGAGGAACTGGGGTGGGGGTAGTGGTGGCGCGGGGTTTCGGCGCACTTAAAGTATGTCGTAGAACTCGCTTCCAGTCTGCATTTAGAAACGTAATTTATTCCTTCCTGATGAAATTGCCGTCGTGACGTAACGGTGGTTGCCCTAACTTTAAGACTTTTATTGCAATGACATTTAAAAGCTTTGATCGAGACGTTTTTACAGTTTTTTGTTTTTTTAGTCTACTAAAACAATTACGGGGCGTTTACAAAGTTTGCTCTCTCTTATAAATTACAGTGGATGGCGAGAATACACATAATAAAACATTTCTGTTCCATGTTCTAAAAGAACGGCAAAAAGGCAACAGAAAAATGTTCAATACAGAGTGAGTCATAAAGATGGTTGAAAATGAAACATCGTCGAAACATTATTTGATGTTTAAAGTTTAAAGAAGTTTGAAGAAGTTGAAAACGACAGACGTAATAATTTTTCAACTAGTGGTAACAATGTCCATGATGCATATCCAATGTTCGCTGAAATTTTCGGGTTTTATCTCAGAGTAAGAATCTGTAGGATCAGAGGATTCTAAATTCAGTTACTCAATACCTAAGAAGTTAAAGGCTTCAGCCAAAAGTGGTTGATAGTCACATATACGAAACAGGTGTCTCTGAGAAGGGTTTCTCTGAGGGAAACCGATCAAAATGTTTAGGAAGTTTGCAGCCTGATCCTACTGAGCTTGAGTAGATTTACAAAACTTACAAAAGAGAGTTTAGAATTATGAATTCTTATGCACCTGAACCTAAAGAATATTGATTGATTAAAAAAAAATTATAATAGACAAACAACTAACTCAGAAAGTAACTTCTGAAATTTGAGGTTTTCCCGAGATTCTGGAAAGCATCTACTCTTAAGATTTATTCACATTAGTTCGTTTTTTTTCTAAAAAAATATAAAAAATGACTGTGTGCTTTGAGGATTTTTCTACTCAGAAACAAAATGTATATTTATACTCAGAAAGTACCTACCTGCTGAATAGTATACAAAAGGGAAAACTGTCAGTTTAATTTCTTAGTCAAGTCATTTTGTTATTAGTCAAAACTAAAATTTTTATTTCTAAAAAAAGGCACAGAACAATCTCAGAAAGTAACTTCACAAACTTGAGATTTTCTGGGACTTTGTAAGGCAGCTGTTGTTAAGATTTATTAATATTGGTTTGTTTTTATTAAAAAGTGTATAAAAAAAGTGTGTTTACTAAGTTTGTCTTACTCAGAAAAGAAATGTATTTATGGAAACTACAAAAACTATTGCTGAAGAAAGTTTACAAAAAGGGGAGATTTACAGTTTGAGATCTTTTCAAGCTATTTCGGCATTGGTGAGTTAAACTCAAATTTATAGGAAGAAACGCACTTTTTATTAGACACTCAGAAACCTCAGAAAGTAGCTTCTGTAAGGTTGAGGTTTTCTAGGTCTTCTAGGTCTTGACAAATTTATTCATATAGACCCTTTTTTTTCTCAAAAATGTATAAAAGATAGTGTGTCTTCTAAGATCAATCTTACTCAAAAAAGAAACGTATTTACACTTTAGACTCACTAGTAAGGAATACAATGGTATTCCTAGGATAGTTTACTAACTAGACTTCCTGCAAGTTGAAAAATAAGTAATAACAATAATAATAATAATTATAAGAATGTGAAGGCTTTCACGGCGGGTCAAAATACAATATAAAGTGTTTTCCGGGTTTTGAAGCCGTGGTCCAATGGAATTTCTTCCTGACGTTTCGTCTACAGCTACAGCAGACATTATCAAAGGCGATGAGGCAATGGGCGTAGTGATTTCCCGTGCTTCCCAACGTTGACTGATTCGACTGTGGGGAGCTCCGTGGCATTTGCTCCCACGCCGTTGCGCTGCAGTGGAGGGACTGGGTGTAGTGTTGGCGCGGGGTTTCGGCGCACTTGAAGTATGTCGTAGAACTCGCTTCCAATCTGCATTTAGAAACATAATTTCCTCCTTCCTGTTGAAATTGTTGCGTGTTTGAAGATCTCAATGGCCTTTCTCGTTAGTCTCCGATAGAAACGCTGCTATTGATATAAGATATCCACCTCATTAAAAAGGATATCGTGACCTTCGTAGAGAGCGTGCTCTGCTACTGCAGACTTTTGTGTTTGTCGGTAAACTCCGGGTACCGATAGGGAATCTCTGTGGTTTTTGGACGATCTCAAAGTCTGTTGTATTGTACGAGTAGGTTTAAAGACAGTTTTAACACTGTGCTTTTCCAGTAGCCTGCCGATCCTGTCCGTTACTTTGTGGATGTATGGTAGACTAGTTCATCCGCGCTTTTCTTCATCTTCTCCCGTTGTTCCTTCCTCGTGCTCTACATTCCTTGGTCGGATGGCCCTATCAAACTCGTGCTTGCTGTATCCAGACCAACAAAAGGCTCTTTTCAGATGGTTCATTTTCCGTTCCAAATCAGCCAGCTCACAAACTATCTTGTCTGTCACGGACAGGGTCTTTATGACTCCCCTTTTCTGTCTGGGATGACGATTTGATCCGTTATTGAGATACCGGAAGAAGTTGATAGTGAAGCTATGGGCAGCCTCACGAGGATTACGGAGCACAAGAGGAGTTCCAGGCTGGGACAAACACAAAAGTCAGCAGTAGCAGAGCACGCTCTCTCCGAAGGTCACGACATCCTTTTCAACGAGGTGCATATCTTATATCAATCGCAGCGTTTCTATCTGAGACTAACGAGAGAGGCCATTGAGATCTCCAAACACGACAACAATTTCAACAGGAAGGAGGAAATTACATTTCTAAATGCAGACTGGAAGCGAGTTCTACGACATACTTCAAGTGCGCCGAAACCCCGCGCCACCACTACCCCCACCCCAGTTCCTCCAGTGCTGCGCGACGGCGGGAGAACAAAAACCACGGAGCTCCCCACAGTTGAATCAGTCAACGTCGGAAAGCACGGGAAATCGCTTCGCCCATTGCCTCATCGCTTGTGATAATGTCTGTCGCAGCTGTAGATTAAACGTCAGGAAGAAATTCCATTGGACCACGCCTTCAAAGACCGAAAAAAACTTTAGATTATAAAAATAATTGTTTTACATTTTTTTTACTGACAACTGTTGTAAATATTTTATGATGTTTTTTGTTCCCCTATTCTAGATCATATATAAATGTGATACAAAGAGTGTAAAGTTTATTTTAAAAAATCTGAAAAAGTGTTTAGATAAGAAAAATTTGTTTTTTGAAATATATTCAAGCTATTTTCTCGTGAATAAATGAAACCTAAACTTATAGTCAAAACTATAATTTTAGAGTTTAAAATAGATACCCAAGGAACTCAGAAAGTAGCTGATAAAAGGTTTTCTGGCATCTGGAAGATAGAAAACAATTATCGTTAAAAAATTTCCATACAGAAGTTTATAAAAGAAGTTGGGTTCTCTAAGGTTCACCTAACTCAGAAACGATAAAAAAAGTTTTCCAAAAGAAAAATTTTCAGTTTGAGATCTTTTCATGGTATTGCACCATTAATAAATAAAATCTAAATTCTTAGTATAAATTACAATTTTTATTTTTGAAGTAGATACCCAGAAAACTCATAAAGTAACTTCTAAAAGGTTAAGGTTTGTTGAATCTTTGAAACACTACTATGATTAAAATTTGTTATTAATGGTTCGTTCATTTTTCAAATTTTTTTAAAAGAAACAGTGGTCTTTTAAGTCTTTCTTACTCAAAAAAGTAGAGGTAACTATACTCAAAAACAACTCTAAAAGTAACTTCTAAAGAGTGTTAGAATTTTTTTTTTAAAGTAGACAACCAGAAATCTCAGAAAGTAACTTCTACGGCGTCGCATAATAACGTGCCATAGACGGGAAATGTATTATCAGAAAATATTTTAGTTATTGAGGGAAACACCAGGTATCGTTATAGCCTACGTGTGTGGTATTCGAGTTTCGTCCCGGCTCTACCTTGGACTCGTCAGTAAGACGTGGTAGACCCCTGCCTTATACGGCCGGGTGAAAATTCATAGTTGGAACTTGTATTTGAAGACAAATTCGGCGCAGAAAAGGCGGTGTGATGTTATGAAGAATTTCGACTAGGTAAGGCCATCTGTGAGTCGGTGAGTGAAGTTTTGGCGCTGCCACCTGTGAGTCGGTGGATGAAGTTCCGCCCCAATACTCCCCTCCCAGTGACAACGAGAACAGAAGTTGTATGATGGGAGAGAATCGAGATTCATTTTATGAACTGAGGGGACGTATCCAACGAACTAGGGGAGGTAGGTTCAAAGTTGTGTTGCTGTTGCTTGAACGAAGAGAGTGACAGAGGATCTGCCAGTGTTGCCGAGAATGGTACCAGGCAGTGATGTGTGTGAGATAATTCCGCCAAGCAGTGAGTAAATAGAGAGTCTGCTGGATGTTACGTGCGGTGGGTGTGAGAGATGCTGCTATGGTAGTCTCTTGGCATTGAAGCGATCCTTGTTGAGGTCTTTTCCTCGGAAGATTGCGTATTGCTTTTGTCGAGGGTCACTAATTATGGCGTTGACACTGAAGTGCCGTAAATGGGAATTGTAATCTCAGAAAATATTTTAGTAACTCAAGGAAACACCAGGTATCGTTATAGCCTATGTATGTCGTGTTCAGCAATAATAACAATACAACAGGAAAGCATTGGTAAGGGCAAGAGCAGAACTAGGCAGAGATGGATGACACAGGAGATTTTGGCACTGATGGAAGAAAGAAGGAGGTACAAGGGCAAGGATAAAACTAAGTAGAAGGAGATATAGAACACAATTAAAAGTAAGATAAGGATAGCAAAGGAGGTCTGGATGACTGAAAGGTGCAAGGAAATTGAAGAATTAGAACAGAAGTACGACAGTTTCGGCCTACATAAAAAAATAAAAGAAGTCACCGGTGGGGTCAGAGAGAGAAGAAAACTGGTACACTGAAAGATGAAAAGGGCGCACTGGTTGCTGACTTGGGTGCCAGACTGAGACTGTGGCAGCAATCTATAACTCAACTGTTTGATGACCAAAGAACGGAAACATATGACAGAGAGCGCTTCAGAAATAACGAAAGAAGAAGTAGAGTATGCCAACAAAAACCTCAAAATTCGGTAAAGCAGTAGGGCCAGATGAGGTGCATTGTGAGGTCTTGAAACTGCTGGATGAGCGTTCAATCAGTGTCATGGTGGATCTATTCAATAGCATTTATAGATCAGGAGTAATTCCCAGAGAATGGCTGCTTTCCACCTTTGTTCCTATCCCGAAAAAATCTCGAGCGTCAAAGTGTCAGACTAATAAGTTATATATAAAGATCACAGACTAATAAGTTTGATGAGTCAGGTTCTGAAGATCTTTATAAAAATTATACATACTAGAATATACAAAAAATGTGAGGCTGAAACATCAGACACACAATTTGGATTCCGCCACGGAATGGGCACGAGAGAGGCCATCTTTGCTTTGAATGTCTTGTCTCAGAGATGCCTAGATGTAAACCAAGATCTTTACGTATGCTTCATAGATTATAGTAAGGCGTTCGACAATGTTAAGCATGAAAAGCTTCTGGATATACTCCAAAGACTTGGCATTGATTACCACGATGTCTCTCTACTGGGGACAAACTTCTAGAGTGAAATATGACAATGCTTTGACAGAACAAATTAGTATTCGGAAGGGACACAGACAGGGGTGTGCTCTGTCTCCTATGCTATTTAATATTTACTCGGAGTTTGTTTTTAGGGAGGCATTGGAAGAGGAGCAGGCGGGTATAGCGATCAATGGCAGAACTGTCAACAACATCAGGCACGCTGACGATACCGCTGTAATAGCAAGCAAGCTGCCTCAAAGATCTGCAGAGACTGGTAGACAAAGTAACGGTAGTTAGCGAAGATTATGGGCTAAATATTAATATCAGTAAAACAAAAATGCTTATAGTATCCAAAAGGAACATCAGTGGTCAGCTGACTAAACGCAATAAGACGGTTGAGCAAGTCCATCACTTCAAATACCTAGGAACTATCATAAATGAAAATGTTGCACACAAACAAGAAATATTGTCAAGAATTGAGCAGGCGAGAACAACATTTATGAAACTGAGAAAACTTCTGACAGCACGAGATCTATCTTTGACTTTGAGACTGTGAGAGAGAGAAGAATGGTGCGGTGTTACGTCTTTCCAGTGTTACTATATGGCCTTGAAGGATGGACACTGAACAAGGAAATATCGAAGAGACTGGAATCGTTTGAGTGGTGGGTGTACCGCCGAATGTTCGCTCCTGGATGGACCGCTTTACGAATGAAAAAGTTCTGGAAAGAATGGATAAGGAAATGGAAATTCTTTTCACAATTAAGAGAAGAAAACTAGAGTTTCTTGGGCATGTTATGAGTAATTCAAAATATGAAATTCTGCAGCTCATCATGCAGGGGAAGATCGTGGGACGCAGAAGTGTCGGTCGACGTAGAATTTCCTGGCTACGTCACCTGCGAGACTGGTTTGGCCTCTCATCTATCGAACTATTTCGGACAGCTGCCTCTAAAGTTAGAATAGCCATGATGATCAGCAACCTCCGAAGGAGAAGCTGACATCAAGAAGAAAAGAAAAATGTCGTGTTCGCGCTTCGTCTCGAGTCTACCTTGGACTCGTCAGTAAGGCGTAGTTGACATGTGTGACCTGCTATGAATTATTCATAGTTGGAACTTGTATTTGAAGACAAACCAAATTCGGCGCAGGAAAGGCGGTGTGATGTTATGAAGAATTTCGACTAATGCTGCCACCTGTGAATCGGTGAGTGAAGTTTTTACGCTGCCACGTGTGAGTCGGTGGATGAAGTTCCGCCACACTTCTAAAAGGTTAAGGTTTGTTTAATCTTTGAAATACTACTATGGTTAAAATTTGTTTTTAATGATTTGTTTATTTCTCAAAATTTTTTGAAAGAAACTGTGCTCTTTTAGGTCTTTCTTACTCAAAAAATAAAGATAACCACGCAGAAACAACTCTAAAAAGTGTTTATAAAACAAGAATATTTCGGGCAACCATCGTTAAGATTTATTTATATCGGTTTGGTTTTGACGGAAAACTGCATGAAATATAAAAACGAAAATGTTTTCTAAGGTTTTTCCTACTCAAAAAAATATATCATTATACTTAGAAAAAACTCTGAAAGTAGCTGCTTAAATGTGTTTAAATGTATGCTAAAAAACTAAAAAGCGCTGAACATGTCCGGAGATATGAACCAAAGCCATTAAATCTCACAAATGTTCTTAGTTCCCCTAGATTGCAAATGCAGTGGGTCGAAATTCAACAATTTTGCAGTGCTATATTCTATACTCTGTATACCCTTTAAAAAATTAGTTTTATTTAAGATGAAAATCGCAGTCTGAATCTACAAGAAACGACTTTTAAAATTTCGTTTGGTTAAGGCATTTTTGAAATAAAGACCTCCAAAAATGATAAAAATTTGTGCTGCATCGATCTTTTTCAGTTTACTTCGCTGATTTTATTCAAATTGAATCATGTTTCATGCTTCAGCCAATAAACCAATTATTTGTTACACAAGGATGTATGTCTTAAGATATAATTCCACCTGAGGTTTCTATCCATCTTCAATGACACTTATTAATCTTAATATTAAATATATCAGGACAAATTGGCAGAATTGTTTCTTCGCAAAGGTATTAGTTTGTGATTAGGTCAAAAACTAGATACAACACTTCGAGTTTAACTTAGAGTTTGATCTAGGGCGTATAATCGGACCTAAATTGGGACCTGCCAGGATAATTGGATTAGTCTTCGGCAAACCTGCACGCAACCAACGAAGAGAAACAACTTCAAACGCGGCCAAATATAAAGAACACTCATTACCAGTATTACGGTCGTATCGTTAACAAGGGAATATTCTTTTATCTGTAGTAAAAAGGGAGTGCACAAAAGTGTTCCTTTGGCCTTTTTACCTGTAGGAGAGCCGCACAAAAGCCCGACCAAGGCTTTGCGTTTCAAAGGCGGCCAAACCCATATCGGCAAATATCTTTATCCCGGGGGCTCACGGGACCGGCATCGGGGGAACAATGCCCGCGCCCCGCGGGATTCTCAAAGGAAGACGCGTCCTATTCGAGGAGATTTGCAATTGTAATGTCATGTCGATTATGAAGTGATAGGGTAGTAATCGTTAGGAACGTTTGTGGAGGAAGTAGGTAGTTCATTTGCATTCATCGTTTTACTGGAAGTTTTTGACTAAAGAGGTGAACTCTGGGTTAGCGAACAAAACTGGGACTATAGACAAAAGAATCCACACAACGCTTAAACTTCTTAAGAGCTAAAAGAGGGCATCTGCCCTACCATTAAAAACGAAAACGACGTGATTTTTTTTCAGTTCTATTACCTAGATACTGGAACTCTATTACCTATTAGATACCTAGATATAGATATTACCTAGATACTGGAACATTTGTGTCTTTTCAAGAAACGTCTTCTTTTTTTTCATGACCATTTTAAACGGATCTTGTGCACCTCACTTTTTACTGAATTGCCATTATCACCCAAAATTTTTTTTGTTTTGCACTGCGAAGACCTAGTTACCATACTATTTTAGATGTAGCCTGCTTTGTCAATAAATTCATGTTTGTGACAATAATAGTATATTATTAAACGAGCTTTTTATGCTAGCCATTATTCCCTTAGAGGCACGTTTGCGTGACGAGCCGCAGGCGAGGGGCGCAAGTCTCCCGTGGGAATAATGGCCATAAAAAGCGAGTATAATACTATACTTTGTCCAATGTTGCTATTGTCTAATAATTACAAATTATAAAATTTATAGGGAGTGTAAATAAAATTATTGAAATGTCAAAGTGACACTCGCGTTTGACGGCAAAACTGGTGCCACCAGTGCATTTTTTACGCTGCGGCATTTGATATTGCATTGTTGTCTACTCCTACTGGTCGCCAAGGCAATATATAATATAACTTAAATGGCGAGCCATTGCATAGTATATTATACAACAAGCATTTAATGACAGTCGTTATTCTCGAGAGTAACGTTTGAGCCCACGAGCGAAGGGAGTTGCACAAGTTCTCCGAGAGAATAACGCTCATTAAATGCGAGTTGAATACTATACTTTATCCACGACCAAGATTCCGGGTTTTCTCAAATATGATAGGTTATAGGTGCCACAAAGATAATTCACAATTTTGAAACCACGATGATTTAATGCGTCAGATATAGATGACGGTCTAGTCGCCCTTGCCTGTTTATTTCAATGCTACGAGGGTGGACGATAAATTACTTCATTTTCTGGCCTATTTTAAGTGTTTTTCAATGAAAAGAACATTTTTAGTGAAAAAGAGACACTGTAACCTACATTTGGCTCAATACATCCTAATAGAAGGATAATTATTTGAATGAACCAGTGGTAACTACCGATTTCATGTTTAAGGCAGTTTACTTTTTGAGTTGCCAGTTGCCTACGACATGTTTCGTTACCATGACAACTCATTATTCACTTGTGAATAATGTTGAATAATGTTCATTATTCACAAGTGTATACAAGAATAATGTGATTATTATAGTATGGTCGTGAATAATAGTATATTATTAAACGAGCTTTTTATGATAGCCATTATTCCCTTAGGGAGACCCTCGCCTGCGGCTAATGACGCAAGTCTCCCGTGGGAATAATTGCCATACAAAGCGAGTATAATACCATACTTTGTCCACGGACTTTGTCTAATAATTACAAATTATAAAATCTATAGGTAGTATAAATAAAACTATTGAAATGTCAAAGTGACACTCGCATTTGACGGCAAAATCGGGGCCACCAGTGCATTTTTTACGCTGTACAAGGCAACATATATACATTGTTGTTGTATACATTGTTGTTGTATACATATACCGGGTGTCCAACAGAACCCTGGACATAGGAGTTTAACATGGGAAATCGGTTTTAATTTTTTTGCGCCTGTACGGTTGATTTGATTGAAAAACTTTTAAGAGTAAAGTTGTAGAGCTTATGGTCAGCTATCATCCTGTAATTTTTTCACTACCTCAGTTTTAATTGTTTTTTGGAAAAACGCCTCGAAAAGTGCAAGAATTTGAATTTGGTGTGTCACCCCCGCAATGCATGTGCAGTGTCGCCAACATAATAATTTCTTATATCAGAGTCAAAGCGGATTTTCCTTTCTTATTTATTTTGAGGGATAATCATGTAGTAATTAACGTGATTATGCAGTAAAAATATGTTGGTGACACTGCACATGCATGGCGGGTGTGACACGCCAAATTCAAATTTTTGCACTTTTCGAGGCGTTTTTCCAAAAAACGGCTAAAACTGGGGTATTGAAAAAATTACAGGATGATAGCTAACCATGCGCTCTACAACTTTACTCTAAAAGTTTTTCAATAAATTCAACTATACAGGCGCAAAAAAATAAAAACCGATTTCCCATGTTCATCTCCTATGTGCAGGGTTGCGCTGGACACCCGGTATACATTGTATATACATTTACATGTTGCCAAGGCAACATTTAACCCTCTGACGCTATATGAGCCCTAATTAACTTTTGTCAACAAGCTGAATATCAATATATTATTAAGTGGTCGTGGACAAAATATCTACGGATCGATGATCTTCCTTTTAAGTTAAATAAACCTTTGTGCTTAGGTTTCGACTTGTAAACTATATTGTAATGTCATATCGATTATGAAGTGATAGGGTAGTAATCGTTAAAGACAGGGGAGATCCTAAACTAGGGGCCGTCTGAGAAAAAAAATCGATTTTGGCCGCCAATGATTTTCAAAAATAGCTGTAATGTCTACAAAAAAAAATGTAACAAACAAATGTAAGAAAATGAAGTTGAAAATAGGAAGAAAACAAACTAAGCAACCCAATAAACAATACATTAAATTATGCACTTGTCTCTCTCGCTTTGGTAGCCTCTAACCTGATATTGGTTCTTGAAAACAAATTTCTTCACAGACCTCACTTTCTATTGATTTGAGAGCTAAATTTGAAAAAAAAACAAGTTGACCCTTTCGGCGAAATCGCTTAGTACATCTTAACCATTCAAGGTTATTTAAATTCGCCGCTCATCATTGGAATCTTGTAAACTGTAAGAGATACAGATTTGGTTAAATTGGGGCAAAGTTGCGCAGTTTACGTGCGATCTGCACGTCATATGGCATTTTAAAGCTTCCAAAGTTTCCACAACTTCCAAACATATTAAAAAAATATTACGAAAAATATTTACTTTTCTGAGGTTACTTGAAGCAATATTCTAAAATGAACTGCACATACTTGTGGGCACTTTTTCTGATCTACACTACCGTGTTGTTTAGTTTTTAATCGGATTTTTAGATTTTAGACTTTTCTGGGGCGTCATCAAGTTCAGTTTTTTAAATATGAATTTCTAATATCTTCGGTAACAGTTTTGGAAATGGTAAAAAAAGTAAAGTTTTGGTAAATTTTGGAAATTCTGTGAAATGTCATTACGATCTGCATCCCAGTTTAACGGAATCTGTATCTCTTACAGTTTACGAGATCCTATGTATGTGAACGTAAAATAAAAATGTTTCTTCTTCTCGTGCCTTCCTCGTGTTCAAGCGTTGGCGGTCATCATGTCAATCAATTGGCGGTGGGTTTCGCGGTCTTCGACTATTCTAAAAAGTTGTTCAACTTGGATTCCGGTCCACTGACGAATATTTCGCAACTTTGGGGACAAAATTACTGGTTTAGGTGTAGCGTCCTCAAGATAATTATTTTCAGGAGAAAGGTAGCGGGAGAAGGACCCAAAATAAAACTTCTACGCTTCCGCAGAAATTGACGACGTTTCGACGTTTATTTTACGTCTTTTTCAAGGCTAAAAAAATTAAAAACACAATAACGAAGACGCCATAAAAATTCGCAAACATATATCACCTAGCAGATTAAAAATTAAAAATTCAATTAAATAGTAATGAACTCCCTTACCTATTCCACTTAAATTGAAGAAGTTTATCGTCAGATAGTAATGATGTTTATTGTCCATCGGAACAACCACGAGGAGTTGAAACAAAAACAAAAACGGACAAAGCGTGGACAAACATAAGGGAACCGTAGTTAGCAGTGTGTAGGTACCCAACGCATTAATATTAAATTTCACTTCATCGGGCCTTATCAGCCGGCAAGCCGATGTGTTTATTTTTTTTTCCAGTAATTTTATGGTTAATATTTATCCATGATGTGATGGTGTATTGATTTATACCAACCATTCTTCCCCTATCATACAGACATAACGGCATTATCCTTGCCACACACTAACTTCCCTTCCCACATACGGAAGAATATTGTTTTAATAAATTACTGTATTGGATGCTAAGGCCTTGAACATCCGTTCTGCAATTTACAGTATTATGTACAGAAATCATAATCATTTCACTCACATTTCTTTTGTAGTAGTTGGTTTCCCTATCTAATATGGACGCTTTAAGAAACTCAAAGTCATGTCCCAATGAAAAATGATGCTGTGCTAAGGCAGTCTTTTCAGATTTATTCCTATTTCGTTCTCTGCAATCATAGGTATGTAGGTAAATCCTGTTCTTAAAATATTGTTTTGTAATACCCACGTAACAGCGATTGCAGCCACCACAAGGAATTTTATACACCACGTCCGACACCAGTTCTTGGGGTGTCTTATCTTTGAGACTCGTGAAAATCGAACCCACCCGTTTGACACTATAAAACGCCAGTTTAACATTGGGAGCCTTTACGCGCATATGCCTCTGGATTTTTTCCGATAGACCTCTAATATATGGAAATTTAAAATACAGTGAATCGCTCGGAGCCGGTCTTACATAATTGTTGTTCAGAAGCGAAGGTTTATAGTTGTTAATAACTCTATTAATGAAAGGAACGGGGTAATTGTTTAGTTTCAGCATGTTTATAATTTTCTCCTCATTCTGCTTGTGAAATTTTGGTGCGCTGAGTTTAATTGACCGAAATAAAAGATTTTTTATAGTTGAGATCTTATGTGCTGTTGGATGGGCTGATAAATAATTTAGTAGTCAATGTCTGATCTTCATTGCGTATTACCGTGGTATCTAAGAAAGGAATGTTACCATCCACTTCCCTCTCCATGGTAAATTGTATTTTAGGATGGTAGTTGTTAAAAGCGTCGACAACGATAGGAACTTTATCTTTATGGCAAGCCAGTAACGTGTCATCCACATATAACTTAATAAAATGGAGATCACACGCTAATTTTTTCAACACCTCTGAGATCAGTTCGTTCATCACTAGGCTGGCCAATACCGGGCTGGCAGGATTGCCCATAGCTGTGCCGTCTAATTGTTCATAGAAATTTCCATCAAACTTAAAGTAACTAGTATCGAACAAAAAATCGACAATTTGACAAAACATGTTAAGAGGAATATTGGTGTATGCGGATATGTAATTTCATTTTTTTAATGATATTTAGAACAAGCAACTTGGGAATATTAGTGAACAACGACTCAACATCGAGCGACACAAGGATATAATCCATGGGGAGGGTAATACCCTGGATCACGTCAACAAATTCAAATGAATTCTTAATGTTGTATTGCGTTGTTGTCAAAACTTGAGTAAGTAAAGAATGCACAAAACATGCTAGTTTATAAGAAGGTGAGCCAATACAACTGACCAGAGGCCTCAGAGCTAATGCAGGCTTGTGTGTCCTTCTCAAGCCGTATAATTTTGGAAAAACACTGTTATAAACTTTCATTCTGCTAGAAGTAACATCATCGATGAAATCACCAACATGTAAGCGTCTAACTAACTCGTTAGCGCGGGTTTGAAATCTAGATGTAGGATTATAATTCAACAACCTATATGTTTCGGTACTCAGCAAAGCATTAATGCCCCCAAAATAATCATCCCTAACGATCACGGTAGAGTTCCCCTTATCTGCCCTCATAACGATCAATTCGGGATGAGTTTTTAAATAGCAACAGATAGTTTTAAAATCCTTACTAATTAGACTTTGATTATTAGTATTATGTTTAGCAAACTTCACATAGTTGGTTATAACATTCACAATGTCACCCCTAGTTTCGTTCTGATTGTCTACATCGGGACAAGCTGATTTAAGGCAATATTCTAAATCCTTAATTATCGTAGGTATTGGGAGTTCATCATAACTCAGCGGTAAAGATAATTTAGGTCCAGCACACAGAATTCTTCTTACTTCTAAAGGCATATCTACTTGGGTATAGTTATACAGAAATTTTTCATGAGCCTGTAATTCAAAACTAACTTGGTTGTTGCATAACTTATTAATTTTTGCTATATTATTTGACTTGATCGAGTCAAACAATTTATCATAACGTGTTTTAGATGAATTACAAAAAAACGTGGGGCCACGAATTACATGTCCGAAATATGATGATTCTCATCTTTTGATGGTAGGCAGCAGTATGCGATCTGTCCCCATGCTTCTTAATACTTCCTCGTTGGTAGTAAGTGACGTCCAAGTCACCCGTAACATCCTACGATAGCACCAGCCTATTCATAGCATTGACTCTTAAATCCACGTTTCGCTGGCGTAGAACAAGGCCGACAATACGTAGCATTTCAACACTTTCTGACGTATACTCAACGTTAGATGTCTATTAGTTAAATCCGTTTTCCAGTTATTGAATGCGCTTCTTGCCATTTCAATTCTGACTCCGACTGCCATGTCTGGGTCATTGCTGGAATTTATCCAACAGCCGAGACATTTGAAACGGTCAACACTCTCTATGTTGTTGTTCTTGAGTGTTAGTGTAGTATTGGGCTCCATATTGATTTTGCCCGCTGCCACCCATTTGGTCTTGAGAGCGCTTATTCTTAGCCCTTTGTCTTTACACGCTTGGTTTACTCGATTAAGCAGATCTTCAATATTCTCAGCAAGAAGGGCCGTGTCATCGGCGTATTTGATGCCGTGAATAATTTCGCCACCAATCTTGACACCAGTGATGCTATTCTCCAGGGCCTCCCTGAAAATCTGCTCAGAGTAAATGTTGTACAATGATGGGGAGAGTACGCATTAAACGCCGCGCTAAATGGCAATTGGTTCTGTAATTGTTTGGTCGGTGTCGATCACATCTAGGTACTCAAATAATTTTCGGTGATCTACAGAGTCAAGAGCCCTTCGGAAGTCAATAAAGCACACAAATATGTTTTTACGAAATTCGCAGGAATTTTGGACTAATATGCTCATGGAGAATAAAGCTTTTCGCGTTACCATGCCTCTCCTAAATTCGAACTGTTCTCCATCTACTATTCTTTCACAGGCTGAGTAGATCCTATTATATCTAATTTTCAAAAAAAAATTAAGTGAGTGACTCATTAGGGATATTAGTCTCTAAAGAGTCACTCACTCCAATGAATCTCTTCGCATGTGATTGGTTTGGTCTTTTTTGGGAGGGGGACAAACGTGGACTCTTGCCAATCATTTGGTATCTGGTTTGGAGGACAAAGCACACTGGGATTAGAAGTATGTTTCCCATCCAAGTTTTTAATGAATTTATATGTCTTTTTTGTATTCGCCCGAAGCTTTTTTGACTTCCTTGTGAAGGTTTAAATCAGCGAGGGTTTCCTGTAAATGCTCTATTTTTTGGCAGGCTTCCTGTTGCCATATCTCTTTAGCCTCTGTTATGTTTCGCCGAATTGTTCGGTGGATTTCCCTATAATTTTGTTTGTTTCTGTTTTTGCACCATTAGTCCCAAAGTTTCGGCCGTCATCCACTCTTATTTGGCTTGTGGTGTTCTTTGCCGAAGAGGTTTTGTGCCTTCTAGTAGTGGTGTTTTGAGCACATTCCAGGCCTTATCAGAGTGCTCTGGTTGTTAGTGATCTGGTGTACTGAATTATTGATTTCTTGGGCTAAGTTCTTTTTAATAGTCGGTTGCTTTAGTAGTTGCGTATCTAAAGTATGGGTCTTGTCTATGACCTTCCTCCTTTTTAGTCTTAATCTTAACTTTGCGACAAGCGGATTATGATCGGAGTTCATGTTCGCTCCAGAGTAAGTTTTAACTGATGACATCGAGTTCTTGAAACGATTATTAAGCAACATAAAGTCAATTTGGATCCATATTATGGTTCCATTGTCATCTTTTGGTGATATCCATATATATAGTCGACGTTTCGGAAGTTGGAAGCAAGCGTTCATTATAACGAGCTCGTTTTCCTGGCAAAAACTCGATGAGATCCTCTGTCATTCCTGTCGCCCAGTCCATATTTTCTGGTGACGCCATCAATCATGGCCTTACCAACTTTGGCGCTGAAGTTCCATAAAACTAGTGTTATTTCATATTTTTTAGTGTATTTCAGTGCCTTATGGTCTGTTGGTAGAATGCCTCAACTTCAAAATCGGGCTCTCAGTAGTTGGGGCGTGTACTTGGATCAAATTCAATCCCACTGGTTTTGTGCTTATCTGCAGCAGCATTACTCTGTCAGTTATGGGGAAAATTCTTAGTGGCTTTGGACAAGCTGTCCATTTGTTTGTGTCCTGCGTACTTGAGTTGTAAACTGAATAGCCCATAGATTTCAAGAATCCAGAGTCTGTTTATCTGACTTCGCACAGACCCAGTATCTCGATATTAAGTCTGCGCACTTCCTGTATTAAATTGTGTACGAGACCTGCTTCATGTAGCATTCTTATGTTTCAAGTGACTATCTTAAATAATTTATCTGTTTGTTTGTTTATTTCTCCTCCCGGGGATTCTTAGTTCATGGTATTGTTCTTGTATTGTTCATGGTGATTTTACTAGGGGTATCCAGCAGAATCTTTAATGTAGTGGTTCCTCCTTGCCTTCTACATCTCAATGCCGTTCACTAATACGATAGTTCTTCCGCCTTCGAGGCCAACTTCTTAGTCCTAGGACAATAAAGTGCTCTATTTTTATTAACTCTTCCACCCGAAGCTGTTGGCCAATAATGTTGGCCATTCGGCCCCTACCTGTGTTGGCGTTACCCAAAATTTTTGGCCGTCCCTAAGTTTGGCCGCACGTGTTTCTTACACCCCTTTGCCCATAGGGTGGATCGATCCTGGTTATGAACGTTTGTGGAGGAAATAGTTCATTTGCATTCATCGTTTCACTGGAAGTTTCTGACTAAAGGTGAGAAGTGGACTCTGGGTTGGCAAACCAAACTGGGACTAGAGACAAAAACACTATAGACGAATACACACGTAAGAAGTTTAGGTGCTACGTTTAAAGCTAAAAAATGAGTAAGGTAATCAAAAAAAGCTATCAATAAAAAACGAAAACAAAATGAATTCTTGGGTCTGGTCGGTATTAAGCATCACGGAATTTCAAGGTGTTTCGAAATTTACGAGGAAGAGGGCATCAAATTAAGTAGTTTAAAGCGAAAAAAATTGCGGAATATGTATCAAAAATTATTAAAAAAATTTATGTAAATATAATAGGTTCCTTCATCAAGAAAACAAAACGATAGCTTAGAGTACAAAGTAATGGTTACGGGGGGCTCAAAAACTGAACTGAAAATCTTATAATCGACAAAGCTCCATCATTTCATTTCATTAAATAATTATAACCAAACCAGAAATCGTCTTTTCGTCCTCCAACCTCCAAGAAACCAAATATGAAAAGACATTCATGAAAATGACAGATCGTTGTAGTGCTCATGCCCCCATACAACGTTCCAAATTTGAAGGAAAATTAAAAAAAAATAAATAATCAATCAATACTGACGTTAACTAACCTAACCCAAAAGAAAAGTAAAACTAAACTAACCTCAAGTAACCAAACAACTTAGCTAAACTTAACCTAACCTATGAAAAGACAGAACTGAATTAACCGGAAATAATCTAACTAAAGGCAAAGTAAAACTGAAGTAATTGCGACAACTTGCTGCGGCCCATGGGCCACCCTAAAGGACAAGTAAACCAGTACTAACCAAACCAAAGGCAAAGTAAAACTGAACTAACCAAGCCAAAAGTTATGTGCAGCAATCAACAAGTTCCGTAGCGACGCTAAAAGGCTGCGGCGCCAAGGTGCCGGTGAGGCCCTAACGGGCCACCTTAAAAGACAAGTACGACTGGGCTGACCAAATCAATGGAAAAACAGAACTGAATTAACCTGAACTAACCAATGTCAAAGTAAAACTGAACTAACCGAATAAACAGATCCCAAACTTATGCCGTAGCGGTCTTGGGGACCTGGAGAGCTAACCGAACTAACCTAGCCAAGGCAAAAATAGAACTAAACTAACTTAAACTAATCAATGGCAAAATAAAACTGAACTAACCTGACCAACAGGTCAGAATTAAGAGACAAGTACGACTGGACTGACCAAACCAAAGGAAAAACATAATTGAACTAGCCTAACCACCGGAAAAACAGAACTGAACTAACCTTAACTAACTTAATCAAAAGCAAAGTAAAACTGAACCAGTTCTAATTAGCTTTTGAGCCGCCTGAACTTTAGGGCAAATGTGGCACATACTTAACCGACACATACTTAACTAACTGCTTCCGAAAAGGCCTAGTTTCTGGATATTTGAAAGGAAAACTGGCAACCTAGTCTAATACGTGACAGCGACGCCTAACCAAATACGTCAATAACGTACCGGACATTCCTTAGTGACCTTGATGGCAAAATATGGGGACTCGGATCCGATTCACTATGCGCGTGTGCGTGGGTCAAATCTCGAAACGTACTTGGTTAGAATCACATATCTCCGTATCGAATATTGTTCTGTCACACGCATTTATAAGCCCTTATTGTCGTCAAGTAGATGTTGGAAAATTGACTTTGACATTTTTATCGAACTTTCTCAACGTGTGCTAAAAGAAGATGGGTATAAAAAAATTAAGGTTTCAAAAGTAACTAGATGACAAAAAAAAGTAAATGGGTAATACGTCAAGTAACCGGAGTAACTTGTGAAAGTATCGGCAACATTGGATATCAGAAATCACGAACCAAGCACTTTCGGCCTAGTTCGTGATTCGTGGAGAGTACGTGAATCTAACTACACGTGGGTCTAACTGTGGCGTTTTCAAAAGGGCGCTCATTTCTCGGCCTGTGCAAAAATGGCAACCGACCAGGACTTGAATTCTTTTTAGTAGTATTACCAGTACCAGTAACTGCGAAAAACAATCCACAGATGGTTCTATTAAAAAAAAACGAACTTTTTTTGACAATTTTTCTTTTCTGATGAATGAAAGTTAATTGTGGGCCGCCCTGTAGGTTTTCGTCACTAACTGCCCATGTGGTATTCAGGCACATGGTTTTGGCTAACGAAATCCCCGCACTCATATCGTTAAATATTTCGGATCGTGAGATTTTAATTATCCTTTTTTTACTTTTGATTTCAAAAACAAGAAATTAAAAAATATCTGCGAAACGGTGAGAAAAAGGTATAGGAATGTTAAAGTGGTATCATAAAGAAATCTATAAGAATATATTAAAAAACAAAAAAATGATACTCTTTTTCAGCTGAACCGGCAACACCGCAAAGGTGAAAATATTTTTGAGAGATAGTTTAGACGCATTTGCGACTACACACAAAACTTGATACAAATATGCGAAGCCGATCTCTAGAAACGTCTAAGGTACCATCACCGTGAATCACCCTGTATATGGATCGATGATCTCACACCAAAGTTAAATAGACCTTTTCGCCTCCGGTTCGTCCGACTTCCGTAAACTACATTTTCATAAATATTCTCAAGTTTATTTTCGAAGTTTAAACCGATTTCAAAAAGGCAAATAAATTCAACCGCCACTCCTGAGGCGACCCACAAATATGAGATTTAAATTAAACGTCATTAGCAGGTCGAATTTTAGATCAACTTGGTTTACCAACGAAGTCGCCCAAAAGTTATTCGAACTTCGGCAATGTGGTTTGTCCGTCAGTCAAACCGCCCATGACTATGTATAACTCATTCACTTATTTTTACTATTTCGTCACCTTTAAAAACTTCATTTTTTTTATACCTATCAGCACATGTTCAGAAAGTACAATAAATATTTTAAAGTCAGATTTTCAACGCCTAAACGATGTCAATAATAAGTGAATGGCTTACATATTGTAAAGTCTGCAGTGCCGATGAATTAATTGATACGTTAAAAAATAATTTTGTCATCTAAATTCAGGAGCGAGTTTTAGTTTTAATTTGTATCGTGTTCGCTTCATTTGCACTCAAATCAAAATCTGCTTCGCGATTTAATGCAATTTTCATTGCTGGAAATATTGTGCCCAGTTACGAATTCACATGGACACAATCATCGGGAGGGGTGGGACTGCAAATATTCCATTTGCAACTCGATCGAGGGTCAGCTAATTAAATAAGCGGGTAATGTAATAATACGAAATTGATTCAGTTATCGCAATTTAAGTTATTTAATTACGTGGAATTTAAAGGTTAAGGAAATCCCGTAGGTTCTACTTGCTGTAGTAAGGTTAGTGAAATTCATTGGTCTTCTGTCACCATGAGTTTCCGTCCTTTCCAAAACTCCAATTACTTTATAATTAGAAACATATTGGTCGTGCTGGGTTTAACTACAGATTAGATATCTCAGCAGGCTTATATTTCTAAAACATTTTCCAGACGTTTTAATCATATACAGGGTGTCCGCTGAGGTTTCAACGATATTTCGTATATAAATTTTGTTAGCGTTTGTTTTTGTTTGCCTATATAAAATGACTGGTTTGGAACAAAAAAACATTCTATTCACTTTTCCCGAATTTCCAACGGTTCATGAAATATCGGGGTTTTAAGTTACCAGAACCTATAAGTAGCTGTGAAAAAAAATGACATTATTGCGACAAAAAGTTTAGCTTTATAATAAAAAACGCAATGACAGAGTAATTATTATTAAAGCTGCTCTATGTGACCATCGTCTTGTGCAATACACAATTCGATTCTTCGTCGCAGCTCTTGTTCCCAGTTGAAGTCTGCCATGTTGTTTTTCACTTCATCAAACGCTGCATGAATCCTCTCTATGAATTGGACCCTGCAATTAGGTTTTCCCGTTGAATAGGTAAGTGTTTTCACATGTTTCCATAAGAAAAAAGTCCAACGGGTTGAAACCTGGCGATTGCGGTGGCCAAGCAATGGCACCACCACGACCTATCATCGATTTGGATAATTTTCATTGAGAAATGCGGTGTCAACTCTTCCACAATGTTCCGGAGCAGCATCATGTAAAAAGTTATTGAGCAAGTCAATCAAGGTTTGAAGAGGAATGCCCGCAAGTAGTAAAGGTAGATCGTTCTCCAAAAAGGCTCGATACATTTGACTATTCAAATTTCCGTCAAAAAATGTGGTTCAATATCTGCATTATTAATTAGTCCAGCCCAAACGTTTACTTGGAGACCCTGAGGTGCAAATCCAAGCTAGCGAGAACCTGGAGATGCGTCTACAATTGTAAAGATAATTGTGACGGAAGTGATGTGGAACTCCGATGGAGTATGCTGGAGGAGGCCCTTATAGGTACCAAGATAACCAGGAGCTAGACATAGACTATATGGAGAGCTCTGCCAGGCAGTGGTGGATGACGGATGAGATCCTATGACTTATGGACGACAGAAGAAGAGAAAAGACCAGAGGGGGGGAATCTTTAAGAAGAACTGAATCGAAGGGTGATAACAGAGTGACGGAAGGCAAAGGAGCGTTGGTTAACAAAAAGGTGCATTGAAATCGAGGCACTACAAGATAAGCACGACTTGTTCAATCTCCACAAAAAAATCAAGGAGTTAACCAGCACGCAGCGTAAACAGCAGCAGGGTGTTTTGGGAGATGCCAATAACAGAATTTTGGTGGGCGCTGAAGAAAAGAGAAAACGGTGGGAGGAATATGTGAAGACCCTCTTTAACGATGTTCGTAGTAATACGCGCTATCAGGCTTCAAAAAACCGACAAGGCCGTGGAACTTGAACAGGTGCACGCGGAAACGCTCAAACTCATTGCGGATGCAGATGGGGAGAGTTAGCCTTCCTCACCTCTCGCACCTCTCTTTTTAACTCTATATATTAGACTTGAGGAATACCAGTAGACTGGCTAAAATCGACGTTCATCGCCATACCCAAAAAACCGAATGCTTCCCAGTGCAATGACTACCGCATGATGTCCTATGTCTACCGCATGATGTCCCATGTCCTCAAGGTATTCCTCCGTATCATCCACACCCATATGCCAGATGCGAGGGACAGATCGGTAGCACGCAGTTCGGATTTACGACCGGAATGGGTACAAGCGAGGCTTTCTTTACACTCAACGGTGAAGCAGCGGTGTAGGGATATGAATGTAGATATATACGCATGTTTTATGGACTAGCATTCGACTGCGTTTCGCACCAGAGACTTGCTGAAATCCTCCCTCAAATCCATAGATGTTGATGAGGGAGACCTGCGCATTATCACCCAACTATATTGGAATCAGAGGCGGAAGTCAGAATAGAGGGCAAAACATCTGAAGAGGTGGAGTATCGGACGGGAGTGAGACAGGGTTGTGCTCTGTCGCCCCTTCTTTTCAATGCATAGTTCGAAGCGATTTTTCGTGAAGGATTGGAGGATGTGAGAGAGAGCATCAAGATCAACAGTAATTGCGTTAACAACATACGCTTTGCTGATGACACTGTCGTGCTTACTGACAGCCTGCTGCATCTCCAGAGCATGATAAACCGTATTGTCGAACATAGCATGCAGCACTGACTAGAAATAAACATTGCCAAGGCCAAGATTGTTATATTCTCCAAGACACCAAAACTAGCAACCCTCAGAATTAACAACGGGGTTGTACAACAAGTCTCGGCTCTAAAATATCTTGGCGCGCTCGTCAACGAAACCAATGACCCTAAAGTCGAAATTCTTGCAAGGATCGAACAGACCAGACGCTCAATGAGGAGCTTCTTCGTTTGCCGTGACCTGAGTCTGCAGCTGCGTGTGTGAATGCCACTCTGCTATATCTTCCTGGCCCTTGTATATGGATGTGAAAGCTGGACCTTTAACGAAGCACTAGAGCGTCGGATTAGCGCATTCGGGATGTACTTATATCGACGTATTCTGTGCGTATCCTGGATAGACTGAATAATCAACGAAGAGGTACTCAGGCGGATGGATAAAGATAAGAAACTATTAACAACAATAAAACAAAGAAAACTGCAATACATCGGTCACATCATGAGAGGAGAGCGATATAAAATACTCCGCCTTGTTATTGAGGGCAAAAGATCTGTGGGCATACGGCAGAATTCGTGGTTCAAGGATCTGAGAAGATGGTTTGTTCGAGCGTCTATTGATGTATTCAGGGGTGCAGTTTCGCGCACCATTATAGCCAGTTGGATCGCCAACCTTCGGAGAGAGACGGCGTCATAAAAAGAAAAAGTTTACGGAGAATCTTCTCTGAAAAAGAGTTTCTCGAACAGCATGAGGATTTTCGATTGCCCACAAATGATCATTGTAGAAATTATTGATCCCATCTCTTGTTCTCTCTTGTAAATGTCGTCACCGAAAAGGGTACTTGGAAGAATATTCAATTGATTGTTCCACCATTCACAAAGACAAATTCTTTGGGGTAGATCAGATGGGAGAAGTTCTTGTACCTGTTGTCTCGCAATGATCGTGCACCGCCGTCTTAGTTTGTTCAGTAAGTGCAGAAATTCTTTTCGTACTTGTCCCTTGATCATTTTCAATGAGGTCAAGAACTTCTGCAGCATTATTTCTCTGCACAACTTCTCTTTCGCAAATCGGCTAAGAATTTTTTTCTAGTACCATCCAACTTCCTAATTAGTAAATTATTACACCCTCTTTTTACAAAAATGTCATTTACTCTTGAGAAATTACTTCTAAGTATTCGTAACTTCCGATATTTCATGAACCCTTGGGAATTCGGGAAAAGTGAATAGAATGTTTTTTGTTCAAAATCAGTGATAGAATTCATATACGAAGTATCCCTAAAACCTCAGTGGATACCCTGTATTTGATCCTTTTCAAGAATACTAAAACATATGCAGTTAGAACTATAAGATCAATAATTTATCAATCAATCAATAATTATATATTATGTTTTTACATAACTGTATAGGATCACTATTGACAATGTAGTTAAATGTTCTACTGTCTCAATAATGAGTCAAGTATGTGAATGAAACGACGACATTTTTGAAAAAATAATAGCGATTTTAATGATAAATTATGTTTTTTATTTAGATACTGCATCTTCATGCTAAGATATCTGTTAAAATGAATAGTAAAGCATGTAATCTTCCCATTTGTTAACAGTAAAAGTGGAACAATTTTCCAGTCATATTGATTAATGTGCTTTAAATTACTGGTCTTTTAGAGTTTCTTCTTGTAACGTAAATATTTAAATTGTTTATACTGCAAATGATACTCACTGAGCTCATTAACAATTTCACTGGCAATAATGAAGTGAAACCAAGCTTCTAGTCCTACACAGATATGGCATTAACTACTCATCGATACATTTAATTCAATAACAAATTGAACGCAAATTGCCCGGTACAGAAATTTAATTTCTAATAATTTGATTTTAGTATGGAACATTATTAACAAATATAATGCCAGTGAAGGAAATTTTGTGAGCTTTAAAAGATGCATTATTTAGCAGCTATTATGCTAAATTAACTGGAATGCCAAAAATGTAGATCTGACTATCATGACGTACAAACAGGTCAAGAACGAAGCCTTAAGCTTAGGAAGCTTTAGTTCACTGGATTCTGCTTTAATATTTAAGCGTCTTTCCAAGACAAAGAAATAACAAAGTAGTGAAACATTTTTTTTATTTTGTACAACTAAGCCACAGATGGGTTCAAGAAAAAAAATTACGATTACTTAAAATTAAAAATTGGGACCAACTTTCCAGATATTGGAAATAAATCCACAGAGGAAGGGAAGAAAAGGAAAGAAAAAATCAAGGCTCACTCTCTAATGTCAATCCATTCTAGTTTGGGACTCTATACCATTAGGAATTTTGTTTCAATCTAATGCGAGGTTCAGCCAATATTGGGTTCTCATTGAGTTCAATGTTCATTACTAACAGCTCATTAGTTTTCTAATATTCAGGGTGTTTCAGAAAAGTGCTGACAAACTTTAGGCGATTATAGAAGACGTCAAGTCATCCAACATTTGCATCCAACATGCAACCAAATACCATTTAACTCAAACATGGCGCACATTAGCGCTTTTGACTAAGAGTACTTTTGTATAGAAAATATTGGACTTTCACAATGTGCTTCCAAATGGTCATTTTTTTCCAGTGGCGTATATGTTAGAGGCAAAACTATTCTAGGCGACCCCAAAATGTACCCCAGCAGCACATGAAAAACACGTCCCAACGCTCATAAAGTACGTCTCACCGTCTAAGTAATGGTATATAGAGTAATTGGGACACTTACGCACAGGCCATAACTAACTACAATAAGCAGATCAGGGCTGCTAAAAGAAAGTCTTGGAGAAGGTTCTGTGGCGTGATTTCTTGGAGATTCTGTGGCGGGAACCTGCCAACAAGCGCTCGAATCCATAGGATTCTCTCCAGGGGCCGTGTCAGGAGCTAGGATCGATTAAACCATCCGATGGAACCTACACCTCCACTGGTAGTGAAACGTTAGAGATCCTGGCAAGCTGCAATTTCCCGGATAGCCGGCTGACAAATTTGGAGACTAACACAGGCCCTTTGGGACGATTTAAACGATCAGTAGGGCAGATTGGGAGCTTTCCAAAAACGTGGTCAGACCAACCCTGCTAAAATCCACTGTTACGGCTTTTCAACCATACAAATCCACTGGAGAAGCTGGAGTGGTCCCGGCACTATTACAACAGGGCCTTTATTTCAGGGGGTAACTTTATTTCAAACTGCTGGTCCAGGGTGAGAGTCGTCTTCATACCAAAGATGGGATGTGGGAAAAGACTCTAATGGCTCAGGCCAATCAGTCTAACCTCGTTCCCGCTGAAAATCTTGGAAAAGTTGCTAGACCTATCATGAGGAAGAGAGCGCTAATAACGTAACCCCTTCATACGAAACAGTATGCATACCAGGCTAACAAATCAACAGAACTAGCACTCTACAACCTGGAGGAGAAAATCCAGGATACCCTGGATACAAAAGGTGTCGCAGTTGCTTTTTTCATAAACATCGTAATGACCTTTAATAATGTACCTACAGACTCCCTCCTCAGCGCCAGTAAAGCGAGAAGGGTCGAACCAACAATAACCAACTGGATTTGCAACATGTTAGAAACCAGACTGATCACTACATCATTAAACGATGACACTGTAAGATTCACCACAGCGGGAGGTTGTCCACAGAACGAAGTCCTTTCACCACTCCTGTGCTCCTTACTAGTAGACGACTTTTTGGCTACTTTGGAACTATCGGAAGCCGAGGTCCAAGCATGTGCGGACATCGTTATCCTTATAAGAAACCACCCAGACCAACAAATCTCCAGCACGTTGCAACAGATGCTAGATTTTGTACATAGCTGGTGTTCAAAAGAAAACCTAGCAATAAACCCTAGGAAAACGGTGATTGTGCCATTTACCCGAAGGAGGAGGCTGGACTTCCTCAAACCGCCATCTTTGTTGGGGACGACAATCCAGTTTACCAATGAAGTACAATTTCTAGGAGCCATCCTAGAAAATTTACTCACCCTACATGTGATTCGTAGCGTTAGGAGGCCACAGCCCTCCCTTTGGTAGTGTAAGAACCTGTGCGGCAAATCATGGGGGATGGGACCCCAACAAACTATGTGGTTATACGTGACACGGTTAATAAGATCGATAATCACGAATGGGGCCATAGTTTGGTATCGAAAGAGCAGACAGAACTCCATCAAAGCTAAACTGTCCTCTCTGCAAATATAAATGTCTCTGCATTACGGGGACAATGAGAACGACGCCCATGGCAGCCATGGAGCGCATTTTTGACCTGCTTGCACTTCCAATACACCTGGAACGAGAGGCCATGAAGGCAACATACTGGCTGCAACCAGTGACACACATAGCACCGCAGCCATTCGATGGTGAGATCAATAATGCCTAGGCTGGCTTGGAAGGCCTTAGGGTATTGAACATGGTCTCCGACCTAATGACATCAAAACGTATATTAGACACACACGTCGTCAGGATTTCCTCACTGGGCAGACTAGGACGAACGAGGCGAAGATCTGTAACTGGCAGGAAGTACATGGTACACGGACGGATCCAAAACCGACGAAGGAACTGGCTCCAGACTATACGTGAGATCGGATCTGCATAGCAGAAAGCCTGGGCCGATTTACCATAGTGTTTCAGGCAAATATACATGGCATTGAATTGTGTTCCCGACACCTATTAGAGCAGGGAGGACACAATAGAACAATAAAGATCTGCTCGGATTTTCGGGCGGCGCTTCTAGCGCTTATGTCTTTGCGCAACAGCCAAATTAGAGTGATGTTATTGTGCGTGATCACTGTCATTTGAGTGGTAACTTTCGGGGATATGCACATCAAAAGTGTAACTTATACTATCAAAATTCCTTTATAGTACCGATACTATTTCATAATCTCACCGGATATGACAGTCACTTTATCATTAAGGAATTAGCTAAACAAAATAACGTCAGTCTACTTCCGCTTAATTGTAAAAAATATATAAGTTTCACTGTTTTCGATAATGACACCTTAATTAAATTTCGTTTCCCTGAATTGTGCAGGCTAAATAGGAGACAAATCAGACTGGCTACTGCACTGTACACAGGACATATCCACACCTAAGATTTCACATGCACAGACTCGGACTGTCCGAAGAGACGGACTGTCGGCTGTGCTTGGAGGACGACGAGACAGTCGCGCACGTGCTATGTGACGTGCTAAGTTTGTCAAGGTACTTTTGAATCACCCTGTATAAAATAAGCTAGAGTTATTAGTGCTGACAGTTTATAATCAACCCTGTTTCTCTTCTGGCCATTCATCTATTAAGTCTCTCTATTGAAACATATTATTTCACAAACATAACTGAAACGTGAGTTGACATAACCATTAAACTCCTTTCATTTGAACGGTGCTAAAATCGTCCAAAGTTGGCGTTAGGCGTATTCACTTTCAAACAAAAAGTGTCGCCCCAACTCCTATCTCGTCCCATAACTCCTCATAACGCAATTCCACGATAAATTAGGCTTATTGGGCTTAATTGAGTATTCATTAACAGGATACTGATCAGCTGTAATCTATTTAGCTGACAAATGTAGTCCATTGCGGCCCAGCTCTACTATATGGCACTGATAGGGCCGGCGGTTGGATTTACTGCAGTAATTCCTGCCTACAATGTACGAGTATATGTATGAGGCCGGGTATATGATATTAGCAAATATTACCATAGTGTGGGATGTATAGATGCAGTTAAAGCGAATTGTCTGTTTGTTTAGCGAGAAACTATAATATGTATATCGATAAGCGTTTATTGGAGTTTATAAATGAACACGAAGTCGACGATAACTGATTATTAAAGCGCAAAACTACGGGTCAACTTTTAAGCAGGTTGGTTCCTTTAAAATTGGTAACTTTTATTGTGCAATGCTTGACGTCAACCAACAAGGGAGAAAAGAGTGCACAATGAATATACTCTCTGTTCAGCGAGGGTTCAATATGACATCACATTCCTCATCTCATTTCATTAGAAAAAGATCGCTAAAAAGCAAGCGTATTCTTAGTTCTTATTAATAATAAAACCACCAGTTAAAGTCAGTTTGACACCTAATGTCAAAATGTCGTCGAAATTTAGAAATTCTGGATTAATCGTCACCGGCAAAAGAGTGTAAAATTTTGTAAAATGGTTATTTGGCCCTAGGGTGAAAAGGAACAAATTTTGATATTAAGACTCATTGACTACTTTAAGCGAGAAAAAGTGGCACGAAAAACCAGTAGAAGCAGTGTTCAAGGTAAGATTTTATTTGATGTATTTTTGAAGACTAAATACCATATTTTTAACCAGTTCAACTGACATTTTATCAGAGACAGACGTTTTTTTTGTATGACGTTGCAATTTATGACGTAATATTTAACCCTCGCTGAACAGAGTATACAAGGCTTTCATTTCAAAACAAACCATTCTAAACTAACCTGAACAAATATTGATTTAAGAAAGAACACGTCCATTTAGATTTAAAGGAAACGTTTGATTATCGATGTGAAAATAGTGTTCCTTCTCCAGAAAAATCCCAGCTAACTTCGATATGGGTCGTCATTTGACATTTAAAAGTGAGGTTAGCTGTAGAACAAGGGCAGTGACCTAGCAGATATGGACAGAGCTTACAAATGCCGATATTTCCCTAAAAATGACCCTTTTTTTGGCCGGGAGTTTGTCACTTTTACGGTTCCACTGACGTAATTTTGCCGTCAGCACACGTCATACAAGCTCCATAGCCGTAGCAGCTTAAAGCCGGACCGGTAATTGATTGTCGATTGTTTTAGGAGAGAGGTTTTAGAAAACCTTAGAGCTAGGTCATCTAAGGGCTAGGAGCCCTAGCGCTCTAGCTAGGAGATAGATAGATAAGTTCGGTAATCGATTGGATTGGAAATAAGAAATAATAAAAATAATGACAATGACAACTGGTTTGCAATAATTTGACGTAAGACGTCATCGTTTTAAGGTTTCCACTGCTAAAAAAGGGGGCCAAAACTGTAACAAAGGAGGGGTCTTCTGATTAGCTCGATGAAGAGGGGGTAGTAGGAGGGGGTAGTTTTTTTTTACGTGTATGATCAAACCATAAAGTACCAATCGAAAGAGGCAAATCAAATATGATGGGTTTGAAGCCTCTTCCGTCACCTGTATATGACATTTATTGAGCTGAGATGGCAATGTTACCTTGACAATTTTAGAGTGCCTGTAATGAGAGTGTCACCTAAAGAACTTGTCCACCATGTTTTTTCCAAGATTAACATTGTTCTTCTGGGCGAAAGCCTTCAAATGACTTTTTTTCAGACAAACTAATAAGTAAACGCTTTAGTTCAAGATACATTATGAGCAATTGAGAATTGTTGAAGAATTCACAAATTCCAACAACAACCCTTTTAAGTACAGGTAATTTTTGAATATCCCGCCACTTTTAGATGACGTTTATCCATCATCGAGTTGACGTACTGAGTACTGACAGCCGACTGAATTCCAAATTGCTCTTAGAGTATTCTTGTGCTTAAATTCATATTGAGGAAACAAAGGACGGGTTTATTCCCAGGACGTAGTAGGGCCATAACCCGAAAATGCATCAAAATGCCATATACCATATATGTCAATCTGACCATTGACTTCTGACTTTGGAAAAAACATGGCAGCACCAATAGAAAACGATACCACCTTATGGCCACACCACTGCCACCTAGACTATAAGGCCGTGAAGCAGAATTTGTGACGTCACAGTCGTGGTCCAAGGTCACCATTTGAAATTGATGGATTTCAATTGATTTCGTGTATATTTTCCGTGATTTTACTGTGATTATTCTGTTTTTTAATGCGAATTTTGTTTTTATGAACATTACTGGACTTTAGGAAACGTATTAAAGTTTGTGCTAAATTCGGAACTATGCATTTTAGTGTTTAAAAACTGTGAAAATGCCTTACCGGTGTTGTGTCGGGGTGCAACACAAACTTAAAGAATGGACTTAAAAAATCGGTTTTTTGGTTTCCCAGGGATGAAGTGTTAAGAGAAAAATATATTAGAGCCTTTAAAAGAGAAGAGTTCGTGCCTGGAGAACATAGTAGGGTACATTTATACATAAATAAGTAACAAGAATTTTAGAGAAAGTTAGGTTATCCCTCAGATTTCGTTTATAAACAAAGCATGAATTCCATGAACTTTGTAGAAAACTGGTGTTTTAGGTATGTGAGGTGCATTTTCGCAAGGATGAAGTACAGAAAAAGTTTATTTTTTATAATGAAGAAACAGATCAGACTTTGCAAGCCTCTTTGGATATTCCAAAATTGATCTGTGGTAAGAACTTATTACACACTTAACTTATGCTTATAAATTATATAGTCTCCATTTAACTATTAAATCTCTGAGTATGAAACAGATCCCTTGAAGGGATACTTTTATTTATTGAGTTGAGAAATGAACTTGTATCATACCGGTCATATTCCTAGGAAAAGCAGAGGATAATAAGATAATGATGTCAACATTTTTGTCTCCTGTAACATTCATTCATATTTTTGTTAGGTAAGTCTTTTTACACTCTTTTACAGTCTCAAGCTGATGTGGCTTGGATGCGTTGTTATATAAGCTATACCTTCTAAATAAAAAACATATGTTTCTTGAATTATCTGTTTTATTTTTGATTGCTAAGGGCCAAATGTTGCAATAATCAAAACATGTATTATTTGTGTGGGTTTGTCCAACTTCTTAGTTGTAGTCATAATAATTGTATTCTCAATTTTCACCCATTACAACCCATGTAAACAAAATATCCATGGCAAAGCTTGTTTATGAGTTGTAATAGATGAAAATTAGGAATATGATTATGACTATGACTAATAATAAGTTGAATAACCTGGGATTTACTACAATGAAAAGTTGTTGGCAATTTAATCTTACATAATTACCTATAAATAGAAAAAAACAACTTCCTGCAGATTACAACATTTTGCACTTTCAACAAGTTTTTATTACGTTGAGTCCTTGCGGTTACTACACACACTAGCACTCAAATCCTCTCGAAGTAGGGAGGAGTAGGCTCGATACATCTCTGTTTGTGGAAGTAAGTAGGTAGGTACTTTCTGGACACTGGCACTTTCCAACTACTATTGAGTTTCGACCATTTTGACTGTAAAGACCTCACTAAAGAAGTTCTATGCAGGACATCAAGTTTTTGGTATAAATGGTAGGTATATGATGATCTCTTGCTTATTCCTTTAAGAAAATTAAAAGTTAAAAGATAATGTAATTCCTAAATTTTTAACAGAAATATGAAGTTTACTGAGTTTGATCTTAGTCATGTAGTACATTTACACCATGTGCACCAAATTAGACCAAGGAACAAATTAAGTACCTAATCAACTTGAATCAAAGTTTGTCAACGAACAGCTGTTTTAGTTATAAATGGAAGCTTTAGCCCTTTTTGGAAACTGCAATCCAATTCCAGAATCCAATTTGGGGCTAAAGTGTTGACACCATAAAAAAGACTGTTTGATCTACCTCCTTTACTCTGGACTAAATATTTGGTCCCCAGTGTTTACGTCATAGTGACATCATTTGATACTTGGACCAAATGTTTGGTTCATGCAGTGTACCTAAACGAGTAAATGTAATACATCTATATAGGAATACATTGAGAGCAAATAAATCTGTTTATGTAACAAATTTTGAAATTTGTAAAAGAGTGTTACATAAAGGAGCTAGGGTTTTGTATAAAAGAATATAAATGATTAGAAACTCTTTTTGCATTCTTTGCTCTGGGTTGGTTCTCTTGGAGAAAAAAGCTACATTCTTAATAGTTATGTATTAAAAAGTTAAATGACACCTACAATACTTGCCTACTGGCCAGTTTACTGTTCTAGTTTATCGACTTCAGTCTGGCCTTTTTCATATTCAGGAATCAAGATTAGTCACTGAGGGTTAACCTAACTTTTTTTATGAAACTATGTAGGTACTCTGTATTTTAACTTACCCTACTATTTTCTTCAGATATAGATTAGCCTACATCCATTTTTTCTTCACACCCTCATTCCTTTGAAACCAAACAAGGGATTTGCTGGACCTGTTTACATTGATTTCGCACCGTCACACCCAACCCCGTTTCAGAACTTTTCAACACTTTTAAAGCACTTGTTGTTAGTCTAAATGCAGCACTAGCTGCAAGAAATGTCCTAAAGTCCGGCACAATTTAAAAAAACAAAATTATGAGTACAAAATGAATAATATTAGTCGTAAAGTCGGAAAAAATATTTGAAATCCATACAATTCAAATGGTCCCACACTAGTGACCTTGGACCACGACTGTGACGTCACAGCTTCTGCTTCACGGCCTTATGGTCTAGGTGGTAGTGGCCACACTCTCATTATTGGCACTCTAGACAATTCGTCAAAGCTCAATCGATAGATGTCAGTTTATTGACAATTTCGTTTTCATACTCCAAGACAGAACGAGCATCAGTCCATCTCACTCGTCATTGGGAATACTAATGGCGGGGAAGGAAAGAAAAGAAAAACTAACGCTAATAGTTTCATCATAAGTGAGTTTTGCTTCGTTTTTTTTTCTGTTGTTATGGTTACTGTTTTCTGTTGTGTATGTTAAATAATCCAGAACTCCTAGAAATTCTATTCCTAATATTCGTAAACTATGATATGGTCCATTTCAAATAAATATTCATCTAGCAGGCTGAGGAATTGACAGACTCGTCCTATTCCTTCCATGTAAATGTGTCATATATATGTCAATTTCTCAGGTTACTAGATGAATATCTATTTGAAATGGACTATACTATGAACTATGATCCCTGATAGTATACGCCAACTGCAGAGCGTGCATAAGTTAGTGAGTTAAAAAAACACTGGGGCTGGTAGAGTTGAGGAAAGTTGTTATTAACTAATTTTTTTTGAAACTTTTCTTTAGGAATTAATAGAATGGATAAAATAGAAAATTATAGGTGGTGGTAGAACTTAAAACCATTTATAATAATATCAATTTTTAGAATAAATATAATGGTTTAGGTGTAGCGTCTTCAAGATTTTAATTTCCAAGAGAAAGGTAGCGGGAGAAGGACTCAAAATAAAACTTCTACGCTTCTCGCTGTAAAAAAGTAAACAACACCCTAACGAAGACGCCATAAAAATACTGAAACACTCATTCTCACTTAACTAAATTAAAAATTAAAAATTACACTAAACAAATTAAAAATAAAAAATTTAATCAATACGAACACCCTTACCTTTTCCACTTAAATTGCAGACATTTTGTGTCAGATAGTGAACATGTTTATAACCACGGGGAGTGACGTACATTGAAACAAAAACGGACAAAGCGTGGACAAACATAAGGGAACCGTGCTTAGCAGTATTAATCCGTTGGGTACCTACTACACACTGCTAAGCACGGTTCCCTAATGTTATATAGGGAACCTTGCTTAGCAGTGGGTGTAAAGCGGCCCTGACGGGCCTGACGGCCGCTTTTTTTTGAACTAACCTGATCAACGGGAAAACATAACTGAACTAACCTAACCAAAAGAAAACTAAAACTGAACTAACCTGAACCAACCTGATCTAACCTAAACTAATCTGAACTAACCTAACCAAAAGATTTCTCATAGAGAAACAAGCGACCCGTCAGGGCCGCTTTGTTTCCCTTATAGCGACGTAAGCCTATATGGCCAATGCGGCCCGTTAGGGTCTTAAACTAACCTGGTCAAAGGAAAACTATAACTTTTACGATATTTTTCAAGATAATTTACAAGGTTAACCAGAGTTTCTCACTAATGTCACTTGTTGATTTGTGACAAATGTCGTTTCAATTTATATCCCCATGACAGTGTTTTAACCTTTGAATAGGTAGGCAGAGGCAGGAGGATACCACGCCGGCGTCTGTTACCAGTTTGCTCCAATCTGTCAAGTGTCAAAATGCCAGTGGCGTAGCATTGGTATTGTAGCACATAAGAAAATATTTTATTAAAAATAATAATAGAACTAAATTACTATTTGTAACATTAATAATATTATACGTAATATTATTGGCAAACATCGACTTTCTTTTAAATAAATAAAAATAATTGTGAATTAATAGTCGTTGATAACCCTGGGATTACATCTCATACGCCACTGGAAAAACTGCTCGAAAATGTAAATAAAAAAACTGCCAACAAGTTACAGGATTAGAAAAATATTTCCCAAATTACCATTATTGACTTCACTGCGGTAGGTATATACTAAATCACATTTCGAAGATTTGGATGTAAAATAACTGGTTTTAGAGTTATTTGAGAAAATTTTATTGTTGCTGAAAAACGCCATTATCTGTTTTCCCGTGAAACGTAACTCCAGCTCTATAGCCGCTGCTTTTACAACCGTAAGCTGCACATCTTACCATTGTAAACAACACAATTATTTATAATGTTAAAGTTTTGCAAAATGCAATTTATTGCAAAAAAACACATACCCAACGAAACGCTTAGTTTTCATCTTAAACATGGCGTCTCATCATTTTTGGTAACAGCTGTCAATGTAGGGGAGAAGGGGAGAATTGCGCGGGTGGATTCTATTGTCTACCTATTGAAAGGTGCCACCACATCAGTAAAAAGAAAATCGACACGGCGCAACCCTCAAAAAAACATACGTTATAAGTGTTATCATCGAATTCCTTGCAAGTTTGAACAAGAAGAAAATACTTCTTTGCACTATTTCGGTCGTGATTCTCGGTACGCGTGGGTGGTTTCGTAGGTACGTTAAACAATTATTGCTTCTGTGTCCGATTATTATTGAACTAAGAACTGTACAGTTTAATGACGTGATTATTGGTCTGTTTTGATGCTGATTCTTAATTTGCCCCGGGGTCCTTTGTAAAAAAAACAATTTTTCGTATGCTATAGAGCCTAACTGCAGAAACCAGCAGCTGAAGCCGATGTATAACCCAGGTAGGATTTAATCAAAAAATTAGGAATTTGGTGGTGGATTAGCCGAGTTTAAATACTTTGGGGTCTTGTAAATTTCAAAACTCACGGGATTAAAGATTTATTGTTTTTTCTAACATACATTTGGAATGGCTTAGAAAATCATTCATCCCAAAAAAATTCAGGATAAGTTTATTATTAAAGAAATTTTTGATCTTGAAATTGTAAAAAATTGTGGCTTATTGCAAAAATAGTTGACATTCCTAAAAAATTAATTGAATTTCTGGCATTAGTTGACATTTTAAAACCACACCCAGTGGAATGTTGCCAATTGTAAGGAAAATTCTTGACGAATATTTTATTTTTATTATATTATTTAATTTTATATTTTTCAAAACGTTTATTTTAATCAAGAAGCGGTGAAAAAAACTACAGGTTCTGTAATACCTCGTAATTTATTAATATAATTTAGTAGCATTATTAAGGGTGTACATGGTACAATACTGTACTCTTGTACATTCTCAAGATTAATGCTAATCTTTATTTACGTGTGAATTGTTGTCAAGGAAACAAAACATGTCGTAGGTAACTTACAACTTAAAAAGTAAACTGCCCTAAATATGAAATCTGTAGTTACCACTTTTTCGTTCAAATAATTATCCTTCTATT
The DNA here is from genome assembly GCA_951812265.1 of Taphrorychus bicolor. Lineage (NCBI taxonomy): Eukaryota > Metazoa > Arthropoda > Insecta > Coleoptera > Curculionidae > Taphrorychus > Taphrorychus bicolor. The sequence goes on along the minus strand of OX638298.1, from coordinate 44,283,403 downwards.
AGGATGAATTGAGACAAATGTAGGTCACAGTGTCTCCTTTTCATTAGAAAATTTACTTTTCACTGAAAAATACATAAAATATGCCATAAAATGAAGTAATTTACCGTCCACCCTCCTAGCATTGAAATGAACATACACGGGCGCACTAGTCCGTCATCTATATGACGCATCAAACGTCGCGCCGTCGACTAGCGAAACCAGTGGTGGTTTTAAAATTGTGAATTACCTATTTGACAGATGATTGATTGGTGTGGATCAATGAAACTACAGGATGTAAAAACGCTGTATAATGTCGACGTTTCGGCACCAAATTAGTGCCATCATTTATACACTCATCAAGCACAAAATATTGAGAAGTTATCGAAAATCTGAATCCTAAAAAAAAACAAAAAAGAGCGAAACAAACAATAAGGCTCTCTGTACTTACATACAATACCAGCCATATCCTCTGTTGTCAGCAATTCATATTTCCACTTATTAGACAAGTCCAAAACAAAGAAAAAAAGCTAAATCAAAAATAAATAAAATACGCAAAATTCTTCTTCTCTGAACTTCTTTTGCTTTTTTTTGAAGATTCCACTTGGCCGATGGATGTTAAATTCCTAAACACTGAACAATTTCATTTTGCCTTGTACTGTGTAGCTGAATAGTCCTCTCTTCTCGATGTTCGAACATCAATATAATAAATAATAATATTTACAGAAAAGGAAAAATGAGCTCTTTCTGTTTTTTTTTAGGATTAAGATTTTTGATAACTGCTCAATATTTTGTGCTTGTTCAGTGTATAAATGTTTTTATTATATACAAATTTTTAGTGTCCTGAAGATGGCACTAATTTACCGCCGAAACGTCGACATTATACAGCGTTTCTACATCCTGTAGTTTCATTGATCCACTCCAAGCAATCATCTGTCAAATATATATTTGGGATCACTAGAACCACTGTTTCAATTGTGAGTTATCTTTAAATCTCATTAAATGATTGTTGTATAATGTACCATTAATAAAAATTAACAAAATTATTATTTATTCAACAATTTTTTATTAAATACATTTAAAAGAAATAATATTAAATATTGGTGATTCACGTTACTCGACACTGAAGATTATGGCTAAACTTTTAGATTTAAAAAAAGTTTTGTATAAGGAATGGATGGGGGTCTATTGGAAGTACATTTTAAAATTATTGTCATTGTATACAGGTGGTCCCAAAAGTATAAAATTGATTAAAGTTGTATTTTTTTTAATGAGGCACCTAGTATATTAATGTACCTACGGACACTACGGACGGTAGTACAAAAGTAAAGGTAGTTTTATTAAGGTTTATGGCATCTAAACCGTACTTTTCTTCAGATATTTGTGATTTTGTGAAAATGCAGCATCAAATTAATTGTTTAAAATCTCAGCACTTGGTTTCTTTTCAACCGCCAAAATTGGCTGCTGGGCTAACAGTACATTGGATTTTTTGCGGTGTGTATTAAATATTAACTACTGTGCACCGAATGTGAATAAATGAACACCAAATTATTGCAAACTTCAAACAGTAATAACTCGTTTAATTTAAATTAGACACCCTGTATTATTTTATAGTATCATTAGATGTAGAATTTAGTTTCCTATTAAAACTATTAAACATTCCTATAGCTTGGTTTTTGCGTTTTCTTGGAAAATTGAGTTTTTTCTGAATTTGAGCTGACATAAACGAATTAAGTAATCTACTTTACCTGTTACAATACCTGATTTTGAGAAAGCAAAATTTATTATTATTAGTACTGGGTGTTCACTAGAAAACTTCATTTAGGAGGCTATAAAATTTTGACAGAAAAGGATGGCATAATGAAAGTAAATGGACTTTTGATTCCCCATTCTTTTCCTTTGGCATTTCACAACCAACTAGACGAAGTTTTCTAATGAACACCCCGTATTTGTCAGATATAAATTTATATGTTACAAAATTATGATCATGAAGAGTATTTAGCAGTCATCTGAATGTTAAAGTGTCTTTATTTAGCATAAAATATCAAATAAAACATTATATTACAAGAGTTCTTATAAAATTTAGCATCTCTATTACAAAAAAAATAAGTGCAATAATAGTGGCAATTTGAAATATAATAAATAACAAGTCAACATAAGAGTAAAACAAACAAAAACAAACAGTTATAAAATTTGTTCAAAATGACGACCGTCTGATTCTAACCACAAACGTATTTTGTTTTTAAATCCTTCACTCACATTGCGTAACATATAGGGAGTTATGCTTCTGATTTAGAAACGACATTCCGTTTAAATGTTCGTCAAAAAAATAAGGTCCAATCACATACTGTCCCACTATGCCCCCCCTCCTCACCCATACAATTACTGACCACCTATGTTGGTTATTAGTAACTCTAAATTCATGGAGGTTAAAATCAAAATAATAATGAAAACTGTGTCGGTTAAAAGAACCATCGTTATGATAAGTACACTCATCACTAAATAGAACTGATTCAAAAAAATCTTCTTGTTCTCCAACTTTTCTAACACCGACATACAAAAGTCCACTCGTTGACCAAAATCGTTAATCGTGATATTTATGTTTTTGAAGAATCCTTGATACGCTTGCTTGGCTAATATTTAAGTTTTGTGCAATTTCTCGTTGTCCGACATGGGGATTTTCAACTACAGAGCCAATAACGGCTAATTCAGTTTCTTGGTTTTCTGTAACTGGTCTCGTTTTGGCAGTCGTTTCATACTGAACACTACCAGTTTGCCTAAATTGAACCAACAGTCTTTCAAAAACGACTCTATTCGGTCTAGTTCGGTTAGGAAACCTTTCAGCATAAACCCTTGATGCTAAAAGACAATTTTGCAAGCATTCTCCTAGAAAGAAGATCATATCGACTCGTTCTTCGGTTGTGTAAACCAGCATTTTGATTAAGTAAAAGACTCCTTGTTAACCACCAATTATAACGGTAAAAAAATATTTAACTTTAAATTAATATGTGACAACTAGAAATGACAATAAATTTTGCTTTGTCAAAATCAAGTAACACCTGAACAGACCTGAACAGGTAAATTAGATTACTAAATTCGTTTATGTCAGCGCAAATTCAGAAAAAATCAATTTTCCAAGAAAATGCAACGACCAAGCTATAGGAATGTTTAATACTTTTTGATAGGAAACTAAATTCTGCATCTAATGATACTATAAAATACTATAATTACTGTTTGAACTTTGCAATAATTTAGTGTTCATTTTTTACATTTGGTACACAGTAGTTAATATTTAATACATACCGCAAAAAAATCAATGTACTAGTAGCCCACCAGCCAATTTCGGTGGTTGAAAAGAAACCAAGTGCTGAGATTTTAAACATTAAATTTGATGCTGCATTTTCACAAAATCACGAATGTCTGAAGAACGGTACGGTTTAGATGCCATAAACCTACCAATAATACTACCTTTACTTTTGTCCGTAGATACCGAAAACACATTAATATACTAGGTGTTTCATTTAAAAAAATACAACTTTAATCAATTTTATACTTTTGGAACCACCTGTATGCAATGACAATAATTTTAAAATGTACTTCCAATAGACCCTCATCCATTCCATATACAAAACTTTTTTAAAATCTAAAAGTTTAGCCATAATCTTCCGTGTCGAATAACGTGGATCACCCTGTATACAGTGTGTTCAAGATAAGGATGCACTACATGAGGATTTCCAAAACGGTAAGAGAGGCGAAGGCGGTTAAATTAGAAGAAAGTGGAGCCATAAGGAGACCTCATACATGCAAAAATGAGTTGCTTGTTTTAATTTTTTAAATATCTAAAAAAGCGGTATTTTTAAGTTGGTTTTTACTTGATTAAGTTATTTCAATCAATATCATTTGTCTTTTATCTTTGCAATGCATCATTTTAAGCTCTACAAGATGGCGTTTATTAATTTGTATTTCAACGTTTCGTTATCGACAGACCATCATTAACTTTACTTTTCTATATGGACCTAAAAAAGCTCATTGTTTATTAGCTATTCTTTTTTTACCTAATTCAATGATGTGTTACAAGATATGATTTGTAACAATCGTGTATCAAGGAGGCAGTTTTTAATCAAATATCGATTTTTTTATGTAGGTGATAAATAACATTGCAATTGCCAGTTCTAACATCTATCAATAAATATTTTTTAGGAGAACTTACATAATATATTCGAGTTATTCATTAAAACTATGCTAAAAAATTATAACAATAAAAAAAAATGTGAAACGTTATTTTGTTAATATTTATATAAAAAAAAATAGTATATTATTAAACAAGCTTTTTATGATAGCCATTATTCCCTTAGGGGGACGTTTGCGCCCCTCGCCTGATGGCTACCATAAAAAGCTCGTTTAATAATATACTATTTTTTGTGTTTTGGTATTGCTTGAAATAACTAAAAAAATAAATAAAAACTAAAATTCATAAAACCGTTTTTTGAAATACATTTTATGTATGAAGTTTTCCCGTTGCGCAACTTTATTCTAATTGAAACAAATTAGTTACCTCGTTCGTATCTCTTACCGTTTCGGAGATCCCCATGCAGTGCGTCCTTATATCTTGGACACATTGTACAGGGTATCTCATTTTGGGCACTTTTGCGGAGTATCTCCCATATTTTTACAGATAGAGGATTGCGGTCTTCACGACATTGTGCTCCTGTTTGTGAAATGAAAGATGGCCTCCAAATGGAATTTTCATAGCCTTTTTGATTTTTGACATGAGGAAATTTTGGTAGATAAGTCCTAAATCATCTTTGAGGCGGATTATTAATTTTTTTCTACTTCCTTATGGGTAATAGGCCCCAATCCCCCCAATCCAATTTTTTGGTGTTTCTTTTGTTGTTAGAAACCGAATTTCGCACTATTCCCAGTAAAATTACTGAGAATACGAATTTACCCTGAAAAGGGATAGTTTATTTTTTTTAAATCGTCCGAGACCTCCAAATTGGTAATTTGACATTTTGAAAATTCGTTTATCTTTTTAGTTTTATGAAAAGTAAAAATGTTCGAATTTTTGGTGAGTAGAATTCAGCGGCGCACCTAATTTTCCTAGGGCACCTAGTGGTTCAGTAATAATTTGAAAATAAAAAATAAAAATTATTATTTTTTTCGTTTTTTGAAAAGCTTTTGTTGATGTGATTCTAAATATCTAATAATATACAGGGAGCCTCATAAAAAAATCGATGTTTGTTTTATTGCGGCGACATTATTCCATGCAGTAAAAAACTAACTAGGCCACAGGACGTTTGTCATCAATTGGAATAAAAATATCCTTACTACAAAATAGCTTTTTTCTTTAAAATTGAAAGAGTCATTGAAAACATGTTTTTATTTTTTGAAAACAATTTTGTGACACTTTGGCTTTAAAGAGATTTGGTAAGGCGCCTCTTGTGGAGATAAAAAATAATTTATTGTCACAACCTATGTATCATACAGGTGTCATAGATATGAATGTTTTTTTGTTTTTTTTTTTAGTATACACTCTAAATGAATAAGAATGGCATGCAAACAGGGCCTTGCTGAAAATTGCAAACAACAGCTATAAAGGTTTTAACGTTATTTCGACTTTGACAATCAAAACAAGACGCGTGAGGACCGAGTTACCCAATTGATTATTATGATTTAAGTAGGTAGGATATTATCAATAATATGCTGAATTTTTAGAGATCGAGATATTTTAGTTTTTGTGTTTTTTTCTTTTAATTAAAATTTTTTGACACTCTGTATTTCCTCAAAGAATTATTGGTTGTTTATATGACAAACTAATATTATTTTTTTATGTAAAAATTGTGGTTAAAATATTTGCACTCGTTAAAAATGAAAGGTTTTAGTGAATAGATGGTACAAAATTAAATGGGTGAATCCTGAGCGCAAGTTAAGACAAAAAGTTCATATAAAGATGTGCCAAAAACGCACCCGATTTCATCTAGAGGATGTAAGAAGAAAGTTTATTATTAACGTAGATACAAAAATCTCAAAAGCAAGTGGCCGTATCTAAAGACGGCCACTTGCCATCTGTCGACGATGTCCTTGTGATCGTTGGAATTTTTTATTGGATTTTTATTCGTATGGAATTATACGGCAGGAAATTTTAATTAGATTAAAAAAAAGAAAATATTCCTGAGCCTCCAGATGTAAAAAAATCTGAAGTGGCTCTCTTTCATTTGCTGCCAGATAAAAACAGACAAGTGATACTGCCAATGGGTGTGTTTAACTTATTTTCGGATATATCCAGGCGAGGTCTAATTGCGAGCTTATGGAAAAAATGTTCGATACTGAAACTCTCATTAAATTTAAAAGAAAATGTTGATTTAAGCAATTTCCATAAAGTCATATATTCATTAAGAGAAGAGACAACAAGTGGACTATGGTGTAAGGGTGACAGAGACAGCCCTTAAAATAGAATTTTTATATGACTGCCGTTGAAATTCGCATATTGCAAACAGCCTGCGCAAAGTGCACATGCACACTGCAAAAGTATAGTGTATGACACGTACGAAAATCACTCTTCTCACTCTGGTGACGTTGTATCACTCGCCTAGCTACGGCTCGTGCCCAAACCGTCACACTCGTGTGAAAAGTGCAATTTTCGACACTAGTTGTATAATATACTATTTTTACTATTTCCTATCATTTCGCTCGTTTTACCGTTTTCCCTTTGCCAAAATTACTTCCTTGGTTCATTACAGTGTCAAACTAATTATTCGAGTCGAGGGAAAAGTTTTGTAACAAACTCATATATTACTGGGTGATTAATAATTTCAACTTTATAATAGTATATTATAGAACAAGCATTTAATGAGAGTCGTTATTCTTGAGGGTAACATTTGAGCCCACGAGCGAAGCGAGTGGCACAAGTTGCCTGAGAGAATAACGCTTTCGCTAGTTGAATACTATACTTTATCCACGACCAAGATTAATGGTTTTCTCAAATATGATAAATTCTAGGTGACACAAAGATAATTTACAATTTTAAAATCACGACTGGTTTCGCTAATCGACGGCGTGAAGTTTGATGCTTCAGATAGATGACAGTCTAGTCGCGCGTGCATGTTCATTTCAATGCTACGAGGGTGGACGGTAAATTACTTCATTTTATGGCCTATTTTAAGTATTTTTCAGTGAAAAGTACATTTTTTAGAGAAAAGAGACACTGTAACCTACATTTGTCTCAATACATCTCAATAGAAGCATAATTACTTGAATGAACCAGTGGTAACTACCGATTTCATGTTTAGGGCGGTTTACGTTGCCTATGACATGTTTCGCTTCCATGACAATTCATCATTCACTTGTGAATAAAGGTTTATTATTCACAAGTGAATAAAGATTAGCATTAATCTTGAGAATGTACAAGAATAATGTGGTTTTTATAGTATGGTCGTGGATAATAGTATATTATACAACAAGCATTTAATGAGAGTCGTTATTCTAGAGGGTAACGTTTGAGCCCACGAGCGAAGCGAGTGGCACAAGTTGCCCGAGAGAATAACGCTCATTAAATGCGGGTTGAATACTATACTTTATCCACGACCAAGATTCTGAGTTTTCTCAAATATGATAGGTTATAAGTGCCACAAAGATAATTTACAATTTTAAAACCACGACCACGACTGGTTTCGCTATTCAATGGTGCGACGTTTGATGCGTCTTGTCGATAGATGACGGTCTAGTACTCCATTTTATGGCCTATTTTAAGTATTTTTCAGTGAAAAGTACATATTTTAGTGAAAAAGAGACACTGTAACCTACATTTGCCTCAATACATCCTAATAGAAGGATAATTATTTGAATGAACCAGTGGTAACTACCGATTTCATGTTTAGGACAGTTTACTTTTTGAGTTGTCAGTTGCCTACGACATGTTTCGTTTCCATGACAACTCATTATTCACTTGTGAATAATGTTCATTATTCACAAGTGAATAATGATTATCGTTAGTCTTGAGAATGTACAAGAATAATGTGATTATTATAGTATGGTCGTGGATAAACTCTATTAAACCTTCTCAACTATTAATCGTTTTCATTATTACACTAGTTCGTTAAATAAGTATAAAGTGTCGTTTCTGGATATATTTAAGACGATTAATAATAATTATTGTCTATTTTTTCAAACCATCTTCATTTGTAACCTTTGTGTTTCTGACTCATTTCTGTGCAAATTAGCCTCCACGAGGAAAACCCACAATTCATCATCAAAGGGCTCAGTCTGGAAAAAAAACGGTCGAGCTTTTAGCCGGCATGCAATCGCGTGTCGACTGATTATAAGAAAAATGAATTAGATTTAATATTGTATTGTAACATGCGTATGATCCGGACAACTCGTTAATCTAACACCACTTGCAGAGGGTGCTAGTAAGAGACGCGAAATTCTTAAGTTTTAAAATTTAAACCCCACGTAAAGTTTAATAAAAAAATTATACAAATATACAATGCAATATGCGTCAAATCTGGAGTTTAACCTTCAGGCCGAGTTTTTAAACCGGATATGTAAAAGCGGACCTTAGTCATATTTCATTTCTTTCTTACACAATTTTACTTTGGTTAGTTATACATCAGCTTCTTTTCACTCTCCTAATTTGCATTCACTTCATACGAAGTCATATTGATTGTTGCGAGCACATTTCAAAATGTCATCGTTCTACAGTCAAGACGCATGCTGCGTGATGTCGTCGGATTTAAACGAGTTTTCATCGCCTGGGGCATTATTCTATAGGAAAGAGTGAAAGTGAAAGTGAGAATTTTGACATCCTTGATTGGTCAAAAAATTTTGTTGACGAATTCCATTGGCCAGCAATTCTCACTTTCACTTTCACTCTTTCTTATAGAATAAGCGTCCTGAGCGCGAACTGTCAAATTGGACGTCCCAGACCGCCATTGTTTCTCAAAATGGCGTCCCTTGCAACGTTTTCGTGTTTTTATCAAGGTTTCGTCCGATTTTCCTCAAGTTTGGTCAAAATTCTAATAAATTTTATGCTTTGTTGTGGTTGTAACTTCTTAGTTGCTGCGCGTTTACTTCTTATTTAGTCTTTTCTCAAGGTAAGCAGTTATTTTAACGTTAGTCTGTAGAAAAGCTTGTGTGAGAACTGTTTTATGTAAAAAACGATTCGGACGAATAGTTTTTGTAGACTTCTAGTATGTTTAAAAACAGTTTTTCTTTAAAAAAAATACAGTAACGGATAAATTGAACGTGCCTCTTTCATTTAAAGCGCGGAAAAATACACTTTTTTTATTTCGAATCTAATATGACAGTTTTTCCGCACTCTTATGACGTCAAAATAGTACCGAAATGAACATTTTTTCGATACCAGTTTTGATTTTTGTTTTGTAATGTTGGTAGCCCGTGTCCAACGAAATGTCATCTCTAATAGATATTTAAGTTAAAATGAAACGATATTGAATTATTTCGATACTGTAGGTAATCATAAAACGCAACGCAACATCTAATGTAAGCTTTCAGTGTTGCCAGATGCAGAAATTGTTCAACAATAGAAAAACTGTGAATTAACAGTAGATTCGTGAAAATAAACAGTAGACATTAAAAACTGTAGAATACGGTAGTGTTCATTAGAATATGTCATCTAGAATGCTATACATTTTTCATTCCCGAACGCGCCGCGTCGGGTATACGGGGGTTTTCATTATAAAACTTCATCTAGTTGGCTGTGAAATGTCAAAAGAAAAGGATGGAGAAACAAAAGTCCATTTATTTTGATTATGTCATCCTTTTCTGTCAAAATTTCATAGCCTGCTAGATGAAGTTTAATAATGAACACCCCGCATAAAGTCGTGACTTTTTTCAGTTTTGGTTGTAGATATTTGGTATTTTTGTCGTTTTGACGCTTATAACTCTTACCTACGTAACTATTCACCACCAAAACTGTAGTTATTCACCAAGCAATTTCGGGATTCAGATAACAAACGGACTGATGACAAAAATGAACCTGTGGCAACATGGCTTCAGTAGTTATAGGCGAATTCCAAGACTCACGGTGCGTCTACCGGGTAAATTGGTCACATGCCTAATCCATTAGGATGAGGGCAGACCATCACATGACCAGCAACACACCGCTGAGTTTTGGAGCTTGCCCTATCTAACCTCAACCTCACATTTTAGAGCAAATATTCATTTTTCTGTTGTGTACTGAGATCGAAAACGTTTAAGATTTTAGAGATAAGATTAAGATAATTTTAACTTTTCGTTCTCATATCGTAAGGAAGTGGAAACTCAATTCCAAAGAAAACTGTAAGCCCTGTAAGCCCCCCCCCCCCTTAAGAAACTGTAAACAGACAAAAGAGGGAAAACCAAAACATAACCAAAATTTTCTTACTTAGCACTTCGTTAAGCAGTTTAACAAGTCGATATTTAACACTTCGTTAAAGTTTTGACACCATGATAAAGCGATGGTGAATACGGCCGTTAAACTATTAATTTGACAGGATTTTGCAGTATTGCCCGTAGATGCAGAAAAGATCGCGCTTTTCAAAAATTTGGTCGGTTGGTTGCTACGTGCGGAGAGAGGAGGGGGGGGGGGCTGAGCAGTAGCGTACCAAAGTCAAAAATGCTTGTTTTTCGATATCCAAATTTACTGCGTCTCTACCGTCACTTCAGGGCTATGTGGGGTATAAAGCTCCACATGCGTAGATCTGTCTGTATGATAAATTTGGAAGCCGAATTGCGATAAGTTAAACACAAAAATCTAGAAAAATTGGCAAAGTTGGAACGGTTTTTTAGATTTTTTTTGTAATAGTCAACTTACCCCTCTTTAGACCCCCTTAGCTAGACGATAGACGATTGACCCCATGACAGTGTGGACCCAAGGGAAAGGGCATATCCTTGGGCACTTTTAGTCTTAACCCCCCCCCCCCCCCAAAGATTTCACTTTAATACGGGGCGAGTAAAAAATGTCCAAAAATAGTTATACAACACTGTCTATAAGTTTAAAAAAATATACAGGGTGAGCAACAAAAGTTTTTTGTGTCAAATTTTTTGCCAATTTGGGTGTACTTTTCTCACATTACACTCTGTAGATTTCACATTTTTGCGAATAAAATTAGAAAGCTGAAATTTGATGTGTGTCTTACTGCGGCTACATCCTGCGATACGACGTTTCGATCGTTTGACATACGCCATCATCAGGCTTTAATATTTTGTTTGTTTACCCGTCTAACCGTTGGCCCATATATTTTATATGGGAGGAATATAGTTAATAACGTCATATTTAGGGTACTATTGATGGTAGATGGTTCAAATTCGGCTGGTAAGTAGCAAAGAAAATACCAAAAATGCTAAATTGGTTTATACTGACCGTAACTGACACAGTTACGGTCAGCTCAGTTACGTTAAAATTTAGAGAACGTGAGAACGTGGTTCGTGACACATAGTTCAAATTTGAATGGTGGGTAACCTATTGAGGTGGCGTAAAATGTGAAATAGCTGATCTAGACATAGCAACGGTAGCTAAGACATAGCTGTTTTATGAAGTTGTGGGATGCAATATTAGCTGAAGTAGCATTTTTAAAAATCCAAGATGTCCGCCAATGAATAATTGGTTTTAAACCGATATCTCTGGAACGATTAGAGCTAGGAAGCCGAAATTTGGTATGCAGTTACCTTATGGGATATTCTAAAAGTCGCAAGTAGCTTCGTTGGACAGCTACGTAAGAGAAGCGTTCGGGTATTTCCTAAACTATGGGCTCCTATGTAAAATACACTGCGCGGCAAAATTAACGCATAGCTTAAATATTTCCTAACTTTTGACTGTGAATATTTTCTCAATCGGTGATCCGATTTGAATAATTTTTTTACCGAATTGTAGCTCTGTTCTTGGATAAAATCTAAGTTATGAGATAAGAAAAAAATGTAACAAACGTATTGTACAGGGTGTTTAAACCGTATTATGTTTTCTTGGTCAGAGTTTAAGTCATTCTGCGGACGAAATCGGGTAGATCAGGGAGAAAATAAATATACGGTGTTATTTCCCCATGTTTGCTGAGTAATTTGGATCTTTAATCGTCTTTTTATCTTAAGCCTTTCGAGAGATATTGAGGTTTTATAACCGGTCACATTTTCGAAAGAAATTTTTGCAAGAGGTATTTTTTTTTTATTTTTCGAAGAAGGCCGTGCAAACAAAATTTTATTAAGAGTTGACAGCTCTGTTTATTTTGTCATGTTCTATTAAAATTACCATTGAAAATGGCTCAAAACGTACGTGTTACCAGAAATCTCACCAAAGAAGAATGTGGTGCTGCTTTAGCACTTGTGGTAGTAGGTTACTCACAAGTTCAGGTTAGGCCTTATGATTTGGAATTTCACAATCGGCGATCTCCAGAGCACTGGTGCGGTATCGAGAAACCGGAAGGAACGACAGAAGAATTGGTCAGGGGCGACACAAAGGGTGACAACAAATAACCAGGATCGTTTTTTACGAATACAAGCGTTGCGAACTCGATTTACCACAAGCACGGCACTCCAACATGAATTTTCTCGGCGATACCATTTCAGAATTAGTCAACACACCGTAAGAAGAAGATTGGCAGAAAACAACATTACACCACGTAGATCTGCAACTGGTCCCTTACTAAAAGTAGCTCATCGAAGGCAACGACTTCAGTTTGCTCAGGTGCATCAAAATTGGGGAGAACGAAAATTGAGAACTGTCATGTTTTCAGACGAGTCGAGGTTTTGCTTTTCAGTGATGATCGCCGAAGGAGGGTGTATCAATGTAATATTGTCGGAACTGTTAGCTATGGAGGTGGATCTGTTATAGCGTGGGGTGGCATCAGTATGGAGGCTCGTACTGATTTAGTTGTGATAAGGGACGGGCGTCTGACAGCTGACCAATACATAGACACATTTTGGAACCGCATGTGGTGCGGTTCCAAAATGTGTCTATGTTGGTGCCGTATGCCCGATTTATAGGGGAAGGAATATTATTTACGCAGGATAATGCACGTCCGCATGTAGCAAGTGTAGTACAATATTACCTCCAACAAGGGAACTCCAAAGTTGTAATTTCTGGGGAAATTACAACTTTGGAATGGCCACCAAGAAGTCCTGACCAAAACCCCATAGAACACTTATGGTACTACATGGGTCGACAGGTTAGGTCGTGGAACAGTAGACATGGAAGTCAGTCAGAACTGTCGATAATTCGATTCGGGTTAGTCGAGTTTGGCACTGATAATAAATTTAAATTTTCGTCTTTATTTCAAACGTCTTTATAACAAAACTTAAAAAAATATAAAAATTATGTCAAACTGAAGTTTGACATAATATTGAAAACAATAGCTGGGTGGTGAAACAGTAGGTAAATGTACTGTTAGAACAATAGATCTGGCGACACTGAATGCTTTGTAATTCAGGACAACTACAACTGATTTCTTGGCTCATAATATGAAAGTTATTGAATGTCAAATTCTGGCGTTTATTTTAAATAAAAATGACGGCAATGGGGAGACTTGTCATGCCTACCACCCTTTACTAATGTTAGAAGTTAAAAAGGTACATATTGGAAAAAAGTTTAGTGTATTCCACATTCACTTATTTTTGTCATCTAGCTACTTTTGAAACCTTCATCTTTTTTATACCCATTTAGCACATGTTGAGAAGATACGATAAAAATGTCAAAGTCAAATTTCCAACAACCTACTTGACGACAATAATAATTGAATGGCTTATATACAATATAGAGTAATTCAAAAGTACTTTGACAAAGTTCAGGAGGTGATTGTTGGCATTATTCTAAGAAGAAAAGTTCTAATAAATGAGGGTCCATAAGAGCATCGTTATGAGGACACAGGGTGTGAAAGTTTTATAAAAAAATAAAAAACAATAATAATATCTCCTAAACCGCTTGAAAGGTTTTAATAAAATTTTACAGATGTCAATAGCTAGCGAGTAGTCATGTTTCTGTTAAACGAAATTTTTTTTGTTCCACCAGTGGCGCGCGTACCGCAACGACGCCACATCTCTTTGAAGAAAAGTATGGTACGTCACTGGTCTATCAAAAAATATATTCTACCCTTTTGTTTTCTGTTCAATTCTAAACAAAAAAGCTCTCTTAAGTTTCCTTCGTTAGACGCGCCATTTTTAAGTGAAAAAATAAAAATCGTTGTAATGCACGTTTAAGAATCGTTACCTCAACAAGATGGAACGTGTTATTTCAGTTCAAACTTGAAAATATTTTTTTTTAAATTAAATTAACTTAAATAAATTGTTCGAAATGTCCTCCCTCAACCTTTCAAGCGGTTTTGAAGATATAATTTTTTTTTTTTTAATAAAACTTTAACACCCTGTATCTTCGTAACGATGCTCTTAAGGACCCTCGTTTATTAGAACTTCTCTTCTTAAAATAATGCCAGCAATCCCCTCCTGAAGTTTGTCAAAGTACTTTTGAATCACCCTGTATATCGAAAATATAAAAATATATTCTTTCTTAAATTGAAAAAATAGAATAAGATACACGTTCATAAGACAAATGAGCTTCCTTATGAAACTTGTATCTTAACATATTATTTTAGTTTCGTTTCTTGTTATAATGTAACAACTTAGTTATTTTAATGCGATAACTGTACGACTATTATGGGTTGTTCATCCTTGTATAACGCCGACATCTGATTTAAAAAAATCTTAAAATTATCCCTTCATTTATTTAATGTTACGACGCTCATTTGTGACTTCTTTAGAAACTACAAACACATGGTGCATATACGTAATCAAGGTAAATGCAATACGTGTAAAAAATAAAAAAGAAGCCCTTATGGCGCATTGTCGCGTAGCCTCCGTTTCTTTAGCATTTAATCCGTTTTTTACCTTCTACAAAATTACTATTTAAGTTAAACCTCAACTCCAGTTCAGTCAGTTAATTGGTCAGTCAGTTAATCGTCAAATTATTTTGTGTAAGTAGTGCCAAATATGCCCTCATTCTTTATGGATTTTTTTGATGAGATCAACGGGGGATCCAGACCTATGGACACAGAAGAAATTGTTTATTTTTACAAGTTTAACCAACAACACAAGAAATTTTTAACTGTGCAAGATATTGACAAAAACAAAGTCAATGAAGAGGACGATGAGGAAGAGGAGCCCACTGAAGATGAAGGTATCGTTCAAGATGCTCCCTCTGAAATTCTTACCGAAGGAACTGCCACTGTAGCAGAAATAGACGTGCAAACAATCAAAAATGAAGAAGAATTTAATAATCAATCAATGTGTGTGTTCCAGTCGTATGGAGAGATTACGTCTAAATGGGGCAAAATATACTCATTGTGTTTTTTTGTAACAAATTGCTTACCCTAGGGCCACATTCTTGACCATTTAAATTTATCAACACCACTACAAACGTTCAGATGACTTAAACCACCGTAACCTTGCGTGTGCTGTGTGTAACAAAAGGCTCTTTCTAAAATCACATCCGGAGGCGTGTATTTTTTGAAATTCTTCTGAAAATCGACCAATGGCCACAGGACATTTGTTTATTAAAACGTAAGTTAGTAAATTGATAAGCATTTTATTTGTAGTTTTTTTTGTTGTACAATGTTGAATTGTTTGTCAAAAGTTTTATTATAATCAGGATTAAGGAATTTTAGAATTTCATTCACTTTAATTTTGGACTATTGTGTTGTTTCATTTTCAATAAATTTCCTAAACTAAAGAATTCCTTAGAACTAATTCCTACTTAGGGTGACTTTTACAAGTTCAAGTAAAACTTCAGATTGAAGATAAAACTCCAGATATAACTACATTGCGTTGTTTATCTGTCAGGTAAACAATACAATGTACATCAAGTCTGGTGTTTTATCTTCAATCTGAAGTTTTACTTGAATTGTAAAAGTCGCCCTTAATAACCTTTTCTCATTGTGACTATATAGTGATGTCTAGTTACTTTCTTTGAAATTTCAATCAAATATGTATATAACTTTTGCGACTATAGGGACATTCTTTTAACATTGATGATGATAAACAACTTTCATCTGTCCATCATACATTGCAAGCAAAATTTGTGATTACAACTATTTGGGTAACAGACTTTATTCACTTCTTTAAAACAAATAATACGGGGTGTTCATTATAAAACTTCATCTAGCAGGCTATGAAATTTTGACAGAAAAGGATGGCATAATCAAAATAAATGGTCTTTTGTTTCTCCATCCTTTTCTTTTGACAATTCACAGCCAACTAGATGAAGTTTACAGGGTACACTCCGTACAAGTCACTATGTCTTCTTCACTTTGTCGTTTCTTAGATGCACATTTCATTTCCAAATCGTTTCTGTCTTCCTCACTTGGATAAGGTGGAGAGAAAAAGGTGCTCATATCTGCAGTGATCAAGTTGCGTGTGTCTTGGCCTTGGTAACTCTACATTTGGATAAAGTGTAGATAAAAAACTGTCTGCATTTTCATTGCTCAAATCAAATAACTGATTATTTGTTAATGGTGTCATCTCCGTTAATTGACTCATAGACAGATCTACAGGTACCTACATTTTCTTCAACTAGTGGTGTCATCTCCATTAATTTATTCATGTAGAAGTCGGGAGGGGGGGGGGGGGGGGTAACAATTCTTCAACTAATGATGTCAAATGAACTAGTTCACTCATATTTTGCAGTAATATTTTAAACTTGTTTATATGCCAACGTGTGTATTCACTTGCCTATAAGTATACAGTGTGTCCCAAATTGGTCTTTCATGTATTGGGATCTCGGAAACTGTAGTAGCTACGAAGTCGGTTAAATAGGGAAAGTTCTAGACAATTATGTTAGTAATGTAATGATAAAAACGGGGTGGCTGTAACCAGTCGCGTTTTTGAGAAATTTTAGAAGAACCAAAATGGTGCATTTTTAAAAAACTGTTATAAATCCTTTATTTTAAGAGATAATCGAAATTTGTGAGAACATTGCTTTTTGAGTGAAATATACTTGTAAAGTAAAATTTCGAAACAACGTTTCGGTTTTCTTATGACGGTCATATTGAATTTTTACACTTATTTACAGGGGATAAGAAATGTGTTTCAATAATGTATAACAACCCTAGTAAGATTTTATAGTATTTTAAAAAATCAAGAAAAATATAGTTTTTACTAGTAGGCTATGGATTGAACTTGACAGTAGTATGTGGTTATTATCACGAATGCTTAAAAACAATATCACAATAACTGTAGAGGTCACAGAACGATATTTGTTGAATGCAGTGTTCTTAAAAATTAAATTGAAACAGCTGGAAATTACTTAAAGTAAGGGAAATTTTGACATGCTGCAATTTCATTTCCGAGCTAACAGAAATACTCAAATTTCAAAAACTGACTAGGAAGGAAAATATCCGGAACGCGGAAAGATTTTATAAATTTATTAAATTAAAAAAGATTTTCTTTCTTCAAGGCCAAGTACCTAAATGCGGAATACACGATAACGGAATATTATTCTCAATTGAAAAAGAAAATTTTTTGAGTTAGCCATGTATACCAATGCACAATATGAGGTAACTTATGTGGATACGTCATCATTAGTCCCGTTTCCATCTACCCAAATTAGTTTGACGGTATCAAAAGACTTCAAATTGGTCGCGATAACATTTAGACCACTCTGAGAAGATCGATTTTGGTAGCCTTCTTCGAGTGTCTTTTGAATGATTTTAAAATGCTTTGAAAGCATAATTTTATATCCTCCTAAGCATAATGTATTCCTCATTTAGGTGCTTGACCTTGAAGTAAGAAATTTTTCTTTTTTAATTCAATAAATTTATAGACTTCAAGACTTGAATTGTACTAAACCAAATGCTGAAGTCGTTCCTCGTTCCGCATATTTTCCTTCGTAGTCAGTTTTAGAAATTTGAACATTTCTGTTTTCTTGGAAATGAAATACCAGCATGTCAAAATTTCCCTCACTTTAAGTAATTTTCCAGCTATTTCAATTTAATTTTTAAGAACCCTGCATTCAATAAATATTGCTCTGTGACTTCTACAGTAACTAGTAGTACTAGTAAAAACTAAATTTTTCTTGATTTTGTAAAATACTATAAAATCTTATTAGGGTTAATATACATTATTGAAACGCATTTTTTGTCCCCTGTAAACAAGTGTAAAAATCCAATATGGCCGTCATAAGAAAAACAGAACTTGATGATTGTTCCAGAAAATTGAAACGTTGTATCGCAATTTTACTTTTACAGGTGTATTTTCTTCGAAAAGTTGCTTCAGAAATGTTTTCACAAATTTCGAGTATCTTTTAAAATAAAGGAATTATAACAGGTTTTTCAAAATGCACAATTTTGGTTTTTGTTATTATATTACTCACGTCTAAAACTTTCCCCATTTAACCGACTTCGTAGCTCCTATACTTTCCTAGATACCATTACATGGAAGGGTGTATGTTGGTGGCGGTTTTGTAGTGGTGGTGGTGGTGGTGGGGTTTTGTGATAAGTGTGAAGCAGTAACCCAGAGGAAGACGTCATGCGCATTAAAAATTCGGAGGAGGAGGGTTCCCCATAGGTTGCCAGGTTTACGCATGCGCATTAAAGGAGGAAGGAGGGTCCCCCTATTATCTATACCATTATTATCAACAAATCAATAATATGTTGTTGGCAGAGACCTTTATTACTAGATACCAACATGCCACAAGAAAGACAATCTTAACAGATATTCTGGAAGGATGAAATAGGTGCAAAAAAGAATGTTGGACATTTTTGGCAACAAAGTCAATAGGGCGTCCAACAAAAAAAAAAATAAAACCATAGTTTGGTATGGTTAGGTAAATAGAGGTTATGGCACCTATCTGTTATCTAAAGCTTAAAACGTATATAAAAAAAATTTAAAGTTAAACCAATAAAGTTTCTAATGATGGAACGGTGGAACGTTTTTGGTATTTGTGGACCGTTGCTGGGTTGAAATAGTTTGATTCTTGGAATGGCATCCTTCGTGGATCATGGAAACATAGAATATGCAAAGAACTTACCCTTTGGTGTTGTTTATGAGCGTTTCGGCAACAAATTCTACCTTCATCAGAACTACGAAATACAAAAAAAAACAACAGGAAACACAAGATTAATAGCAGGTATTGACAAAAAGGAAAAAAAGTTTTTTTTTTACTTTTAAACAAATGGAGAGGGTTAGTAACTCACAGAAAAGTGCATATTTTATGATTATATTTTACCAAAAAATAAAAAAAGCTGAAAATTTAGTAAACTTACTTATTTACCCAACGTCTTAACTATCCAACAACTAACAACCTTTTCAAAAAATCTATCTTCGATAAATGACAAAAAACTTGATTTAGAGCCATCAGAGTTTTTTGTGGTATTGTGATAAGTTTATCACATTTTCAACTTTTTTTGGTAAAATATTATCATGCACTTAACGCTTTTGTGCTTGGTGTTAGTGACCCTCTCCATTTTTCTTATTTTTGTGTTGTTGCCTATGTCTACTATTGACCTTTTGTTTCCTCGTGTTTTTTTTTGTAGTTTTAGAGATCTGATGAAGGCACAATTTGGCACCGGAACGTTAATAAACAACACCAAAGAGTAAGTTCTTAGCGTCGTCTATGTTCTTTCTATCTATGACCATATTTCATATTTCACGACTTAATGTACGTAAGAATGGCACAGCACATCTCGTCTGTGTCCGGTGCATATAGGTCTATCTGTTACAGAAGAATAATCTTCCATAACCCAGTGAAAAAATTCACCGACAGGTTGTGTGAGATCATCAGAGTGTTGCCTCCCAATCCTCCACCTCAAAAATCGAAAATTTAAAGTCAAATATCCACCCAGCGATGGCAGGCTAGTCCTATTGGCGCCATCTGTTTGGCTAAGTCGGAATTTTGTACGACATTAAGCTTTAAATTTTCGATATTCAGGAGGATGAACTCTCACGGCAGGTCAGATTGTTAGTCGATTATCAGGTTGGTTCACGTTAGTCAGGTTAGAGGCGGTCAGGCGAGGTTAGTTCAGTTATTTTGTTAATTCGTCCGCTGGAGAAAAAGAGTTTTTGCATATCCTAGTTTGCAAAATAGCGTGTTTTGGGCATTTTCGATTTGATGGTTTTTTTCAAAACTTACAAAACTGCATTTTTCCACACTTAATATGGAAGAAGTAAGTTTAATTTGGCTTAAGGTTGGTTTATCCTCATTCTTTTAAGCTTAAGATGTTTTAAATGGAAACCAGATCGGACATATTCTAGGCTATCATTTTGCATTTTAACGAGTGAATTTCCTTTAAATCCTAAACCCCAATGCTAAATTTCAAATCTTTAAGCCGGCCTTAAACCCTGTCGGTACAAATAAGGGTCCAGTAACGAAATCCGCCAAATCCGTAATGCGTTTACTTTAGCCGACTTGTTGAATATCACCTATGGCCTTATATTTGCCATAGAGTAACCTAAGTTTTAATTGTTAATAGTAATTGTTTTATTGCTTAATCTACTTAATTTAAAAGTGGCAACGTTGGTGATTTAGTTCCACTTTCTTTTTTCCTCCATCCACTTTAAGAATTTAAGATTAGAATTTCAATTTACCAAACACCCCTGTAGTTTATCTTCATTTGCACCGTCATTATTAAGTCAGACTTGGCAAAAAATGTTAGCGTTTCCTTAATTTTTGTATGAAATAAATGTATATATAAATGTTTAATAAATGTGTATGAAATAAAAATATGAAAAAAAAAAAATGAAAAGCAAGAATATGAGCTGAGAAATAGAAATCAATAAATAATCTCCAAAAAAATAATAGACAAATGTAATTTTATCCTTTGGGTAGTAATGAATGTATCGTTTCATAGCAAAAATTTTAAATTCCTATTCACGCCTACACATATTGAATTAATCAATTTAATTATTCCCATTAGCAACGAAAAAAGCAAGTCATGAATAAAATTAGCCCAATAATTAACAACTGACAGTGGCACAAAAAGGTCCAAGGGGAGAGTTCATTCCGGTCGAAATGATCCATTTTTGTTCATTAATAATTTCTGTCAAAGCTACTGGCGCGTGTAAATTAAAACGATTATTTCGAGTCCCAAATCTGTTAATTGTTACATTGCTCTATAAAATTTTATTGTAATTTAATTGGATATTATTGTTAATGGATGTGGAGGTGAAACGTAGATATTAATATGACGAACATTATATTTATATGGCAACATAAAAAGTTCGAATAGAAAGTAGTTTTTTTTTTTAATTCGGGATAATATGTAACGAGTTGATACTTCACGCTATTGTAAAAATAGTAGATTATTTGTTAACTTCTCTTTCCTTGGTTTAAGAGGTAGAAAAAGCTCTCCTTGTATCTTTTCAGAAGAATCTTTTGCTTCTAAAGTATAATTTAGTATTCTTCTAAAGTTATCCATTACTTCTAAAGTGTCTTTATCGAATTTTTACACGACGCGAAGCACAGTGGGGCAACAGTACTAAAAATTTGGCATTAATTACCTGTGGATACATTATGAATTTTATACACGTTTAGAGTTTAAGAGTTGATCTATAAAACCAAATATAGAATGTTGTATAAGTTGTACACTACTTCGTACTAAAAATATGTACAGAGTGTCCGATTTTCAAATATAATAATATCTTGTATTTTATAACGAATCTTTAGAAAAGATTGTTTTTAAATTTTTACTGAACCAGAATTAAACATAACACAATTTCTATTGTTATTTTTCAAAACCTATTACCTAATTTTTATATGCAGGGTGGTCCGTAATGGATAATTCAAAGAGTAACTGCAGATGAAAATAATATGATTTAGTCAAACTTGCCTCAGTAAAATGGCGCCGTTTCAATATACAGAGAGTTAAAAAAAATGAATAAAAATTAGAATTCGTAATGGTGCAAATAGTGGACATTTTGCTTATTGACGTAGTTAATACCTGTTCAAGTTAATTTAATGCAAGTACTGGTTAAATTGAAAATACTATGAAATTTTTTTATTGGTGAAATTAAAAATATTTCGAAAATCGATTGGGTTATCGACATAAAATAAGAATACCTTTTTATAGAAATAGTTAGTGTAACAATTGTGATATTCAAATTTCCGATAGTCAATTCCGTTAAAAACTTTTCTCTAGCAGATACCTAAAAATTAAGTTATAATTCCAGTTTCCCATTGCCAAAAACTAAATTCGAAAAAATTTGCCGAATTTGAATTAAATTTTCAGGAATTATTTAATAATTTAAATTTAAAAAGGGAACTTTAACACTTTGTATATCGAAACGGAGCAACATTTTATCAAAGCATATTTGGTTAAATCATGTTATTTTCACATTGAATATGCAACTGCTCTTTGACCCATTCATTACGAACCACCTGAGAATTTCACTCGCTCGCTGTGTTTTATTTTGGTTTACAAACTTTTACAAAAAAAAAACGATTTTTAACCAAAGGAGCAAATTCGAGCTAAAAGTAGAAATGGTTTATTAAAGAAGAACATTCACAAATTCTAATTAAAATGAAGATGAACTCGGATCGGACTGGGAACCTTAGTAAACGACCTTCTGTTGCTAGGACACGCGCACTAATACAAACATTATGCTATAACTAACTTGAAACTTCATATTTTATAAAACCATTTCCACTCGAACGTGTAAAATTACGATCTCTTACCTGACGATGAAAGAAATTTGTTAAGACCAACTTAAGGCGACAATTTAGAAACTGATAACAAATAACATATATTTAATGTTGTTATTGTAAATTACTTTGACACGCGTGAAAAGAGACTGAAAGGTTAAACTATGCCGTCAACGAATGCGCAGGACTGTGTAGTAATTCAGGCAAATGATAGCGATATCCAATACAGCATTTAATTTTTTCATTAAATACCAACTTTTTAGGCTCCAGGCCCCACTGTGCGACGTTTCGAAACTGCTTCTTCTGATTGTGAACAAGCGATAGCTGAGAATCCCCCCAAGTGTATTTACTTATAATATACTAATTAGCTACACCTCTTCAAACCCCGTTGGTTGATGGTGGACCAGCCTCTCTTCGGCGAATAAGCGTTTTCCAAACTGAAGCAGAGTCCGCACTCGATTCACCGAAAACGTCTGAATTTTTTCCTTCAAAGTTTTTTTAAACTTTTGTTTTCTTCACTGAAGTTTTTTGTGCAGTGCTTTAGCTTGTTACTCCCCTATGTTGTGGTGTTCAGATCAAATATGCTTTGCAATTCTGGATTTCGGGATTTGACCTCTAATTGTGTGTTTTCGATCTTTTTGCACTCCTTCCTCAGCAATCAGTAAGAGATGCTTAATTTAATACACTCACAGGGGATTTGGTATACATAGTTTGAAAAGCTAACATTTCATTGTTTTAGACAGTATGCTTCTTAACGTGCTTTGAGTACCGTTCGTTGGTCACGCTGCTTTCCTGTGCGTCGAACTTTTTACATGAAGTCTTCCCACTTTTATCATTTGGGCACATAAAGACAGATGCAACGAATTACTTAAATTTTCAAATAATTGTAAAAACTGTCTGTTATTTGTGGCTCATGAACGTAACAAAGCCAGACTTTAGGTTTGTATGCGATTAGTGTTTCATTAGAGTGGTTTAAAACCACTACATGTATATGTTGGCCAAATTGGCCAAAACTAGTGACAAAGGTGACATATAGCCATCCTCTTGTTCAAAGAACTGATCTTTCATTTCACAACACTAAGGGCTTTTTGGGCAATAGGTTTATCACTCCCTTCACCACAAAGAAATTTTGCCTTTTAGCATTACATTCGTCATCAGCCCGACTTGAGACTTGAGAATAATTAATGACTTATCGACTAGTATTGGAATTTTTGTGCGAACGAGGCAGTTTTTCCAGCCAGAAGTTGGATGATTTGGCGAAGATATCTACTTAGAGAACCTGCTTACATTTACTGAATCTTAAGTAACGCACAGGAGCTTTACCAGGGGGTATTGTATTGTATTCAATGTGAGTGGACTTATACACTCCTCCATCGCGACCTGCGGTCTATTGTGGCTCACTCGACGTGTTACCAGCAAGGTTTGCCCTGCTAGCTTCACTAGTTGTCACCCGTTATGCCCAGACCTTCAACGACTCTGATGAGTCTCTCGGGAGACACTGCGTTTACATCTTGAGGTTCAATGATCGTGTTTCCGAAGAGTTAGTATCTCGATCTGGCAATAGCCGGGCAGTCACATAGGACGTGCTCAACTATCTCGTCGTCCTCCAAGCACAGCCGACACTCCGTCTCTTCGGACAGTCCTAGTCTGTGCATGTGAGATCTTAGGTGGCCATGTCTTGTGTGCTGTGCAGTGGCCACTCTGATTTGTCTCCTATTTAGTCTAAGGAATGTTTGGGCTTTTGCCCTCCCTGTTCCAGTGATAAATTTTTTGGAGTGTGATAGTCCGGGTAGGTTCTTCCACCAGTCCTGGGACTTGGCATTGCTCCATTTCTGGAGTTCAGCCTTGACCAGAGAGTATGGGACTCCCAGTCTACGAATGCAGAGCCCGCCGCCCTCCGAGCTAGAGGGTCGGCCCTCTCATTGCCTTTGTGACCACGATGGCCCGGGATCCATACCAGTGTGACGCTGTTCTCCTGGGATAGGGTGTTCAGAGTCCTGTGGCAGGTCCAAACAGTTTTGGAATTGCAGCGCAAAGACATAAGCGCTAGAAGTGCTGCCCGACTATCCGAGCAGACCTTTATTGATCAATTGTGTCCTCCCTCCTCTAATAGGTGTCGGGCACGCAATTCAATGGCATGTATCTCTGCCTGAAACACTATGGTGAATCGGTCCAGTGAATGGCTCTCTGCTATGCAAATGCAATCCGATCTCACGTACACTCCGGAGCCAGACCCTTCGTCGGTATTAGATCCGTCCGTGTATCAGGTACTTCCTGCCAATTGTAGATCTTCGCCTCGTTCGTCCCAGTCTGCCCGTGAGGGAACCCTGACGACGTAGCGAGTACCCAATGTACGTTTTGATGCCATTAGGTTGGAGACCATGGTCAATACCGCAAGGCCTTCCAAGCCAGCCTGGTCATTGTTGGTTCCAACATCGATTGGCTGCGGTGCTATGCTCGTCATTTGTTGCAGTCTGTGTGTCGCCTTCATTGCCTCTCGTTCCAGCAGTATTGGAAGTGGAAGCAGGTCGAGCATGCGCTCCATGGCTACCGTGGGCGTCTTTTTGATGGAGCTTTGTCTGCTCTTTCGATATCAAGCTATGGCCCCATACGTGATTATCGGTCTTATAACCGTCACGTATAGCCACATAGTTTGTTAGGGTCCCATCACCCATGATTTGCCGCACAGGTTCTTGCACGACCAAAGGGAGAGTTGTGTCCTCTGAACGGTACGAGTCACATGTGGGTGCCATGTGAGTGATTTGTCCAGGATGACTCCTAGAAATTTTACTTCGTTGGTAAACGGGATTGTGGTCCTAAACAAAGATGGCGCTTTCAAGAAGTCCCGCTTCTTCCTTAGGGTAAATGGCGCAATCACCGTTTTCCTAGCGTTTATTGCTAGGTTTTCCTTCCAACACCAGCTGTGTATCCAGCACCTCTTGCAACGTGCTGGTGATTTGTTGGTACGGGTGGTTTTTAATAAGGATAACGATGCCGTCCGCGTATGCTTGGACCTCGACTCCCCATAGTTCCAAAGTAGCCAGAAGGTCGTCCACTATGTAGTAGGGACCACAGGTTTGGTGAAAGGACTCCGCGCTGTGGACAACCTCCCGCTGTTGTGAATCTGATAGTGTTATCGTTTAATGATGTTATGATCAGTCTGGATTCTAACGTTGCGATTCCAGTGGGTTATTGTTGGTTCGACCCTTCTCGCTTTACAGGCGCTAAGGAGGGAGTCTACCAGCGGGTGGAGTGATTTTGTTATGATGATCTTTTGCGAATTTCATATTTTGTCCTTCAATTATTTTCATGTTGTACCTTCACCAGAACTTTCTGTATTTCTTGGTCACAGAATTCAGAATCCATGAGGATGGTGACATTTTTCGGTCTGATGGAAGGATCTTGGTCGCTTTATTTTTTCGCAGTTTCCTCAATGCTGACTTTTCTTCTGTGAATGTTGTGTGCTTTGCCCAGAACTGCCCAGACTTTCCATTTCATTTTCTCCCTCTCTGGCCTCTACAGCATTTTGCAATTGCTGTTGAAGCTACTGCAAAATGCAGAAATTTCCTCAGCATCTTTTCCTCGGAAAAACTTAGGACTGGACATGAAAGGTTTGCTATTTTCCCTATTACCTTGCTGTTGTTGGTCAGTTTGTGCGTTCTCCTCATTGAATTTGTAAAGCATATTGTTTTATTTTTTAAACATATTCTCCTTAAGTGTAGTAAAACCATTTGCAATTGAATGGAAATCTGGCTTGTAGTTTTTCTATATGTATATGGTTAGATGGCCTGTTCCATTTCGGAAGCTTAAGGTTTTTTCTTGATACCTTTAAATTATTAACTTCTTAGCCACTTAAGAAAATGTCATTAAATAACCACAAACAATGTATTTAGATTATAGATTTTTACTTTTTTCCAATCCTACGTGTTAAAAAGATCTTAATACTGGCCCGAAGGACTAAATTGAGTGAATAAATGAGTAATCATAAAAAAGTGAATTTGGGCCAAGATTTTTGTCAAGTATGGTACCTGATATTCTAAACCGGTACTTAGGTAAAATCTTAGATTTTTCTCCAAAATTATTCCCGTTTGAATTGGTACCTACATATACAGGGTGATTCAAAAGAAAACGTAAACCTTTAAGGGGCTTATTCCAGATATAAAAATAAGAAAAAAAGTTTATATCGACAAGGGGTCAGAAACGCTTTATTTCCGTAAATAATAATTTTCACTTTAAAACTTTTTAACTTCAAATATTGAATAATTTTTTTCATTTTTTTAAGCCAATAGATAAACTGGAACTGAATTAAATTTGGTACAGTTAGATTCAATGTTATGTAGAATTTAAAATTAGATCGTATAATATCTCGAAAACGGTTGAGTTTAAATATTGGGGAGAGAGACCTTTTCTACTCAGAGTTGTCCATTATTTCCGATTAACTCTTAATTTGGAATAAGTGACTACCAACAATATCAATACTAAAAACACCCCACCCACACGTACCAAATATCCTCATCAAGAAGTTATCATCCAGAGCCTTCCTGGCCCCCTCGATTGCCTACAAATTTGTCTTTACACCGCAAGTTTAAAAGTTATGGTGCAGCATATTAATATAATCAAAAACATAGAGAGTGTTTATTTGAAAACATCACCAAGATGGCTATAAAATGGAAAAGATGGACGATCAAAAGTCTATTTACTCTCATTATGTCATCCTTTTCTATCAAAAATTCATAGCCTTCTAGATGATGTTTTCGAATGAACATAGCGTACTTATCCAAGTGTAAAAGAGTTTTGCTTTTTTTCAAGTCATTAAACTAACCTAAACTATATTTTGGATGTGTCCACTGAAATAACGTTGATTTACTTTTTGTGTATTTTTCAAAATATACGTCGTTTTTTCGTATTCTGAGGTGGGTTTGTTTTAAAGGTTTTGTTCCACAGAATAAAAACAAACTAAATAAAAATAGAAAATCAACATTATGGAAATGAATGGAAATAATTGTATGTCTACAATATGGCTAAGTGTACGGTTTTATTAGGAAAATGGACGCATCCAAACTCGACTTGATTTTCCTGTCCACTTAAACTGCCAACGGAAAAGATCGATACTGCAATATTTATGTGTCATTTTTGGGGGTCTGTATCTCGGAAATGCCTTAGCCGAAAACCTAAATAGATTTTGAAAGATCGATATTAAATAAGTCTTTAAAGGATTAATTAATTCTTTAAAGGTAAAGAAAAAATCACTGCAAAATGGTTGCATTTCAACCCACTGCATTTGGTAGGTAGCGTAATTTCAGAACATTCATTGTTATGACATTTAATGTGGTTAGTTGGTATCTTGGGACATATTCGGCAGTTTTCGGTTTTTAGCCTACACAATAAATTACTGGGCGTTTTCAAAAAGTTGACGCTCTTTTGTAAGTCACCCTGTATCGCGAGAATGCCTCAGCCGATTCTAATAAGATATATGATCTCTAAAAGATAACTGGTTGTAAAATCAGCGACGTAGACTCATAGTTAATAAAAGAATTTTATTCAATTTTATACAAGGATGGCAAAAAATCTAATAAAAAACTGATTAAAATTTTGTTTACTACGATGTCATGACGGGAGCCTTAACTTTAAGACTCAATGACATTTAAGAGCTATGATCGATATCTCGGGAGGTTTTTTGCTTACTAAATCAGTTACAGGGCGGTTACAGAAAGTTTGAACTTTCTTGTAAGTTACAATACAAGGTATCCTGAAATTAACTGGGAAATCCCTAGGCAAAAATAGGGCACAATGTTCATACAAACATAACTCGCAAACGCTTTGTCTCCGAGATACAGGTTGTTGATTTTTTTTTTTTTTTTTTTTTTTTTTTTTTTTTTTTTTTTTTTTTTACGCGCAAAATCTATGCCACATGTTCTTAAACCATAGACTTTACGCGTGTTTTAATGGATAAGAATTTTTCACCTTACAACTCGACTATCTTCACTCACTGAGAAAACCTTGATGAAGATCCAATAAAGGATCGAAACGTTGGTAATTTCGAAAGTGTAAAGTGCATTTTTCCAGTTCTACACCCGCAATACTTTCTACACCTTTCTTTTTATCTATATTTTTATATATTATTAGATATTTGGACAAGTTCATGACCACAACACAGTTTTGGTATTCTAGGGTGAAGGAATTTTTCCCTTTAATGCTTCTCATTCTATTAAAATTTTTACTTCCCTAATGTAAAATCCCTAATGTTTCCCTTGTTGACTTCAATTTACTACAAAATAAATTGAAATAATCTTTTTTGCATTTCTTAAAAAAAAAATCTCGTTTCGTTAACCTACAAACAAAAGTAAACTCGCAAGAGGATAGAAGCTTAAATAGTGATATAACAGAATAAGGTTTTTTTCTTAAAATTCTGTGTATTCGACAGATCTCCGAAAAAAAAATATCGGCGACTGTATACCTGAGTAACTCCACTACATTCTCTGTCAAGCATAGGAACCATAGACCGGTTTTGCTGTTATTTCAGATCACTATACCTCAAACCTCGAGGAGAACAAAATGAGTTTGATACAACATTTGGCTCCGGTTTTTGCTAGTGGCAATGTGTATGATGCACCATCCAATGATAACTGGTGCTTCTTCAAGCAGCATACAAAATCATGTGTGCAATCAACCAATTTCTATCATAGTTGTGACTTCACACAGACGGATTGGCGAGATTTTGACTTACACTCCTACACCGTCAGTTGATTACCCTGTAGCAGAGTAACCAAACAACAATCTCTGACAGAGGAACTAAAGACTGGTTTCGCTGTCATTTCAGCCTATCAGTATGGTAAGACTCAAACTTGCCAGACAATGGAGTTCGATATACACTGCTATTCTAGCAAGAACCGTCGGTCAGGTTTGCGGTCTTTATAGTGATGAGTTGAAATGACAGCGAAACCGGTCTATGATTCCTCTTCTTGACAGAGATTGTAGCTTTTTTTGCTGCAGGGTTGCCAATTGACGGTGTAGGACGTAAGTCTAAATCTCGGATACCGGTCTGTATGAAACAACAAATACGGTAGAAAACTGTCTGGTTCATTGCACAGTATCTATAGCATAAAACAAATTAGAACCTGAATTTTACTGTTTTGCAAAGTTAATTAAAAATGTTATTAGAAAGTTCTTTGAACTAATTTTAAAATGTTTATGAAAAGATTGCGAGGAAAGCCAAAGTGTTCTCAAAACGTCCCAGTTACACTACTGAAATGTGTCATTAAAGCTAATCTCAGTATAATTTCTCGACTATTTATTTAAATGATTTTACTAAAGATCGGTTTCGATGAAATTCTTCCGAAAATATTAATTTGGTAGATACCTACAACAAGTGGCAACACGCATCTAAGAGTAACGCTTATTTACACAAATGCTTTAGAGAAATATATGGACACCCTTATTAGTAAAGATAAACCCTAATTATGCAATTATACCCCATGTTAGATAAAAAAAAATGACGTCCCAGTTAAAAACTGAAAAATGAACGTTTATGGACGACCATGGATTACGATTTACCACCATCAATGCAGCATTCCAACCATGAATCTACTGACTTTTGTTAAAACTTCCATTGCTGTTAAACAGACCCAAGACAGCGAAAATATTTACAAGAAGAAGAAGAGCGCCACCCTTGCGAGCGTCGAACAATGAGGGATTAGTAGTAAAGAAGACCACCCGCGAGCCTATTTTACCTGGTTGCCACCCTGTTGGTGGCAAGGCCACACTCCCACCGGACTATTGAGATTGTCCGGAGAACTGATCCCGTCCAAACATGTCCCCAATTCGGACGCTGCTATCTGTAAAGACAGAGCACAACGTAAATAACATGAAAATAATTATTACCTGGTTGCCTCCTTGTCTGTGACAAGGATAGAGTCCTGCGGGTTTATGGAGGTCGCTCTTTCTCGCAGCTGAGTCCAAGCAAGTCTTGCCTCCATATCCTAAGTTGCGGATCTAAAGGGACAAAAGCGTTTCAATGTTATTGCAGGAAGCAGTCATGAAATATCGCGAATACATTCTATCAGTACTATCTAATCAAATCGTGACAATTGATGGAATTCAATCTCAAGTGACTGGTAATTTAGCTTGAGTGCCCATTATTATGTGCGTGACGATCCCTAATAACATTAAAGCAATTGTGGTTATACACAGTAAGTAAATAAAAAAACTATCTTGAAAAAAAACCGAATTGGGGAAAAAACACAAACAAAACTTGGCAGGTCAATTTCGGAATGAAAATCGGTATTTCATTTGGGGGGAGTCATTGTTATTCAAACAGTGACCGGCCACAATAAATGTTTATTTTAAATATTCATGGAATAAATGCGCATATACTGCCTCGAAAGCCGCATCGTAAATAATGAGTTTCGAGTTAAGCCCGCGGATTTTGTTAATAATGACGATAATGTGAACGTCACATAGATTAACTTCTGGTCCTATTTGTTCGCAACAGCATCGATTGGTTTGCGGGCGGATTAGTGTAATCGCGCAATTCCTGCAGGAAGATAAAACAGGCGTCCACAAAGAGAGAATTAAAAAAAAACAGTGAATGAATTTAAATTTGGCGGGTCGAAAATATTTTTGCCGAGTAGTGTAGTTGTGCGGATTCTGCTCCTAACTTATGTAACATGTGTCACAAAAGACTGCCATTCATTAATATTTTTTGCTTCTCCTAACTTATCTATTAAGCAAAAATTACCGTTTATTAAAAAGTTCAACTTTAGTTAAACTACGTAAAGGAACAAACTGTTAATCTCATTATAAGGCTATGAAGACTTTCACGGCCGGTCAAAATACAATCTAAAGTGTTTTCCGGGCTTTGAAGCCGTGGTCCAATAGAATTTCGTCCTGACGTTTCGTCTATAGCTGTGTGATATCCCGTGCTTCCCGACGTTGATTGATTCGACTGTGGTGAGCTCCGTGGTATTTATTCCCCCTCCCCCCCGCTGCGCAGTGGAGCGACTGGGGTGGAGTAGTGATGGCGCGGGGTCTCGGAGCACTTGAGGTATATCGTAGAACTCGCATCCAGTCTGCATTTAGAAACGTAATCTCTTCCTTCCTGTTGGAATTGTTGTCGTCTTTAAAGATCTCAATGGCCTCTCTCGTTGGTCTCGGATAGAAGCGCTGCGATTGATATAAGATATCCGCCTCGTTGAAAAGCGTGCTCTGCTATTTTTGTCTTTTGTCCCAGCTTGCAACTCCTCTTGTATTCCGTAATCCTCGGGTTGACACTGCGTTTTGTGGTGCCAATATATACCGAGCCATAGCTGCATGGAATTCGGTAAACTCCGGGTGTCGATGTGCGATAAAACGCACTACGGAGAGGATATATCAAGACTGATTCGACAACTGGAGAACCTACGAAAGATTAAAGCATAACTCCTGGGTTCACTGTCATTTCTACTACGATGCCGTGACACCAAGAACATCCCAAACTTTTTGAGGATAAAAAGAAGTCAGATATAGGCAAGCGAGCAGGATTTACAACAAGACCGAACAAACTCTCTTCCGCGAAAGGATCCATAATATCCGTAGACATCTTGCATATAATAATAAAAAAAACTTTTATTTATCAATTAGTAGTACTAGCTAGCAGCTTGCATTGGAGCGACTGGGAAAAGGTGGATCGTCTGACACATGAACGGAAAATTGCAGCCCAAGCCGTCACAACGAACCGACTGTTTTTGACCCCCGAAACGAGGGTGTTCTTTGTAACCCAACAGAAGAACATTCCTGATAGGACTATTTCCTCATAGCTGCTTCAATTTTTAATTTAGATCAAGTTGCCTATAGTTTCTTGATGTGAAATAAAACACCCTTTTTTTAAATGCTCATAATATTGCTATTATTTATTTAACTGCTTGTTGGTAAATAGTTAAATCTAGAGTCTAACAAATATCCAAGAACCACAAATCTTAAAGTTAAAAAATAGATACACGGAGAAATACGATTTATCAGTAGGTAAACCGTTATTTACACTTGCAAGAAAACACCATTGTCTTGATTAAATTGCAACTAAATCGTCATTCCTTAGAATAGGTACCACAAAAACTTGAAATGAAAATAGCAGTCAGTTGGTAAACACTTACCACTTGTTTATGTCCTGCATCATCAGTCACATTTCTTTTTATTTTGCACAGTACGTACACTAAAACGCACTCCTAACTTGAGTTATTAGGGCTCAGGTACTTACTCTAAAAATTATAGGAACACATATACCTAAAATTGCATCAATTTTGCTCAATTGATGGGAGAAGAAAAATTTTGAGCTCGTTTTAGGTTTCCACTTGACCCTGTAAGAATTAAGAATGCAGCCTTGGCGTCAGCAAAGTACTGGACTTCCCATTAAGTCCCCAATTTCTCAACAGGCGTGGCTACCAGCGACAAACAGCTCTCTCATTACCTCAATAGGGCAGACATTTATCACATATGCCCATGAGCCCATGCAAACCGTGAACAATAATACCAATCACCGGGAAAACACTGAAGAAAACACTTTTCTTTGTGTGACGCAATAACTAACTTAATCGAGACAGTCGTTAAACGACCACCAAAACACCGAGCACCTCCCTTCGCAATGAGACTTGAGCTACACACTCGCTAATGGTACTGACTACCCCTAGAACCAACTGTAATTTCACGGTCACGACATACATACGAGCTAAAAATAGCACGACACACTTCCGCCCCGGGGCAAAACGTTGCCATCGGGGCGATATCGTTTTACGCAGACCTGTGAAGAGTTTTCAGAACACCGACAAAGGAAGAAATTTGACGTACTAAGTGCCACCAATAATTGGCCGGACACACTGACCTAAACCTCACATCCGAAGAGAGTCCACGTATTTTGGTAGAAAATTTGACCTACAAAGAACTGTCAACTTGAGCGTTCTAAACAAGGGAGGAAATTGTGCCTTAACACCATCCAGGATACTTGTGAAGACATCATAGCAAACGTGGAGAGCGGAATCCGGCAGCTGTCATATGTCATATGGATAAGGATGGAGACGTCATGAATTCTACAACGCGCAAAACCACCAAAAAGCAATCTGACCTTTGCAGAAAGGAAAGCTCCAAAAGTCTTCAATGAAGACAAGGATATTCTCATTTTACCACCAGATAAAGGAAACGCAACAGTAGTAATGGACGTACAGTAGCAAAGAACATCATGAGGTGATAGTCAGCCACCAGTATGGGTTTATGCCCAATAGGTCTACACAGCTTGCAATATTTGACTTTATTACATGCATAATTGAAAATGTTGACAGGGAGAAAAAGGTTGCTGGGTTGTTCTTTGATCTCTCAAGGGCCTTCGACACATTAGATCATGATCTGCTCATGAACAGGATAGCTAGCTATGGAGTCAGGGGGAATTTAGCCTCAATCATAAAGTCTTATCTAACAAACAGACAGCAGGTAGTATCTGTGCACTCACAGGGGGTCGAGGTTCTTTCCCGGTCGGTAGCGATCCGGAGGGGCGTTCCGCAGGGCTCCATTCTCGGTCCCGTGTTGTTCCTCCTGTACGTCAATGGATTGGGTGCGGCGATTGCTGGTGGTCGCATCTGCCAGTATGCGGATGATACGTCTATTGTGCTGGTGGATGATGGCTTTGCTGGTCTCTCGGCGGCTTGTTCGGGTGCGGTGGGGGGGGATGCGGGATTGGTGTGCGGCCAGTGGCCTGATGGTCAACTGTGGGAAGACAGGTCTGCTGACCTTTAGCAAATTGGGTAGCTCTCTTGAGTCTTAGTATGTCAATATTGGTGCCGGTTCTCTTCCTGTATCAGACGGGGTGAAATTTTTGGGGGTGATGGTTGATCAAACTCTAGCATATGATAAGCAAATACAAATTTTGGAAAACAGACTAAACAGTTTCTGTGCTTTAATTCGCAGACTCAGAAATTGCTTTTCACGTACCACACTAATACAAATATATTATGCCGGAGCTCAATCGATAATATCTTATAGTATTCTATTCTGGGGCTCATGTAGAAATGCTCACAAAATATTTGTAGCCCAGAAGCGGATTGTTAGATGTATCCAGGGGCTACACCCTAGAGTATCATGTAGGCCCTACTTCAAGCAAATGAAATTACTCACTGTCCCATCGTTATATTTCCTATCGCTGGTAATGTTTGTAAAAAGACGCTATAATCTGTTTACACGCAACGTGGATGTATATGCTCAAGGTATGACCATGGCAACCAGGAGTGCAGACATTCTCAGAGTGCCACTGCACAACTCTACTTTTTTCAAGAAAGGTCCATATTATCAGGCGCTCATGGCCTTTAATCTATTACCCAATACCAACAAAGATAAGACCAGTCTTTTATCATTTAAGAGAGCCACCACTGATTTCCTGCTAGACAAGTGCTACTATAGCTTTAACTTTACATGAGCCTTGTAGCTGAATATATGGATTTGCAAACCAAAACTACAGTGTTGTGTGATTCTGGGAGTGGCTGCATTCCAGAAACAATTTATAGAGTGTATCTTTGTTCTCTTGTTTGCTTTTGACGTTGCTTTGTTGACTGTGTCGATTTTGGTGGCAATAAAGATATTATTATTATTATTATAATTAATGTCAACATCGGATTACGAAGTATAAATCGGGATACTGTTAGATTTCACCACCTACAAGAAGCTAACTCGTGATCCTATCACCCGGATTCTGGGGGCCACCAACAATTTAAGCAAGGAAAGCTTAAAAAATCAGAAGCCTTGCCACCAAGGTTGTACGGTTTGCCAAAGATCCACAAACCAAATGTGCCACTGAGACCCATCGTGAGTAGAGAAAGTAAAAACTCCACTCATTTCGTCGAAAAACTGCATTCTTTGACTCTTTCTCCAAGAGAAATTCTCGTTAGCTTCGATGTTGTTTCGTTCTTCACGATGGTACCCATTAAGGAAGCCACGGAACATATTAACCAGGAATCTCCACAAGATATTGCCAAGTTGTTCCAACACTGCCTAACCACTGCATATTTTCAATGGAAGGAGGATTTCTACGTACAAGCTGATGGCGTAGCTATGGACAGCCCCCTTGGTCCAGTAATAGCCAACTATTGTATGGAAATTTTCTAGGACAAGGCGTTATTTGGAGCCATGGCGTCGGCGAACTTCAAAACTTCCTCTTACACCTCATAAATTCAATTCACTATGGAGATAGCAAAAGGAAGGACGCCTACCGTTTTTGGATGTTTTGGTATCAAGGAGGCCGAATGGGAAGCTTTCGCATACCGTTTATAGAAAACCAACACACACTGACCGATACCTCAATAACGGATCAAATCATCATCTCAGACAGAAAGGGAAAGTCATAAAACTCTGTGTGTGAGAGCCGAGAGAATCTGTGAGTCGGCTGAATTGGAACGGGAAATGTATCATCTGGAAAGAGCTTTTGGTTGAAATGGATACAGCAAGCACGATTTCGATAGAGCCGTCCGTCCAAGGAATGTATAGCACCTGGAAGGAACAACGGGAGAAGATGAAGAGAAGCGCGGATGGACTAGTCTACCATACATCTACAAAGTAACAGAGAGGATCGGCAGGCTACTGGAAAAGCACAATGTTAAAACTGTCTTTAAACCCACTTGTACAATACAATAGAGCTTGAGATCGGCCAAAGACCGGAGAGATCCCCTATCAGCACCCGGAGTTTACCGAGTTCCATGCAGCAGTGACTCGGTATACATAGGCACCAAAAAACGCAGTTTCAACACGAGGATTACGGCACAGAAGAGGAGTTGCACGCTGGGACAAACACAAAAGTCAGCAGTAGTAGACCATTCCCTCTCTGAAGGTCACGACATCCTTTTCTAAGAGAGGGATATCTTATATCAATCGCAGCGTTTCTATCCGAGACTAATGAGAGACGACTCTTTAAACACGACAACAATTTCAAGAGGAAGGAGGAAATTATATTTCTAAAATGCAGACTGGAAGCAAGTTCTTCACATACTTCAAGTGCGCCGAAACTGCTCACAGTCGAATCAGTCAACGACGGAAAGCACGGGAAATCATTTCGCCCATTGCCTCATCGCCTTAGATAAAGTCTGAGGCAGCTGTAGACGAAACGTCAAGAAGAAATTTCATTAGACCACGGCTTCAAAACCCGGAAAACAATTTAGATGGAGAGTAATAACTGTTTGCAGCATATCGAATTTTCCAAAATTTTTCAAAAACCTGAATGTTTAAAGCAACCTGTTTTTGGAATTATATTTACTAACGGAATGGTTTAGAACTTTCCTTATTTAACCAACTTCATAGCTCTTATAGTTTCTGAGATCTCAACACGTGGAAAGTGAATGGGTTTCGTGTACATGACGTCATTTTGCCAGAATTTTAGTAAATATAACCTTACTTTAATAATTAATTATGTAATGTTTGCAATAAAATTGGTCTTTTTGCATTAATTTTAAATCCTACTAAGGCTTTTTTGGGGGATCCAAACTTTAAATTTAGTTATGTTGTTGCAGAAGCACACAAATACAATATATTTTTTCTACGAACGTCAAATAATGACGCATTTGACGATTTCATTAGACACACGAAAACCTAACCTTTTTTGAGGATCAGAATGTGAGTTTACTTTTCCGCGCGTTGCCCAGGACAGCAAGCGAAAAGAGTTATTTTCCTAACTAGTGCGGAAAGTGATACTTTCCCGCATGCTGTCTGCCGATGCCCGAACGACGCGAAGCGGAGTTCGGGCAAGTGCGGGAAAGACACTTTCCGCACGAGTTAGGAACAATATTTTTTCTACGAGCCAATTCATTGTAACAAAGACAAGGAATAAACATACAATACATAAACAACTTTATGTTTGTCAACAGTATGACAGCTGAATTAATCAACAATAATTTGGTTGTTATGACAAAAACTTGGTGTGATTGTTGGCGTGACGTAATGTTTCAGGCATGAACTGGTGACATTGGAATAAAAATTACGTATATTATGGGTATATTTTGTATCAAAAATCAATAAAGGCAAGCATAATAGTTCCTTAAAACAGATACAAATGTTTGGCACGGCTGTAAGGCAGGTGCACCTATCTAAATAGACAGACTATAAAGTCTAAATTATATTATAAATCAGTCATTCTTTAAATATTTACTTTCCCGCACGCCAAGTTTACTTTCACGCACGCCGTGCGGGAAAGTGAAGCCTTCAAAAACAAAATGCGTGCGGGAAAGTGATGTATTAAGAACGCTCGTAGAAAAAGATTTTTTTGCTTGCTGTCACTAGCAACTACCACCACTCAACCAAATATTTAAAACGTCATTGTCACTTTGATTTAAATTTTCAGATTCTGTCTTCAGTTATGCTCAGTTGTGATTCACATTATTTGAAATTGATCGTTTGCAGAAACAACATTGTATGCATTACGAGCAAAAAGTAACTTTTTTGCTCTCGAGTGATTGCCGCTGTCCGCTTCGCGTCGAGCGGCAAACTTCACTCTCCGAGCAAAAAAGTTGTACTTTTCGCTCTTAATACATAAATAACTATTTTGTTTTCAACCAATGTAGTCACGTGCCGCACGAAATCCATTTGGGATTTGAGACATTCACTATATGATTTAGATTCTATTTAAGATACGTTATTAAAGTCGTAGGTCCTGTTGAAGTAGGCGACTTTTCAATTTCTCTTGAACAAACACAGTCGAAAAAAAAGCGACAATGGCAGTTCAAACGGTTTTTGCTAAAGTGCCCGAAATACTCACTAAAAACACATTTAATTTAAATAAAAATCTTATATCATCTATCATCTCAAGTATCTAAAAGTTGTTACGGTGAGCGTTACGCTCCACGACAAAGGAGCTAGAACCTTCGCGTCTCGCGCCGTCCGGGCCCTTCAGCATGGGACTGTCACGAGTAATTTATTGCTGTTTATTTAGAACGCAGTTGTTTACGACCTTTTTTTTTATGTGTCACGTATTAATTATTTTTCTTCCAAAATATTCTAGGCTTTTCTGTATTTTTAGGATTGTGTATAAAAGGCGAATAGCGCCGCGGCTAGTGGTAGTCGTATTTTAATTGAGCTATAAGTAAGCTGAAGTACCAAACGATAATAGAAGGCTATAACGTCTTAAGTAGTAAGTTATTTAGTAGTGGAATTATACCTGTGTGTATTTGTGGGATAAATAAATAGTGTTTTCGAGTTAAATCGTTACACTGGAATTATTGAACTCTGAGTTCGCAACAATATCTTAAAATTTTTTACTAGAATTGAATAATTGGATTTTATAAAAAAACAAAATGACTCGGCTTTGCAGCGAAATTAGTTTTTAATGGAAAATTCCGGTTGGTTCTAAATTCCTGCAGGAATAAAGCGGATCTTGATAAAGTGGCTTCTCGGAGTTAATTTTTTATTTTGGGACTTTTTCCGCGCAAAAAATTCTTAGTTGTGTTCGAAAGCTCGGCGAAAGAAATGGCTCGATTATCCGGCACGTTCCGAAGAGAATTCCCCAACAATCGGAGTTTCCGCTGGCAACGGAAAAACTCGGAAACACGTCCGCTCTATCAAACGGTCCACTTTTCACAAGTTGTAAAAAATCGTCCAATTTACTGTTTGGTTCGTCTTGGCAATTAAAAGACTCAGCTCAATCGATTAAATTCATATACCTTTAAAAGATTTCTGCTTATTCAATTATTTCATTATTCAATTACACCTTGCTTGTGATATTTTTTTGTAACTTAGTAACTAAAAATGTGATACTATAAAACTTCTCTAAAATGATTTAGTGGCAAGTTTATGTCACTTCACGTAAAACCGGCTTGTAATATGGCCCAAAGGTCGAGATTTATATCAGACGTGCCACAAGTCTCCCCGGCAACATCTGGCTTATGCGTTTATTAAAGTTCTTCACTCTTAACGAACCAAAAAATACCTTTACGTCTAGTTCTTTAAAGAAAGTTCCGTGTTTTGCTGAGGACTATGAAGAGTATCAACAATGGTGCCTGGTTTGATAAGTTTTTCAAACCACCGCATTTTCTATTAAAGCCATTCGAAGTCACCAGTATTGCAGCTGATGAAAGGAAGCTAATAATTTTTTATGTCAACAGTAATGCAGTATTTCCAAAAACATCCAAAAATCTATTCGCGAATTCATCTAAATAAAATAAAAAAAAAAACTTTCAGCGGCAACAACTCCTGATACAGGTAATTGATTGTTTCCAACTACGGCAAACTCGGGAAGTTTCTTTTAATCTACTTTACGTGCCGACTTTTACCGTAGTTTTAAAAGGTATAAAGAAAGGATATATTTTAAGTTTCCCGTCGGCAGTTTCCAAAGGGTGCAAATTTCTCATCTGAAACGTGTCTAAGTGAAATTTGATTGGCATGATATTACCTCCCCGTTGGCCACGGCGTCTCCTGGAATGAACAGTTCTGGATAGATGTTGTCCAAGTACCACTGGAAGTTCTTGCAGCCTAGTTTCTCACGCAGAGCTTTCCGGGAAGATACGTCACCAAAATCGCCTTTGTCGTGACCTTGAAAAACTTATTCTGTGCAGTTAAACCATTTTAAACTAAAAAAAAATCTACCTATTCTCTGATAGTAATATTTGGCGTAGTCGTCCAGCCACACCTCGGCCAACCTAACAGAGTTCCTCCTCAGCACATTGACCCCCTGTCGCCATTTGTACGGTGACCTCTTTCTGAAAATGTGTCCCACGTGGGAACAAGGGACTATCTCCAGGGTGCCTCCGCACATCCAAGTTTTGAATGAGAGTTCCAGGTTCTCGCCACCCCAGATATCGAAGCCTTCGTCGTACGTGCCCAGTTTTTTGAAGAATGTCTGAAAATAATAAGAAAATAAATTGCTGCAAGATGGATACACAGAGTGATTAGAAAATTATAGGAAATAAAAGTAATTTGCTTCTTACCAAAGGTAAATAGCTACAGAGTGGTAAACAGTTATATTTCTGTCAAGCAGAAGTTTAAAACAATGAATTCAAGACATATCCTGTGGGCCAAAATTGGCATATTTTAAACAAAAATCAAGGAATACTATTTCAAGAAAAAACCAAATGGTTAGTGTAACAAGTATTAGAAGTTGCTCAGCTTTAATGGGCCCAACTAGAAGTGAGGCCTGCATATGAAGTGTCTCAGTCCAGGACAACATCTCCAACAATATCCTTTCTCACGTGGTGATCAATGATAAGGACCAGAAGAGAATCATGAAATGACATGAATACCAGTTTGCTGCTCTTAAATCTGTTGCAATCTTAATACAACAACGCACATGGTTTTACGGAGGACAGCCGACATGTACAGGGTCATCCAATGAGGACTGAACAGGACAGTTTTTTTCGGAATGGCTTAAATGATTTGAAAAACCAAAATAGCTATTTGTTATGTTCTTTACCGGTGGAACATCTAATAAAAGCTCTACGGCACATTTTGACATTTTTTTAAATAAAATGTCGTATTTTTTATTTCATATTTCGATTCCTGATATAATTGTTGATATAAACTGATATTTTTTTCTAATAACGTTGAACTTGTGCACTTATTAAATTACAAAAACATTCAACCACCGTGAGATCACTTCCTATTAACACGTGGAGTTGGTACCACTTATAATACTGCACCTGTTCAGCAAAAACCTGTCAAGTAAATCTGACAAGAAATAAAACACAAATATTAAAGAATTATACAAGCTGTTTCATAAGGAAAGAGCAGTTTTTTAATCATGTGTTCTACGATCGAAAACAACCCTAGTTTGCTATATGAATGATAATCCAAAAATGCTTTGTATAATTTATTTTTTCTTTATAAAGCTTACTTTTGTAACTCAAACCAGTGAAAAAGTAAATTATGCGTCTATTAAATAAAGCAGCAACATAAGAGAAACAAAAAACAAGTAATAACTAATCTAGAATAACAATGTTAAATTAACAAATTTAATGCCTGTATTCTCCGTTTTTGTTCCTTAAGCGAAGTTTTCGTAAGCGCGCTTAAAGGGTAAGCTTCGCTTAAATTTTAGCTGTAAGTACCGCTGAACAAGAAACGTGGCTTAGCTAAGCGTTAAAAACACTTGGCAATGTCGTATCTCCTAGGGAATTTCACTTGTTATTAAAGTCAAAAAGCCTTTCATCTTTAATTTTCTTGTCACTTGTTGGCACTTGAGAAAATGGGTTATACGTTATTTCTGGGACATTTCCCTAAATATTAATAATTATAAAAACTTTCGAACAGATTCCACAGAAGATTTAAGCAAAACCAATTTCTTAAGTGTAAAACATTATTGTTTGTAAGAAGAAAAAGTATTCCACAAAAGAGATTTTCGCACGAGTATTTGCAAAAATCGCAAAATGAGTGAAAGCGAAAGCAAAATGAAAATCACTGAAAAAGTAAGAGTTCCAAATTTTACAGCATCCGAGAAGTTTCCCTTGCTACGAATAATTGCCAACAGTTATGCTTCCATAATAGAGGACAAAAAAAGGGACAGGGCTTCTGTACAGAAAAAGGTCACAGCCTGGCAGCAGATTACCCGAGACTTTAATGCCAGCTCTAGTGGAATAGCACGCAGTATGATTTCATTAAAAAAATGCTATGAAAATCGGAAGAAGGAGCTTCGAAAAACCTTAGCCAATGAAAAAAGGGAAATAACTCTTACTGGTGGAGGCTTGCGACCAAAAATTAAGAAAGACGACACAGATGAACTTTTAATGACTATTGTTAATAAGAAAACACTGGTGGATTTTCAAAATAATTTTGATGATGACGCAGATGAAAGCATTATTTTATGTAAAAATCCCGATGAAAGCAATGAAGTGGAATTTGAAGTAATAGCTGAATGTAGTGCCGAAAACTTTAATCCACAATAGAATACTCCTACGGTAAGTTTTAAAAAATTCCAGACATATTGCCCCCTGTATAATATGGTCAACATTGGCAATATAATATGTTGCAAGGTTATATAAACGACACACAATGGGTGTTTTTTCACCTATATCTTAATTTCAAAGATATTCTTCTCCAAGTTGCCAAGAAAATGGAGTCAAAAGAAAATGTGTCATGTGCAGCTCCTCGCTTTTGAACTCAGAAGGCTGCCCCCTACTTTTGCTCCAAACTTTAATTTGATTTAACTAAATACATTTAACTTTAGCAGCACTATTTATGACTAGATTTGTGATTTTGTGAAGTTTATTATTATATATTATACAGGGCAATTTAGATTGTACTATCTGGATGTAAAATACATGAGAATGAATAGTATAATATCTATTTTATCCTATAATATTGTTATTATCTATTTTTCTTTAATTCTAGTACATTGATGAAACTGATCATCTCGCTGGTAATTCTACAGGTGCAGGTGCTTTAGAAAATAATGTTAATTGGAAAAAGTACAATCCCTCAACACTGAAAACAGTATCAATCCAGCTTTAAGAAAAAAATGTATGACAAGCAGAGACAATTTGGAACAAAATGTAAGAAGTATATAGAAATAATATTAAAAAAACTTTGAAATAGGTGGTAACCCTTAATGGCTGAATTAAATGAGGTCATTTTTCAAAACTGATGTGAAAATGAATGAGTGAATGACGAAAATGATATTAAATTCTGATTTATAAATTTTATAGGTACCTGCTGTTGTCAATTCAAAATTGACTCCTTCCAAACCTACATCATCAAGCCGCAAAAGACCAACAACTGTTGGC
The DNA here is from genome assembly GCA_951812265.1 of Taphrorychus bicolor. Lineage (NCBI taxonomy): Eukaryota > Metazoa > Arthropoda > Insecta > Coleoptera > Curculionidae > Taphrorychus > Taphrorychus bicolor. Next base: position 44,240,113 of record OX638298.1, on the reverse strand, counting down.
ATCTTCTGAATTGGCAAAGAAATCCAACATTTTATTGGATAAACGATTAATGTTAATTGAGGGTCAAATAAGTCACATGAATCATGAAAATCCTCTCATAATAAGAAAACGAGAATTGGAAATAGAAATTTTAGAGATGGAGTTGTCCCTAAAAAGAAGAGCTGTAAATCAAGCGTGGAATAGAATAGTTATTTTGTTATTTAGCTGAGTTATAAATAAAGATATTTTGTATTGTACTTTAACTTTACTTATTTCCAGGATTATACTATAAAATATAAACAAAATTCCATCCATGAAATATGCATATGATCCAAAAACCAAGTAAAATTTTTTTCAATTGAATTATTCATGAAATAAAATACATTTAGTACTTATAAAAAGATTTACTTTAAATATTAGCAAAAAAATTATTAGCAATATTAGTCCTAAAGTCCTGTAATATATTCTCCTGAGGGTCAATGGGAGGAATTTGACCTTGCTCAATCAAATACTCCAGTTCTTCAAGATTAATTCCCTCAGGTGGTGCAGGGTCGCCATCATGCATAGTACGTGCAATATTGTGAAGAATTGCAGTAACTACTATTATTGACATTACCGATTCCAATTTGCAATGCAATCCATATGCCAAACAAGGAAATCTTCTTTTCCAGATTCCAATTGTCCTTTCAACACAGTTACGAGTGCGAATATGTGACTCATTGTAAAGCCTCTGAGGGCGAGTAATTGGATTTGTCAAAGGTGTCAAAAGATATAAAGTTAGTGGATAACCACTACCACCTGGAAAGTAATAATAATGTATGTGTTAGAAAATCGAACATTGGTAAAAAGAGCTATAATTTTATAACTAAATAATAAAATATAAAATTCACTTGCCATTTCCATATTGCCGAGTTTCAAATTGGACCCTAAGCCTACTATTGTTAAACACAGTTGCGTCATGGGGTGAACCACAATATTGTTAATTTTTAGTTCACTGTTACAAACTATCTGGACATTTAATGAAAAATAGGATTTTCTGTTTCTGAACACTTCTCCATCATTCCCACCTAAAGCATGAATAAAGCTTAGAATATAACGTAATTTTTCTATGAGTTGGTGCTACCTGGTGATCGAATTTTGATGTGTTCCATTTATGCAACCAACTACACGTGGAAAATGTGCCACACTATAAAAATTCATTTAACATGCTATTTTTTCATCACATGTGTTTGTGGCATTTTAATCACTGTGTTTCTCCTATGTTGATTTGGTGTCCATTACTTGCATAGTCCGCTAATGCAGTTAGAAGTTGATTTATAGGCAAAATACTATTGTTTCTAAAAAAATAATACTAGTTAGGCTTAATGAGATGGAACTTCTTATAATCTCACATACAAATGAAGTTACAAAACAATTGGGCACTTTTATGTAAATACTTACCAATCGTTGTCAAATTCCAGCTCAGTTTCTACCATTGCTAACACTGAAAGCACTGTTGGTTTAGTGAGCCTGAACCTCCTAAAAAACGCCATCACTCATGGGCTCAAACTGATTGGGCCGGATAAACATTCTTCTTGGGAATCCATATTCTATTATGTCCAAAATATCATTATCATCTTCAAGAAATGTTTCGTCTTCAAACTCCATATTAAAGAGAAGAAAATTGAGAAAAACTGGTATGGCACAGATAATTCAATCAAATTGACTGATGAGAGATGTAAGAGGTTAGGTTACCGCTGTGAGATTCGTGTCATTTCACTGAAAAGCCAGGCTTATGCCGCTTAAGCGTCCGGTATTGACCCCTTATCTTTAAGCAGGCTTAACCTGTTTGTGTCTGCAGTACATAAGGAATTATAAAGATAAGCGACGCTTAGACCTAAGCTCCACTTATTGAAATATGCCGAATATAGCCATTAATAATATATATTTTCAATATGTCCTTCAATATTTTCGAAACAAGCCCGATGTCCCCTTTTCAGTCTTTCCGAAGATTGCCTGATAATGTTTTCATCTTGGTTAAGGCGGTTAATTTCATTTACAACTTTTTGCTGGATATCATCGATATTTCTATTAGGTCGTTGATATACTATATTCTTCAAATGGCCCTATAAAAATGTATCCAAAGGCGTGATATCAGGGCTATTGGGTGGCCAATTAATTGATCCACGACGGCCAATCCATTCGTTGTAATGTCCGTTTAAATATTCCACAACATCTTGAACAGCATGAGGTAGAGCGCCATCCTGCTGCCAAATAATATTATTGTAAGTTTGCACAGGTAACTCTTCTAAAAGATCTTCAATCTCGTTTTGAAGAAACTGTAAATATCTGTTGCCCGTTAGAGAGTCCCGATAAAAGAGTTGAAATTTTTTCATTTGGTATTTATGGGGGTTAGCAGCGGCCACTGGTTTGTATTTTTACGGTTGTATACTCCTGATGTTGTAAATGAACATTCATCGCTCCACAAGATGTTATTATATAAATTGTTGTCAACGTCTTATTTTCTCATCAACATAGAAGAAACGAACTGAAAACGAACCTCTTTTTGTTCCAGTGTTAAGTGCTGCACAGGAAGGATACGATAGGGATTGAAGCCAACATTTTTTAAAGTTCTCTGAACTGTTCCTTAACTGACCGCTCGCTGTCTTCGACTATATCTTACTTCTCTTACGGCATTATTAATTGAACTCATCGGATTTACCACAAAATGTCGAACAATGGCTTGTTTTCTTCTAAGGGCCAACCCTCTAAGGCTATTCTTACACGTTTTCGCTTATCTTGTAACGAATTGGTTTCTTCAAATAACGTCTTAATCCTGATGATTGTAGTCACTGAAATACGCCTATGAAAACTCCCAAAATATCTTCTTTGCGTCACACGCGCATTTTCTCTACTCTTGTAAAATAATTTTAAAATTTGGTTTCGGTTTTCTAACGAGTATTTTTTTTGTTGCTTAGTTGAAACAAAGTTGGATTGAAAATTCTTCGAACTGTGCTTTATTTCTTGTCAGATTCACTTGACAGCATTGACAGGCTTATGCTGAACAGGAAAGCAGTATCATAAGTGGTACCTAACTACTGGCAACTCCCCGTGTTAATAGGAAGTCATCTCACGGTGGTTGAATGTTTTCGTAATTTAATAAGTGCAGAAGTTCAAAGTTATTAGAAAACAAATATTAATTTATATCAACAATTATATCAGGAATTGAAATATGAAATAAAAAATACGACATTCCATTTAAAAAAAAATGTCAAAATGTGCCGTAGCGCTTTTATTTGATGTTCAATTGTTTCTCATGTATCATTTTTGGATTCACCGGTAAAGAACATAACAAATAGCTATTTTGTTTTTTCATATCATTTAACCCATTCCGAAAAAACTGTCCTGTTCAGTCCTCGTTGGATGACCCTGTACTGCCCGTTAGTTATAAAGGGAGTTAAAAAAGGTCATAAAAAAAAATTAAAATCCGAACAATTTATGACATTTTTGACTTTCAATTTGTTTTATGAAGTCATCTGAGACCTACTCTTCTAATTCCAAGGCCTACTTGAGGTTCTTTTTAAATGAACGCATGATATAATTTGTATAAGTCCTCGTAGCTTGGTTTGTAGTTCGATTTTTTCTAGTTACCAAAACATACTTTTAAAAGTTCGGTCTAAATTTCACGTAGAGTTGAGTAAATGATTTTGAAAGATGAATCAATGCAATATACGTCAAATCCGGAGTTTAAGCTTCATATAGGGTATAAAGTTGAGATTTAAAATTATACAAAAACCTGTTTTGTTAATTGTTGACGACTGTGTTATCTAATTGATTATTAGTAAAACTTAATGTAGGAAAATTAAGCCGTGGACAAAGTTCATTATAAAATTTCATCTAGCCAGCTATGATTTTTTGAGAGAAAGACAGTTATAGAAGTACGTCGTAAGTTGACTCGCCATCAAAACAGATTTGTCATTGCCACTGTCCAATCAGTTTTCAGCGCTTGAATTTTATTAGCGGCCGTCTTGTGTTGTCTTTATCCTTGTTGGCAAATTTTCCCGTTTCCCACCTTTTTGTTGTTGTTTTCTAGTTTTAGCAACAAAATTTTTTCTAAAAACGTTAATTTTTATTGCTATAAAACCTGTTTTGTGTTTGGACAACATGGCCTTCGCCGTAGAACATAAAGTTTTTATGTTGAGTTTGATGGAAAGTGGATGGCGAATAGGTTTATTCCATTCGAAACTACGAGGAGGATTTCCAGGCTGAATTTCCAAACTTTGCTGTGGTCTATATGCAGTTCAAGAAAACTTGGAGCATGTTCTAGCATTGTTTACAGAAGCAGGTAGTCTACAAAGACCAGGCAGTGAATCTCACAAGAAACACACCAAAAAAGTGGTTACACATGCACAAGAAATAATGCAAAACACACCTGGTACTTCTATTCGACAGTTACGCCATCAAATAGGCCTTTCTGTAGGTCTACTACAAAAATCTGCAAGTCTACCCATATCGCTTCACAGATGTGCAAGAATAGCATGGAGCTGACTTTCCCCACGAAGACTGCAATTTTGCAATTGGTGTATTGATAGGGATAATAACCAGAACATTTTCCAAAAATCCATATTTAGTGATGAAGCTTGATTTGAGTGAAGTGATATGTGAACTCGCAAAACATGAGGACTTAGATTAGTGAAAACACTCCCATGAAATAATTGAAAAAGGACTACACCCTGAAAAATTGAGAGTTTGGGTAGGAATCACAGCTTGCCGACTGATTGGTCTGCTTTTCTGTGAAGGTAGCTGATCACTAGGACACGTCAAGCATTACCAATTGGATATGTACCTGTATAAGCTACAGAATTTTGCTAGCACTTGGGAAAAATTACATAAAATTCTTCATTAATATCATTTAATTTTTTGTATTCAATTTATTCAATTGTTAATTATATTGCTTCTATTTGTACACATTTATAAAATATGTTTAATAACGAAGATCAATTTATTGTTAAACAGTTGATAAGCCAATAGAAACATGACTTCCCAAAACTCAATAAAAATGTCAAAATAAATTAACAAAATGTGATTAGCTTTATTAAAAGTCTTATCGAACACATTAAACACATATACCATTGAAGCTATATGTCAATTTTCCGTATACCAATAGGAGATACAAGCCCTTTTCAAAAACTGTAATTCGGATCAAGTTGATAACTATCAGCTGAGTTTCTACCATTCATATTGAGTGGAAATCAGATTCAAACTGTCATCAATCTGGTTTTCTGAAAACTATCTGTAAAGATCAGTCTGAACTAGGATCAATATTTCCGAAAAGTCCTATTGTGACAAAGTGTGTGAGACTCAAATTTTATCATTCATATTCCTATTAGTATAGACACAGTAGGACTTTTTGGAAATGGTAAACCTGGATCAGATTGATCTCTACAGCTCGATTTTCATCCAACTCGATTGATGACTGATAATAGGACAGCCAATTGAGTTGGTTGAAAATAAGCTTATAGTAATGATCGACCCAATATGGATTGCAATTTCCAAAAAGGACTTTTATGATCATAGAAATTGAGCACTGTTGCTTTTGAATAAACAGGTTTTAACCAGCCAATTTGTAAATTGTTGATTTGAAACATGATGGACAGCAACCCTTTAAACTACAGATCTAATCATTGACCAAGATTATCCAGTCTAATACTATTAATTACTTATCAATATAAACTTAATTTCTGTCTATAACATTTTTAAACAAATTCAGTTTATAACTATAAATTAGGAAAATGAAGCTGGATGATCCTGCATTATTTAGTAGCTATTGATGCAATTTAACACACATTAAACTACTTTGTCATTATAAAAAAAAGTTAGCATTTATTATTGAACATGAAAATACCATATACCAATAGAGATGTTTCCTACATTCTGGCTCGTAAACTCAAGTCCATACTGATCTGTTCCAAGATTTCTGGAATATGCTTCAAGATTCAAGCCTATAATAGGTATTATTATAAAGTTATTTTTGCCTATACTGCTAATATTTTAATTATTATTTTACTTTTAAAATCAACACAATTTGGATTCGCAACAGAATTGGATTGCAGAGTGATGATCATAGGCAAAGGGTATGGAGGGAACCAGGACGTCAAGAAAGGCCAACTTTTCCCCGAGAAGTTGCTCGCTATCAAGGAGGAACTGTAATGTTTTGGGGAAGAATTATGCACAATCGACGAACTCCATTAATTCCTATTTGTGAAAATCGAGTGTACATTGATACCATTATTAGGCCAATTATCCTTCCATTACGAAACCAATTAAGCGTTAATTTTATCTTCATGGACGATAAAACGCGATCACATCGCGCAAGAACAGTAGAGAGACTTCTTGAAGAAGAGCAAGTTACCTGGTTACCTTGGCCAGCAAACTCTCCAGATCAAAATCCCATTAAAAACCTGTGGGATCACCTATCTAGAGCAGTTCACCGCCGTATCAATTCACTCGAAAATCTGGATGGTTTAATTGTTGCAGTATTAGAGGAATGGTACAATATTCCACAAGAGATGATTAACCAATTGATTGTGTCAATGCACCGTCGTATCAATTTATTGCTGAATATAAGAGGAGGTCATACTGACTATTAATTGTTAATGTTAACGGCTCAAACAACTTTTTCCTTTGTTTTTATTTTTGGTGTCTGCAAAAAAATGCATTCATTTTCTCATTAATGTTTTTTTAAATTCTTAAAATGTTCTAAAAATATTGTTATTTCTAAAACTTCAATAAATAAACATAATTAATGATCCAACCCGTATTTTATTTCAAACCTCAATACCTTACGAATAACAGATGGAGTCCAAGACTTTTGACGTTGGGTGTAATTGATTTTTTTAATTAAAATAAAAAAAAATCATATTTTTTTAAAAACATCAGAGATTTTTGATTTTTTTAATTATGAAAATAAAAAATAAAATGAAATTTTGTCCAACCTTGGTTGGTGTCATTCTAACTTTGGAATCACCCTGTATAAATGTGTCAAGTCTTGTTGTGTTCTTCCTTCTCCAAGTAAACGTAAAATGTTTTCCCGCTCGTTTTCTTTCTCACACGCATTTAATGACATTGATTGCGAAGTGTCAGATTAACAATACTATTGCAGGTACCTAATTCTAATTGTATCTAGAGACAATTTTCACTTTTTGGTTGTTGAAACATAATATAGGGCAATTTGCACCAGTACTCCCTAAATTCAATTTGAGGTAAACCTTTGGAATAAAATTAGCAAAACTGCTTACTACTTATTAAAAGTATTCAAAAATGGTAATTTTAACCGCTGAGTAACTCTAAGACTAACTGAGATTTGTGTATATTCTGTAAAAAATTACTTTAGTGTACTTTTCAAAAATTTGTATTCATAAGAAATGAGAAACTTTCAACTTACCCTGTATGTAAAGAAAAAAATAATAATGTTATCGAAAATCGACGAAATTACTTATTTTTATATTTTGTATAAGATTACTTTGACATCGTTTTCAAAAATTTAAACTAGTCTTCTAAGAGAAATTCTAGATTAAATTTTGGAAAAATTTTAGATAGTTAAATAACACCCCGTATAACATCTTTTTCCTCTAAATTCAAAATGTTTTCGGGCTCACAATAATTCTCCAGACTTGCTGTTTAAAGTAAGCACAAGCGAGTTTGAATATCTTTAAGCAGTTTTTTACAATTTATACAACTGTAAAGGGCACTTCTCCGGGCTTTGAAGCTGTGATTCAGTAGGATTTCTCTTTGACGTTTCGTCCACAACTGCGGCAGACATTATCAAAGACGACGAGGCAATGTGCGAAGTTATCTCCGTTTATAATTTTAAATATGAGATGAGTGAAATAAACGAATAATAAAATTGGGAACTCGGACAAACTTTTATTGGTAGTATTTTTACTTCGCTTTGGTTGGCTCCACAAGTATCATAAATTAGTTCAGATTCATACTGGGTGTTCCAGCTAAAAGGCATTATTTTATATCTTCATTATTTAACTGAAAACAAATAGTTGGATAGGAAGGAAAAAAATATCTAGACAAGTTCTATAAAACTACCTTAGCTACAAAAGGGAAATATTTCCATTTGAGACCAAAATTGAGATTTTGTTATTATTTATTAAATAATAGTAGAGCAATGCTTCAGAAGATTATCAAGGTGGCAAGTAAACCAGCTTGCTTAGAAAATTCGTCGTATTTTATCTTCAATATTTTGGGCCTTACCGACTCTGTGCGAGTGGCATTTCTTAATACGAATTTAGTTTTTGGAAGATTGTCTGTGCAGTTTGCTTAACAACATTTCATATCTCTCGTAGCTTGTATTAACTGTCTTTGTCATGGTTTTTCTTGGGCTTCGCCTTATGCTTTATAAGGAAACCTCCGCCGGTTTGAGAGCAATATGCAAACAAGCTCTGCAAAACTCGACAATGCAACCAACAAATTTCACATATATTTCGAATGAAATGCATTATTTGGTTGCTGCCTAATAACGCGTACTATTGTGCTCTAACAAATTTTGATAAACGACACGATAGGGTTAAATTACACGTATCAACGTGGCTTCAGAGCCTTCAGGGGTGCCTGTAGTTGTTAGTTTTATCTGCGCATATGAAATACCCGGTGCAAAGGATACCCTTTGCTCAGTAACTGGATATTTAAACTGTTTATGTAAATGCAGTAAATGCTAAAAGCGCTGCCTCTGGTTAAATGAAAATAAAGTGCAAACTGTTTATTTCCCCTCAGACCGGCGCTCGCGATGGCACAACTTTTATTATTATTTGCATAATTCCACCGTATGTATGCATAGTTTTCCAAGTTCAACTTCTACGTGGAAACGAGGGAAACAGGTTTTTTATTGGGGGCTTCGAATCAAAATTTATCCTGCTGACCGTTCCCGGAGGTGTCGACACGAAAAACAAACGCCCGCCGCCAGGATTACGCAGCTTATGAAAAGCCCATAATTCATTGTTTTAATAAAGCCGGGTCGTAAATTATAAATTGTCGCATGAAAAAGGGAAAATATTGCCCCACCTGCCAGCCAGTTGCACCTCGGCATCTGCGTTCCGACATAAAAATGCTACATGCATTAGATCTCGCAATTATTTATTTTTATGGTGCAGTAAAACTGGCTGAGGTTTGTTTTGAGGGGAGTGACCCTACAGGGTTCGGTTCATGCCGGGAGCTTTAACAAGATAAGCCCCCATTCCACCAAAGAAGCATTGAGTAGTTTTTTTTATTTAATTGCTAGTTTAGTGGACAGTAGAAACAAAAAGTTGCTCAATGTTGCTTCGTTGGAAACGAGGCTTATAATGTTGCAGGCGGACACAAGTAGTAAAGCTAGCGGGCTGTTTGGCACTCCTGATGGCACGTATTTCCAATAATTGGTGAAAAACATGCAATTTGCAATTAACTAACCAAATTTACTCTTAACGATTTGGTTACTTCTGACTGTGCTATACAGGGTGTCCAGTTTAAAATGATGTACATGGGGATATTGGAAACCGTTGGAGATACAAGGTCGGTTAAAAGGAAGAAAAGTTGCGTTATGGTCTGCTTAAAAATAATCCGAGTCAGTGATATTTTAAATCGATATCGTTCCGGTAATACAGAGTGAAAACCAAAATAGTGCATTTTCAAAAACCCTAATAGTTTACTTATTACAAGAGCTATGGTCTTGAAAATTTCAGATTAGGGTTAAGAGGATATGGTGGCCTAGGCCTACTATGTTGTGCGCGGCCGTTGTCAAATTTCGTTTTTCTTATAGACGGCATATTGAATTTTTGCATTTTTAAAATCCCCGCAAAAAATGCTCTTCATGTATAACATCTTTATGTTCGGCCAAGAAAAATACTTAAAAATAACAAAATTAAGATTTCATCGTAGGTGGCTTGGATATTCCTATTAAAATTTTGGCATAGTGTGATTAGATTTGTCACTTGTTATTATCCAACTGTCAGAGCATAGTCTTTATTGACACTATTAAGAGTCTGCAGCTAAAAAAATTGGGAATTTAAAAATGAATAACGTTTCAAATTGTAAGAAATATGAGATGTTGCAGTGTTATATTCTGTGTCGCAGAAATAATGCGAATGCTGAAGAAATGTATTTTAATAAATACCCAGAAAGACCACAAGCTGACAGACCATCAGACGAAGATAAAGAAAATTTGGTTTTGCTAAGCGTGGTCGAAACACCTCATACCTCTTTGCGTCAAATTGAATATACAACAGGCGTTGCTCGGTCAACGGCGAATGCCATTTTAAAGCGTCATAAATATCATCCCTATCGTGAGCATCCCAGCCAGGGGCTCCAGAATGGTGATCATATTAGATGAATGGAATTTTTGCCAATGGTTTATTCAAAAAACTAAAAATACCTAATTTTACCTTGAAAGTCCTCTGGTCTGATGAGAGCCGATTTATCAACTGAGGACTATTTATTCGTAAGAACACTGTTTACTGGTCCTGTGCAAATCCACGGCAATTAGATGGGGATTTAATGTGTGGCTAGGAGTTGTGGACACACATCTGATTGGGCCGTACTTTTTTAATGAGAACTTAAGCTCCGAGAGATATTTGAACATTTTGCAAAGTTCTTAACGTAGCAGAAGAAATAATGAGATTTCCACTAGCCACCGTACAGAACATGTTTTTTCAGCAAGACGGTGCTCTAGGTACATCATAATGAGCGGATTATTGCAAACTATCGGAATTCTGAATTTGACGATAAGTGAACAGGCAACCTAGGACAAATTGCATGGCCTGCAAGGTCCCCTGATTTAACACCGCTCGATTTTTTTGTATGGGGTCATATGAAGAATCAAGTATCGTAGGTCTTACGAAACTGTTACGCAAACAGTTACAGAAGCTGTTAACGAACTTACTCCGTAAATAGTAAAAAACTCTGCGAAGCGGTCCTGGGACGAGCTATGTTGTGCGCGCGAGAGAACGGTGGTTTATTTGAACACTTAATTTAAATCTAAAATAGGTAGTTTCGTTTCTTTGTTTTAATTATTCGTCGTATGAATAAAGGTGTTTAGTCCGGTTTGTACAGTTTTTGAATAATTTTACTAGTAAACTTGGCAAAATACCAAGCTTAATAAATCTACACCTAACTTCTCCTATTTAAAGTTGCTGTTCATTTACAGTAAGTACTTTAATAGGAATATCCAAGCCTCCTACGAAGAAATCGTAATTTTGTTATTTTTACGAATTTTTCTTGGCCGAACATAAAGACGTTATACATGGTTGAAGAGCATTTTTTGCGAGGATTTTAAAAGTGCAAAAATTCAATATGGCGTCCATAAGAAAAATGAAATTTGACAACGGCTGCGCACAACATAGTAGGCCTAAACGACTTTTGACCGAATTTTCTAGGAACCACCATATCCTCTTATCCCTAATCTGAAATTTTCAAGACCATAGCTCTTGTAATAAGTAAACTATTAGGGTTTTTCGAAAATGCACTATTTTGGTTTTCACCCTGTATTACCGGAACGATATCGATTTAAAATATCATTGACTCGGATTATTTTTAAGCAACTTTTCTTCTATTTAACCGACCTTGTATCTCCAACGGTTTCCAATATCCCCATGTACATCATTTTAAACTGAACACCCTGTATAGACATGGTGCCCCAAAACTCAAATGATAGTGCACAGAGAGACCTCAAAAAAAATGTACTAAAGATTTTTATTTTCACTACTAAATAAAGTACCAACAATCATGAATATAACTGCTAACAAAAAAGATCGATACGGCAAAATTTTTCGTCATGTTTAGGGATCTGTATCTCGGAAATGCCTTAGCCGAAATTCATAACTTAAAGAGACTTTGGAAGATCGTTTCTTCTAGAATCAGGGAGGGAGGCTAGTTTTAAACCAAAGTGATTTTCTAAATGATATACAGGGTAAAGAAAAAAGCACTGCAAAATGGTTGCATTTCAACCCACTGCATTTGGTAGCTATAGTATCTTCAGAACATTCGTTCCTATGAGATTTGAGGACCTTGACTAATATCTCGGGACATGTTCGGCGGTTTTTAGTTTTATGGCCCACAAGAGAAATTACGGGGGTTTATCAAAATGTGTGCGTTTTCTTATAAGTTGCCCTGTATCGCGAGAATGCCGCTGCCGATTTTAATGACGTAAATTATCTCCAAAAGATAAATGATTGTAAAATCAGCGACGTACACTCAAGTTTAACAAAACCTTTCTATTCCACGTTGTACAAAAATGGCAAAAAATTACTGAGAAACTGATCAATATTTTGTTAATAAGGACGTCATGGCGGTTGTTCTAACTTTAAGGCTCTTATTGTAATTACATTTAAGAGCCATGGTCGATATCTCGGGATGTTTTTGGCAGTTTTTTTGCTTTTTGGCCTACAAAAAAAATTAAGGGGGTTTTTCAAAAAGTTTGCGTTTTCTTATAAGTTGCCCTGTATCGCGAGAATGCCGCTGCCGATTTTAATGACGTAAATTATCTCCAATAGACAAATGATTGTAAAATCAACGGCGTACACTCAAGTTTAACAAAACCTTTCTATCCCACGTTGTACAAAAATGGCAAAAAATTTACTGAAAAACTGATCAATATTTTGTTAATAAGGACGTCATGGCGGGTGTTCTAACTTTAAGGCTCTTATTGTAATTACATTTAAGAGCCATGGTCGATATCTCGGGATGTTTTTGGCAGTTTTTTTGCTTTTTGGCCTACAAAAAAAATTAAGGGGGTTTTTCAAAAAGTTTGCGTTTTCTTATAAGTTGCCCTGTATCGCGAAAATGCCGCTGCCGATTTTAATGAAATAAATTATCTCCAAAAGATAACTGATTGTAAAATCAGTGACGTCCACTCAAGTTTAATAAACCTTTTCTTCCATGTTTTACAGAATGGCAGAAAATTTACTGAGAAACTAATGAATATTTTGTCAATAAAGCCGTCATGGAGGGTGTCCTAACTTTAAGGCTCTTCTTTTAATTACATTTAATAGCCGTGGTCCATATCTCGAGAAATTCGGCAGGTTTTGGTTTTTTGGCCTACAAAAATTATTACGGGGGGTTTTCAAAAAGTTTGCGTTTTCTTATCAGTTGTCCTGTATCGCGATAATGCCGCTGCCGATTTTAATGAGATACATTATTTTTAGAATATAAATGAATTACAAATCTGTGGCATAGACTCATTGTACAAGAATTCCAAAACATTTAATGAGAAACTGATCAATTTTTTTTTGTTAATAACGACGCCATGGCGTGCCCTACTTTAAGGCTGTTATTGTCATTACATTGAAGATCCAAGCTTGATATGTCGGAACGTTTTTGGTGCTTTTTTGTTTTTTGGCCTACGAGAAGAGTTACGGGGCGTTTACAAAAAGTTTGCACATTCTTATAAGTTACAGTGTTTTGCGGGAATAAAACTGCCCTCAAATCGCAGAGGAACGAATGTTCTGAAATTACCCTAGCTACCAAATGCAGTGGGTTGAAATGCAACCATTTTACAGTGTTTTTTTCTTTACCCTGTATATCCTTTAGAAATTTAGAAAATCACTTTTTTTTACCTCGTTTAACTTTTAACGTTTAAAATTAACCTCCCTCCCTGATTCTACAAGAAACGATCTTCCAAAGTCTCTTTCAGTTACGAATTTCGGCTGTGGCATTTCCGAGATACAGATCCCTAAACATGACGAAAAATTTTGCCGTATCGATCTTTTTTGTTAGAATTTTATTTCTCAGCTCATTTGCTGCGACTTCAGAATTTTAAGTGAAGTGACATTTCATAAGTTTCATACCATTACCATTACCATTACCATACCTACCATTAAAACATTTTATAAGGTAAACTAAAATCTACAAAATTATGTACTTAATTGTTTTTATTGTGTCAGTAGATTTGCATTTTAAAGATTTTACATTGAGAGCTTTTATTGCCGCCCGTTTAAGAAAGTTTTACCGTCAGAGTGCATTTTTTTATTTAAATGGATAAATAAGAATTAGGGATATTATTTAGGTCAACATGGAGACCGAAGACGCTAATAATGTGTGAGCCCACAAAAATGTATCTTTAATAATCACCATGGAAACGAAGTAAACAAAGTATGACATGTCAGAGGCATACATTTAAATTATCTGTCACATATTAATTTTTATGGTTTCTTAATTTAAAAAATGTCGTTACTAAGTGAGAGAGAATTAGAAAATATTGTGAGGTAAGTTTTAGAGGTCTTTTAGCAATGTAGAATAAGAAAAGTAATAATTTTAAACAGGTTGCGCCGGCGAGGTCTGAGTTTAAGCAACATTGCTGACTTAGTAGGCACATCTAAGTCGACGATTCAACGGGCACTTCAAAGAAGACAAAATTATGGTGTTCCTGCTTATAAAATGCGTGGGAGTTGCGGTCGCACAAAAGTTACGACCCCTAGAGAAGATCGGCTAATTAATTTGTCTGTCAGGAGGACAAGGACTCTAAATGCCAGCAAAATAAAAGCAAGAGTGTAAGCAACAACGGGGACCAACGTATGCACCTCCACTGTCAGAAATCGCTTGCATGATCGAGGACTGCATGCTAGAAGACGTGCCGAATGTCCAATGCTTCAACGTATCCATCGAGTTTCTCGAAGACGTTGGGCAGAAGAACATTTGCACTGGGGAATAGCAGAGTGGAACAATTGCATCTTTTCAGATGAATGTAGATTTTCGTTGTGTGCATCAGATGGACGTATTTTAGTGTGGGGAGGACGGAATGAACGAAACCTAGAAGAAATTATGGAAGCCAGAGTGTGGGGAGGAGTAATGGGGAATGGAAAGACTGACTTAGTGGTTTTAATTGGGCAAACTATGAACGCAGTTAGATATCGAGACTTGTGTATGAATGAAATTGTTATTCCCTTCGCTCAGAACTTTGGAGATGATTTTTTTCTTAGTTGACGATAATGCACGTCCACACCGAGCTCGAATTATTAACGAAGTTCTGAGAGAGAATGGCATCGAGTGCATGAATTGGCCTGCTAGGTCGCCCGATATGAATGTTATAGAGCACGTGTGGAGCAGAATGAAACTACAGCTGAAAGAGAGAGAGCAAGAATTTCAAAATGTGGATGAATTGGCAGTGGCAGTGAGGGAAGAATGGGAAGCTATTCCCCAGGAGTTTATAACATTTGGTGGAAAGTATGCCGAGAAGGGTGGCTGAATTAATGCGAGTTTTAGGTGGGCCTACACATTATTAGCGTCTCCAGTCTCCATGTTTAACTACGGAAATGAAATGCCTATCAACCTTCATTGAGATATCTCTGGCGGTTTTACAGAAATCAATAACTTCCTATTTTTAAAATAAAACTAACACCCTATAACTTTTAAACGAAAAATTGTAGACAACTCATTTTTATGACAGACTCTCCCCTTAAAATTGACCAGATTGTTTAAGGTGTTCCATTTAATTTTTTGTTGTTGTATAAAATTAAACTGAGGCGTTTTACTAACTATCAATTGGCAGTGGCAGTGAGGGAAGAATGGGAAGCTATTCCCCAGGAGTTTATAACATTTGGTGGAGAGTATGCCGAGAAGGGTGGCTGAATTAATGCGAGTTTTAGGTGGGCCTACACATTATTAGGATCTCCAGTCTCCATGTTTAACTACGGAAATGAAATGCCTATCAACCTTCATTGAGATATCTCTGGCGGTTTTACAGAAATCAATAACTTCCTATTTTTAAAATAAAACTAACACCCTATAACTTTTAAACGAAAAATTGTAGACAACTCATTTTTATGACAGACTCTCCCCTTAAAATTGACCAGATTGTTTAAGGTGTTCCATTTAATTTTTTGTTGTTGTATAAAATTAAACTGAGGCGTTTTACTAACTATCAATCTGCCTCGATTATTTTAAAATTAATGAACTTTTAAAGTTTTTCAGTTTATTGACGTGAGTATTCCCGCAAAACACTGTAACTTAAAAGAAAGTGCAAACTTTTTGTAAACGCCCCGTAACTCTTCCCGTAAGAGTCTTAAATATTGATCAATTTTTAATTAAATTTTTTGCCATTCTTGTACAACATGGAATAGAAATGTTTTATTAACCTTGAGGGTACCTCACTGATTCGTGAATGATTAATCTTTTAAAAATAATTTATCTCATTAAAATCGGCCGCGACATTATCGCGATGCAGGACAACTTATAAGAAAACGCAAACTTTTTGTAAAACCTCTGTAATTTTTTTTGTAGGCCAAAAAACAAAAATCACAAATCAAAATGTAATCACAATAAGATTCCTAAATTTAGGGCATCTGCCAAGGCGTCGTTTTTAACAAAATATTAATCAGTTTCTCATTAAATTTTTTGCAATTCTTGTACAACGGAATAGAAATGTTTTACTAACCCACGGTACGCCACAGATTCGCGACTCATTTGCCTTTAAAAGATGATTTATTTCATTAAAATCGGCCGCGGCATTCTTGCGATACAGGGCAACTTATAAGAAAACGCACACTTTTTGAAAAACCCCCGTAATTTTTTTTGTTGGCCAAAAAACAAAAAACTGCCAAAAACGTCCCGAGATATCGACCATGGCTCTTAAATGTAATTACAATAAGAGCCTTAAAGTTATAACAACCGCCATGACGTCCTTATTAACAAAATATTGATCAGTTTCTCAGTAAATTTTTGCCATTCTTGTACAACGTGGAATAGAAATGTTTTGTTAAACTTGAGTGTACGTCGCTGATTTTACAATCATTTGTCTTTTGGAGATAATTTACGTCATTAAAATCGGCAGCGGCATTCTCGCGATACAGGGCAACTTATAAGAAAACGCACACTTTTTGAAAAACCCCCGTAATTTCTCTTGTGGGCCATAAAACTAAAAAAGGCCGAACATGTCCCCAGATATTAGTCAAGGTCCTCAAATCTCATAGGAACGAATGTTCTAAAGATACTCTTGCTACCAATTGCAGTGGGTTGAAATGCAACCATTTTGCAGTGCTTTTTTCTTTACCCTGTATATCATTTAGAAAATCACTTTGGTTTAAAACTAGCCACCCTCCCTGATTCTAGAAGAAACGATCTTCCAAAGTCTCTTTAAGTTATGAGTTTCGGCTAAGGCATTTCCGAGATACAGATCCCTAAACATGACGAAAAATTTTGCCGTATCGATCTTTTTTGTTAGCAGTTTATTTAATACAGTTCTCATGAAATTATAAAAAAAATACTTCCTAGGCTTTTGACATCCTATATCTCGGAAACTATTCACTTTTGGACTAAAGTATATGTGGTTCAAAAAACATTATTTGTTACGTGATTATTCATATGGTATTTGCAAATAAAGTTATTTAGATGAAATCTACCCAAATCGATAGATATACTTTATACTTTATTATTACAAAATACATTCTATTACAATTTATAAAAGGTTAACATATGATAATAAATAGTAGATTTAAATTATCACATACCTTAATATACAGCACCTAGGTGACTTAACACCTGTATGTGCATATTCTGTAGTCCATTCAATTTATAATTTGGTTACAATACTTAAAGGAGGTATCAATAATTTTATAAAATCTTATATTAAGCTCTATAGCTAACTTCTACTTCAAAAAGATAAGGATTTCAAAATATTAAAAAAATGTCATAAACGTTTCCAAGTTGTGAAATATATAAGCTCTACAGAGCACCGAGAATTTACTTGGTTTTTGTGTATGTCTTATATTAACAGGTATGAGGTTATACAACTTAGGTGGCTAGTATGAGATAGATCTAAGATGCTTCGTTGTATGTTACTAGTTGGTAATTCCAAATTTCTACTTACATTGTTTCTAGTATTATATTGATGACTAAAAAAGGTGTTGAAATGCTTGTAGGCATACGAACATATGTCGAGACAATACAATGATGGAATGTTAAATATGTGTTTCGTGTGTAACAAGTTGGTATGACAGTGTTTTTCTTTTTTAAATATGATTCTTAGTATATAATTTTGCACAGTACTAAGCGATTTTAATGAGTTCTGGTACAGGCCGCCCCAAGCCACTATACCATAGCGAAGCAGAGATTTCACCAGAGATCTATATATCATGATCAATAGATTTTTACTCAGTATTTCTCGTAAAACATAAAACTTACATATTAATTTAAGAACGTTGGTGGTTAGTCTTTCAATATGATTATTCCATCGCATATACTTGTCAATAACTACCCCTAGATATTTAATTGAATCAACACCACTGATGCCATCTTTGAGATTATTTATATACAGGGTGTTTCATTAAGGGTGGCCACCGGCCATATCTTGGAAACTAAATGGCTTAGAAGCTAGAAAAAAGGTTTGATTATTAAAGTGAACACGAGAAAATCCTGGAAATTATTTGCAAGTTCCTTATTTTGCCACAAGAGAGCGCAATTAGAAACCAAATATTACAAATCAATTTTTTTTCCGAAAATTGTCGTTTTAAGGTGTATCTTGGGCAACATTATTAGAAAGATTGGACAATCCTGCAACATTTTGACTTGACTCTCGTAGATGTACTGTGCTTAATAAAAGGGAGGGAAACAATTGAAAGTGAAATAATCAAAATCCTTGTAACTTTCAATCCTCATATCCGATTTTAGTAATTTTGGCCTTGTTTGGAAGATAATTGCTATTACTTTTAACTGTGGTATCCAGTGCTAAACGATAGTTTTTAATAAACGTGCTAGAGGGCGCAATTTCAAATTATTGTGTTTTTTTTTTGTTTTACACCAAAAAGTTAAATCATTCGGTATAATTTTGATATCATAATTGGAAAGTAGATTAAATTTGCAACAAAAAAATGTAAGATCATAAATGTAAGAAACATAACTTTTTTCAATTTTATTACAGAATAATACTAAGAAACTTCATAAATGTTCAAAATGACCCCCGTTTTCCCGAATACAAGTTTTTATTCTCCCTCTGGTACTGAGTACAGCCGTTTCAATTTCAGCTCGTGAAATCGAATTAACAGCGTTTGTAATTCGTTCTATCTTGTCTTCTCGTGTGGTCGGTCGCGTTGTATAAACATTGTTTTTATTCTTCCCCACAATGGCAATACACTCATATCGGTCTATCTGGTGTCACCTAGTGTTCAAATAATTTTGGTGAATGAAAATCGTTTATATATAGGCCACCATGACAGTAGCGGTGACTTTTGACTTTACTTTTACTGCCTATGACTTTTTTGCTACTTTTTTAGTCTCAGAATTAGAAAGCCCACTTTAGGTGTGCGTATGGAGAAAATGACGTTCTTTTAGTCCGCTTGAAAAAAAATGCTTTGGAACTGATCTGGAGCAGATTCTTGAATGGTTCGATAGCTTTTTCTAAAACTCCTTTATTTTACCTTGATTAATATATCTGCAACTTAAATAGTCTACAGGGTGGTCTTTTTAACTTGAGACAACGAGATTGATATCTCAAGAACTGATCATTATCTCAAGAACTAGTAGAGTAAAAGATTTCGCTCCAACGGGGACCAATATTGTACAGTAGAGGCTATTTTAGGAAATTATTTTTACATATACAGGGTGGCCCAGAAAAGTGTGACCTCAAAAAATGTAATATTGTTAAGTAGGACACCCTTTATTTTTTACTAGGTTTTGACCCGAACTAACCTGACTAGTTTAAGTAAACCCAGGTTAGGTACTAACCTCTAATACTTCTTTAACGTAACGTAAACGCAGAGATTTCAACGGTCAGGTTCATGTTCGAGTTAATCCGAGTAAATTCCCGAAAATGCTTATAGAGGGAGGCGAGTGACAAGTGACAAGATAGCTAGAGTTCAGTAATTACATGTATAGCGCTCCGGACAGACACCTTGTCACAATATTTTAACCAGCGGAAGTGATACGCGGTTCCCCCGGGTGGCAACTAGTTATTTCTTTAGTGTGACGTCACGTGTAATTTAGGTTTAAAGATATAGTTCATTTTAGTTTCACCAATGATGTTGTAAACGCACTTTTTGGAAATAATTGAAAAGTTACTAGATCGAAGATTTGTGTGAAGCGTATTTATCGGATTTTAACCTCAAATTTTGCAATTTTTAAACATTTCTAGTGGATTTCTCCAATTTTGCTCAATTCCAATTATTATGCTGCATTTGCAATGTAAGAAAAGTTAAGTAGCTTAATAAGTGACTATTACTACTAATACAATTCATTGCATGACCCAGAAAGCTCAGTTGCCATTCCACCTTCTGCAAAATAAGATGACAGGGTATAAGAGTAAGAAGTTGCTTTTCTTGAAGGTATCGCCCATAGACCTTCAAACTAGATAGACTCAGTGAGTCAATCATAAATTGTCAGGTTTAATTACTTCCCACATGCATATGGACCACAGCGGGCGCGCGTCGCGAGGGGAATGAAAAAATGGCCGCCGAGTCGGCTTTTCGGTGAAAACATGATACATGCACTTAGCTGTGATACGAAAGATTTCTGTCCCACTTTTATAACTAGAAGTCTTACATATGCCACAATATCTCACCATAATGATATTTATAAAAGCGGGGGTCCTACAGTCATTCATCTTCATTTATGGCTCTATCCTTCATGGTATCCTCTATCCCTTTTATCCACATTTGCGCCGGCTTTCTTCTCCTTCTCCTACTTGCTGGGTCATAATTCAGGGCTTGTTGTGGCCAACTGCTATCTTCCATTCTTCTGACGTGTCCATACACCATATTAATCGCCTGGTTTCAATCCTTTCAGCGTCTCCTAATCTCTTCATTTCGTATCCTTTCCATCCTTGACACTCTGCATGCTCTCCGTAGGAAATCCACTTCTACAGCTTCCACCCTCTTTCTAGCCCTTGCCGACATCTGCCAGCACTCCGCTCCATATGTCGCTATTGGCTCTACTGTTGTCTTGTAGATTGTAATTTTCGTTTTTAGTTTGAACTGATTGGACTAAAGTAGTGAATTGAGTATGCGTATGCATTTATGTCCTTGTTGTACTCTGCGTGTTATATCTTTGGTTGATGTTTTTTCCTCCGATATTAAGCATCCTAAGTATTTGTATTCTCTGCATCTCCTTGTGTCTCTGAGTTGCAGGGTCGGACCCTCTTGCTCTCGTCCTATGCTCATATACTCAGTTTTTGTCATGTTCATGTTCATTCCACACTTTTCGTACTCTTCCCCTATCTTCCTTAGCATGTAATCTACATCTTCTTCACTGTTTGCAATGATGACTTGGTCATCGGCAAAGAGGAGAGTTGTTAAACACTTGTTACCTATTTGGAACCCCATTCCTGCACATTTCTTCATGCAGGTCTCCAGGGCTTCTTGTATATACATAGTGTTGGTGATAGGTTGGTTTAAGACACTTCGTAACTTTAAATGGCTCGGACGTCTTCTTGCCAATTTTTACCATGCTTTCTGAGTTGCTATATTATATATTCCAAATTGCACTTAAGTAATCCTCACTGAGGCCAATCTTTGTCAATGATCTAAAAAGCTCTATCCAGGGCACCGTATCGTAAGCTTTTTCAAGATCTATGAAAACGAGGTGAGTAGGTAGATAACGTGCTTTCCGTTTTTCTATTATCTGTTGTAGAGTGAAGGTAATATCTAAGCACGATCTTCCTGCTCGAAAACCACTTTGTTTCTCTCTCTTTTGCCACTCCATTTCTATCCTCTGCTTTATTATTCTACCATACAACCTTCCCATTGTACTAGTCACACTTATTCCTCTGTAGTTCCCACAATCTTTTTCACCTTTCTTATATGTTGGACTGATATATGACGATTCCAGTCCTGTGGAATGTTTTCTCTTCTAATCAGATATTTGTTAAAGATGTTTATTAGATTTTCTAATAAAATATCTGGTCCATGTCAATGGGAATGTTTCCTGGTCCTGAAGCCTTACCGTTTTTTTAACCTCCCCTAGGCTTATCTCTTCTACTCCTATACCTCTAGCTGTTTTCTTTACTACTATTTGTTGTTTAAATTATGCTCTGTCTTCAATTAATAATTGTCCGTAATGCTTTTGCCATTCTTCTCCCTTAATCAAATTTAAGCCTTTCGTTCCTTTCTTCTCCTTCCTGAGGTTTCTTATCGCACTCCTCGCTTGCGCTACTTTGGATCCCCCCATACATCTATCAATATCTTCACATTTCCTTTTCCACATCTCGGTTTTCTCCCTTCTCACCTCTTTTTTAACTTCTCTGTGAAGATGACAAAATCTTTAATAAAACACAAAAGAATCGCACAAAACGTTCGCAAGCATTGTGTCAACCTTAAACCCCAACAAGTAAAAGTCTAGATCCGTTAGATCCGGAGATCTAGGCGGCCACGGAGACACACTACCCCTTCCAATCCAGCGATCAGGATAAGCTACATTTAAAAAATTGCGAACTCTCTGAGTAAAATGTGCCGGGCATCCATCATGTTGATACCACATTGAAGCTCTAACATCGAGAGGAATATCTTCTAAAAGGATAGGCAATTCATTCTGTAACCTATTTTAATTTGAAATTGCGCCCTCTAGCACGTTTATTAAAAACTATTGTTTAGCACTGGATAGCACAGTTAAAAGTAATGGCAATCATCTTCCAAATAAGACCAAGTTTACTAAAATCGGATATGAGGCTTGAAAGTTACAAGGATTTTGATTAATTCACTTTCAATTGTTTCCCCCACTCTTATTGAGTACAGTACATTTACGATAATCACTTCAAAGTGTTGCAGGATTTTCCAGTCTTTCTAATAATGTTGCCCAAGGACCTTAAAACTACAATTTAAAAAAAAATTGATTTGTATTATTTGGTTTCTAATTGCGCCCTCTTGTGGCAAAATTAGGAACTTCAAAATAATTTCCAGGATTTTCTCATGTCCACTTTAATAATCAAAACTTTTTTTCTAGCTTCTAAACCAATTAGTTTCCAAGATATGGCCGGTGGCCACCCTTAATGAAACAACTTGTATATGTCTGGTTCACAATTATTCCCATAAGGTAATGTTAATTAATCAGAATAGCTATTGCACTTAATTTGCTACTATTTTTTGTTCGCCTCAGTTACACATTTGAGGGCGTTGATATAGATCAAAACACCTGTTTATTACTTGCTTACTATCATTAATTGGTAGCCATATGGGCACCCGAAAGTGCTTGAACAGGTAGTTGGCCAGTCATCTCCGAACAGAAAAAATAAAAATGAAACAAACCCACCTTGAAATTTCCAGACCATTGGTTGCACCCTATGCCTCGGGGTTTGGTGTGAACATGTGTGTTGAAGTGTGTGATGTGGTGAGGTGTGCTCGCAGGTATTGTGCTGATGATGAGCGAGTAGTAGTTCCCAGTGGTATAACGCAAGAGGGCAGCTAGTTATACCAGTAGATGGCAAGTGATGTGAAGTGAAAAGAGGTTGAAAAGTAAAATAGAAGAAGGCCTACAAGAGAATACGAAAATGAGGAGCGGGCATTGATTTGATGGTGAGATTATGAATACCATGAGTTTCAAAGTTAGTACAGTCTATAATAAACCTTTACGTACCTAGGGTTGGTGGGTGGCATTGAAGCGAAATACCATGTGCAGCTCTGTCACAAGGGTATTTTGAATCCAGAAAGTAATTGCCAGTTGATGCTTATCCTTCCTCGTAGAAAAATCAGTCTCCTGACTAAGAGGTCCATAAACCACATATAATGAGAAAGGAGTAATTTGCAATTAATTTAAATCCGTTATAAAACGATATTTCTTTCAGCCCAGCAGCATTGCCAAGAAGACCAAAGAAAAATGCCTCAGTAAAGTAAAAAAATGGATTAGAGACCAAAAGGTGAAGGCATGCCAATTGTACTAACTTTTCACCTTGATCCCTGGTTCCTCATTGGTGAAAAATAAAGAGGTTATATAACCTTTGAAAGTGAGTTGACTGTAGACTGTAGATTAAAGGACAATAAGGTGCCCTGAACCTGTATAACTTTTCAAATGAATAAACAAACAAACAAAATGGCGGATGGAAGGTAAACAATTAATTTGAAGGATAGTAGATGTTTAAATAAAATAATTGTACGATTTTTATGTGAACAATAACATATAAAAGTGAGGCTAAAATTATTATACAAAAGAAAAGTGTAACAGGTTTATATAGCAAACTAGGATTTTTGGACGTAGAATACCTCCTTAAAGTTTGACACCAAAAACCGAGTCCACCCTGTATATGCAAATGGCGACATCAGACGACGGCTGGTTCTTCCACAAAAGGTATGTGAGACAAATCGTAAAGTGAATCAAAGCAGATTTCCGCCGAAGTTGTCACTTCCCACAGACAGATGGCCGAGATTTCGCTCCTACATTAGCCGCGTTCGGTAATTCTATCCGAGCCCTCAGGACACAGACCATCTCCCATGTGCAAGAGCATGTGAGACAAATCGTAAAGTTAATGATCTAAATTTTTAGCTTTTTCACAGAAAACTCTAGTTTAAAATATGCAAACTGCAATATTTACTAATTGGAAATTGAAAACTTATCTGCTTTCTATATTTCCAAAATATTGCAGCTGCTAAGAAGAAAACAAACAGAAATAACTACTCCGAGGGCTAACACCCCCACCGGCATTGAATTACACAGTTTGTTTCAAAGCTCATTTTATAAAGCAAGAAAAATATATTAAAATGAATTAATAAAGATGGTGATCTCCCGTGCTTCCCAACGTTGACTGATTCGACTGTGATGAGCTCCGTTGTATTTATTCCCCCACCATCGCGCGTCAGTGGAGGGACTCGGGTGGGGGTAGTGGTGGCGCGGAGTTTCGGCGCACTTGAAGTATGTCGTAGAACTGACTTCCAATCTGCATTTAGAAACGTAATTTCCTCCTTCCTGTTCCTGTTGAAATTATTGTCGTGTTTAAAGATCTCAATGGCCTCTCTCGTTAGCCTCGGATCGAAACGCTGCGATTGATATAAGATATCCACCTCGTTGAAAAGGATGCTACTGCTAACTTTTGTGTTTGTCCCAGCCTGCAACTCCTGTTGTGTCCCGTGATCCTCGTGCTGACACTGCGTTTCGAGCCACAGCTGCATGGAATTCGGTAAACTCCGGGTCTTTGGCCGATCTCAAGCTCTGTTGTACGAGTTAGTTTGATGACAGTTTTAACTTTGTGTTTTGCCAGTAGCCTACCGATCTTGTCCGTTACTTACTGGATGTATGATAGACTAGTCCATCCGCGCTTTTCTTCATCTTCTCCCCGTTGCTCCTTTCTGGTGCTCTACATTCCTTAGACGGAGTGCCGGCTCACAAATTCACTCTTAACAGGAAGGAGGAAATTACGTTTCTAAGCGCCGACTGAAAGCGAGTTCTACGACATTCTGCAAGTGCGCCGAAACCCCTCGCCACCACTACCACCAACCCGCAGTCCCTCCACTGCGGGGTGTGGGTAGAACGGGAGATCACTTCGCCTATTGCCTCAAGTTTAATAACGTCTGCCACAGCTCTAGACGAAACGTCAGGAAGAAATTCCATTGGACCACGGCTTCAAAGCCCGGAAAACACTTTAGATTGTATTTTGACCGGCCGTGAAAGCCTTCACAGCTGACATACGCTATGTATTTGTACAAGTATGTAGGTGACCATGTTTGCTCGTTGCCGTTTTGACTAACTAGTGTGTTCTTTTATATGTGTTATAGCCCTCAAGAACGTGAATTATACGTCGAAACGTAGGCCGTTTCTCGAGTTACAAGGGTGTTTCATTGTCCTAAACCTGCTAAACACCATAACGATAAGTACTTAAAGACGCGAATCATCATCACCAAGTAGTATGTAACTCAACGAAAGGACATAGAAGGATATATTAAAAAAAATAGCAAAAAGACCTCATGGCATATACTTTCAAACATGTTTACTTAAGTAGGTACCTAATTTATTTATATAATTTAAAGATATGTTTTTATATTCTAGTAGTATCAGTGAGATTGTATTGAAGAAAATCTTGAATAATGGTTTGTTTTAATAAAATGTGTGTTCCATTACGAGACAGGTTTTGTTTTGAATTCTTCGATAAACAATTATAACCTCAAAAATAACAATATTTTTATATTAAATTGAGGAGAAACATTTACAATCTATTCTAAATACCACATCTTCTTAACTAACCTCCAAGGTCTGGTAGCCTATGAAAATTATTTTGCCTTAATCACTGCCCAGTTCAAGTATAGTTCAAGTGTTATCTATTTCTGACGGCAGCAATCACCAAATTTTTTTACAATTACCTACAAGTGTTTAAATATCATAGTCCAGCTTCCAGCCAAGTAATCATATTATACCTTTTAACCATCCACTCCTTTCTAGTTTTTATGGCAATAGAATCTACTGGGAACGCCAAACTACTATTTCCATGCTCCTTTGTCTGAATTTGAAGTACTTTTGAGACATAAAACGGTTTCGAGTATTTCAAACAGGTGGTATTTGGTGGTAGGTCTAGTCCACAAAATATTGCTCTCCTTGCCACTTATTTGAGCATAAAGGTAATTCTTTCTTGCTTCACTATCAAGAATGATGATTCTAGAAGTCCTCCAGCAAAATTTAGGTTTCATTCGATTAAAGATGATTGAAAAAAATTTAATTAAATGCAAAGATGTCATTACTTTACAAGTATTTTAAATGGGTGAGGTTATGTGGTTATACCACCAGGTTCAAATTGTGACGTCACCTGCACGAAACCTATTGACGGATTGGCAATGAGTGAATTGTGTAGATATGGAGGTGACTGCCTATCAGCCTAAGTGCTTCCGTTTCTTGGCCGGAAGTAAGCCATGTTTGAGAGGACTTTGCTAATTCTTTGCTTGCACTTAATAGCCCATTGTTAGCTGTTCGTAAGTCAAACGATATTTTATGGTAATATCATCAGATGAAATGGGAAACATGTCCTCGAAATGGGGACAAACTTAAAGCGGTACATTTTGTTAATGCCCGGAGGAGTAAAAAGGGTAGCGAGAGCAAGTATTTTGTGTGTCGTCCAAAAACGCCTTTCGACAACGATGATAATTGCCATTCGTCAATTATTCGTTGCGCTCTGGCGCTCTCGACCAATATCTTTTACCCACCCCCACCTTTTATCTATTGAAAATCGGAATATTGGATAAGATCTTTCTTTCTGGATCAAGACACGTGGAAGATATCACTCATCTCTTCGCTGCTACTCATTTCGACGTGAAAGTTTAACCACCACGTGGGATTTAGTCGATTTGTAGTAGTATTTCAACTTCCCTTAGTTGGTGTTAGTTTGCCAGTTTTTGAGAAATTTGTGGATGAGGGAAGTTGAACCGTATTTCGGGATTGTTCAGCAAGAGGTAAGTTCACGTCGGCCATCTTTCTGGTTGAGGGGTTTTTCTTTTCCTTCCACTGAGCCTTTTGTATTTCCTTTCTGTCAGGGTTTGGGCCTACAAGCTAAGCATTTGTCAACCTATACTACGATCCAAGGCCACATAAGCCACTGTACCACGTGTCAGCAAGGTTAATGTGAGGGCCGAAAGCAGCCACTCCACGTGTTTATTTTGTTCTGTTTTTGGGAACCTCGTGGACGAGGTAATTATTCATTAATTTATCTATGTTTAGCGTTTTATGATTTTTTTTTATTTGTTGGATTTTTCCAATCCAATCTGGGGTCATTGCAGGGTTAAATTGTCTGGGTGGATTAGATTCAATTATCGAATAAATCTTGTGTATTTTATTTATTGATTTTAAGTTTGCAAAGTCAATTTGAGGTAAAGAAGTTCATGAGTAAAACTTTCCTATCACTTTATTAGTTAACTTATTAATGTAATCGCTTCATGAAACATACATTTAAATGAAAAACTAGGTCAAGGGGCATCTTAGTAAATAGTGTCCTTCCTAGGGTGTTTGCAAGGGGGCCGACAGCCACCTTTAGTGTTTTCAAGGGGGCCAACAGCAACCTTTAGCGTTTCCAAGGGTTTAATCACCTCCTTATTATTTCCGAGGGGTGCAAATCACCACCTTATTGTTTCCAAAGCACCACTATTGTGTGTAAGAGGCAGATAGCTATCACCATAATTTTTGGAGGGCCAATACTGCAAAATAGCCAATTCAAACATTATATAAAGCGCAATATCGCCCAACTGATATAGTTCTCAGCGACTCCACAGTTGTTCCAAGCATCGGCTGCTTTCCTTGAAGTTTCAGATGTCAAATTGGAAATTTAGTGTGTTTTTTTTTTTAATTTTATATCTATGTATTAATATCTATTTTGCTATATTATATTATCTTCTAGGGTACTTAATGGGTTAAGTGAGGAATCTGCGATTCGACTTCGCCCTTTGCAGTTGGTTTTTTGCTGGGTTTATTGTTTTTTTTTTAGATTTGCGTATGTAAGATTGAATTGCAATAAAGTCATTATTATTATTAATAGCCACTACCTTTTGCGTTGTGTTTAAGTTAACCTTTTTTTATAGTTACGCTTGGTGATCACCAAGGGAAATACGGGGTGCACCAGGTTTTTGGTGCCAAACTTTAAGGGAGTATTATACGTCCAAAAATAACCATAGTTTACTATATAAACCATAGTCGAAAAATACTCCGGGCGTTAAAGTTTTTTTTGAAAAACCAAAGAATTGGTTTTTTTCTGAAACTGCCAGAGATATTTTAATGAAATTTTACCGGTGTCAATAGCGATGAAAGACTCAAGTTTTGCAATACAAAAGGCCTTTTCAGCGTTACCAGTGGCGTGCACTGCGGCTCGTGACTGGCTATTTTTCAACAAAAAATTGGTACGCTACTGGTTTTTCTGAAGAAAAAAACTAAATTTGAGGTCCTTGTTCAATTTGAAAGAAAAAAGGCCTCTTGGCTTTTTTTCGTAGGGCACACCGTTTAATAATAATAAAATATTTTTAAATGTTTGGGTTTAAATGGATTACCTAGCTATTTTTTAATTGCATACCACACTTTTAATAGAGTATTAATTTTGTTACTTGCGTACCGCCAGATAATCAACATTTGCCACGCCTTGTTGGCGTAGCTATTCATGGCAACCTAAAACAGCCAAGCTTATTTTTTTTAACTGTGTTGTAACAATATTTATTTTCAGAATTAAAAACTAAAAGTAACTAAAACAATCATTGAAAACATAACAAAAACAGTTGTAAAAATTGTTCAAAATGGGAACCATTATTTTCAATGCACAACTGGCATTAACGTATAATTGACCGATTTAAATGTATTAGATGTGGTAATATTTGATTGCAACCATATCTTATGCGGTTCATAAGTTCTTCTTCCGTATTGACAGGATCTAAACTTTCTCTTTTAAAAAACCCCACACAAAAAAGTCTAACACGGTAAGATCCGGAGACCGTGGTGCCCATGTAACTGGACCCCCTCTACCAATCCACCTATCCGGAAAATTATTGTCCAGCCAATTTCTGACATTTCTGCCAAAATGAGCGGGACAACCGTCAAGCTGAAACCATGAATTCTGTCTTAAAAGTATCGGTATTTCTTCCCACATATTCGGAGTTTCCGTTTCTAAAAACTCTAAGAAGTTTTCTGAGTTCAAACGTCGAGGTAAAAAGTAGGGTCCAAATAAATGGTTGTTGTAAATCCCTATCCACACATTTAAGCTAAATTCAACTTGAAAATTTCGAGGTCTAATGGCGTGAGGATTTTCATGGTCCCATACATGTTGATTATGCAAATTAACTACGCCGCGGCGAATAAAGCAGCACTCGTCAGACCACTGTATGTTGTTCAAAAAATCCCAATTTTCTTGAACTGCGTGAATGATCCACCTACAATAAGTAATTCTTTTTTCTTGGTCTCCTGGATGTAGCCCTGGAACAGGTTGTAGGTGAAATGGTCGCCGGTGATCTCGTCTAAGAGTACGAAGTATATTGGATTTTGAGGTGCGAAGAATACGAGAAGCAATACGGGAACTCGTTGTTGGATTTCTGTCAAATTCATTTAATATCTGTTGAGAAATTCTTCTTTGTTGTTGGTTTTGGTTTGCATCTCGATCCTCATGCAAATTCCTTAAATCTTTCTCCATTAATTGATGATGGACTCTTGCAAACATTGTACGACTAGGATGCGTTCTTTGCGGATTTCCCCTTGTGTATTCTCTGGCGGCCGCCCTTTCCGTTAGCAAATCCATACACAAAATGGATATCCGCTATTTCTCTATTTGAAAATCTAAACGGCATTTTGACACTAATGAACCTTACAGAAATTAGTTATGTTAAATTTGTCAAATATTGTCATGGAAACTGACGCCATCATCATCAAGGTGGTATGCAATTAAGAAATAGCTAGGTAATCCATTTAAACACAAACATTTAAAAATATTTTATTATTATTAAACGGTGTGCCCTTCGAAAAAAAGCCAAGGGGCCTTTTTTCTTTCAAATTGAACAAGGACCTCAAATATACTTTTTATCTTCAGAAAAACCAGTAGCGTACCAATTTTTTGTTAAAAAATAGCCAGTCACGAGCCGCAGTGCTCGCCACTGGTAACGCTGAAAAGGCCTTTTGTATTGCAAAACTTGAGTCTTTCATTGCTATTGACACCTGTAAAATTTCATTAAAATATCTCTGGCAGTTTCAGAAAAAAGTAAATTTTTTGGTTTTTCAAAACAAATTTTAACACCCTATATTTCTGTAACGGAGTATTTTTCGACTATGGTTTATATAGCAAACTAGGGTTATTTTTGGACGTAGAATACCCCCTTAAAGTTTGGCACCAAAAACCTGGTCCACCCTGTATATTTCAAACAATTGTGATAAGTAGAATTAAGGGAAACCTCTCACTCATAGACTTGAAGTACAATCATCATATTGTACAACATTGATTACGTTCTTTGATATTATAGATCATAAAATAAATTTGTTTAGTATTATTGTGTTTGCAAGTACTATGGGTGTTTTGGAAGAGGCTAAAGGGAACTGATTAGCTACCTAACAGCGGAGGATTTTTCCAATTTAATTGATTAAAATTGGTGGCGTCCCGAACTCACTTTACCGGCCGGTTTTGTAGCACTTTTTGTTCCTAACCTGATACTTTTCCCTGAGCGCTTTTTGAATATTCTGAGATACCTTTACTGAAATTAAAGTGTTACAAGCAATGGGTATCTTAAAAATGACGGCGATATCCGCTTGAATTGACATTATTTGACGTCTTACGTCAAATCATTTGAAGATGTAATTCGCCAGTTGATGTACTCTGATGATAAAATATCGGCATTTGTTGGCTCTGTCCTTATCTCCTAGGTCATTAAACGACAGTCTTTAACTTTCTTTTGAATTCATTAACCTTTAAATTTTGAAAATATAACCAAAAACACTGACACCATTGAAGTTTTATAGAGGGATATAATCTGCCAGGTTTCCTTGACCAACTGTTTGGAAAAACTTAATGAAAAGCTTTATAATTCGTTTTGTCAAATCAAAATATAAGATGAACCCCGCGTTCATTAGAAAACGTCATCTAGAAGTCTATGAATTTTTGACACAAAAGGATAACATAATGAAAGTCAATGGACTTTTGTTCTTACAAGTTTTTCTTTTCACTTTTCGCACTCAACTAGATGACATTTTCAAACGAACACCTTTATAGAACTGGGTGAAGGAATGTTTTTAGTAAATTAAATTTAATGAGTAGACTTAACTTCCTTTTTCTTTGACGTTGACCAATGAACTAAGTATCGAGGCCTCATCATCTAGTGCTGCGGTCCAGCCTGCAAGACAATCCCATTACTTATTTCCGCCCCTTGGGCTCGCATCCTGCAGCAACCCATACGTTACCGCGGCCTCAAGTGCAGACCCAGCTCCAGCTATTAGCTTTATTAAGACAGCCCGGTTTCATTAGATAATGCAAAGGTTTTTTTAACCGACGGAAATGCGAAGACTGCGCAAAACAATGCAATCTGCAGAAATTCCTGGTTGTAATGACTGAGGCGCGCCTTTAATGTTTGTTTTTTACGTAAATAGGGCTGGTTTCCTTAGATCTCCTTTCTGACGAGTTCTTCTTGTAATAAGCTGAATATAATGAGCTGGGGCGAGTGGATAATATAAAGAACCGGGAGAGGCAAGAAAGGAATTTTTGGGCGTAAATAAATACATTATTTTTCAATTTGTCTAATGACGTGTTTGGGTATCAGTCACGCTACTCCGCCCTATACCATAATAAAATCTCATTTGTAAAACTCGACAACAAAATCGGACACGTAACACGGACGATTCCAGAGGCAACATTCGTCGGACAGCAAAAAACTTTCCTGTGATGGCGTTCTCAAAGCGGGACCAACTTTTAAATTTATGTGCAACAAAACAGGGCGGCATGTTTAAGCCCAAAGTTGGCCGCATTGATGTACAAAGCTAATTCGAAACTGGGCTTAGGGAGGCTTCCGCCGGTGTCAGAGTGAAAAACAAAACAATCCCGCCTGGATTATGTTATAAAACGTGTTTGGGAACTGATAATATGCGGGAGATTTTAATACATTTTAATTCAAAGCTGCCAGGGTGGGTGGGAAGCTTTTACCTGTCAATAAGGCTTTAAAAGTGTTGTTAAATATTATTTTCAAAATTTAAATCCAGTGGCGTTTTTTAATTGTTTAACTTAATTTGATGCATTTTTATTGACCAATTGCTGTTTTCAATGTTCATTGATTGGGCAAAATGCTCCAGTTGGGTAATTTGGCAGCCCAATCTTGGTGGCAGTTTGGGACCAGTTCTGCATGTGCAAGCGCGGACTCCCGAATTTTTTTCAATGGTTTCGGATGTAGGAGTTGTGAAGGCGTATTAACTCCGACTTTTGCTTGTGCACACCCAGGTGTCAGATTTTGGAGCTACACCCCAATGGGGGTTAGAGTATCGAGGTTCAAGGTCTACAGACCCGTTTCCTTGGTTGACTTTTGACAGTCACTCCGGACATGGCTCCACTCCCGATCCCGTAGGAATCACTTCCGACCTAAGACCTTCACGAGACCACGAGATCCAAGACTACCATATCAGCTTCGAGACCAAACCTGACTACTTCGGTCTCTATCTCGGTTTTGGTCGGTGATACAGAGACCGATACTGCTAATAGAGACTCTTGAAAATCTCGGTCTCAAACAAAATCATTAGTGTGCAAGATATTAGCTACTATTGTGACGCCCTTTCTCAGGTCCGCTGATACTTAATTCGTTGAGTCTCGGGCGCCACCCTTTGATATTTATAAAGCAATAAAGGGACCGCTATTGCCTACAAGGTAGCTTTTAGACAGGGGAGAAATATTCCAGGGATTTTTAGATTAAAACACCAGGAGTAAGGAACAATAGTAGGGTGTCGATTAAACTACGGTAAAACAACATTCAAACACCTACTAATACTACGAACTGTTAGTGAATCTCTTTAACTACATACGAACACATCCTAAAACTATGAAATTAATAACAGCGAGAGGGGGGAAGCGACATCTAGTTACTTAGTAAAGGAAATTCTGATGAACCAGGAGAAACGGGAAAAATTTATTACCGAAAATAAACCAGTACATTCTGTACTGGATCGGTCGGGGTCGGAAACTTCAATATTGCTTACAAGCAGTAACAACAATATGAAACGGTAACGAAGCTTTGGGACCACTGGGTGGGTTTCGGAGGAAACGTACTTTATAATTCGGAATCGGATATAGTCGCTTTCGGTTTAATCACATCCAGGCTGGCTTTGAAGATCGATGCTACGAGCAGCCCAGGATGTAAAACAGGACAGTGACGGAATCGGTGATAGGTCCAAATCGGATTTGAAGAAAGCGGTACGGTGAGCGGTGTGTTAAGCAATTTTCCCGGGTTACATATGAACGCACCCTGTGATGAACAGAATGAATGCGGCCAGAATTAGCATGGCACATGCGTCACAGGTACTCCGGTGGAGCACGACAACTCCAATTACACCGGAAAATCACAAATCCACCCCTCTTGTGTCGTAAAACCCTATCATGACGTCAGGAGCCGAAACGTGAAGCAACAACGTCGACCCCCTTGGTCAGATATCCGGTACTAACTCACACTAGTCTTAACAACTTCTGTCGGCTTGTTAAGCGCGACAAACAGGTGGCGCCATCTATGAGCGCACCCGCGGACTTACGGCCGTTTTGGCCATTGCCTTTGTTTTATATGGGAAATTCCCTTTCTTTTTTTTAAATAAAAGGTGTTTTAATGAGTTGGGTGATGAAATATAAGGAAAATGTTAATTGTGACGTCATTACCTGTGAGTTAGAGAAAAACTTACATTTACACTATACAGGGTGAGTTTTTTTCGATGTTTATTGAAAAGATCTCAAAAGCAGATATGAAGTCCTTACCATTATCAGAACTCTCCATGTTGGTTTACAGATAGATCTATTGTAACAGATTAGTTTGCGATGCAGTTTCCATTTACTTTCAAGCAGTTCATCATATCATTGTATATGAATCACAAGTAAATCAATGAATGGATAGTTCGGTCCCTCTCTGCCAGAGGGCCATGGGGGACGCTGTAAATCTTGTCAACTTCATGGGGGACCATAAACTTGGCAACGGTGGAAATGTCACGGCAAAAGTAAAAATAACCACAGCTGTATACTCTATACAATTAAAAACAAAATTTCTACTTCTCTACTGCATTGGGTGAACAAGGATCGATATATTCTATAAATATAAAGTCATTATAAAAACTAGTAATTTTGCGGACGTAGAGAAAAAGATATGCCAATTCTTCTGTCATTATTATTTATTAAAGTTTGGTTATGTAGTGTAGGTATAAGAATAGGTTTCGTGCAGCACGTGACCTGTCATCGAACTTGGTGGTAAAACAACCTCAAAAAATTACATTGACGTAAATGGAAAAAATCTGCATTCATGCATATAAATCCGTTTTTCTATAATATTTGTTAAGATATTTACCCTGAAACAAAAGTGAGTTGTTCTAAGCAGTACATTTCCCATATCCTGGTCGGAGCTATTGGGTAACATTGCCTCATAACTGTACAGGAATTACATAAAATTGGAACTTTGCAGATTCTGCCTACACAGACCCTAATCTGCTTCAGGTACAGTTTAAAAATCTACTTTCAAATCACACTATTGATATCTGAGCATTGCGTGATTGGAACAACTTTTAAGAAGCCCATTATTTCAACTCCAAATATTTTGGGAATAGGAAATGCTGAAATGAGAATTTTGTTGGTTTCTACTTTGCAATGCCTGTCTTCATAGTGCTTAACTTAACCAAGGCCAAGGAGGATACAATATTTCTAAGTAGATGCTTAAGTACAGAATTATATCCTCACGCTTAACATACAGTTCCAATCATATTATTTTTGCTCTTTTTTTGTAATTGTTTAACTGGAGTTATGTTTTTAATATCTTAATAGCTTTATTATTGTTGTAGAGTATGGAAATGACAAATAAGTAGCCAAGTATAGAAAACAGAAGCCATTCCATATGTTTAAGTAGTATGTAACGCAACAAAAGGACAAAGATATTAAAAAGAAGATAGCAAAAGAGCTTTGTGGCATATATTCTTATAATATTTACTTCAGTAATGAAATTATTTATATAACTTAAAAATAATATATTTATATTCTAGCAGTATCAGTGAGATTGTATTGAAGAAAATTTTTGAATAAGTGTTTGTTATAATAAAATGTGTTCCATTAACAGACAGGTTTGTTTTAAATTCTTCGATAAACAATTATAACCTCAAAAGTAACAATGTTTTTATAATAAATTGTGGAGCAACATTTACAATTTATTCTAAATACATCTTAAAAATTATTTTGCCTTACTTTATCACCGCACAGTTCAATTGTTATCTATTTCTGATCACAGTAATCACCAAATTTTTTTGACAATTATTTCCTCGTAGACATAAAAGTGCTTGATTTATATGAATTTGGTGCAAGATTTCCAAGTCTAGGGCATATATGACTCAGAATTCACATCTACGAGTGTCTAAATACCTTTTTTCATCTTCCAGCCAAGTAATCACATTATACCTTTTCACAATCCACTCCTTTCTAGTTTTTATGGCACTAAAATCTATTGGGAACACTAAACCTCTATTTCCATGCTCCTTTGTCTAAATTTGAAGTAGTTTTGAGGCATAAAAAGGTTTCGAGTATTTCAAACTGTTATAGTTCGTGTTATCTATTTCTGATCACACCCATCAAATTCTTTTTATAATTATTTCCTTGCAGACACAAAAGTGCTTAACTTATTTGGATTTGGTGCACGATTTTCAAGTCCAGGGCGTATATGACAAAGAATTCACACCTACAAATGTTTAAATATCTTATTCCAGCTTCTAGCCAAATAATCATATTATACCTTTTAACAATCGATTCTTTTCTAGTTCTTATGGCAATAGAATCTACTGGAAACGCCAAACTTCTATTTCCATGCTCCTTTGTCTGAATTTGAAGTACTTTTGAGACATAAAAAGGTTGGTGGTAGTTGGTGGTAGGTCTAGTCCACAAAATATTGCTCTCCTTACCCCTTATTTCGGCATAAAGGTAATTCTTGTTTGCTTCACTGGCAAGAATGATTATTCTAGAAGGCCTCCAGCAAAATTTAAGTTTCATTCGAATTCAGATAATTGAAAAAAATGTAATCAAAGATGTCATTAATTTACATGTATTTTAAATGGGTGAGGTTATGTTGTCATACCCCCAGGTTCAAGTTGTGACGTCACGTGCACGAAACCTATTTGTGATATTATGTTATTTTACTTTCTTTTTTTGGCAAATGCCGGCCACAAAGAAAAATGAGAAAGGATGACCTTTATTACGTACTGTCGCCGCATCCATTTAAGTTATCCTATACCCAGAGCCGTAGTTACAATGGGGCAGCCAGGGAACCCAGGCTTCAGAGCCCAGCATGAAGGACCTTAATGGATTGTGAATATTGTGATTGTATAGTGGTACGAATGCGATGCACTCCTTGGTACCGGAGCTATCAGTGTCAGTAAGTAATCTTAGCACTACGTGTGCAATATGGGATGCTGGATATGCACCGTCATTGCTCAGCTCACAGGGCATGCAAGTCCAAGTGCGAACCACCTGAAGGAAGGTGTTTCCTTCAGTCTTTGTCTAATAACTATAGTAGTACGAAGCATGTGTCATATGGGATGCTGGATAGCCCTGTAGGCTCCCGAAAGATTGTCACCTAGGTACACCTTGTATATGTAATAAAGAGAACCCTGTATCCCTTAGAGTTTCCTAAAGTACAACGGTCACCCTCCAGATTACCCCTGAATTTGTTACAACCTGTACAAAAACAAACTCTTTTCAAATTTATGAACTCTGTGAACTCAATATCTCCATTTTATATTAAAAATGTTTTTATAGGTAAAATTATAATATTAGGTAGGTTACTTATGGTTAAAATGCATTAGTTTTATAATAAGTTAAGTTTTAAATAAAGAAAAAGTGTTAATTTTCTAAAAAGAACATTAAAAAAAGTTACAATATTGGTAGAATGCTTTAATACTCTTGTTAATAATATCATGTTAGTAAATAATATCTAATCCTAATAATATCCATAATACAGTATGAATTATTAATAATACACATAATACAGATATATAGCTTGCCCAATTTTATTCCTCTCAAAAGTCTCTCTTTTCGTTTCAATCATGGAAATTCCTGTACGAAAGACTTTGCTGCTGTGTTACATCTTGTATTCTTGGTTTTAATAAATAACAGAAATTTATTGGTTTTTAGCTTGAAAGTATGTGTGACACTGTAGTTGTAAGGTCAATCTTAAGAGTACCTACCACCCTAACGCTAATATAAACAATGGTTGTCCACTGATCCTCCAAACCTCCATAGGTCTAGTTCCCTAGTATCATATAGGTACAGGTGAAACCATCTGGAAAACCAGTGATTGCTTTTGTTTCATACTATCATGAATTTAGCCTATAATAACTGGAATTACAAGGATTTGTCCTACTAGTCTTTAAAATTATAATATCTTAATTTTGTGTTGATTTGCTTGTAATAAACTCCCTGCTTTGTAAGAATTAAGGGATATCCTGAAACTTGTCATATATGATTAATTTGGTTTCCGCGCCATTAGGTTCACTCAGTTCACTGTTCACTATTGTTCTAAGTAACGGCAGCAGCTTTTTTAGTTATTTATCGGCTGCCTCATTAACTAACCGAAATATCCAGTTTTTTTGCTCCAATATCCATAAGATTTCCTGGGTTTTCGCGCCATTAGATTCACTCACTTCTCTGTTGACACTGTTTTAAGTAACGGCAGCAGGCGAAGCCATTTTGGTACTTATTGAGTTATTTATCGGCTGCTTCATTAATTAGCCCAAATATCGAGCTTTTTTTGCTCCAATATCCATAAAAATCTAGAAATTATGAATTGTAAATAAAAAAATAAAATGTGACATACCATTACAAATATACTGCAGGCAAGAGAGCAAGGAGCATTTCGGAGATCTTTATCTAGCTGACGTGAAGTCAGTATTACGTAAATTACAATTGCAACAACGCCGGAAATTAAACGGCCTTGAAATATTTGTCTAAAATGATGATGTCACTAGGCTCCGGTGACATCTAGTGAACACCATCGTAAGTGCCATTGACCTACTATTAGATTTAAATACAATGATCATATTATCATTTGTCATTGTACCATGTTTCTATCTCATCTAAAAATTTCTGCACTTCCTCAGTTATGTTTTTGAGTGGCTGTATGTTCTGAAGCCCTATTTTGAAGGTGGCACCAATTTCTGTTTCTTGCGGCTTGCTGACTGATGGGTAGTCTCGTGCTGTAATATTTGCTGTTCCTGTAGACCTGGGTTTTGGGCAGATCTGCGATCTAAAAATGTCTGCTTAATGAGAAATCAAAGCGTTCTGTTTTTAGTCACAAATTTTCCTCATAGCCACTGTCCTTGGGTACGGCCTTTACCTGTCCTGAAGCATTTTGATCTGTGGTTTCTTTTTTGTCTTGTATTTTTTAACTCACTTTCGTTGATTTCTTTTTTTTATGTAGTCACTTATAACGGTTTCGGTGATTTTGGTCATTTTAAGGTCAATTTGACCTTACAACAAGTTGGTCAGCAGAAATCTTGAGTTGGTTTGTGTATGGTGGGCTTTTGTCACACTCGCGCGTATTTTTTTTTTTTTTTATTTTTTTTTTGCCTTTTTTGACCACGCGCGCGGGGTTCCCGTAGTTTAGGAAATCCGAACGCTGTGGGCAAAGTGCTTTTGAAGTCTTGTAGGTTAAGACCACGCGCGCGGAGCGCTCCTACTTTAGAAATATCCGAACGTTCCTCTGATGTAGCTCGAACTGCCGCAAAATTATCAACAAAGAAACTGAAGATACCTAAAAGTAACTGAAATGTCGAAACGTTTGAAATACTTTACTTCATATTCACAAACATAACAGCTTTTGAAAAATGGTAAAAAACG
The DNA here is from genome assembly GCA_951812265.1 of Taphrorychus bicolor. Taxonomy (NCBI): domain Eukaryota; kingdom Metazoa; phylum Arthropoda; class Insecta; order Coleoptera; family Curculionidae; genus Taphrorychus; species Taphrorychus bicolor. The sequence continues at coordinate 44,200,731 of OX638298.1, read as the reverse complement.
TGCTAAAATTCATAAAAAGATATAAAATGGTACCACGAGTACCATTTTATATCTACTACACACTACTACACTTTATATCAAGGTTCCCATTTATGACATCGTCGATCTATACGTGATACCTCGCAAATAAAATATTGCCACTTTTCAGGGTGACCAAAAAACGTTGTAATTTTAACGAACATATTGTTTTGTTTACAAAATTGCATTTATATCTCAAGAATAGATGGTCTTAAACATTTCACATTTTAAAAAATGTCGATAATTGTTTAACTTAATACACGCATACAAATCGAAAACAGAAAATGCCTAATTTTGTAGTTACAAGGTATCACTTATAGAACGACGACATATTGTTTGTGATTATGAAATGAATCTACAATTGAAATTTCAGTTTTCTAGCTTTGATTGTTCCTAAATATGTAATATTTGCCAATTTTTGGGTCACTCTATATGTATATAGCAAGGGAATAAAACCTACAAAAAAATATTGGTAAACAAAAAAAACTAAAGTTAAATGTTGCAGCATTATTTGGGAGACCGTATACTATTTAAAACAGAAATTAACGCTCTATTTATCATAAAACTACTGGAATTTTCGCAATAAATTAAAATCCTAAAATTCTAGGTTACAACATTTTTTTGGGACACTCTATATTATCCAAAAGTAAATATATACCCTATTTATCATACGACTACTAGAACCTACGAATAAAATGAATTACTATTGATTTATATGGGAAAAGTCGATATGTCTATATTAAGCTTATGAGATTCTCCCCAACTGGCCCAATAACCTAAATTTTTAGATAAAAATCTAGAATTTCAGCCTTCAACAGCTTATATCGCGTTTTAATGTGGATTTATCCCAAAAGCTATGCGAGGAGCCAAAAAAGTAGAATAATTTTAGTGTTTTTTAACAATTTGTGGATAAAATAGCGAAGGAATTATTTCGCAGTAAATACTGATATATCCCATCAACACCAGACTCCTTGCATAATTATAAAATTGCTTTCATTGGTAAGATTTCGATTCGAATTTCGAAAATCGATTGTCATAGATTTTATCAAAAATAGTCTCATATGAAAGAGGAGACAAAAATATGTAAAAAATGTGCAATTTTGAAATTTTCAGTAATTTCCTTCCCCTTCAAAATGGCGCCTAAAACGTAATTTTTCGACTTTTTATCGACATTTTAATATTTATATGTGTATAATTCAAAAACTAAACATAGTATAACGATGCTATGAACGCCAATGAATAGAGCATTTTGTAATTGTAAATTAATTTGTAGTTCAAGGTTTTTAATTTAGTTGACGTAATGTTCAATCAAATAAAAACATAAGGTAATTTTTACAACATGGTAGCAGTTTTTCACTTCCTATAAGACTGTTATGAATCGAAGCAAAATGGTAATTAACGTTTTGAGCAGTTTTTGAGACGACTCACACTTAATTGAGACACTGTTGTTCTATTGTCATAAATGGCTTTGCTATAAAATGGCAAAAGTCACTCTACCCCTATCAATGAGAAATTTAATCAGTTAAATCTCGGAACCTAGAAACGATAAAATCGAACTGCTAGTACCAGTCGAATGGGCTTCGTTAAAGCCATTTTGTCAGTCATATACGAAAAACTGATTGTTTGGGCGTGGCACATTTATGAAGCAATATTTGTAATAAAAGAGAATGTACCCTGTACACCATGTACCATCAATGGTACCCTAAATATAACCTTTTCTATATTCCTCCCATTTAAAATACATGAGACCAATGCATTTCTTATATGAGTTGCGATGTTGGCGGCGCCGATTCGGCCTTACCTCGGCGACCATCTTGGATTTTTAAAAATGTAATTTTTATCGAAATTTACATAAGGGAAAAACCTACCATTCGATTTTCAAGTCGATATCACCATCGGTTCATAAACCTAGCTACCGTCAGCTACATAGCTATGTCAGCTATATTACATTTCATTTATCATTAACGGTTCTCTAAATGTTAACGTCACTCAGCTTCTGTAGCTATGATAGCTGAGTCAGCTATATCACAATTTATGATACCCCCATAGGTCCAAATCCAAATTTGAACCATGTACCATCAATGGTATCCTAAATACGACCTTTTCGTGATCGATTCGAAATCGTGGTGATGGCGTATACTGAACGAACGAAACGTCGTCAGGCACCATGTAGCCGTAGTAAGACACATACCAAATTTCAGCTTTCTAACTTTAATCGTTTCAAAGATATCAGCGATATCTTTAATCGCTTACATCACGGCCGGTAGGTTAATGAAAGTTATATTTAGTCTACATTTTACATTCGAGTTGAAACTTTAAATTCGAAAAAGTGGGTTTTTGATTTAGGAGAATTTTTTTGACATAAATCCGAACACGAAATTTTTAAATCGACCAGTCTTTGTGAAAACGTTCTCGAGGACAGGGCATTTTGCCAATAATCTTCCTAGAAATGTTCAAATTTTCCCCGGCCACACAGTTTTCCACGCTTTTCGGCCGATTTTCCTTAGTC